>OY728152.1:834871629-836121629 GCA_963277665.1 Viscum album | reverse complement strand
TTCTTTGATTGCGTAGTGGAATAATCTCATGAAATCTTAGGAAGATAAATCATTCATGAAAATTTTTTAGATCCGAGTTTTTTATGAAGTACATATCTATACTAAAAGATATTATCAAGTTTCAGTGTCCGGAAGATATTATTATAGATAAAATATGATAAAATGTTAAATTATCCCTTGATTATTCATGAGTGATACAGAATCATGAGATTCCTTGAATATAATGATTTGAAAAGAGTTTCATTTAACCTATTTGGGAAGATGATATTATTAATGTTATTTATTTATCTTTAAATATTCATGTTTTTTAATTTTTTTCATTTAGATGTTTTTTTATTACTCTGGTATTTTCTTATTTTCCAATGTATAAATTTTTATCATTGTAAATAATTCAAAAGGGTGAAAAGGTTTATGTTTTATCATCTTGGATCTCATATTTAAAATATAATGGGGATAAGTTTCTTAAATAAAATACCATTTTGATAATGTATTTTATATTTAATTTTATTGAAATCTATGTTTAAGGGGGAGCTATCTTTCATAAAATTATGACTTAATCATATTGTTTATTTTTTTCTTTTAAAAAATAAAAATTCTTAGAAATGTGAAAAAACAATATAATCTGGACAAAATTGTGAAATTATCTTTTTAAGGGACAAGCATCAGGTTTTTATAATGGGGAAAAATTGAGAAAAAGATAGTTTTATAGAAAATTTAATAAATTATATAGTTTTCTAAGAGTATTTAGAAATTTGTTATTTTAAAAATGGGTTATAAATCAATGATTTAATAAAATAAAATATAGTTTTATTTTTTATTTGTGTTTTTTATTTTAAAAAAGGGTGAGATTCTTAAGTAATAGTATAACTTTATGCATAGTTTAGAAAATAACATAGCACTTATGTTTTTAATTCATCCAAATATAATGGTTTTTTAATTGTTTATTTAAATAAATATCTGGTGCAAAATATTCTAGGGGATTTTAGTATGAAAATATATAGGTATAAATTTTCTATCTACTATATTTTCCATAGATTTACATGAACTTTAGCAGTGTAGAACTAACTTCACCAGAATATGTGAAGAATTGTACGGTTCATTTGATGATGAAAAAGCTACTTTTCATGCACTTACAACTAACCCTAAAGAATAAAAAATACAACCATTATATAATTTTTTTATAAATAGTACCATATATTCAAGGAATGAAAGTCAAAAAGATACACTTCATAGCTTTCAAGTGATTAAAGTATACAACAAATTATTGTTGTAAGAGGGATTATGATTGTATTTTTTGTATGTGTGTGCTTCAACTAAGAGTTAAATTGAGAGGTTCTCATTATAAAATTATTATAATTTATTTTTTATTCACTTAGTATCTAATACATTAAGGTTAAGGGAATCTAAGGGTTAAAATAGAGAGGTATGTGATCCTTTAAGATTGTGATATTCCAGGTTATAGAAGATGAACCATTGTTAATCAGGTTGATCAAGTGATTTTTCAAGGAATATAGAGTCAAGTTTTTGATTTATAAAATTGGATTGATTCCTTTTGATGGGTTATGTTAAGGGATTCCATGGTATTTTAAGATAGACCCTTTGATAAGTTAAATTCATGGATACCTTGAATCAGGTTTATGATTCCCCTTATGATTTGGGTAAAAATATGGTTTATAATATACTTTAAAGGAGCACTAGATTTGTAAATCATTAATCTGTGTTATGTTAATTTTCATTGTTCTTACTATTTTAAGTGGTTATTTTTTATTGTCTTGTGCTGGAACTGTCGTGGGATTGGTAACCCATGAACAATTCGCATGCTCCAGCGCAATTGCACCCAAACTCGCCCGATATGGGTTTTTTGTCCGAAACCATACTGGAAATCAAGGACACCACTGGAATTTCTCTAAAATGCGGCTTACAAGGTTGCCTCTTGGTCCCCAGACAAGGCCATTCTGGGGGACTCTTTCTCCTATGGAATGAATATATCGACATCAAGATATTGTCCTTCTCCTTGCACAATGTGGCTGCAGCCATTCAGGCGGACCACACACCGCCTTAGACTTTTGTGGGATTTTATGGATGGCCATCCTACAATGAGAAGGGGAAATCATGGGATATTCTTTGCAAGCTACGTCATGATCTCCTGAGCCCTATTCTCTTCGGAGGGGACTTCAATGAGATTATGGTACACAAGGAAAAACAGGGTGGAATTATCCAACCCTATGCGCCGATGTCAAATTTTAAGGACCCAGTCTCTAGGGTGGACCTGATCGATCTGGGATATATGGGTAATCCCTTCACATGGTTCCGAGGTAATACAGATGGTACCCGCATCGCTGAGTGACTTGAAAAATTTCTGGGCTCAACTGATTGGATAAATCTATTCAGCATGTTCCACACCAGCCACATGACGCTCAACTGTTCAAACCGCTGCCCAATCTTCATTGACTGAACTCAAGGAAAATGTAACAGGAATGCCAGTAGAACATTCAGATTTGAGAGATTATGGTCAAAAGACCAGGAATGTGAAGAGGTGGTCTGATCAAGATGGAAGAGTTCTCAGGATGATGTTGCCCTCAATATCCAATAGGTAGCATCCAATCTAAGATTTTGGAGCAATAAGAAATTCCACCACCTTGATAGGAATTGTGATGTCCTTGAAAATAGACTGCACAACCGACTCAGGAAACCCCCATCCAATAGCAATCTCTCCCGGATTGGTGACACTCAAAGAGAGATGGATGTGGCCCTGTGTGTTAAGGAATGCTTCTGGGCTATGCAGGAATGAGACATGCACATTAAAGAACGGTATTCTAATACAAGGTATTTTCACTAGAAATATTTAGATAGGCGCCAGAAAAATTATATCATGTGTATCACACAACCTAATGAAAGAAAAGTTTCTGACACCATTGGAATTCAAGAAGCCTTGACATGCTACTTCTAGAATCTTTTCTCTACAGGAACTCCTTTAATGTATGCTGAGGTGGAAGAATGCATCAGACCTGTGATCATCGAAGAGATCAATCGACAGTTTTCCAAAGATGTGATGAATGAAGAGATACGCCTAGCTCTGAAACATATCCACCCTACTAAGGCCCTGGGACCAGATGGATTCCACGCCCTATTTTTTAAATAATACTGGCACATCATCGGTCCAAACATCTGAAAAATGATAAAAAAAATATATGGGCAGGGAATAAAAAATTTCCTCCATTAAGGAAACTATCCTCATCCTCATTCCCAAAAATCAAGAAACCTCTGGCGATCCCTGATTTTAGACCTATCAGCCTCTTCAATGTCTCTTATAAGATCTTCTCAAAGATCCTTGTCAATCGGCTGCACCCTTGGATTCCTGATATTATATCTGAAAACTAGAGCGCCGTTGTGGCCAAGAGACTGATCACTGATATTTCAATTGTGGCCCATGAAGCGTTCCACTCTATGAAAACATGCTCCACCACGAAAAGAGAAACCATGGCCTGGAAACAGGATATGACCAAAGCCTATGATAAAGTGGAATGGAATTTCCTTAGAGTCATGATGTTGAAAATGGGTTTTTGCACTAAATGGACAGATATAGTCATGCACTGCATCTCAAATATCTCCCTCAGAATCAAGGTCAATGGGGTGCTCACCTGAGGATTCTCCCCAACCCGAGGCCTACACCAGGGAGATCCCCTCTCCCAATTTCTCTTCACCTTGGTGGCTGATGTTTTTTATAACCTTATTTCCAGGGCTGCATCCTCTAATTCTATTCATGGGGAAAATGTCTGACATTAAAGCCCACCAATGTCACATCTCTTATTCTCCAACGACTTCCTACTTTTCTCCAGAGAAACTATAAATGAATGCTGAGTGATCATCCATGCGATCTAGTAGTATGAGAGGGCGTCTAGTCAGTCTATCAATCACGGCAAATCAGAAATCTCTTTCAGTGTTGGGGTGCCTCTTTCCAAGAGAGATGAACTTTGTGCATCAGCAGCCATCCATATAGTCGATAAACACTAGAAGTATCTCGGGCTACCCACGATGATTGGACGGTCCAAAAAAGAAATCTTTGCATCTATGGTGGTCAGGATTGAGAAAAAAATTCAAGGCTGGATCCCAAAAATAATCTCCAAAGCAGGTAAAGAAACCCTCATTAAATATGTCATCTAGTCTATCCCCAGCTATTTTATGTCCCTGTTTAAGCTCTCGGAAGCCATCTTCAATCATATCCATTCATGTACTACCAACTTCTGGTGGGGAAAAATGATGGAAGGAATAGACCCCACTGGATGGCCTGGGAGAAACTCTACAAACCCAAGTCAGAGGGAGGGATGGAATTCCAGAATCTTCTTCTCTTTAATGACGTACTGTTAAACAAGCCAGGATGGTGCCTTATTAACCATCCATCATCTCTCTGTGTGTGGGTACTTTGAGCTAAGTGCTTTACCCACACAGACTTCCATGTTTCCTCTCCTGGCCCCGTCCTAGATTCTTTTGGAGAAGCATTTGGGGGGACCAAAATCTCATGGAAAAAGTATTGGGCTAGAGGATTGGGAATGGATCAACTGTAAACATCTGGACTGATCCATGGCTAATTGATAAAGTTGGTACGTAGGATACATCCCCCACCCAACCAGGTCTTGAAGACTCCACTGTCAGATGCCTCCTTTCAGACTAGGGACCGAGGTGCTGTGTGGAAAATATCCATGAATGGTTTTACAAAAGAGACCAAAGAATTATACTGAGCATCCCCTAGGTCCTAGATGTAGTCCATGATCATCTATTCTAGACCAATGACATATCGGGCGACTACACAGTGAGATCTAGTTACAGACTTGCTCTTGGAAACCACTCTGTTGACTGGGAAGAGGGACCATGGAAATCACTTGGGAAGCTCAATGTACCCCCAAAAAATACACCAATTTTGGTGGAAGGTGTGAATAGACACCCTCCCTACCATGAGACTTCTTGTTTACCGACATATGGCTAGTGCTGATTCCTTCCCTTTCTACCCGGATATTCTAGAAACTCCTTTGCACACCATCATTCACTATCCATAAGCTATGGTAATTTGGAATAAATGGGGCCTGACTTCAGATGCTTCACTGAACATTTCCTCTGAACTCCCCGATCTTCTAATGCATTGGTGCTCCTCTCTCTCATCAAATAATTCAGGTTCACTTTGCACCCTAGTATGGATCATTTGGGTTCGGCGTAACGATGTTGTTTTTCACCACATTCATAAACCTCCCGAATTCTGGATTGAACGGGCCATTTCATGGATTGAGAGCTGGAAGGTCCATAAAGGACACTATATTCTTGGTGTAACCCCCTCCTGTCCCCCTCATTGGAATCCCCCAATGGAAGGGATTATTAAGCTAAACGTAGACGCGTCTCTCCCCAAGGATGGGCTTGTTGATATCGGTCTCTTGGCCTGAAATCATCTGGGGAAAATCATTGCTGCCAAATATGAATCACATCATGCCTTCTGGGAACCTGAAATAGCTGAGGCCTCTTCCATCCTTACAGTTATAATGCTCACTGTGGAATGTGGATTGGTTGATATCGTTATTGAGTATGACTGACTCACCATAATTGATGCTATTAACCACAACGATGGAAGACTCCAGTCATTTGGATTCATCCTTAGGAGAATTCGCTCGCTTCGCCAAGTCTTATCCTACTGCACCTTCTCCCTTACCAAAAGGGAAGGAAACAATGTGGCCCATCAGCTGGCAGCCTCAGGCCCCTTCAATGACAACCAGCTCTAGCTGGACAATTTCCCTTCATGGATTTGCGTATGTACGTCTGATGATCTTCGTCATTAATGATATATGTCCTTTTTTAAAAAAAGATGTTATTTTTATTCCCGTTGTTCATTTTTTTAGAAGTTCATAAAATTATGATAGGTTTAATTTTTATCCCACATATCTATTTTAATTTGATATTTTGGGTGTTATAATTTATTGGTCTATCGAAACTTCTTAGTTATGTTAGACTTAATAATTGATGTGTTGAAAAATTTCATGTCACATTTTGTACTAAAATTTACCCCTATAGTTTAACTTTCATGGTAATATAAGGAAATAAAGGGTTTCATTATACGTGTAATTATGCGATTCATGATATATATTAATAATGATCGCAGGTCTAAGGAATAATACACATTCTCACATATACTATTATCTACTAACACCCATAGTATATGGAATTCCTATTGGTTGTTTCTTACATGATATTCACTTATTATAGATCACTATGTACAAAATTATTGAGAAAAATCTCAAAATGTATGATACATCAGAACTTGATATTCATACATAATATATGTCCTATCAGAAAAATGTGCTTAAACTGTATAACATGTTTTTAATAATATTTTCATAAAATTATCTAGTTATTATTTTAGTTGGGGATGTTATAACCTATCTATGGGATAAATATTCTAATAACATTATCATATAGAGAATATTTTAGAACATGTAACATATGATATGCATAAAACTTGTATATATCAATTTTTATACATGTTGTGGTAATAAAAAGTTAAATAAAGTTACTTATAGGGTAATAACCCTAATTTTGTGAATGTTTTTCACATTTAGGATATTATACACATGCATGAAAGTTATATAATATACATGACCCACCACACACAAGACACCATGCATGGTTTATCAAATACATTTACTGCACATACATTACATATCATGTGTGACATAATTTATTAGTCGCATACACCACATGTACACTCTGTAGGACAACACATGCTTTTCATTTCATTTTATGCATTTGATTTATGCCTCTTGTAGATATTTTATATTGAAAAATTGATAACATATTTAGAATAAATAGGTTAAAATTTGGTAAATATGTCCCTTTTATTTTTGTTTATTATGAATAGTAAGGGTGGTAAGTATTTGTCACATCTTTAAGGGTAAAATGGGTAAAACAAGATTAAAACAATGAGATAAGGTCTCAAAATCAACCAAAAACTAGACATTATATCATATGTAGGGATATATTTGACTATAACTATGCCAAATTCTAATATATGGGATTTTGATTCCATTTTACCTTGAAAATTACCTTTATATCATTTTTTAAGTAATGAAAATTCCAAAATGTCACTCTTTTGCTTTTAAATTTCTTTTATATATTCATATAGGGATAAAAATATGTTATGAAAGAATATAAAATTTAATTTTTAAAATGATTAATTTATTCTTTAGATTTTAATTTTTTTTAAATTTTAGTAACTATATAATTACCTTAAAATCATAAACTATGCCAATACAGTGCTTGTGAAGGTAGTAAAAAATCAAATTAAATGATTTTAAAAATGTAAAAAGAAATATTTTTTGGATTAATTATTGCATCACATGATTTTTTTGGTTAATATTAATGTGTAATTTATTATTAAAGATTTTATATAACAATTATAATGTCATATTTACATATTTAAAGACAAATTAAATAAATAGTGTCATAAATGAAGTTAATGATATTTTCTGAAAAATAATATTTTATTAAATGATTTAAAAATAAAAAAAATATTTCAAGTGGAAAAATTGGATTATAAATGGTCTAAAATATCATCCCTTTTCCATTTATGATCCTATTTTAATCTTATATTTAAAATTATAACTCTTTAAGATTGAAAAAGTCGTTACCATGATTAAGGTCGAAACAGGTTTACCAAGGGGTTAATCAAAAAAGAAAAGGGTAAAAATGGAATAAAAAGTTTCTTTAACCTCATTGGTTTATTTAATTTAAACCTTAACCTTATAAAATTATAATATAAGTCTTTTTGGATCCATTGTTCCTTGAAATTGATTTAATAATATTTTAAAACCTTGAAAAATTACAACTTTGCCACTCACCTCAATTATAAAAAGTCACCCATTCCCATCTCTTCTTTACACCACTTTTTGAAACCTAGTCAACCAAAAACTACCCAATTATATTCTAAAATTATATATACATGAATTATAAGTTCTCATTTTCTTAAAATACAATTAAAAGGGTCTTTAGTAATGGACCCAACAGAATTCTACTTAATAAGAGGTAATCATCTTTACCGACTCCTTCAAGTTTATTTCTTATTATAATTACTTAAAATATATTGTAACCATACTAAAATAATAAATAAGATACCATAAATACACCTAGGTTTTATTATGATCATGTTATAACCATTTTCCACATCTTTTCCATCCTATGGAAGTTAAAAACATTGCTCGTGTGTACGTACAAATTTCCATTTCCACGTAGCAGTGAAATTTGTTTCGATTAACCATTTTACATGAATGGTAATAAATATGTAAATAATGAGTAAATATGATATTTATGAAATAATTATGGTTCTATAAATATAATATATAATTTAACTTCTTACCTTTCTATCTATTGGAAAACAATAATGGTGCTCATGTGTATGTGTGGACTACAACCTCTACGAAGCGATATGATTCGTTTCTCATTTATACTTTACTTGGATGGTAATAAATAAATATTTAATGAATATATAAGATATATATTATATAATAATAATTCTTGAAATATGATTTATTATTTAACTTTCTTTCATTCCATCCATCAAAAATTGAAAATAGTGTTCATGTGTACATACGACCTACCGTCCCATGAATGGTGTAATTCATTTTTCTATCTCCAACTTTTATGGATGACTATACATATGAATATAATGAAAATATATGATATTTATATCATTATTATAATTATTTATATGAAGAATCAAATATCAAAGTACATGTACCAAAACCATCGATCCAAAATTTCCATGAATAATGAAACAATTTACACCAAAATGGAAATTTTAAACGAATTATTAATAAATTGGTGTTGGAATTTTACAAGTGAATCATATATGATATTATAAGTATTAAAATTAATATGGTATAAAATTATAATAAATATAAATTTGTTATATATGATGTTAAAATCACTTAAAAATCAAGTTGGACTTGAGTTAAGGGGTTTCTTAACTCAATTTCAATTCATTAGGATATACTTCTACATCATTGACTATGTTATGTCCTGATTATGTATTAAATTTACTTTGGTTGTATTATATTTTATTTACACTTGTTTTTTTAGATTTAAATTTTCAAACATAATCACTTCATTTATTAATTCTCAATTCAATGATACGATATTTTTAAGGGATTTGAACTCAATTTCCACTCCATTGAGACATATTTTTGTTACACACCAATTTATTTTTATATGGTGTATATAATGAAAATATAATATATTTAACATGAATATATATTTAATAATTATTATTAATGTTTAAATTAATGTTTTCTCTTTCAAGAGGTTACAATTTAAATGGTAAAAAATAGTTCATAATTTATTTTAGAATCTCATTTTATTGGGATTGCTCTTATTTTTGTTGAAGTAATATTATAATATATCCTTCATAAACTCTAAATATTTTATTACCCTATAGATATTTATGGATTTTTTATGTTTTCTTCAAAATTTTAATATTTGTTTAACATTAATTAAGAAAATAAATTTTTGAAACAAAATTTAATATTATATTTCTTTTGATCGGGTATATTTCTCTTATATATCCATAGTTTTTTAAAATTATTTTACATAAGTAAATTTTATTTTCTAAAATTATTTATAAATGAAATATTCTATCATACATGAATTTTTAAAATTTTTTAAGGTAATATTTTTAATGTTTTTCAAAAGGGTCATTTTTAACTTTCTTTGCAAAAAGCCAAAAGGAATGTTTCTTTTTAACGTATATGACATTAACTGAATTTCATGATTTCACAACCATATTATGATATTAATATTCTTTTTAAACTCTTAAATGGATTTATAAATGAAAATATTTAATGAATAATTATTTTAAATGGTTTTATTTCATTTATATCCTCTAAAATACATGATATTACTGTAAAATATACTTTCTGGATGAATTAATAGTTATCTCTTATCTTTTCATTAATTTTTTGGTCATTAAATTTCTCTTAAAATATTAAATTTCATGTGATTATTTTTAATCATAATGATCCATATTATTTGAATATTGGATATTCATATTTACTAAATTTTATACCATTTCTACATAAGGTGTTTTGTCACTTGATTGACTAGGGAAATCCTGAAAACCACTATTCTTTACTCGATACAAATACTTATTTGTGAGGCATACTATTTTTGAATTAAATTGATCAATCAATATATGAGGAATGAATTGGACTTTGAATATATTGAGAGGGTCCCATTATAACTCCCCTATAACTCCCTGATATTTTGTGAATTTGTTTTTCAAATTAATTTAATCTTTTTGATATTTTGTATTTCACCCAACATTGAATATAAATTGTGTTATATGAAATTAATATATTTGGATTGTGTTTCTCGAAACACCATGTTAACATTATACTAAATTAAAAACTTATATTATCTTTTAATAAAAAAAACTATGTTTGGATTATGTTACACACAATGTTGAGTTCCTTCGATAGCTTACGTTACACAGAAGACCTAGTTTTACCAAACTACAACGTGTTATTAATAATATTATTAATTCATTATAATAGCTACCACCTATCCAATGGAATGTGAGTTATGAATAGGATTAATTAAATTGTTAAAATATCATTTAAACATGTATATAAGATGAATTATTTGGGGACCAATTAACTAGAAATAAAAGAAAACCTTTTTGAAAATATAGGAAATCTTTTGATGGAAAACTATATTTATGAAATCAAATAAATTTTACCTTAATAAAATAATTAAAACACTTTTGATAAATGATTTTAATTACATATATATATATATATATATTCAATAAAATATTTAGTGTTTATCTTATCTGTTTTCTAGACAAGAGATAAGAATAAATCCAATTTTATGAATAAACATATATACTTTTCTAAAAGGTAATTTTACATCCTTTTAATGGATAACCCATTTAAAATATAATTTCTAAAAATTTTATAATTTTTAATTGAAAAAATAAACTTCATTTTAAATATTTTATATAAAAATTTAGTTTGGGTAATTTTTTGGTATTTTTCTGAGAGGATTCATTTTTTTATGAATTGTGAAAGATACTGAATTAAATTTAAAAAAAAAATTCATCTAGTTTATTTATATATTTAAATTAGATATTAATTTTTTTAAAGTATAGTTAGATCAATTATAATTAAATTAAATTAATTTAGGTCATTGTAACCAATTTCACATTGAAATTGGATATAAAAACATTTCAAATTTTTGAACCTTTTTACTATAAAAACCAACTTTCTCACCCCGCATACAAGATTATTATTACATTAATTGTGATTGGAATTTGAAAAAATTGATTAAATCTTTGGAATAATAAAAAATTATAATTTCTAATAAGTAAAAATTAGTTTTTTATCAAAAATATTGGTGAATGTTATTAAAATTAATTACAACGATTAAGGTAAAAATGAGTTTACTTAATGGTTAAACTTTAACATAATTATCAAAATAAATTTAACGTTTTTTAAAAATAAATTTTATGTTTATATTTTGACCAATTAACCTATTAAATATATGTTTTAAAATTATTTGAGTCACATTATGTAAGGGGACCTCTCAATAGTGTTTACATTTTTATATTTAAAAGAATGCCACTCCTCTACTATAAAATGACACTCACCCCCTCACTTATTCACATATGTAAAGCCATTTGGATTAGTAAAACTAGAAAAAATCTCCTCACAACTTCCATAACATTATCCTATAATCCTACCTTTGGGTAGAAATCCATCCAAGGAATCCCCTTTTTGAAAACCACAAGGATTTACCCAAAGAAGATGAAACATCCTTTCACAAGTTATTTTGTTTAATTTTCGTTCTCCACCATATAAAATCTTATTATTCCTTGATTATATAATAAAATATGTATAATGAATATAAATATATGTTTTTATTATAAGGTGTATACCTACACCTATGCACACTTCCATCAAATGGGCAATGAATATACCGTTCGTGTGTACGGCGAACTACCGCCTTGCAAAACGATGTCATTTGTTTTTCAATTACTACCTATCATGGGTGGGAATTATGATGGATATAATGTTTTTATATGATATATATATGACATTTATTATGTTTTTATTATTATTTAATCATTACATAAAACATTCCTTTATTCTTCCATTTAATGTAAATACGATAACTTCGTTTGTGGACGTATAGACTACCGCCTCCTCCAAACGACGTGATTCATTCACAATTTACTTGGAATGTATTAAGGATGAGTTCAGTAAAATTATATAATATATATAAAATAATTATTATAATTTAATTATAATATATATATATTTATATATATACATATATTTCATTTACTTTCTTTCTTTCAATACAATAATAAAATGAAACAATGTTCATGCGTATGTACAACCTACGATCTCCATGAACGGTGTATTCCATTTCTTATTTATATATTTTATATATTGTTATAAATATTTATATAATAAATATATATTATATATATATCTATAAATAATTTTTTACATTCTGGAAATAATTAAATCAATATCTATGTAATATTATCAAGAATAACAAGTCAAAACATATATGAAAAACAACACGGATATTACCCGAAATGTAACATTAATAAGAAATTGCTAATAAAAGGATAATTTATAGTCATAATAAAATACTATATGGTATTATATATAATAATATGGTTCTTTTTTATATTTATAATACACATATATTTATAATATATGAGTTTTGAACATGTACGAAGAATGTCAAGACTTAAGGTAAGGGAATTTCATCTCACTTTTTATTTTCGTGAGATACATTTCATATTCACTACTCACTTATTTTATGTGGTGTATATGATTCCCTATGAAATGTTATATAATTAATTTAAATTATTTAATTATATTAAATTCTTTAATTTATGTTATTATTTCATGGGTATCATGATTCTAAAGTTACTCATGTAGTAAGAGGATTTCTCATCTAACTTTTATTTTTGTGAGACTTATACCATATTCACCAATAATTTATTTTGTGTGGTATATATAATAAACATGAATGTAATATATGATTATTATACTTAAATTTATGGGTATTTATATTTCAATTTTATGATATTTCATTCATGGGTTTTATGGTTCAAAAACTACCAAATCGTTAAAGTAATTTTTGTCTCAATTTGACTTCTTTAAGATAAATGACATGTTATAAACCTATATTTTTTCTATGGGATGTATATAATGACCTTTGGAATATTATTTAATTAATATCATTCTTTTATTATATTTTAAGTTTAATTCAATTTTATTATCTCATGTGTATTATGAGTCAATGTTACTAAAGTGATATTAGTTTATTGCTATAATTTCACCATTTATCAGGATTGTTTATGATTATCCTCCCATTGATAAAATATTATGTTCCTTATCTCAAGAACACTCATTAAATTTATTATGTAATATTTATTTAGGATATATTCATATATTTGTACCATTTTCTACTCTTTGGTAATCAATAAAATTAATAATGTATTTTTAAGGAAATCCTACATTTTCTCTCTCTTCAGTTGGAAATTTGTGTTCTTTCAAATCCATGTTTTCTAAAAAAAGGTTTCAAAAAACGTTTTTTGTTAAAAAAATTTATCAAAAATTTTCATGATTGTTTTATATATTTTTAGGGAAAATGGTTTTCAATATGTTTTCAATCATCATTTATAATTTTTCTAGAAAAAGGTTTTCAAAAATATTTCAAGCCTTCTTTCAATGTTTTCAAGGTATTTTCAACAAAAATGGTTTTCAAAATACCATAAATATTCCTTTATAAGTTTTCAATGACATTTTAAAAGAAAAATGTTTTAAATGTGTTAAATGTTTTAAAAAGTGGTTTTTAATGAGAAAAATATATTTTCCTCAAGAAATGTTTTAAAATAAATTATAATGTTTTCATTATAAGAAATGGAATTTTGAAATGGTTTTATAACAGGTATTTCCAAATAAAGGTTATTTTCCTTAAAAATGTTTCATGTGATCCATAAAAATATTTCTCCATATAAGATGAAACACCTTGTCAAAGTTTATTCTTTACTAGGGATATGATCCAAGGATACTATTAATACTATTTATTAGATTATTTATGTTTTATTACAATGATATTTATGACACTTATTTCTATTCAACGAGTTATATGCTTTTGAAACCCACTTATTCTCATAGGTTATGCATTGAAAAATGATTATGATACCTATCATTTTTCAATAGGTAATGATATGATGAAATTTTTATGATACCCATTTCATTTTATGGGTTTTGATATGATATTTAGGAACCCCATATCATTTTATGGGTCAATATATGATAAATATTTTGTTATATTGTGGCACATGCATGTATTATTTTATTATGTGAAAGGTGGGACCTATATATCCCTCGAATGCATTGGGTAAAGATGGATGATTCATGAGTATATACGTTATGTGTGAACCTGATTACATGTTCACAAAGTTATGCCTGAACTTGATTATATGTTCAAAATGTTTTGAGTGATCCGGATTATATGTTCATAATGTTATGCATGGGCCTAGTTTCATGTTTATAAGTTTATTATTTATCCTAATTACATGTTCACAATGTTATGAGTGAACCTTATTACATGTTCATAATGTTATGTGTGAACCTGATTACATGTTCAAAATGTTATGAATGAACCTAATTACATGTTCACAAAGGACTTGGTTGCATGTCCATAAGTTTATGCATGAACATGATTACATGTTCACAATTTTATGAGTGAATCTTATTACATGTTAACAATGTTGTGCATGCACATAATTAAATGATCAAAATATTATGTGTGAACCTGATTACTTGTTCAAAATGTTATTCATGGACCTGGTTGCATGTCTTTAAGTTTATGAAAGGGCCTAATTTCATGTCCATAACTTAATGGGTGAATGTAATGGATCGGACCTCTAAGGTCCATCCCTTGGCTGAAATCTGTTGTTTGAGGTGTTCTGGGAGATCAAGGTGACTCATCCCCAACGCTTTTCCAAATTTCTAGTTCTGTGAACTGTGATTCTAGTTTTATGAACAGTGTCATAGTGAGTCATAAATGGTGAGTCAGAAATGGTGTGTCAGAAACGGTGAGTCAGAATCTGTGAGTCAGAAATGGTGAGTTAGAAATAGTGAGTCAGAAATGGTGAGTCACAAATGGCAAGTCACAAACTATGAGTAAGAAATGGTGAGTCAGAAATGGTGAGGTAGAAACGGTGAGTCAGAAACGGCGAGTCATAAATCGTGAGTCAGAAACGGTGAGTCAGAAATGGCGAGTCAGAAATGCTGAGTCAGAAACGGTGAGTCAGAAACAGTGATTCAGAAATGGTGAGTCAGAAGTATTTAGTAATAAATAGTGAGTCAGAAACGGTGAGTTAGAAATGGTGAGACTGAAATAGTGAGTTAGAAATGGTGAGTTAGAAATGGTGAGTCAAAAATGATGAGTCAGAAACGGTGAGTCAAAAATGATGAGTCAGAAATAGTGAGTCAAAAACAATGAGTCATAAACGGTGAGACAAAAATGGTGAGTTAGAAATGGTGAGTCAGAAACGGTGAGTTAGAAACTGTGAGACAACTCATGAATAGTGTTTCTAAAACTGATTCATATTTCCTTTGCCAAATTTCCAAATTTTTCCAGTTTCTCCAATTTAATGTTTTCTTTGACGTAAAACAAATTTATGGCCTTGTTTTAAGGGATATAAGGCCGAATTGAATCCCATAACTCCTATATTAATTTTCCTAAGGCCCAAGATACTTTTACTTGGTCAAACCGTGTCGTTTAATGAGATCCAATTTTAATGGAAAATCCACTGTGTCTTAAACCGCTTCTCCATTAAATCTTCTAAAGTGACAAGATATCTTCCTCCCTTGTTCTTTCTCCTTATTATGTAGTGTGATATGCTTGAACCTTTCCCTCCTTCTTATAGGAATCGTGAGATTAAAATTTTCCCAGTGGATTGGTTTACCTGGACGTTCTTCTTACTGCAAGTGCACCCCCTGTTTTGGTGCAACCAAGTAGTATCCATAAATCTTTGATATAAGGTATTATTTATCATCATTATTTTGGGTTCACCATCTCTTGTTTCTCCTTTCTATATTATGGCATGTGATCTCGATGCTTCTAATGGAGTTTATTGGGTTTCGGTTGGTGCGGTTGTTCCACAACATCCTTGGGTGGATGCAGTTGTCACGGGAGGAGGCGATCATGATCCATTGTGTGGATCGTTCTCGTAAAAATATCCTTAAGAACCTTTTTAAGATAGGGGATTCATTTAATCTCTCTTATTTTAAGTGAAACTATATCGTTAGAATGTTTTATCTCACTGGATGACAATGGAATTGACATAATAAATATTTGAACCAGATAAATAAATTGATATGGATCATCTGTTTTTACCTCTTGTTTTGCTAGATAGTGTGATATCTATGCTTTCTTTTCTTAACAGTTCATTCTTGATGTAAATCGATAAAAAACATAAATCGAGATTAATTGATAATTGTTTGGATAATGATAAAGAGGCATGTAAACGAATCTGGTTCTTGTTATTTTCTTATGTTAATAAAATTGGCGCAGTAAGTATGTTTAATTATTTGTGATACCTTAATGATTTGGTTTCCTGAATTTGGAACCTATGAATAATAATCAGTTAATCCAAGATGGATTAAAGAACCATTTTTTCGATAAAAGATAACTCCTTGTAGGGTTCTGAGTTACCCTCTTGTTTGTTAAAGGGCTAAGAGCCCAATTGTCAAGATGTTTGTTTTACTGCTGCTTGTGTTATGATGTAATCCTGGATGGATTTTGTGATATGTGGGGGCATAGAGTCCTTTTTGTTGTTGTAGCAGTTGATGCCTAGAGTGGTGAGATACATCGGTTTATGCATGTGGGTGTCATGGAGGACACCGGGGATGATGAAATGGGTTGGATGTGAATGTTTGGTTTTCTGCTGATACTTCTTGGTTATTTATCTTCTTTAATTTCCCCACTGCTCAAATCAGCTGGTCTTTCTCACCCTTCTTCCGAAAGGGGCGAAGACACGTGGGGTATGCCATGTGCTTTCCGTGTTTAGCTTCTCAAGGGAGGATGGGTCTACGCTTTTGCTATAGGCGGAAAATACTCGATGGGTAGTTCATCTACTCACCGTGTTGAGACCCTTCTGTTTAGAAGCATAGATTGATTTTCTAGAATACCTGGGAATATAGGAATGTAATGTTGTAAATAAATAATACAATAAATGATGTTAACCCATGGGGTTTGGAGATTTATGGGGCGTAATGCTGAGTTTGTGATTGGAAGGAACAATTTACTTTGTGTGTGATGCTAATAAAATTTAATCTGGAATTGTTTTTGATTAATTATTGTTTAAATAATTAATTAATGTAATGTGAAACTGATAAAAAGGGAATGAATTAATGTATTAAATATCTTTAAATGGTTGTGTGATTTTAGGATACCTAGTCTTAGAAGAAGCAGCCTGGAGTCCAAGAGACTTTATCTATAGTTGAGTCTAAGAGTAGTTTATTCCCATAATGTGGTTGTGAGATATAGTGTATTCTGTACGTTTTGTGTTTCTATACGCTAATCCACCCTGTCAGTAAGGGAAACTAACACCCTGGGGATTCTGAGCCATGGGGGGTGTTTTCCCCAACATGTCAGTAAGAGGATAGATGGCTGACTACCCCTTTGGCCCTGCTCTCTTCTCATGGTAGTTACTTGTACTGGCAACCACATTGGTTAGTTTTCCCCATATATATGTATAGAGGGATGTAATGGCTTGTGGTTATTCACACACATATATTTTGTATGTAGTTTTCTATGGACTACTATTGGTGTAATGTGTATAGGCTGTGATGGCTTGAGGATTATTACTCAGTGTATGGGCTGTAATGGCTTGTGGTATAATACCTGATGTATGATACATGTTATGCAACCTATGGTGGATCACAAGAACTACATGGTTACTTTTCTTACATGGGTGTGGTGGTTTGGTTGCATGAGGTGCATGTTGTGGTGCTTCTCCCAGGTGCCTGTAGGGAAGCCTTTTTGTTGAGAGATGCTTAGGAAGTGCGACATTGTGACAAAGCGGAAAACCCAGGGGGAATTAGTAGCAGGGTACCCTTGAAATTCTTTATTATATTATATACTCTTGTATGCGTTGCTTGGTGAGAGTATCCATGTTGAGGCTGGGAACATAGTGTACCTATTTAGGTGATGAGTTAGTTTTACTTTTTGTTCACTGTGCTTTAGCATGATTTATTTACTTTTGCACGAGAGGATTCAGGGAGGATACTACTGATTAGACTATTATAATCACCCTATATATATATAAACTGCTTTTCAGGTCACTTGGAGTAGGTTGGAGATCAGGATGATTACTACTAGCTTATGGTTGTAGAAGCTGTTCAAGCTTGTGGTTGTTGCTGTTTTACTTTCTTTTGGGTACTTTCAGTTTTTCCCCTTTCAGTTGTAGTAGTTTTTCATGACATTTAATATGTGTACTTGGTATTTATTTTATCTTACTGGTATATTTGGAGTTGGTTGGGGTCTATCTTATCTCTCTCTTCCGCATGTGTTCTCTTAGAGGGTAATGCCTCCCATTTGTGTGTTCGTTATACCCTCAGTGCTAGTTGCCAACCCTGGGCCTACTGGAGGCGTGACTCGGGGGTCATTATCTCCCTTCTCACATTGTCAGCCCAGGAGGGGTACACTTTGTGTGGAGGGGGTCATGACAGAGTGGTATCAGAGGTCAGGTTGGGAGATAGGATGGAGTTTGGAGTTATGCACAGGTGAGGTTGCATGGGTTGGTAGGGCAACAATGTCATTTATGTCTAGAAAGTGATATAAATACTGGAGACCGGCTAAGACATAGGCGTTTAGGGCCCCCTATGATCTTATGTACGGACCTTTAAGTTTACAATGGCTACTAAACAAGGTGATACTAGTTGCAGGTTAGAGACCTTGGAAAGGATCATGCATCATTCTTCTTTGTGCTTGTGTTTGAATGGGTAGACCTTGGGATAGGTTACCCTAAAATTAATAAAAGAAAACAATTAAATAATTACTTAATGATGAGTCTCCCATATTCCAGGTTTAAGAGCTCTAACTGATTTTTATTTTATAGGTATGGATCTAGGTCAACATCCTCATCAGGATCACATAGATGATGTCCAGCAGGCTGTGCTAGAAGATCACCACCATGTAGAGGTCGATGATGATGACACTTGGAGGAGGACACTCAATGAGTTTCAACATCAAAGCCTATAGAAGTACGAGGGATCCATTTCAGATGCAGTCACACAAGAATTGTTGGATAAGGTCGAGATAGTCTTCAGTTCAATCAGTGCTCAGAAAGAGAACTGGGTGTCCTTGGTTGTGACGATGCTGGATGGAGCAGTGAGGCAGTGGTGGTTCTTATTCCTCAGGGATCGTTAGGAGTTAGCGATCTCATGGGAGGAGTTGCGAGACAAGTTTAGAGTTCAGTTTCTTTCATCGACCATGAAGGCGTCCAGTTTCCAGGAGCTTCTAAACATTCGACAAGGGATCTCCAGTGTTTGAGATTTTGGAATCCATTTTTGGAACCTTTTGTGATATGCTTCAGACATGTTTCCAGATGAGGAGGCCAGGGCGAGGCATTTTGAGGAGGCTTTGCATCCAGATATCTAGCTCCAGGTCACCCCATTTATGCTAAAGACAAATATTGAGGTGCGGGAAAGGGCAGAGGTTGTGGAGAGGACTTTGGCCAGAACCAGATCATCACGAGAGGGGATTCGTCATGAAGAAAGGGAATTTTTATAAATACCCCATATTCTCTTTAAGTTGAATCTTACTCATGAAATAAAGGGAATGCATGAGATATATTTTTAGATACCCTTAAGGTAAATCCTAAGTTTGAATTGGAGGGAATTTATTTATGAATAAATCTCACGGGGACCCTTCATGAAGTAATTCTGTGATGAATCTTCCCAAAGAAAACCCCCAAAAGGACCTTCATAAAGTAGACCTTGTTAGGATCATCATGAATAATATCTAGTAAAGACATTAAATTAGTGCTATGTGTCCATAACTATGTCAATTACCCTATATAGATACAATATGTCGAAGGTCCTTTGTAAAGTGTTATGAAAATGCGATATGTGGACCCCCTTTGTGAAGAAATATGTGAGGCTCTTATGTAAGAATCTCCTCATTCATGAACTCACATTTTCATCCTCATCTCATTTTTCTATATAGTGGGGGATCTGACCCCGTATAATAAGTTGGGATTAGTGATGTGTTGTGATCCCATGCCTTCATCTATATCCCCTTACTTCCTTCACTGACCCCATACAAAATAAATAGTTACACTGTGGCATTTTTTGGATGGGTAAGATATATATTTTTGGTTACAATACCTACAACCCCAACCTTTATTCCTAGAAATTATATAAATAAATAAACTTAACATGGCTTCCCAAAACACCCCAATTAGATATTCTCTCTATGGTTTCTTTATTTATATCAATTCGATATACTCTTTATGGTTTCCTCATACCCCTTGAGTTTATATTATCCTTTTGGTTTCCAAAATTATTTGAGTTAAGGTAATTATTTTTGTTTACATATATGGGATTCCTCTTTTTTTAAGCTCAAAAACAATACCTTCACCTTACTTACCTACTAAGTTAGGCATCTCAGTGAAACATACATGAATAAGCCTCATAAAATCAAATTCAGTTAAGATACTCCTTAGGGTTATCATATATTCCCCTCCTCGTAGTTGTAAACCCCAACTCCACATCAAATGGTAGCTAATGCATAATACACACTATCTCTCATATGGTCTCTCCTTTTATAGAATAATAATACTCTATGGTTATCCTCCTAATTTTAGACCCTAACTCTATATCAAAGGGTAGATCATGTGTAAACCCCACTATCTCTCATATTGTCATCCCTTTTATGAAAAATTAATCATAAATAGGACACCTACTAGATGTAAGACTCAAATCTTTCTCAAAATGATAGACTAATTCAAAAACCCTAATCAGCCTCTTGTTTTTCACAACAGTCAAGAAACAAGAATCCCTCCAAGTAAGCTAATATATAATCCCCATTCATCACCCTATTGTATACTTTCATGAAATATGGTTGGAATTCAATTATCTCTTATTTATCACCCCAAGAATGAATCATGTGGGATTATATGTTTAATTGATTATTCTATTAGCATAATTGATATACATCACATGGATCACCTTTTATAATACTAGCTATATGACTCTAAAGTATAATAAACACATCCTTATCGCACGATGTTAAACTACATGGTCCAATCCTCACATATGACCTTAAACTGTGTCACTTGAACTAAATGGGATTTTATTCTTATTAAAAAAATATTTAGTATGTCTCTATAAGGTTTAATAACAACATTTAAAAAACATTCATTTTCTCTTATATTACAAGTATAAGTCTATCCATTTCACCTTCAGTTAAGATAATCATTTTGGTCCCCCTATAAATAATATGAGTTGAAATTCTCCTCTTAGTTTCTAAAGGCTCCTCAAGTCAATATACTCCTCTAGGTCATCCCATATACAATACTCCTAGTTGATGTAATCCTTAACTTGAGATACCTACCTACTATATGATGAGCATAACACTTCATTATACTGATGAGTATAAAGACAATAATCCTTCTCTAGTGAAAATCTAAGGACGCCTCTTATGATGAGATATAGATGACTCATACCTCCTCTTTTTTAGTCACAAAAAAATAGGATGAAACAAAAATTTTTACTCATGCATAAGTCCCCACCAACCATTGCAAGGAACCTTTCACTTAACATTCCTTACTGTATGACAGTAAACTGTAAGGATAGGTATTGGTCCCATGACATTAAAATGTGACATTCCATGTTAAGTGGAACTGAACTATGTGGTTTTTTATTCCTTTCATATGGATATTTATAAATCCCTCATTATACTCCTAATCCCAAATAAACAACACCTACCACCTCCATAGATAGTGATAATATGTGGATTGATCAATTATGAAACCTTAAACCAAAGAATCATTAACTAATATTATAAACATGGAGAATATATAACACATAAGATGTTAAAATAACTAAATGTATTTGGTAAGGTTGTTGGAATATGGAAAAATAGTCCCACACCAGGATTGTTAAGGTTTCACTGAAACATATTAAATATATAAGAGAGTTTAAGAGTATGAAATAATCCATAAAAAATTTTCAATGATTCCAAACTACCACCCACTTGACCAACATGCATTCCTAAGAATCACTGATAAGAAATCCAAATGAAAACCTACCTTTGGAAAGTAGGTCCACATGGAACGTCTTATCAAAGACATGTGATTTTTTGGGTGTTTCTGATTTCATGAATTAACCCCATCAGTAGATGACTTAAATTGTATTTCTGAGAACACATGTCGTTTTTTATTAATTTTAGGAAATATTTGGAAGATGAGACTACATGAAATGTAGTCTAAGATGAAACCCCATATTGGAGGACTTAGGGTGTGGTATAGAGGTTGGAAAGACACCCTGTGTAGGGAACATAATCATGCAGGGTATACGGTCTAACCCCACGTAAAGTACACACCCATGGGACATGTGGGATACTAGGATAGAGGACTTTTTTGGAACCTTTCTAGGTACCCCATGTGGGTTACATGGTGTGAAAGAATAGTATATGTCATGTTTTTGAGAAATACACACCATGTGGGGATGAGGTAAACTCCTAGAGTAGGGAATTAATAATATACACTATGTACTCAGGGGGATACACCATGTATTATTCCCATGGAGGATTTTTGGATGATACATTTTCACCCTAAATGTGGAAATTGACTCAAGAATATTTCATTTGGAATGTTCTTCCACCTAGAATTTGATGTTGAGGACCTCATTACAATTATAGGTCATTTAAAGGATAATTCAAGGAAAATGAGATATGACATAGTGGTTCATCCTTTGATATTTGGATGTAGTGGTATTCTATGGGAGATATGATATGATAACCAGATTAGGGTTATTAGAATGATTGATGGACTTGACATATCTCCTCAATGTCTTGGATTTGATATAGTATGGTACAATCCCTGGTTGGTAGGACCGAGTTGTTGCGCATGCAGTTGGATGGGTTGGGTTAGTGTAATAACCTAGGATGACATTGGCAGATTCTATACCCACTGAGTTATGGGTTCTAACCTAAGATATGAGATAGAATATGCATTAGGTTGACTGAGTTATGATGAGACCCATAAGATACTAGTGTAAACCCTAGTGAGCTGTTGACCCTAGAGAGGGTGTTTATGGATAATGGGTAATGATAAATATTAGTGTCATCCTAGAACCATAATTTATTTTTTGAGTCTGTTATGGTTATGTTTATGATAGGTTGTATACTTGATAGATCAACCTCATATTCGAGGGAAAGGTTCACTTATATGACTAATCCACCTAAATACATTTTGAGTGATGATTAGTGTGGGATTCACTACCCATCAAGATGTACCTAGATACATGGGATGCCTAGGACATTCTCCTAGGATCTAACCTACATGAATAATACATGATTTTATTTCATTATATGCATTCCTTGAAATCGGGGATATAGGATAAACCCCTCCTAGGTGGATTATGAATATTTAGTTTTGAATTCATTGGACATAATCCTTGGATTAATCTCATAGGCATTGGATATAGAATGCCATGGATATGCTCCATGGATTTGGATCTTGAGTATTTGAGTAGGAATTCCTTGGATATGCTCCTTGGATTAGACTCATGGTAAGTTTGGATTTCCTAGAACTTTTTCCTAGGAATCATCCATGGGATTAACATTGGTTGGCACAATTTCATGATGTGATTAGAGACAATATAACATTGACCATAGTAGGTTTGAGTCAATCTATAGTGTCATGTTAGAACCCAAGGATCAAAGGTGTTTATTTATTTAGTTGGTTCATGTTATTATATGAATAGGCCAGGAATATCAACTATTCATACACTTGTTAATTATAATAGATTATAGGTACACTATTGGGGGTGGGAAACTAAGAATTTCTTTCCCACCCTCTATGTGGTAACATTTGTTCATGTTTTGACCTTATGTCTACTTTTAAATTGACAACATGAAATATAATGGATTAGGATGAGGCCCATTGTTGTAGTATTTCATGACTAGGCTATAGATTCTTTATATATTCTTGGATACTAGTGATTAAGGTATGACTCAGGGATGGAAGTGGATACTTATGTACTATTATTTTTCTTTTTTATTTATCTTGTATATGTAATTTACCTTGTGGGAAAACAAATATTGTATGATTTTATGAATTTGAGTCTATAGACTACTTGAATCAACATTTAAATTTGATAAAAACTATTTTATTCTTTATTAGTTTTATGTACTTTTCTTATTTATGATGGATGATGTTTGATTTATTTTTTATTTTTCGCAAACTCTGATATGGGGGTAAAGTCAATGCACTGTATTAACATGGATCCTCACTACTAGTCTGTATCCTCCATCATACAAGGAGGTGAACCAAATGTCTAGTGAAGTCCTATTCTAGTACTATTCATATTGAACCAAAATAGGGTCATTACAAAGTGGTATCTGAGATTTTATGTGACTAATATCATAGATTTTATCATTATTTTATATTTTCATACAATTTTGGGATATGGTAGATAGGGAATTGAAATGTTTTAGAGCTTGTGATGGATATTATATTGGTGTGTCATGAAAATATTTCTCATAGAAATTCTAGGTTACTGGTGATATAAGATTTTTTTTCTAAATTTCTATGTTACAATTATACGGTTTCACCCAGCCTGATGAACAAGAGTTTTAATATTTATGATTTATGTGGGTTTTGATCTTAAACGACTGGAAATAAGCTAGTGTTCATGCATCATTTTTAATATATAAGATTCATATAGCATACATATTCTTGTTTGTGATTGATATCACTGATGATATGGATTAGTTCTTTAATGTTTCAGTAACAAGTTATATGTTTTTTCCCATATAAATTATTAGTGTAATTCAACTCAATTAGAGCACAATATATGTTTCTTTTAATGACATGTCATGTGGATATATAGAGAGATGTTCTTTGATAACTATGATGCAGTCCCTTGGTGTATGGGGTGTATATTGACCCTTATTAGGTTATTATATGAATTATATTCCTTATAGATGGAACCCTGGTGGGTGGTTATAATACTGGTTCTAAAATAAAATGCTCTTAATTATTAAAATTTTCAACACCACCCAATATGGTATTTTTTATATAGATTCATGGTGGAATTCTACATAACTGAACCATGAGAATATGGTATACTCGACATGGATCATGGTATGATGATTCAATTATATGTCTATTTTATAGATGATATTGTGATCCTTAAGGGGGTGACACTCATTTGATGAGCCTCAATGAGGATTAGCCCATGATTATTTAATCTTGTAGGGGTAGTTCTATATGTGGATGCCCAATGTGAATCAGGGAACTAATAGGAGGTGATTTTGAATGTGTTTCTTGATATGGGTATGGGACTCTAGAGTTAGTAGTTTGGTTTATGAGTCACCATGTGATGTTTGAGATACAAACAGAGAGGTGTTTCTCGTATCGACCCAAAACATTATAAATAAAAACACCCTTGTATTTTAATGAAATGTCTTCTTATGTAACATGGTTATATAAAACACATGCACTTATTTTATTTTATTATATAAAATTGGATTTAAAATACCATTAAGTATCATTATCATTGATAATATAAATATTAAAAAATGTTCACATGATTAGTAAAAATATAGGGTTTTAACATATCAAATTGATACAGACAAAGGAAGTGATAGCCTCAATCAATAGGATCATACCCCGTGAATCCCATTTATCAGTGATTTTTAGGGAGATAAAATTACTAGGATTTTCCCTTGACTAACCCCAGGCTAAGATCCAACAACTTAATAATGAGAAAAACCGTTTATGGGAGAAGTTTAAGGTCATCGAGATCATAGCCCAAACCATGTTTTCCAACCTACCCCTGAAAGTCCCACCATCACTCACCTTACCCTTAGGGTAGTTTCTGGCATATTAAAGGGATATGTATCAATACCCTATAAATATGAGTATGAACACTATTTTTTATAGAATAATGAATATAGTTTCATCCTATTATTGTTACTTTATAAAGTTTTTTTTTATTTTGATTTAGTAAGATAGAAATAGTATTTTTGGGTAATATTCAAATTCAATTATGGAATTTATTTTGATGAATTAATGGAATTTTTGAAAAAAATAATATTTTAGGTAAATATTTGTTTTCGAAGTTTTTCTAGGGTGAATCTACTTCATGAGTTGTTTCTTGCTAATGACTATATTGTACCCCACATTCCCTCTTTCAAAAGGTGGGTGGCATTCATAACTTTCTCGATGATGTCTTCTCCTTGATCAAAATGGGATGATGGGATATCAGTTCTTCCTTCCATGGATTCCTCCTTGGAATTAATCACCTAGTCCAGGTCTCCCTTATATATTAAGACGTGGTTTGTGAAACTCATTCCCAATTCCATATATTTGGGGATTCTAATTAATTGTGCTGCTTATTTTTGGACATTCGAAGGGACATGATAGGTTAGAAACCTTCAGTTATGGGGGTAGTCACATTGGGAATCACTAGAATGTCTAAAAAATTGGTCACCTATATTACTCATATAGGAGGGATTCTAAAGGGCATAGAACCCAAGGCATCCCACATTGATTATGGGGTATCATATGCTAGAGGCGTGTCTTCTGAGGATTTCCTCTGGCATTCCATGTTTAACACATGGTAGTATATGAGTTTAATGTATTATGAAGAGAGAGTGAAACTAATCAGAATTCCCGATAGAGGAGGATAAGAGAGGCATGTCCCTAGGACTAAATACCAAAATGGTTTACCAAATGGATGGATTAGAACACCTATGAAGGTGGACCCTAGTTGGTGTGTCTCATCAAGATAAATTTTAACACCATGAAGGCTGATCTGGACACCCCTGAGGGTGGACCAAAAAGGAGTTCCACAAAGAGGGGGACACCAAGGTTTACCATATGGATGGGTGAGAATGCCTAATGAAGGCGGACCCATGGTGGCATGTCCTATAAAAGGAATATTTTACACCATGAAGGCTTATTTGGAAGCCACCGAGGGTAGATCAAAGAGGCGTTCCCTAAATAGGGGGACACTAAGGTTTACCATTGGGTTGGATTGAACCTCATAGAGGCATCTTATATACCCTATTTAGGAGATAGAGATCAATACCCACATAGTTAAAAATGGATGGTGTGGGGATTATGCATTGGAACTCCCCTTTGCAAGAGTATTTCTATTGGTTGGATGGGGTTGGATTTAGTGTGTCTTAGTAATTGATGCTACTCTAGTGCTACTGAGATCTTTGATGATGTGGAAGGGGATTATGAATAGGATATTTTCATATGTATGGCATGATCTCACCGGGATGTGGAAGCCTGGGTAAAATCAGTGGGAAAAAGGATGCAGCATTGAGTGGAGTGAATAAAATGGATGGATTTGGATGATTTTTTTGAAGGTGTTGTTATTGAAACTTATGGAGACTTCTTCTGTATCCCAATTAGCTAGGAATAAAATTCCATGTAGTTTTGGAAGTGCACTAGGGATTACACCCAAGGAGGTAGCCTATTCAAAGTGGGACATGTGGTTGGGGATTACACATGGAAGCTACTCGAGGAGAATGATAAGGTATTATACCTAAAGAGGAGGCCCATTGGATGTATCATGTTAGAGACTACATGTAAGAATAGTGCATTTGGAGATGAATACTAGGTCTTACTCAAAAGGGGATTCCCATTTGGGGTTGGATGGATGTCATAGTCACTACCATCATGTAAGACCATGTGAGTCATGATCAGTGTGAGAAATAAGAGAAAAAATAGACCTAATTCTCATGTCGTGAAAGAAGTGTCGAAAAGATATGATTTGGGGATTACACATAAATGTTTCCCAAGAAGGATGATTGGGGTTTATACCTAAGGAAGAGGCCTATTGGATGGGACATGTCAGGGATTATATGTAAGAACTGCTCATTTGAAGATGAAGACTATGGATTAATATAGGGGGGATTACCATTAGTGGTTGGATGTATTTCGTAGTCACTACCAACCTCTAAGACCATGTGAGTCATGATTTATGTGAGAAATAAGTGGAATTAGTAGACCTGATGCTCATGTTTTGAAAGAATCATTGACAAGAGTTAATGTGGGGCTTATGCATAGAAGTTGCTTGATAAAGATGTCATTCTGTGCGATGAGGATATCATTCCATGTGAGGAAGATCTCAATATTTGTAAAAAATATACAGAGAACCCTATCAATAGTGCATTAGGGCTTATGTGTAGAAACTTCCTGAGGCACACATGGATACAAATACAAAAGGGAGAGGGATGACAAATTGAGAGTGCAGGAAGTGAGAATCTCCTCATTCCCATCCCCTCTCTTATCATGTGCAGAGGATACCATTCCATGTGAGTTATAAATGGAGACATTTTGGGCTAGCAAAAAATGTTGAGATCACAATTTAATGTCATGTGTTGAGGATGTTGGTGCTAGGTAGTTTAACGTCTTGCAGCTCGAACGTGGGGGGATCTCTACTAACCCCTTGGTCTCACATAACTATCACACAATGACCCTTGGTGAAGTGAAGGCAACAAAAATTCTAGAAGTGGATGGTGTGGAGGAGTGCTCGATAGTGGGGTCCATTTTAGTATAGCTATTCTGAAAAATAAAAATCCATTCGCATAGTTAAGTTGAAAATCAATAGGTAAGGAATCAAAATATGGAACACCACATGAGAGACTATGAAATCACTACACACAAGCCTAGAGGGATGCACGGAGGAGGTTCATGTAAGAGATGAGGGTTGCATGCAAGAGGGGATTAGAAATGGTGCTTCAAAGTAAAATCATCCCATGGATCATCAAGTAAGGGTTTCACATAAGAATGGAGAGTTGCGTGAAAAAGAGGAAGGACAGATCGCAAGATGGGACATGCACAGGGAAGTAGGTGTTCTCAAGAGACGTATTTTTCTCAAACTTCCCTTAAGGTAAAGTGAGAAGGGAGAAGATCAACCATAGTGGTCCCACATGATGGTAGACCCTTTGGGAACTTATTGTAAAAAATTCAATACCTTGAGGGTTCCATGGCTTGCACAGTGCTATTGAAGAAATGTCTTACATGTAGCAGAGCAACACATTGACTTCCGAAAGATCACCCTGAAGAGGGGAGGGGGTGCACTTAAATATATAGAAAAATTATTTTATGGTGGAACAAAATATCATAGCCATAGAAGAGGTATTCCATGTAGCTTTCCCTTAGGTCCGTGCTGGGTATCCACATAAAGGATTTTTTGACATCACAAAGGGCATGAAAGGGTATTACATGTAGATATTCATCTTTCATGCACTCTTAAAATCTTGCGTGCATATCACTTACGCTTCTCAAGATGTATCATTGAGTTGAAATGTGACCTTGGTTTACCCAAAGATGGTTGTTATGGAAATGTGTGGAATTCGACACCAAAACCCCCCCTAAGAATCTGAACTGAAAGGGGACCAGAAGGTTGGGTTTTGAGGGAAATGCTGAAGAGAGGGGTGGATATGCAGAGGTGTACACAAAACCAAGGGCCCAATGTGAAAGTGGCCTTGCACACACTTGGAAGACTCGGTCTACACCTATATATATATATATATATATATATATATATGGCCCCCTAGTAAAATTACCTTGACATTATGTATAAAAGGCGATTTATCTCTCATTCATGCAAGTCTGTAAATCTCGTACAGAAAGCTGAAACTCAATCATTGTCTTATGAAAATCCACTTCCTTCTTCTGTGAAACTGAATTTGAAGAAATCTCACTGTTTCACATGACCGCTAGACATTCTTATGCATGGTGCTTCCTCTTGCATGCTGCTACCTTATCCTTTCACACTTTGTCCTTTGAATTTCCTAGATCAATCCAAATGGGAAGTCAAAAAGATGCTATTGAGAGGTAAGATTAACACAACATGAAGATAATGGAAATGGCTAAGAACCCTCAATTCCACTGTTCTGGGAGTGTCATGTCAAATAATTAGATGGTCATGGGCTTCCCAACACAACATGAAAAGGATTTTCTTCTGAGTGACAGTCTTATATTATGAAACTTCAGGATACTAAATATGGTATTCATCCTAGGCTTTGAAATTGATTCACCATGATTCTAGTTCACATGCAAAGAATGTTTCCAGAAATACCACATCAATGTTTATGGCCATGTCACAAGGGATTATTAGGATATGGTCGTCTATGTCTTGAACACAAATACTAGGAAGATCATAGGAAGAAAACTAGAGGTATAGGAGTCCCCCACCCATTATGATATCATCTTACAGAGTAGAATGAGGGATGAAAGTGTGGGATGGAAGAAGGATGAGGACCTGAGGTCTAAAGAAAACATTATAAGCGAATAGAAATGGGTGTACTAGGTACGCGGCACAAGCAAGGTGTTCAGAGAAGAGTTGTGAAACATCGGGCTATATGAGTCCATGTGGATTTCATATTTCCATTTCTACTATCAATAAGAGCTGGTTCTAGAGCCATTCAACTGGTGGCCACCCAATAAAAACACATTCCACCATCACCGTGGTGAGTTTGATATCATTTTGTGGGATGTTTATTGAATAAGAGGAATTACTCTAGAGGGATTTTGATATGATGAGTTCCTTTAATCGGTGAACAGTTGGATGGATCCCAAGTGGACCCTGATATTTTTGTGGCATCTATTGGATGAGGAAAAATAGAATGTCACACCCCGACCTTGGAAATTACTTTATTTTATTAATTACTTGATCTTGGATCCTTTGGTTGAGGTTTGGGTTCAGTCCCAATTTTCATTTTTGAGTTTATGTAGAGAAATGAATGTTTTGGGTTTGGTAGCTTGTGGTGAACGGGTAGAGCATTGTTAAGGGAAACAATGCGTCTTTTCTCAGGTAACCGAGTGGATTAAGTTCGGTGCTCAAGACATTGCACATGACTTGCACATTGTTAGGGAAATCATGCAGAAAGAATGTGGTTCATTTCTTTAACTGGATAGAGGTGTTTAGAATAGTTGGAAAACCATTTTAGAAATCACGAGTCCATCACAGGTAGGGTTCTCCTTTGGTCCAGTAGAGTATGCACATTAGGCACATAGTTTGTCTAACCGTGCAGCCAAATCATGCGAGTTGTCTAGAAATTTTAAATCTTGAAATTCCTATTCTACACTCCTCTATTTTATCCATAAATCTACCCCTACCTCTTAGTCTTTTTTGGACCATTAATGGGGTCCCAAATGTAACACCCCAAGATTTGATAGTACATTATCTCATTAATGTAATTCAATAGCTCACGCTACACGCAACACCGAGTTTGAGCGCACCACAACATACCAAACTAGTCGTTCAAAAAGTGGTTATAAATAGTATTAACTACATTTTGAATCTTAAATACTATATATAATGTTAACATCCAAATTATGTGTTTCTTAGACATAATATAAGAACAAATTAATTTTTTCAGATAAAAGAGGTATTTTTCAAAAAATGCAATTTTACCGCCTTTTAATGGAGAACACTTTTTAAAACCAATATTTGACTCTTTTATATATTAAATTTAATGGAATTAAATTATTATTTAGAATATGGACATAAAAAATTTGTTTGGATAAATTTTTGGTACTTTTCTGATAACTTTCATATTTTGATGAATAGTGAAAAATACTATGTTTTAATTGAAAGAAACTTTTTTAATCGAAATAATTTATAGTGTTAAATTATGAATTTTAATGGGGTTTAAGTATAAACAGACAATATTTTTATCATTTAATATAATTTAGGTCATTATAAGTAATTTCACATGAAAATTTGACATAAACACATGTCAATCTTTTGATAGTTTTTACTTTTTAAAAACCTGCTTTTTTGGATTTGAGAATGGGAATTAATTTTAAATTAATAAATGATACTTATATGTTTTGAATATGGTAAAATATAATTCATTTTTGAATTCATACTAACAAAATTATCTTAGGGTGAATTTTTGGTATTTTTCTGAAAACATACAATTTTTGATGAACAGTTAAAAAATGTGTTATTATTTAAAACATAATTTTTATTTAAATAATTATTTATTTTATTTAAGTTTATTTTATTTCAAAAAATATATATAAAACCTATATAAGTTCAATTTAATTCATTGGAGTCATTTTATAATAAAATTTCCTCTATAAAATTTTTTAGAACATTTTACCGTCTTTTACCCACCTTCAAGAAGCATTTAAAAATTGCATAAAACATAATTTTACCGGTTTAGTGAGTTGAATTTAAGAAATCTAAGAGACATGGTTTATATTAGTAAGTAAAATATGGTTCAATAAGATGAAAATAATTTTTGGAGAAGAGTAACTTTTGACTTTTATCTACCACAATTAAAAGTAATTAGGGTAATTAAGGGTAAAAATGATATTATAATTACCCTAAAACATTTCTTAATTATATTTTATAAGTATAATTTGACCAAAAACAACCTTATTAATAAAATATAACCCCATTTTTTCACTTGGATAAGATTAGTACATTTATTATTATTTTATTTAAAGAAGAGTTAAAAGAGTTAAAGTCAAAGTTTAATATCTAGAGTATTTTTAATATAGTGTTATACATAAGATAAATTAAAATATAAATATTCAATAGAAAGATAACGAAATTTTATACATAATGGTATTTTATTTATAATTTTTAGTCATTAAATAATTTAATTTATTAATGACACAATGATGATACAGTAATTAACTTATTAATAAATGATTAAAATAATTGATATTATAAATATCCAAATAAATTTAATTTGAGACTTTTGATGAATTAAACGAATTTTATAGGTTAATAGGACATGTTAGGGTTGATTAAATAATCTTTTTTCGAAGTAATCATGCTATTATTATTTTCACACAAACCAAATACTAAATAGTGTCAAAATTGACATAATTGAGTTGTTAAAACAAATACTATATTATTAATTGATATAATATTCCTAAAAATCTAATTTTTGGAAAAAGGACTTATATAAGGTTATATATATTAACAATTAACCACTTGGGGTTCTCTTTTCTTGTTAAAGTAAGTTTATTAACTATATAATATAAAAATACAAAGAGACATGGTAAATGTCAAACTTTTTAACTAAGAGTTAAATCTAAAAGATAAGGTTAATATGGTGACCTAAACCTATATAAAACCTCTTATTTGATAGTATTTAGACATATAACAACCTAAGTCTCAACATATGTCATTTTAGAGCCATTATTAACCAAAAATTATTTTATTATAGAATAATATTTCACACTCTTCCTAAAGTGACCCTCACCTCTCTTAAAAAATGGTACTTCCCCTTCTCTTAAATTCACAACTCCAAATCCATTTGGCTCGATGAAAACCTACCCAAATATCCTCCAAACTTCCCTCAAATCTACCTAGAGTCCTTAATTTTATCAGAAACCCAACCTAAGGAGCTCCTTTTATCAACTCAAAAGGAAACACCCGAAGAAGAGGTAATAATTTCAGCACCCTCTTTCAAGTTCTTTTTTTCTTCCACTTCCTCTTTATTTGTTTTTTCCAAAACAAAATAATAACTCAAGTACCTCTTATATAGTTTTATGTTACTATAAATATATTACAACCATATTCGTTATTCTATCTATCTTATAAAGGACAAATTCACCATACGTGCGTACGTACGGATTACCGTCTCCACGTAGTGGTGTGGTTTGTTATTAAAACAATTCATTATTTAGATGGGTATAATAAGGAGTATAAATAATGTAAATAATAAATATACCATGTTAATTATTATTTATATATGATATATCATCCAATTACATACTATTTCACCATCAATATAATGATATTATCGCTCGTACATACGTACAGATTACCGTCTCCACGACGCGATGAGATTCATTCCCACGTTCACCATTCAACAAGGATTATAAAAATATATATTATTAATAAGTATGTAATATATGACATAATAATGATACTGGAGATATGTATATATATATATGTATGTACATACATATATCTTATTCACTTACTTTCGTTCAATACGATATGAAAATGGAAACAAAGTTTATGCGTACGTATGACCTACCGTCTCCATAAACAGTGCCTTCCATTTCATATATACATCTATTATAAATATTTATATTATAAATATATATGATATATAAATCAAGTTTATATTATGGATGTATTTAAATCATGATCTAAATGATACTATCAAGAATAACAAGTTGAAACACATACGATAAAGAAAGTGATTATTACCCAAAATGTTAATTTAACATGGAAATAATTATTAAATGTGTAGTATAAAGTCATAAATGAATCATGTATGATATAATAAATATGAATATGGTTATGGTATAATTTAATAACATACTATGGTCATTATACAGGAAGTTAAACGTACCCTCGACCAAAGGAAATTGCAAGGGAAGGGTTAAATCTTCAATGTCATTATTATTCAAGATTGTTTATGGGTAAGTTTTTACTTGGAAATATTTATTATCCATATCCATGTTTCATAAAATAGCTTTTAAAAATTATTCTTTTTAAGGGAATATTTTATTAAAACGTCATTTTAAATTTTTTAAATATCTATTCTTCTAAATCATTCTCATTTATGTCCATGTTTTCAAAATGGTTTTTAAGGATTTATTTATATAGACATGAATGTTTTTAAAATGTTAATTCCATTCCAAATTTTCAAAGTTATATGGGACACTTTTATTAAAAAATGTCTTTAAATGTATTCATTTCTAAATTTTGTGACTTTTAAATGTTTTCATGAAAAAGGGATACTTCTCTCAAGGATTTTTACAAATCATTTTCATCTATGTCACCATCCATTGATGGATTTTAAACTTGTTTGAAATTGATTTATTATGATACAAATTTCCATATTGTATTGATGGTTTTGTGATATGTTTGAGTGTGGATGTGTTATTATTATACCATTCATGGTTTATGGATAAAGTTTTGACATTTCGTATGCTAGTTTTAATACGAATGTAATGTTATGTTTCAACTTTTTAACATGATGAATGTATTGGACATAGTAAGTGACAGGTGGAGGCCTCTATAGCTCCTAGATGCATCGGTAGGTCTCATGAGACAATTAGACATGGAATTGGCTAAGGCCTTTCCCAATTTGATATGTGGTTTTGGCCGATGCCTTAATCATTTTTAGACGTCTTGGCCGAGGCCTTGAGAACATGTTTCAGAATGTCTTGCATTATACATTCCCTCATTATAAAAATAATACTGATGGTTCATGTGGTTATTTGACTAGTAGAATAACCATGATTATGTTTTATTATAGCATTATTTTCTCAGATCAAATTACTACCATAAATTATTCATGTTTATTATTTTTAAAAGCCTGTGTTTTTAATTATTCACCATGCCTATTGATTATGTTATCTTCTGATAAATTTTTTACCCTTACTGAGCATCTGAGCTCACCCCTTTCCTATGTTTTATTTTCCCTGGATTTACAAGAAGTGTATTATGATTAATATGTAGGGTTATCCTAAAAGGGAATAATGGAATTCTCAAAGAACTATCTATACTGTATTTTATGTCTAAAATTGTAATGTGAAGCTGATGTATGTAATCTATTTCCAAGATTTCTAAACTGATCGGTCTTTCAGGACATTATTTCCTTTTATCATGCCAATGTTATGTAATAAAGCACTGACTCTGGGTAACTGGGGTCAGGGTGTTACAACTAGTATCATAGGAAGTTTTGTAATAACCTTGGAAATTAGATTTAGTTAAACACTGATTATGAAACATTACCCTAAGATAGACTTTGAGGATTAGTATAGAGTAACTTCCTAGAATTTTGGTACTTTAGAGATTTTTTGATTTTTCCATGCAATAAATCCCTTTCTGGAAACGAGAATGTAGAGGCGGATCTGGAACAGATGTACCTACAGGTAAAACCCAAAAAAAACCGCATTGATCTAGACTCGAATAGAAACTGGTGCACGATAATGGGTCTTACTGCACTCTTGGTTATGACACTCCCGGGGGATATTCTTAGGATAATTAACAATTTATTTACAAACCATTAGGAAGGATATATGAGAAAATACTCTAGTAAAGAAACCATTTTTATGATTATGAGACTAGATGTGAAAAAATATTCAATTAATGTTAAAAATTATTCTAGTTTTTGGATTATACAGTATGATATGATCTAACATAGTGTGTGTCATCATTTAGAAATGGCACCTAGTAGAAGGAGTGAGAACTCCCACAATATTCATGATCCAAAGGTTAAGAAGGATCATATATTTCATAGTCTTAAGCCATCATTTAGAATAGAAATAGTCTCCCGCGTATTCTCATCTTATGTATAAATGTTATCATGTGTTAACAAGATAAGTAAAAAATTCTCTATGTATTATGGCTTTGAAGGGAAGAAAGAGAAGAAAAATATGGTATAGAGAAATATGGATAAAGGGAAGAGGGGAAAGAAGGATTTTCCCATAAGTGATAACTGTGGAATCAATCACCTTAGTAAAAATGACTGTAGGGAATGATAGTTTGTTATAAGTGTAGAGAAAAAAGACACCAATTACGTGATTTCAAGGGTAATAAAAAGGTTTCAAATGTACAATTCTTCATCTTCAAGGAGTTGGGACACTATGATAATCAGTGTACAAATCATCAGGGTATGCCCCAAATGATGCTATTAGATAATAATCACGTTATGATACTACCACAAATGAAGAGGAATGACTAGTGTTATTATATTGTTATTAAAGAATTATTTCATTTGACTGTTGTATCTACGATGTACTAGAAATTTGAATTATGGAAATAAATAAGGATTGTGCTGTAGTACTATTTCATTAATGATTTGAGATTTTATGGTACCAAGTAATGTGACACAGTTTTAGGTTAAACTTTTTGTAAAATACATGGTTGAAGGAAAGGTAAACCATAATATGGTCCTGATACCGAGGTAGTGATTTTTGAATAATATATAATTGATTTGGATAAATTTTATTGGATATTCATGACTAACTTGATACTGATTAATGGTTTGTTTATTTCATCACTGTTGGAATATTCAAAATTTTTGGATATAAGGAATATATCTAGTATTCTATAAGGAATAAGAGAGCATGAATGTAATAAATAATGTTTTATGGTAATTCATGGTGTTATAGTGTTTTAAAAGAATACATGATGAAGGTATTCACTTGTTATTAAATGAAGAAAAGGATCTTCATTGTGTTTACCTTCCTTGTACATTTTGGATTGTGAGTTTGGAAAAAAGTATTTTGGATAAGTCTAAAGGTTGGAATTGATTATTTTTTACATTGGATAATTTTGTTAAGGTTAAATAATTTCTTGAGATTATTTTTGTATTGTCATAAAAAGGACAACCCAGAGGTTGAGCGACAACCTGTCGCGTCCGGCAAGGCCGCGAGACTTGAAACCACAACCAAAGGGTGACAAGGGTGCATCACCTTCCACCGGCCTACATGATTTCCTAGTTTGTATTATGTATTTTTTTTAAATAGTCTCTCAAATAAATTATAAATTCATTATTGTTTTGAAACCTATGATTATGATAAATAGAATATTTTTGAATTCTATTATCTTTTGGTGTGAAAAATGAGTTTGTGGTAGGAATTAGTTGAAGGATGAAACTATACTTATCAAGAATATTTTTTTTCTTCTTGTTCTATGAATAAATTAATACTTAAACTTTAGGGAAGGGATTTTAAAACCAAAAAAGTGTTATCTTAATACCTTATATTGAACTAATGATATTTTAAATCATCATATATTGATGGCCTTGAGGCCCTCAATTTCACACTTTTTTTGTGATTGATGACCTCAATATACCCCTATAAATATTTACGTTCTCCCTCCAATTATGTGTCTCTAATTTCCACCAATGTTCTCCTAATAGAGATCATAATTTTTTGGTAACTTTCTCATTCCCTTTCCCTCTTATTATGACTAAATTTTATTTACCCAATTTTCTAATGTGGGTTTTCCACTAATGTATTTTTCCATTTTAACCTTTTATTTTAGAAGAACAATTTTAAATGGCATGGATTCAATTTATTGAATTATGAGAGAATGTAACACCCCAAAATTTCATAATACATTATCTCATTAATGTAATTCAATATCTTGCGCTGCACACAACACCGAGTCGAGCGCACCACAACATATCAAACTAGTCGTTCAAAAATCGGTTATGAATAGTATAAACAATATTTTTAATTGTATATACACTATATAATTTTAAAATCCATATTATATGTTTATTAGATATAATATATGAAATAATTAATTTTTTCAGATAAAAGAAGTATTTTTCAGAAAATGAAATTTTACCACCTTTTAGTGGAGAACCCTTTTTAAAATCAATATTTGACACTTTTATATATTAAATTTAATGAAATTAAATTCTACTTTAGGAGAAGGACATAAAAATTTGTTTGGATAAATTTTTGGTACTTTTCTGATAACTTTCATATTTTGACGAATAGTGAAAAATACAATGTTTTAATTGAAAAAACCTTTTTCAATCAAAATAATTTATAGTGTTAAATTATGAATTTGAATGGTTTTTAAGTTTAATAAGATTATATTTTTATCATTTAATACAGTTTAGGTCATTATAAGTAATTTCACATTTAAATTTGACATAAACACATGTTAATCTTTTGATAGATTTTACTTTTTAAAAACCCGCTTTTTGGTTTTGAGAATGGGAATTAATTTTAAATTAATAAATGATACTTATATGTTTTTAATTTGGTAAAATAGACTTAATTTTTGAATTCAGAATACCAAAATTATCTTTAGGTGAATTTTTGGTATTTTTCTGAAAACTCTCAATTTTTGATGAATAGTGAAAACACTGTGTTATTATTTAAAACATAATTTTTATTTAAATAATTATTTATTTTATTTAAATTTATTTTAAATCAAAATAGATATATAATACCAATATAAGTTCAATTTAATTCATTGGAGTTATTTTAGAATAAAATTAGATGTATAAAATTTTATAAAACATTTTACCATCTTTTACCCACCATCTAGGAGCATTTACAAATTACATAAAACTTAATTTTACCACTTCTGTGAGTTGAATTTTTAAAAATCCGAGATAAATGGTTGAAATAAGTAATTAAAATTTGGTTCAATAAGATGAATATAATTTTTGGGGAATATTAACTTTTGACTTTTATTTACCACGGTTAAAAGTAAATAGGGTAATTAAGGATAAAAATGATATTATAATTTTCCTAACACATTTCCTAATTCTATTGGATAATTATAATTCATCAAAAAACAACCTTAGACATTTTTATACATAATGGTATTTTATTTATAATTTTTAGACATTAAATAATTTAATTTATTTATGACACAATGATGATGTAGTAATTAACTTATTAATAAATGAATAAAATAATTGATATTATAAATATAAAAATAAATTTAATTTAAGACTATTGAAGAATTAAACTAATTTTCTAGGTTAATAAGACATGTTAAGGTTGATTGAATAATGTTTTTTCGAAGTAATCATGCTATTATGATTTTCAAAAAAACCAAATACTAAATAGTGTCAAAATTGACATAATTGAGTTTTTAAAACAAATACTATATTATTAATTGATATAATATACCTAAAAATCTAATTTTCAGAAAAAGGACTTATATAAGGTTATATATATTAATAATTAACAACTTGGGGTTCTCTTATCTTATTTAAGTAAGTTTATTAACCATATAATATAAAAATACAAAGAGACATGGTAAATGTCAAACTTTTTAACTAAGAGTTAAATCTAAAATATAAGGTTAATATGGTGACCTAAACATATCTAAAACCAATTTTTTGATAGGCTTTCGACCCATAACCACCCAAGGCTCGAAATAAATCATTTTGGAGCCATTAATAACCGAAAATGATTTTATTATCAAATAATATATCAAGCTTTTCCAAAAGTGACCCTCACCTCTATTATAAAAGGTTACTTCCCCTTCTCTTAATTTCACACCACCAAAGCCATTTGGATTGGCCAAAACCTACCAAAATATCCACCAACTTCCTTAAAATAAACCTAGAGTCCTTAATTTTATTATAAAGCCAACCTAAGGATCTCTTTTCATCAACTCAAAAGGAAACACCCGAAGAAGAGGTAATAATTTCACCACCCTCTTTCAAGTTCTTTTCTTCTTCCACTTACTCTTTCATTTTTGTTTCCTTACCAAAATAATAACTCCAGTACCTAATAAATACTATGATGTCACTATAAATATGGTGCAACCATATTCGTTATTCTATCCATCCTATAAATGACAAAGTCTCTATACGTGTGTACATACGGCTTACTGTCTCCACGTCGTGGTGTAGATTGTTATTCAAACAATTCATTATTTGGATGGGTATAATAATGCGTATAACTAATGTATATAATAAATATAACATGTTAAGGATTATGTATATATGATATAACAAACAATTACATATGATTTCACCATCAATTTAATGATATTGTCGCTCATGCGTACGTACGGATTACCGTCTCAACGATGGGATGAGATTTATTTCCACGTTCACCATTCAACAATGATTATAAAAATATATATTATTAACAAGTATGTAATATATGACATAATAATGATACTGAATATATATATATATATATATATGTATGTATTTACATACATATATCTTATTCACTTACTTCCGTTCAATACGATATGAAAACAGAAATAACGTTTATGCGTACGTACGAATTACCATCTCCATAAACGGTTCCTTCCATTTCATATATAAATATATTATTAATATTTAAATTCTAAATATATATGATATATAAATAATGTTTTATATTTTGGAAGTATTTAAATCATGATCTAATTTATACGATCAAGAATAACAAGTTAAAACTCACACGATAAATAAAGCAATTATTACCCAAAATGTTAATTTAATGGAAATAATTTTTAAATGGGTAGTATAAAGTCATAAATTAATCATTTATGATATAATAAATATGAATATGGTTTTGGTATAATTTTATAATATACTATGGTCATTATACAGGAGGTTAAACGTACCTTCGACCAAAGGAAAGTTCAACACAAGGATTAATTCCCCAATTTCATTATTATGCGAGATTGTTTATGGGTAAGTTTTTACTGGGACATATTTATTATCCATATCCATGTTTCATAAAATATTTTCAGAGGTATTCTTTTTAAGTTACTCTTTTATTAAAAAATCATTTTAAATGTTTTAAATTTTTATTCTTCTAAATCATTCTCATTAATGTCCATGTTTTCAAAATGGTTTTTAAGGACTTATTTATATGGACATAAATGTTTTTTAAATGTTAATTCTATTCAAAAGTTTCAAAGTGTTATGGGAAACTTTTATTCAAAAATATCTTTAATTGTATTCCTTTCTAAATTGTTTGACTTTTAAATGTGTTCATGAAAAAGGGATACTTCTCTCAAAAAGTTTTACAAATCATTTTCATCTATGTCAACATCCATTGATGGATTTGAAACTTGTTTGAAGTTGATTTATTATGATAAAAATATTCCATATTGTATTGGAGGTTTTTTGATATGTTTTACTATGGATGTGTTATTTTTATACAATTCGTGGTTTCAGGATAAAATATTGAAATTTCATATGATAGTTTTAATACGAATGTAATGTTATGTTTCAATGTTTTCATATGAGGAATGTATTGGACATAGTAAGTAACAGGTGTAGCCCGCTATATCTTCTCAATGCATCAGTAGGTCTCATGATACAATTAGACGTGGAATTGGCCAAGGCCTTTCTCAATTTGATATATGGTTTTGGCCGAGGCCTTACTCATTTTCAGGCATCTTGGTCGAGGACTTGAAAATATGTTTCAGAATGTCCAGTATTATACATTCCCTAATTTTGAAAATAATATTGATGGTTCATGTGATTATTCGACTAGTAGAATAACCATGACTATGTTTTATTATGGAATTATTCACTCAGCTCATATTTCTTCCATAAAGTTTTCATGTTTATTTTTTTAAAAGCATGTGTTTTGAATTATTCACAATGCGTATTGATTATGTTATCTTCCAATAAATTGTTTACCATTACTGAGCATCTGAGCTCACCCCTTTCTTATGTTTTTGTTTTCCTAGGATTTCCAAGAATTGTATTACGATTGATATGCAAGGTTATGCTAAAAGGAAATAATGGCGTTCTAAAAGAACTATCTATGCTCTATTTTATGTCTGAAATTGTAATGTGAAGTTTATGTATGTAATCTATTTCTAATACTACTAAACTGATCGGTCTTTTGGGACATGATTTCCTTTTATGATGCGAATGTTATGTAATAATGCACCGACTCTAGGTAACTGGGGTTAGGGTGTTGCACCAAACCCATTAAATTTTGTTCTCCACCCTCTATGGATGTTTCTCTAAGCCTTTGAAGTGAGTTTCAATTGGTTTTGGTGAATTTTCATCTTCTCATGTTCCTTCTATATTGGTTCATGGTTGTTATTGGTGGGGTTCTTGCTTTTACTGAACCCTAAGGGATAGGTTTTGTGTTTTATTCGATTTCCAGGATGTTAGGTTTTACAGATTATGTTTCGGGATTAGATCTTTTATCTCTAGAAGTTTCATTGCATTCACAGATCATTGAGGTGGGTGTTTCCATCCATTTTCTTTCCATTACAAGCCATTTGATGCTTTAGATTTCATAAATTGTTTATAAATGTTATTTTCTTGCTTATGGGGAATTGATATTATTTTTTTGGTGTTTTAATGATGTTAAAGGGGTGAGAAATGATTTTCTAAAGGGTTTATTTGATTATGAATATGTTAAACGCATTGGTTTGGGCCCTTGGTTTTATTTTGATAATGTTATTGGATGTTGGTTTTCTAACATAGATTGATTGGGTGCCCCATTGTTGTGATTTACAAATGTGTATTTTAAATATGAAAGGGTTGAGAATCATTTTAAAAATTGGTTTTAATGTGAACATTAAATTAAAAGGGGATATGCCCATGGAAATGTGTGGTTGATGCATGCATTCTTCTTGTGATGTTTTCAAAAATATTTCAACAATTGTGAAAATAATGTGAAATGTAATTCAAAGTGACCTTGATTCTTTGTGTGACCTTAAATATAGTTTCAAATGTGTTTTCGAAAAACTTTTCCATTGGGAATTTTGAGGCATGACATGGTAATTGTGCAGTGTATGAAACTATGGACTATTTGGAACCTTGGAACATGGTTTATTTCTAAAGGACCATTTGGAATCTTATGTTTGTGGTGTTATTTTGTCTTGGTTCTAAAAAATTATTGGGAATGTAATTGGTTTTGAAAATGTGAGGCATTTTTGACAGTTTAGATGCATTGGGTGCTTTGTTTTAATATTTGTGAAACATTAAAGTTTTTTGGTATTTTAAAATGTTTGGGAAAGTGGTTTTTGAAACTAAAATGATGTGGCCACCCAGTTGGATCTTGTTTACTGATTATTGTGATATGGGAACACCTATAGAGGTTTTAACTGATGTGGGTTATCATTTGGGTGGTGTTAGTGGTTGTGGTTGGAAAGTGTGGTGGCAAAAAGTTAGGAGAGAAATGCAAACAAGGGAATCTCATTCTTTTGTGTATCGCAATTACTATCATGGTATTCCAGGGAATATTTTAGAGGGTTGAGTGATAGTTTCTTGTAGACCATGATTAAACGGGTTCTTTCCCATATGACTTTATAGGTATAGGTGGGATGTTCTATTAGATTGGACATTTTAGATGGGCCAATTGGTTATTGACTATGTAACTACACCATACGCCGAAAGGTGAGTCCAAACAGAGTACGTTCAAGGATCTCTCTAGGGATGTTCAAGAAATTCTCATGAATAATTATCTATATGATATATTTATTTTCATTTATTGTTTGTATATTATCCATGCTAGTTTATTCCATTTGGATCTTGTTTATTTCAATTTCTGGTTTTTCATTTTTGTTTACTTTGTATGAATTTGTACTTGGAATTTGACTTTAAGAAGGGTTGTGAAAAGTGAAACTGTTTTGGAAAATGAAAGAGGTGAGTGTGTTGTTTTAAAAAATCAAAATTTTAAAAGATGAGTTTTTTCTTAAATAATTAAAAAACCATTTATAAATGTGTATTAAAACTAGTTTTTATGGACCATCTTAAAAAAGAAAAGGTATGGATTATGTGGTGATTACCTACTATGATTTTAAGCTCAAACCCTACTTGTGCCACTTAGCGTCGGTAGACCTGAGTTCTTTTATAGGTTCATGTTTCTGGTTTGTGTGATCGCTTTTTGAGTAGGTTAGTATTGTGTTTGGTGGTGACTAAGAGTTCACATGGAGAACATGTAGCACGATCCAATCTCAGTTTTAATTCATTTTTTTCTTTTTTCAGCTATTGAATCTAGATTTATTTTGTATAATTATTTGAGATTATTTATCTTTAGTTCATCTTCTTGTTTAGTTTATTTATCTGATATTTTTTTATTATGAAAAAATCATTCCCACTATGATTACATTGATGAATGACACTAGTTGTTGGCCTGTGGGGATCAAGAATTCCCTTCAGGCTATGTCTCAGATTAGGCTGGATGTAGGGTAGGATGGAATCCAAGTTTGGTTCGTGAGAAAATGGTATCAAAGGTAGGACCTTGCCATTTGGGGTGTCAGGTAGTTGGATATTAAGACTATCAGAACACGATAGGTAGGTATGGGATGTATTTCATGAAACTTTTCTTGTTCTGATCCTTAAGTTTTCAGGGGAAGTCTAGGATTTGGGTACTTTGTCCTGTTTTTGATTGGGTAATGAAAATGTAAGTGATCCAGTGTCATTTTGTGATCTCACATGGAGTATTGACACACATAGAGTCTAGGTGTATGGTTCAAGGTCCTTTTAGTGGTTACTTATTGCTTAGGGAATGACCCACTAACCATTTATTCATGTTAGGTACTGACACTAGTTCCTCACTCTAGTAGTTTTGTGTGAGTTTGGTTTTGATTTGGTTTTAGTTGATGTGGGTAAGATTTTAAAATAGAAGTAGTTTCTGAAATAAAAATTATTTCTTTCAAGTAGTTTCATATTGAAAAGTGAAATGAGTTTTAAAAATAGAAAGTGATATGTAATTTTAAAAACTTTGGGAAAAAGTGGATAAAATATGAATTTTGGATTGGGTGAATACTTGGGTTTTATTATGGAATGGTTTGGGTGACCCTTTATATTCCTCATGGATATTCACATATGTGTGGGTATGTATGTGAGGTTCATGTTGTAACAAGTGCATGGAATAAGAGTAAGTGGATGAACACATATATTTTTTTTTATAGGATTCCATGAGTGAGTATTTAAAATTGAAGGTTTGGATGGGTTTTTGTGAGTTGGTTTTTGAAAGGGAAAATGGTTTCATAATTTTTTTTCTTTAAAATCTCTATTGGAATTTTGAAAGTGTCCTAAAAAGAAGGCTGTTTTGAAATTGGAATGGTAGTGGTGGTTTTGGAAAAGAGTATTTTGGTTTTTCTTTTATGTGTTTGGATTGTGAGCCTAATGTTTTATCTTGAGAATCCCTTATTGGTTAGATTTCAGGTTGATATAGATTTTTCTTATGTGTTTTTATTCTATTCAAGAATATACCGCCCATTAAGTTTCACAAAATTTCTAGTGATTCAGGATTACTTTTTAGTTATTCTTGATTTTTTCTATCTATCATGGTGATCAAGGTCCGTTAGAGGTAGTGGAATGGCTTTTGGAAGTTGAGAATGTCTTCAGATTTCTAGGAACTTGGAAACCAGTGAGAGTGTGTGTTGTTCTAGGTTTGTTTGATGGTCTCTCTTTAGACCAGTGGAAGATGTTTACTCCATCATAGATTCAAGTTGGGATGATGTGGGAAGTGTTAAGGTCTATTTTTCTGATGGTTTATACCTAAGGAGGTGAGATGAAGAAAGTAGAAGTGCTCTTGATTATTAAACAAGGCTAGTGGGAAGTGAAGGCCTATATTGACCACTTCAAGGAGATTTTTCCAGTATCATAGTATATTGAGTCGAAAGATCAGTTGAAGGATTCTATTTTTATATCAAGCCTTAATCTAAATATCAAGGAGAAATACCTCTCCTCCAAGAATCCTTATTTTTAGAAATTAGTGCATGAAGCATTTTTAATTGAGTTATTTTTCAGGGTGAGGCTAGTGGTAGTTAAAGAACCAGTTTTCTTAGCACCCATGAAGGTTCCCCATTTGGTGAGAGGTGTATTATGGAAAAAACTCTTGTTGATGAGTCTCCTTCATTGGTTTCAACCACTAGTTCATCAGACCATTCACTTATGTTCCACCAGTGTGCCTGGTTTGGGCATTTGAAGCTATCTTTTCGCAATCCTATGAGGGTGTGCCTCATTATAGCTATTTGGGTCATCTGGAGAGGTTTTTTAGAAATCATTTCTAGTGGAATAATCTTTGATCATTTTATGTTATCACATAACTATGAGGAAGTGGATGATTCCATCATCAAGGATCCAGCCGTAGGCCTCAAAGTGATGTTTTCATACAGTCAGGAATCACCGGGGTTGTGGGGAACCTTGTCTTAGCTTTTGTCTCCAACATTAGGGTAGATACGGTTGAATTTCTGTGTCATAGTTTTCTTTTCCCCGGTATGTTTCCCATTATTTAAAGAATCTTGGTGGTTTCTATTCTTTTGTAAATTGAATATTTGTGCCTTATAAATGTGGATCCTTTTAAGGGTTAGAAATTTTGTTGTTTGTTTTTGGTTTTGGTTCTCCATTGTGTTCATTTTAGAGATGCTCGTGTGTTGTAGAAATGGTAAATTATGGTTTTTTTCAATTGGGTTTGAATTCCCTCTATGTGTTTCCCTTTTTTCTCAAGATTTTTTGGTTCATGTGTGGAGTTTCTTGATCACATGTTGGTTTTCTTAAGGTGGTTTTGTTGGGGGTTTCAATATTGGATGTGTTAGTCTAGTTCTTGTGGTTTGGATAACCTTATCATGTTCTCCCATTATTTCTAATTTCATGGTTTCTTTAGATCTAGTCGAGAGTAACTTGTGAAGTGAAAGGCCACACTGAATTTTTAGGTTTTGTTTGACGTTATTTGGATTTTTGGACAATGTTTTGTTTATCATTCTACTGGGTGACTTTCTTGGGGAAGAAAGTGTTTTTGTTGGGGAGAATTGTTACACAATAATCTTGTAAATTCTTTTATTTTATTATTTTCTTGATCTTTGATCCTTTGGCGGAGGTTTGGATTGCATTATGGTTTGTATTTTTGATTTTATTTTAAAAAATGGATGTTTTGGTCTTGGGATCTTATAGCACATGGTAAATTCATGGTTAAGTGAAATTCTGAAACTTCTCCAAGGTAAAAATACATCTTGAGTTTGGTTCTTGGGGTTTGGCCCATGGATTGTGAATTCTTAGGGAAACCATGGGAAAAGTGTGTGGTTTGGTTTTGGAAATACACATAGAATTTTAGCATAGGTGGTGCATGTTTTGAGAAACTATTCATCCAAACAATGAGGGGGTGCCCTTTTGGGCCATTATTGGGTGCATAGTTAGAGCATGGATTTTCAAATCGTGTTTCCAAACTCTACGGACAAAACATGTGAGTTTCCCAAAAATTTTAAATCTTGGAATTCCTATTCTACACTCCTCTCTTTTTACCCTAATTTGATCCCTCCTTTTGGTCATTTTTGTCACATGAAGGGGTCCCAAACCCCCCTTCCATTTGGTTCTACTCCCTCAATGGATTCTTCTCTAATAGTTTTAGGTGATTTTCTCTTAGTTTTTGGTATATTTTTCTCTTCTCCTATCCTTATCTCTTGGTTCATGGTTGTTCTTGGCGGGGTTACTCCTTTGGATGAACCCTAAGGGCTAGGGTTGATGTATGATTCTATTTATGAGATGTTAGGTGTGAAGATTGTGTTTTGGGATTAGATATTCCTTCTTAGAGAGTTTCATTTTGTTCACACATCATTGAGGTAGGTGTTTCTATCAATTTCCTTTTTGACACATTACATTTGATGGTTGATATTTTCTAAATGGTTTATAAATGCGATCTTCTTGATTATGGTGTATTGGTATGATTTTTTGGTGTTTTTATGATTGAAAAGTGGTGAGAAATGGGTTTTTAATGGATTTCTTTGATTATACCTATATTAAAAGTAATGGTGTTAAACCTTGGTTTTAGTTTGATAATGTCATTAGAAGTTGGTTTTTTAATATAGATTGACTAGTTTCCACCTTATTTTTCTTTAAAAAGGTGTCTTTGAATTGAAAAAGGGTTTAGAAGTATGTTATAAAGTGGTTTTTAATGTGAACATGAAATTGAAAGGGGATGTTCCCATGGAAATTTTTGGTTTATGTATGTGTTCTTCTTGTGGTGTTTCAAATAGATTTCTTGAAATTTGAATGTAAAGTGAAATGTACTTAAAAGTGATCTTGATGCCTTGTGTGACAAAAAATGTGGTTTCAAATGTGTTTTCCAAATACTTGGTCATTTGGAATTTTGAGGCATGACATGGAAATTGTGTGGTGTATGAAACTATGGCCTGTTTGGAACCATGGAACATGGTTTATTTTAAATTCCCTTTTGGAAACATATGCGTGTTGTGTGATTTCATCTTGGTTTTGAAATAGTGCTGGGAATGAAATTGGTTTTGTAAATGTGAGGCACATTTAGCACTTGATATGAATTGGAAGATTTGTTTTAAAATTCTTGTGATGTAAAAGCCATTTGGTATTTTAAATTTGTTGGGAAAGTTATTTTTGAAACTCAAATGATGTGGTGGCCCAATTGGAACTTGCGTATTTCTTATTGCGAGATGAACACACCTATAGATGATTTTCTTTGATGTGGGTTATCACATGGGTGATGTCGCTGGTTGGGGTAGGAATGTGTGGTGATGGATGGTGAGGATATCCATGTGCGTGTGGTCCTCTCTTTCCACCATGTATCGCTACTACTATCTTGGGATTCCTAAGAATCTTTTATAGGGTCGAGTGACGATTCCTTGTCGACCCCGATTAGATGGCTTGGTAACCCCTTTCATTTTATAAAGCTAGGTGGGACATGCCACTGGATTGGCTAGTTTAGAGAAGCCAGTTGGTTATTGAATATGGAGCTAACCATATTCCAAAAAATGATTCCAAAACAAGTACACCTAGGTATTTCTTTAGGGATGTTTAGGAAATTCTCATGAATCATTATCTATATGCTCTATTTATTTCTATTTATTTTTTAGATTTTATCCTTGATAGTTTAAGAATGTTGGATCTTTCTTCTTTCACTTTATTCTTTTTTAATTTTTGATAAATTGGAATTAATTTGTTATTGTAACTTGGATTTAAAAAGGGTTGTGAAAAAATGAAACTATTTTTGAAAATGAAAGTGGTGTGTGTGTTGTTTTAAAAAGTGAACTCGTGGAAGTTGAGTTTATTTTCATTAATGATTAAAAATGGATTTTACGAATGTGTTTTCAAACTAGTGTTTATGGACTATCTTAGGAAGGGTCAGGTATGTATCATGTGGTGATTTCCTACTGATCTGTTTAAGCTCACACCCTACTTGTGCCACCCAACATTGGTAGACAGATGTTGTTTTATAGGTTAAGGTTTTTGGTTCATGTGCTCACTTTTGGTGTAGGTTACTCTTATGGTTGGTGGTGACCAATAAGTCACATGGAGATCATGTAGCATGGTTTGGTATCAGTTTTAATTTTATTGTTTTTAGATGTTGTTTCTGGATTGATTTTTTGTATTTATTTGATATTAACTTATCATTGGTTCTTATTCTTGTTCATTTTATTAATTTTTTCATATTTTGTTGCACAAAAATGGTTTCGGTGGTGATTAATTTGATTGCCGACACTATATTCATGTATGTGGTGATCAGGAATGCCCTTCGGGCCATGTCTTAGACCAGGTCAGATGTCAGGTTGTATGGAATCCTGGATTGTTTTGTGATAGAGAAGCTAGTGATCAAGCATATCTTGAAGGACATCTCTTTACCAGTGTGGTTCAACTTGTTCATTAAGAAGGAAGAGAAGATGAGTATGTCAGGTAGAGGGAAGTAGTGTCCAAATGCATCATAGAGGGGAAATGTAGTATAATACTAGGTTCTTGTAGAGGTGGGAGAATATCAATCGTGGGGGAAGAAAATGGATGAGATCTAGGTACCAAAATTTGGATATTCCACATTCCTTTCTCCATTCCTTAGCAGGTGTATATTTCCAATGAGGGACATAATAATGGAGGTCTGCCTAAGGACTCTTGGGGGGAATCATGGCTGCTCGCAACCCAGTCAACTTGGGAGTTACTATCCTGAAAATACTTTTCAATATTCTAGGATGTATCTCAAGGGGAAGTTCACCCAGGAGAATCTGAAGACCATTCTAGATCCTACATGGATGTATTTGAACCCAATTTGGTGGATATGACTTTCCAAACACAATCCATCATCCAAGGGCTGGTCTACATCCATACCTTTTGAATAATGATGGGGTTTCACCACTAAATCTCTGTCAAAAAGTAGTCATGATCCATAACAGTAACTATATATATTTAAACCTAAACCCCTTTTGCACTCTGGTTGGATAGATTGTGGATAACCTATGAGGATCATGGAAGAAGATGTAGTACTTAAAAAGTTTCAAGAGTGGTTTCTTGGTGGCTCAAATTGAAAAAAATATCTTTTGTGTACTATACATGTTGTCTTTATTTTCCAGTGGGTTTGGATTCCTTTAGTAGGTGACGAATAAAATGTATACTAGTTTTCATAAAGAGAAACACCCATGAATCCTCTTCCACCTATGGGTTATCATGATCAATATTGTATTTTGTTATACAATCAAAATACCACCTACAGATGTCAATTCTAACATATAAATAAAATATGTTAAGCACTGGGTGGTGGAATAATAAGATGAAATATTTAAAAGACACATTCATAAGATCAAATTAGCGAGCGTGGAGATAGAGCGATGGGAAAACAAAAAGGATTCCACCTAAGGGGAAAACCAGGAGGAAATCCAAATAACCGAGGTGACGTAGGTTGGAACCCTCATGATGGGAACATCACAGGGTGCAGCTAAACCTCCAACTTCTAAATAGGGGTCATCATGAAAGTGGCCTCAAGGACCATTGAAAGAAGCACCACAGACGAAGATAATGTATCTATTGTAGTAAAATGACGATGTTATTTTCTTAGCCCTTTAGTCTTCCTAGATAACATTGTGATAAATTATGTTACCTTAATACCTGTGGTGGAAGATGAAACATGATGAGATCACACTACTTTAATTTGGTAACGTTCAGGTGGTAGAAAAATGTTATTTCCTTTGCTTCATGTATAATTGGCGGCCATTAATGTTTATGTATTTCAAAGTGGGAAATATGAGGAACCTGATACCCTGGTTAAGGTGATGCTTAACGAAGTATCAGATATAGAGGAAACAATTACTGTGGATCACAATGAAGAGGAATAAAATGACGATGAATATTAAGAATAATAAATAGAGGAATAAGAGGAATTAGGAAAATATGGAGAGTCCCACGGAATGGGTGATAATCGAGAGGGTCCCCCGTAAAGTAGTGAGATTATGGGATCTGAAGAACAGTTCACCGACTGACTCTCTCTAAGCTTAACATAATCAAGATTTCTAATAGATTTATCTTTTCTTATCATAGATATTCTAACCAAAATTCATCATGAACAACAACAAATTGGTTATGAGTAAGAGATCCCCTCATTAGAGGGTGGAAACGTGCCATCTGGTGTAGGAGAGATTGCTCAAGGGCCCACACCTTGGGCCGACACAGGTGGTGAGTCAGCTGCGGCTGAGGTGGCTAGCTGTGGGATAACTGATGAGGTTGGGGTGATAAGATCAGAACCCAATTTTCTTCCTGTCATCTATGGAGGACCACATCCTACTATTCCCTCAATGGAACCTAAAAAATTGATAATTACCAGAAGGATCATCATCAAAATCCCTCCTCTATGTAAGAGAAAATCCTAAACTATCTGGCTGTAATCAGTCTTCCATAGAGTTTAAAAACAGCATCTTCTTGTCATTTGCATCTCCTACCCAATCTCAATGAGGACTGACACTAGTCATCGACATACCAAGTAGTGAGGGATCTCCTATAGTGGAATCCCCTATAGTAACCCATGAGATTAACCCGACAGGTCTTAGCTACTGTAAGTCTTCAAAATCACAATGTCATTCCTGATTGAGGTTCCTTGTTCCATGAAGTACTTAGAATGATGAAGAAAAAATGAGCAGATGAGGATGAGGAATCAATGGGTCACCTTTTAATGGCTTTTCTCATTCATAAGGATCCATTCATTCAAACTGGTCCAACTCTGATGGTCCCAGAAAAACATTATTCTACCACTAAAAGTGATACCACTAGTGGGGAAGAAGTCGGGGATGGAAGTGGTGAAGCTTGAAAAGAATAAAAAAGTGAAAATGACCACCCCCATGATATAGATACTGACCCATTAGAGTGGATACTAGATAAAGATCCTATTTCCGAGCTCCTTGATGCCTTTCCAGTGTATGAGTCTGGTGATCCTGAGGAGTTGTATAAATCTAATCCTAACGTATCCGAAGAAAACCATAGAATCCAATGTAGGGAATGGAGGTGTATTCTGTGTTTAATTGATTTAACCCTTGAACCAATATTAGTAGGATGGATCGGGTCACTCCACCATTGACTGTGAAATATCTGTGCCATAGGGGCTGATGCTTGAAACATGCATGCACTAGTCCATGCCTATATTTCTGAGAAGTTGCAGGAGGGGTTCCATAATTTGGAAGATTCCTGGTACCATGAGAATTGTAAGAGCATGAAAAAAACATCATGAAGTCAATTATGAGATGAGGTAGTTAGAGGAACAAGTGATCAGTCCAACTACCTTCCTCAAAACATAATCTAAAATCATTGGCAAGATGAAGTGTCAACTAGAGCAGGCTGAGAACCAGATGAAGCAGGTGACTACTCAGATTTGTGATCTACAGGATGAGTATTTCTGAAAACAAACAAGAGTTAATGATCTTCATACAATATACAATGATGAAGAAATAGATCTTGGGAGGAGGTAGCAGGTCTTGGGGACCACATGCCAAAGGATGGAAGAGCTGAAGCTATGATTGCAAAAGTAAATATATTGGGGATATTTTTCTCAAACTCATAACTCTTTCATGGAATTTATTATGTGAATGAACACATTTATTTTCCCTCTTACAATATTTTATGTCAATAATATTTGAGAAAAAACCAATTACCAATCCTTAAGCTGAATTGGGTCATGCCCGGTGTGTGAAATAAGGGATGACAACATAATTGTTCAGTTTGTATGAGAGTGTGTGATAATCATTAAAAACTCTTGTTCTGCTATTGTTGACTGACCAGTGAGAATTTTTTGGATGAGAGAGGTCATGGTAGAAGAATAGGGCTCTCAGAGAAACTGAATTTTCTTTTCCGATGTGTGCTAGTGCAAATTGGGATAACTCAAGGGGATTTGAGTCGGTGTGAACAAATGGGAATGAAGATTGTGAATCATGATACCCAAAATTTGGAACACAGGGAGGATTTCATGTCGATACATGATAATTGTTGACTGTTTTCAAAACACAGTATTCATACCGTTAGCCTAAAATGGGGAAAAAATGAGGGTCAACCACTACCATGTTTGAAACATGAAACCGAACTTGAAATGCCATCCAATTCCCTTGAGAATATAGGACTAGGATGATAGGTGAGTTGAAGTGGCATGAATAAGACATAGGGGATCTATTCATACATGAAAGAGGACGAGGATCCAAATTAGGGGCACATGAAGCATGGGGGGAGTGATCGGATGATTGAATGGCTTCTAACACTCTTGTAATTATGCCATTGTGGCTTATATCACATTGGTGTAGGTACAATAGTCTGAAAAAAGTTCAAACTCATCTTCTATGGAGGACCTTTTAGGCAAGGAACTAGGATGAATTATAGTTTTATGTCATGAAAATGTGGATGATAAACACAATGTTTAACGTCGTACAATGATGATGATTTATGGAATAGTTTAAAGTTGTGTGATCAAGATGTTCCCCATAGTTTGACATCATTGGACTGGGATGTTTCACATATTTAAAAGTCATACTACTTAGAGTATGAAAATATATGTTCCTAGTATAATTATGCATCATGAAAGAAATAAACCTTATCTTAATGATCCAAAAGACACTCGCATACCATATAAGATGTTTGAAATAGAAGGACACGAGGCATACATGTTATGGAGAAAGGAAAATACCACAGTGAGGCTCTTAGTTTAAGGTCATAGTGTTTGGACCATAAAATGGTGTGACTAGTATGTAATGGTCATCCATTGATCTTGTTCGAAACATAGGGACCATTACCATACCAACCAAGAAGGTGAAAAAATGCGGGGTAAACTATTAACCAAATTTGAAGTGCAGGACCCACTCTTTTTTACTAACAATCCATTAGGGCGTTATCCAAAGAAGGGAGGTGATCCAACATCATCATGAAACCATCCCCATTAGGGGTTCCATCTAGATGTGAAAGAGGGTGGAAACCAAAATCAAGAAATACTTGAAACATGGATTGGGGAATACCACTCGGGTCATGAAAGTAATTGAAATTCAAACTTCTCTAATGATAGAGGATGAAAATATTTTAATGTCTTAATTCTTAGACCATGAAAATGGAATCCTGGATTAATATGTGTGGTGTAATGGATTAAAAACTCAACATGAATGAGGATGAAGGAGGACAAAAATTCCACACCATGCATTCTTAAGGATTCAAACAAGTTTAAAGTCATGATTTTTTGGACGTAAGATTCTAGTTTTAGGTCATAGAGTTCAAACCATGAGGACCATGTTAGATCACACCTTATAAGAATATTAAGACTATATGAGCAAGGTTTATTACTATAAAAATGGAATGGTATCATGAATCTTCTGACATGTGGGGGAGCATAGGGAATGGAAAGGAAATGATTCAAGACATTCAAGGCTTGGTTAAAAGGGGTGAATTAATAGTAGGTACTAACCATTGGACATGTTAAAAAAATGGGAATCAGGACCATGTTAATAAAGAATGGGGAAATCAAATGAATAATCGACCATTGACTATGTTCGAAAACACAAGATTTGATTTTTTTTACTAGAGACCCATTAGGGAATTGGCTCGGGATAGAAGGTGAGATTATATTATCATGAAACCATCATGATTAGGGGGTCCTTTTAGATGAGAAGGAGAATGGGACCCAGACTGAAAAAGTATCGAAGTGTGGAATGAGAAACTAACAGAGAATGGGAATCAAACCTAGGAATTTCAGATATTTTAAGATCATATTTTGTGGACCATGAAAAATAGTTTAGAGTCTTTTTGAATGGACTAAATGAGAATAATTCATTCCAAGGGTATATATGGATCATAAGAGAAAAAACTTGACATGAATGAGGACTAAGGAGGCCCAACATGTTATATAAATACCTTGAGATAAAATGTACATAGTTTAGGTTCATAGGTTGTGGACCATGATCAAGGATAAGAAGTCAAAGATCTTAGAGGTTCTTATAGATGGACCCAAATACAAAATGTTTGAGAATCACTACATATCCATTGTGGATGGGAATTAATCCATATGCAGTTGTTGAATGCAGTGTGGTATAAGACCAACACTGGTAGGTGGAAATCCTTTCAATAGAGGGACTAAGGAATCTCATTATTATAATTGGGAAAAATGAACTTGATCATGGTATAATTTTAGTTTAACATCATTAATTGAGGATGTGAGATCTTAGTTTAAGGTTGTAGAGTTTAGATCATGTGGAAGGTATCTTGATTGTGTGTGTTGCATGAAACCTTAATAGACCTTATGTGAATGAGGACAAGGAGGACCAACACCACACAACACATACTAGAAGAGGCACATGCATAGTTTAGAGTCATGATAACTAGATTAGAGCATCTAGTTTAATTTCATAGATCTTGGAACATGATGAGGAATGTATCAAATGCACTTTTCCAGTGCAGTATTATAAAAAACTTGATGTGAATGAGGCCAAGGAGTCCCAAAACCACATTAAATATCCTATTAAACATCCCATATAAAGTTTAATTTCATGTTAAGTAGACTAATGCTGAGTCTGAGGGGCCAAAAGGTCAATGGATCTTTGGCTAGGCCCAAAGTCGATATGTCAGAGCATCACTACATATCACATGAGTATGGGAATCAATCCATACGTAGTTCTTGGATTCCCATGTAGTTTAATTTCATGTTGTTAGGATGAATTTGAAGTAACCTAAAAGAAAATAAGATACACAGATGGGTCTGAAATCGAAGTTCTTGGTGTCACTATACATCTCATAAAGATGAGAATCAAGCCACACATAGTTATTAAGATCTCCTTACATAGCTCGGATCCAATCACAGAGATGGGGAATGGTAATTGGAGTTAATGGACCAAGGTATATAATCTAGGTGTCACTACGTATCCTGTATGATCAGGAATCAAGGAGAACATATTTCCTGAAGATGGAATGGTAGATGACTGATGCCAAAGGTGATGATGTCATAGTTTAAGGTCATGCGACAAGACTAGTTTGGGTATTTTAACATCAGGCTGTAGCTGAACGTAGTTCTTGAAGAGGGAATGGTAGACGAACAATGCCAATGATGATGATTTCACATTTTAAGGAAGTGTAACAAGACAAGTTTGGGTAGTTTAATGTCATGTAGTAAGGATGCTAGAAGGAGTGTTACAAGGGGAATATGCATAGTGTGGCCATTATAAACCAATGTGAATGAGGACCCAAAAGACTCTCATTCCAAACCACATACTCCTAAATGAAACTCAGACTAGGGGGTTGAAAAATCAGATGTACGGCTTAGACCAAAGACAAGATGTCCATGAATTCCTACATATCCCATAAGGATAGGAATCAATACAAACATAGTTCTTGAAGATTAAATGGTGGATGACTAATGGAAAAGTCAATATCCTCTTAAGTGAGAACATTTTGGTGCTGTTAAATTTATCATAGTACGACCATGATGATGGCTATTATGAAGTTTATCATCATGCGACTTGAAAACTGGGAATCTATGTTTAATGTCATAGAGTTTAGACCATGTGATGAGCCTTATAAATAAAAAATACATAGTGTGGATTCTTGAAGTAACTTGATGAGAATTAGGACCCATGAGGCCTATCACCACACAACACATTTCGGATAAGAATTCACATATAGTATAAAGTCATGATGAATGAACTATATGTGAGGGGGTATCAATGAAAATGGATATGTGCAGCGTAGTTGGAACAACCTAACATGAATTAGGGATGAAGGAGGTCTAAGCTATATGATATATCTTCAAGGAAAACCCAAACATAGTTTAGAGTCACGAGGCTTGGAATTGGGTGGCCAGTTTAATGATGTATGCCTGAGACATATGTTTCTATGTAGTTTATCATCATATGAATAAGAAATTTATTTTCATGATATTTATCATCGTGAGACTAGGATTATGTGCCTTTAATGTGAAGTACTATTTGAGGAACTTGGAATTGGTTGGAGGAGTTATGCTCCCACCATCCATGATTACCAAATAGTATACACAATTTGGATATACCTTATGAATGATATACAACCCTTCCCACTTGGGTTCCAACTTTGGTTGTTTCTTACCAGGTACCATTGGTGTTTAGAGATACAACACTGCATCACCTTTGAGGAAAGAGCAGAGGCAAACATTCTTATGGAATTCTTGGGATATCTTGTTTTGGTGCCTCTCTAGATTATACAAGGCTCAGAGCCTGCTTTCATCAAGGGATTCCAGTTCATCTAAATTATCCTCATCTATCCTATATGATGTTTTCTAATCATTGAAAATTGTTTAGGTAGATGGAAACTCGATCTCAATGGGCAGGACTATCTCTGTTCTATATACCAAGGAATATGGAATCACCTTTGTGGAATTTTGGATCATCTTTTAGGAATCCAGTAGAGTATTATGGAGATTTTATGGACAATTTTTATTGTTTCGACCCACTATATTCTACACTGTGATGTATTGGGATATATGAGTTGTATAAGTTACATCTCAATGTTTTGATAATGATTATGAGTCGGAGGCTCTAAATTTGATAAATAGAGCCCCATGTGTTTGTAGTTTCACAAAGGAAGCTCAATTGTCATTCTAGAATTGTACATAATGAGTTACTAATCGATTTATGACCAAGGAAGGTCGATATGTGGGTATAAGATATTTTGGGTATTTTTAGGAATGAGAAATGATTTGGTGGGGAGGTTGTAAACTCACTTCAGGCTTCAAGACTTGGGACAAACATTTAAATAAACCTTCAATTTAATTAAATTAATTAAAATTTAATTTAATTTAATTAATCCATGTGGATTCTTGTGTACAATGAGATAGGGAGAGAGATTTTTCACATCTATTTAATAATTATTCAAATGGATATGGAGAGGGAATCACCATTGGGGGAGTCTTATTAGATCTAGATTTGGGTGCAATGGTTGCAGAGTGTAGATCCATGCATAGGCTTTGATGATTTGACCACGAGGTGGGCCTTTTATTTTTTTGACCTCCATATATATCAAGTTTTTATAATTTTTAAATAATTATATAGGATTTTGTTAAGTACTTAGTGGCTTTTATCTATTAATTTGGGGAGAAATTGGGTTTCAGGGTGATCGTAAGGGATTTCTGTTCGAGAAAACTAACTGCACGACATGTAGTATAGAGAACACATGTCACGTGTTATTAATTTTGGGAGATATGTGGAAGATGAGACTACGTGATATGTAGTCCATGTGGAAACACTGTGTAGGGTGACTCATGGTGTGGCTGAGTGCTCATCCACACCCCATGTGGGGGCATAAGGATAGGTAGGTACATAGCCATACCACGTGCAAAGGGAAAAACAATGGGCCATGTGGGGTACATGGTTAGAGGTAGTGTAAGGAACATGTATGGGTACCATGTGTTGGTTACATGGCATATAATTATAATACACACCATGTAGTTGAGAAATACATTCCATGTGGGGTACTTGGATAGAGGCTGTGTGAGGCACATTGATGTGTACCATGTGTGGGTTACATGACATATATGGATAGTTTACACCATGTAGTTGAGAAATAGATTATATGTGGGGCTATGATACATGCCCAGAGTAGGGTGTTTAGAGTACACATCATGTGATCAAGGATACACACAGTGTACTATTACACTTGATGTGTTTTGGATGATTTTTACCCTAATTCTTGCAATATACTTAGGAGGATTTAACTCAATTTTTTTCCACATAGAATATTATGGTTGGGGTCTCATTGACATTAGATGTCATTTAAGAGACTATTAAGGAAAAGAAAGATATAATGAAGATTTTATTCCTCACTGTTTGGATATAGAAGTCTCCTATATTAAATTTGATATCAGACCTAGATGCATCTCATTAGCAGAATTAATGAAATTGGAATAGGATCACAATTTTAATTGGTTTGAGATTGCCTGGGAGTATCCCTAGTTTGAAAGACCATGTTATGACCCAAATAGTTGGATGGGCTAGGTTATTGGACAAACCAATGATGTTTTTGATGAAAAATATTCCCTCTATTTGATGGGTTGTAGTGCCCAAGGACTGGTAAAGTTCCATTGAAGGGGGGGGGGTGAGTTAGTGGTAACACCATTTTATTAATTTTATCTCCTTTTAAATCTCTTGAAATATTAAATCTTAATTATCCACTTAATTGAATCTCTCAATATAAATTCATGTCCTCTATTAAAATAAGATTGGGAAGAAAAAAATATTTTCAAGGTTTGGATGAAGGGCTTACTCATTTCCATTTCAGTTAGAAAACACAATTTAAATTATCCTCACTATATCCATAAGTGAATACAACCATTTTAACACCACAATTATAATCTATTCATAATTGGTTAGACACCGAAAATCCTCTACTTATCTGATTGGTTAGACACCCCAATCACAATCCTCTAGTAGCTGGCCAGACACCCAAGATATAAGCACACTCCTTAGTATCGATCTAGTGATAGGAATATCTTATTCATTGACAATATTCCCCTCATAAAAAAGAAGATTCCCCTTACTTACATATATCCTAAAGAAATTCAGTAGTGCTGGTGTGAAGACTCCTTTCAGATCATGAATGATTTGAATTATTTTATTCAAATATTAGGAACATGTAATAAACTTCATCATGAATTAACTAGATTTTTCTAACTCTCCCTTCAAAAAAATATGTATCGGGCTCTCAAAAATAATCTTTTTATTCTTCTCCACACATTCTAAACACCATCACAAACAATTTTATCCACCAAACAAACAATAATTCTGCATGGGTAATATCTGATTATTACATTATTTAAATTAATCATTTAAATCTTCATTTAAATGTGTTAAGAGTAACAAATTTAATTTCCTTCTTCAAATATGAATACCAACTAGCAATTTTATATTCATTTTCCATATAAAAAATACACAATAATTTGTATGGGTATTATTTATCATAAAGAATAACTATGGGTTTGGGTACCCTTATTTTTTCAAATAGAATACTATCATGTAGGTAGTGTGTGGATTAAATCATTATATAAAATTAAAGGAATCAGGTTTTCTATTTTGATCAAACATATGACTCAAAACTTAATATGCATGCATGCATCTCAAAAAGAATTTCCCAAAGTCTCAGGATTCTTATTTATTCATGTTGTAAAAAAGTAACTGCAACTCATTTAAAAATGCAAAGGTTTTGGGTATTCATTCTTCACATAGAATATATCCTATTTGAATATTCATGGAATAACATCTCATCAAATCACATAGCCTTATTACTTTTAGATGAATTTTTAAATACCTGAAAAAGCACAAGATAAAAAATTCACGTTGTTCCCCTAATTTAATTTTCCATATCAGTTGATTTTCATGAAAAAACTGTGAAGCTTCATGCATGATCATTTCCCTCAAACCTAATAACTTTTGTTTCATTCAAAATATTATCTAAATCCGAGGAAACATCATGTCTAAATTATTTCATTTATTCATGTAAGTGTATGAATATTGTGTGCAAAAAATGATTCAATCCTCATTTGGATATCAAGAGATCATTTCATCCTTCTTGATTGTAGAAGGGGCATTGGTTTTATATTTGTAGCTTCATAAATGGTGTATATCCCATGAAATATGAAAACTTGAACGTGGTTGGATTAGATGAAATATGATGTATGATTAGATAGAACAAAATAAAAAGTTTATATGATTTGTGAAATGTCTTTAACCTTTTTCAAGAGTAGGAATAACACTCATGGGGGATGTGTCCCACATCAATTTATCCCAGGATATGCTACTTCCATTTATAGTTCTACATTCAAAAAGATAGAAAAATGTGAGTGATGGAATCCCCACCCAAATCCTGAATAGCACTGACCCATGCTAGCTATCTCTATCACCATGCTGCCCTATACAGTGGTTCAACCACTACTCCCATGAATCTCCATGTTCATAATCATGTATCCTCTCTATTTCTATATTCTAATATATGATTGATCCTAGTTCCCTCCTTAGTAGTGGCTAAACATGCGTCCCTCAATTGGATCGATGGCAAGACTAATTTTTATGTAGACACCCATTAAAGGGAAAACCAATTTCACTTATAATTTTCAATCCATAACTCAACTTCTCTTCAAAAAATATATATTCAAAATAGATAAGTATATTTTTTAATGTCCTTCACATAAATTCCTTTTTCATTTTTCATGGTCTGATAAATGAAAATAGATATTTGTATGGACTTATATTATTTCTTTATTGTGGTAAAAAATGATAATTCTCTTGATTCCACTTTCACATATCTTTATAATTAAGATCAATTCAAAAAATCATCTCATTTAACATGGATAATTTCTCACACATGACAATTGATACATACAAAACACATATTGATACATAATTGAAAACCAATGAACCACTTGGACAGACCAATCTACCCTTTTTATTTTTTATAAATATATATCTCTTCATATTATTGAAATAAATATATGTTCTCATAATTTTATCCATATTATTTATGGTCAAATGAAAAGGGTAAGTGGGTGATTCTCATATCATATTTATTATGAAAAAATATTCTCTTATTTATTTAATGATAGTAATGATATCAAATTATACTTGTTAAGGCGAATTTAGTTAAAAAACTCTATATCAATATGGGATAACCTTGTATAGAAAATAATAAGGAAATAACCAATGTTTTTTGAGTTGTCCATAATATACTCACATGTGATAATATGATTAGAAAGTTTCAAATACCACACTGAAGAGGTTAAAAGGATAATTCACCAATACTTTAAAGGATATAAATTTAAGGAAACAAAAGGATATTACATTGATATTTATTTCATTATTCCACATTTAATAAGATCTTTAATAAAGCTCTGCACACCTTTTAGGAAGGTGAGGATAATGTCATAAGTTTCAGTAATGGACTATTGTTATAAAATACAAAGGAAGAGATTAAATAACCTCATGTATTTGTGATCTTATTTGAAAATATTTATGATTACGTGGTTCTTCATAAGTTTGTGTTGTTGTATTTTTTAATAACCATATATGGGGATTTAATATGTCAGAAATTTCTTGATTTGGTTTTTATGGTATTAAATATCATGTAAGAGAGTTCCATGACCCTAGAATTTTTTTTGAGGAGGGATGGAGTTCAAATAATGTTTTTCTAGTTGATTTTGAGTGGTTTTTGAATAAACACATTAGAATCTGCAAAGGACTAAATCACATAGCCATTTTAAGGCATTTTTTACTATGTTCATGTAATGGGTTACATATTTAAATGGTTTTTAAAAGGGATTTCCTTTTTTATATTCAATAAAAAGGGATTCATCCTCAAAATAATTAAAAAAATTAATTGCATTCCTATACTTGTTTTGATGTTCTCTTCCCTTTAGACACTCAAGACCATGTTAGGATTTTCAAATCATGTTTCTTTAAGGAATATATGCCTTTATTCCTAAAATGGGTTCCTTATATTCCAAATTTTCAAAAGGGGTTTTCTTTTTTTTTTATGTTTAAAAAAAGGATATTTACACTAAACTTGTTTAAAAAATGAAGTCATTTTTCATGTATCCATTTTACTATGTAAGGGATTCATAAATCCAGTTTCCTATTCAAGGGATTCACATAAATATTTTTCTATGTAAGGGATTCACATATCCATTTTTCTTTGTTACAAATTTATGTAACCATTTGAACTATGTAATAAAAACACATAACAGTTTAATTAACATAACCATTTTGAGATGCAATCATCATAGCCATTTTCGTCATAGCCATTTTGTAATGTATCTAATTGTCAAATCACATAAGCAAATATACTATGTAGATAGTTGGTTCATCTAGCCAATTGATCCATGATGGAGAATGATATAACATATCCTTTTATGATATATAATGATTTTTTATGTATCCAATTTATACACATGAGTGATGAGATGGTTCCACATAGTTAAATTTGAATCTGAACTGTATTTGGATGGTTTTCCAGTAGGGATTCAGAATTAAGTTTTTATGAGGAATTTATTTGAATGGAATAGTTCTATATGCCCCCAAGATACCTGGAATCAATTTCAAATGGCATGATGAAGATACGGAAATTGAATGTATTTGTAGATATAATGGGTCTTTAATGTCTTCATGTTTTATGAAAAAGGGTTGATGCAGTTGACACACAATAGATATATAATTATGAAGAAACTGTCAATAAAAAATGTAGTCCTAGTTAGAGAAAATGATGAAACCCTTATTGGTTTACAAAAGAGACTTGATATTTATATACTGTTTATGTGAATAATAGAGTATATATAGAGAAACGTTATTGATACAAGAGTCTATAGTATATTATTTCTTCTACAATGATCAATATAAGATGAATCATGTGTCTTTAGAAGATATATTCTTGATTTAGTAATATCTGTGTGGAAAATATATTCTTTTACTATATGTAGTACTTATTAGAATATTACAAAGGATCATAAAATGATATTTAAATTATTCATTATTGAAGTCAACTGAATTTTTTGGTGACCTCCTTTGTTTGTGTAATCAGGTTCTTGTATTGTAGAAGGAAATTGAATTGTTGGGTGTGACTCATAACATGTGTGGTGGGATTCCACATGATGTTTTATAAGTGAATAAAACTTGGGGATATAGTGAAAATAATCTATATTTGGTGGAACTCACCAGCCATGATAAGGAGTATGATTGCACATGGGATCTTAACCTTTTAAAAATCTACATTTCACTTGCTTTTAATTTTCTAAAAAATAGTGTGAGGTGGTTTACATTTTGTTCTAATAAGATAATACTCTAACAAGTCACAGAGATTTATTTTTTATTTAATATAAAATTTTAAAAACTCCCTCCATTAATTCAATTCCTTCTTCTTAGTGGAGGAAGATGTCCCTTAAAGGAACTTCATGGGTGTTGACCCAAGATATGAGATAAAGGAACCCTTAGGGTGACTGAGTAATGATGATACATGGGGGACCCTAGTGGGTTACCATGGGAGATGTTAACCAAAAATAGGGCATGTATGGGAAGTGGTTAGTTATTATTTCAAGTGTCCCCCAAGAACTCAAATCAACTGTTCGATCTTGTTATGGCTATGGTGATGATAGTTTGTACACTTGAGAGGATGACCATTGATTGGTGGGATGGGTTTAAGAAGATAGTTTATCTACCAAGATACATTGTGGGAGATGATTAGGGTGGGATGCACTTCTAAATGAGATGTACCAAGATACATGGGATGCCTAGGACATGCTCCTAGGATCCATCCTCTAGGCTTGGTATGAGTTTTGATTTTATTGGAAGTGGTCCATAAAATCCTGATTAGTGTATATGACCCTCCCAATGTGGCCTACAGTTCTTAGAGTTATATTTTCCATCGAATTTATCTTTAGATTTACATCATGATTATTTGAGTTAGAATTCCATGGAAGTGCTCCTCAGTTTTGACTCACAATTATTGAAGTTGTAATTCATTATACATGGTCCCTAGATTCGGCTCATGATTATTTGAGTTAGAATTCCTTGAACACACTCCTTGGATATGGATCAAAATTAGTTTGGATTAGCTAGGAATTTATCCTAACAACTAGTCATATGCCTGAATTTTGTTTCCAAGATTATGCGGCATGCTCATAAACATTCCAACCCTAGATGAAGTAGGTTTAGGTCAATCCCTAGTTCCATGTTACAACCAAATAATCACATGTGTTCATTTATTTTGCAAATTCCTGTAATTATGTGTCTAGGTTGGGAATATCACATATAAATACACTTAGTTATGATATGTGATGATTGGAACACCATTGGGTGTTACCTAATGATAATTTATTTATTACCCATATAACAAAAAATATGGTTCATGTGGAGACCTTATGTCTTCTTTTAGATTAATCATTGATCATAAAATCAATGTGGCAAAGGACTAATTATAAAATGTACCATGATTGGGATGGATTATCTAAATAAGGCCTTGGAGACTGGTGTTTGATTTATGGCTTGAGGATGGTATAAGTGATTTTTTATATATTTATTTTCATCTTTTTTATCTTGTATATGTGATCTTCCCAGTGGGAGATCAAATATGGTATGCTAGTATGACCATGAGTCAGTATGACTACTTCCTTTCACATTTACATTTGATACAACATGTTTTATGATTTATTGAATCCACACACAATATTTCTTTATGGTGGATTATGTTTGGTGTATATTATAATATTATTGAGAAATATAATATATGAGTTTAGTCTCCCCATGGAACTACTCTAGACCCTTTCTACTAATTAGTATCCTATGGAGTATGAGTTGTTGAACCTAAGGTCCAATAGTGACTCATTTTGATAATATATATATTAAATATGGAAGGGGATGTTACATTTGTAACTATTTATCAGTAGTTGATTTTTATGGTTTTATTTTTTTACTTTTGTAGTGGTGATGGCACTTTTTGAGAGGTATTTCCTAGGGAGTGTTCGAGTTTGGTGTTAGTTAATTTTCCTTCACTGTTGGTTTTGATTCTCATGGATGAGAATCATTTGAGATGTATTTAATATAGTATACCATCCTCTCCCAAATCATTACTTTTCATCTATTTGGTGTTGGAGGTGTCATGAGAGATTAGAGGGAGAAAGATATACTGTTGGAGATGAGATTACATTTTGGGGAAAGAGGTTGTGACATTTACTTAAGATTCATGATGAGAAGTGATTGATGGAGTATGGGGTGGTTCTATGGTCGTTGGTCATAGTATAGTGGATGTGGGTCACCGTGTGAGGGGTTCTAAGGTGTTTTTTTGGAAAGGTGAGAAACCTTATACTTTTATGGGATGACCTTTACCAAAATTCTAGTTAATAAAAAATAAGTATTATTTACCAATACATTTTTCCCTTCACCAATTTCCTAGTTCTGATGTGAAGGAATGATACACAATGTGAAGCTTCCTGATGGATTATGGGATTTTCCAAAAATTCACTTCAGGGTGCAGTCATATCTATTTTACCATGCAGAACTAGTGTGTGGGGGGGGGGGAGGGTCATGTAATAAGGTTTTATGTTGGGTGACATCGAATCAGGATTCCTTAGTCATAACATGGAACTTTTTCAATTATATCGAATTAAATAAATTATTGAGGTTTAAATTATTGGTGATATAGGGTAATTTTTCATGGATTTTGAGATTTCATTTGACTTAGCCATTTCATGGTGTGGATATTACCTACCATTCCCTGAAAATACAGTTCCTAGTTCTAGAATAAAGTTGGTAGTCCCTTGAAATCCTTTCAGATTCATTTGATTTTTCTTAAATTTCAAGTGATAATAGGTGAAAACATAGATTCTTTTGAGTTCTATTTAAATTTATTAGGCCCCTATATTCAAGAGATCGACTAGTGGTGATCTAATATGAGTTCTTACCCATCCCCCCCCTGAGGTTTCTCCCTATCCTTTGACCAAAAAAATATAAGATTGTGGTTTGGAGATTTTATTTAGTTATTCTGGATTGTTATTTTGATGGGGATTGTTGTGTTCTAGGTTTTTGAGGACTCTATACATGATTTCATTATAGAGATAATTTCTATATCACCTCTTCCTTATGTAATGGTGGTAAAACTCTAGTTGAGGAAGGGTGTTTGAGAATACTGTTAATTTTTGTATAATGTGGTAGTGACATGATTTTTCTTTATTTTTGTGGATGTTAAGGATTACTTTAATGATGATAATGAAATATATTAAAGAAAATTAAGTGTAATGGGATGATTCACATATGTTTACATGTTTCTTTGATCATGATTAAGTGATTGCTAATTGTTTATGATAGCTACAAAAAATTACTACTACTACTAAGTTATAAGTGATAATTGTTTAATTTTACTTTTGAAATCACTATTTATAAAAATCTTATTTACATAAAGATAGTCAGGAAGTTTTTGTGTGAAATCTATATATTTTTTATTATCACCCATGAAAGATATGATAAATGAATTTGAAGTTACAATTAAAAATGGAATTATAGTGGTGCCTTTTTTTTGGAATTTGTTATTATATGATGATGACATGCTTGTTGTCGATGGTTTTATTTGTGTAGTCATGATGGTGGAATTGAAATGGACTGTTTTGGGAGTGGGATACATTGGGAAACAGGTTCTACTACTAGTTTCCTTAGTTGTCCTAGTGGAAAGTGGTTGATTTTATGGCATGGTGGCAAGGATAGTTATGTGGGAAAGGAAGTGTTGTAGTGGATTTTGTAATGTGATATGGAGAGTTTTATGTGGTGAATATTTTTATTTGGTGGGGATGATATTATAGTTTCCTGGAGGCAATGTGATATGTGACCAATAGTGATGAATGTATTAATGTTTGTGGGCTATAAATGAATAACTATGGGTTGTTAATGAAATATTGAATGCTTAAAGTGAATAGGGAATGGGTGGAATGAATCATTGTTAATGAAAAAATAATGGGTTTTAAATAAATATATAATTTAATGGAATAATGAATATCTTATTCTTGGTAAACTATAAATCTTGAAGAAGTGGTCATAGTTTTTATATGAAAGTGATATTATATAGAGAAACTTTTAGGTTGGGATTGTTTGTGCTTATATTATATGTTGTATTTTATTGAAATTTCAAACACTCCCCACCCAAGTTAGATAAAATTATTAACTGCCAAATGTTTTGTGTTTCATGTGTGTTTACCAAATATCGATGCGGATAGCGGGACATATGGCTGATTAATCCCACTTCCTAACTATCTTTTCTATATTTATTCTAATTATGATAGTATAAGTTTATATGAAAGGAATGTAATGGATAGAATATAAAATTGAGATTGACGTGTTAATGATAGGCTGTATAGTGGGGGTCATGCATGTTAGAGGAGGGAACAATGATTATGTACTTCATGTTCATGATACCCTACTATGTTGGATAGTGATGTGTAGTTTTTATTTGAATATGTGATATGTGGTGTGGATATATGCGAATCTGATTATGACGTGGTTATGTGATAATTGGATGTGTGTATATGGTTATGATGAGGTGGATAGGATGCAAGAAACAAGACATTTTCTTTTGGGGAGGAGAGATAAAAACCAATGGGGAATTTTTATGGGGTAATTGTTTTTCTATATTCTTCGAAATTATTTTATTATTCTTGGATGTGATATTTAGTGACTGAGCCTTGGTGAGGTTGGATAATAGTTTTCCTGGTAGGTTCATATTGATTCTGAAGTTTATTCACTAAAGCATTAATGTGTTTCTTTTACATTTTCATGTGAGACATTGAAGAGGATTACAGTAAGTATACATATATTCTCCCCCATATATATACGAATATGTTTTTATAGGTTTCCTGGTGGATTCCAAGATCAAGATTGACATTACTTATTAGTAGTTGGAGCTGTTATAAGTGTTTCCAACTAGGAGTTTATTTTGGTATTTTATTTTGGAGACCTTGTATCTATATGATATTACATGTATTTATGGGATATTTTTTTGTTTTATATTATAGTGATTATTGTTGGATATCTTATTATTTTCATAGGATTTATGAGTGTAATGCATCCTATTTGTGAGATTTATAACCTTAGTGATAGTCTCCACCCCATGGAATATTGGTGGTATGATTTTGGGATCACTCTTGTCTTCACTAAAGGTTTAGAAGGGGTTTATAGTAGGGGTGGGTCATTATAGTCCACCATGTAAGAATAATTCCAATGTATAGTGATAATTTTAATCTTATATCTTGTACCAGTGATTCATTACATATCCTCTCAATGAAATTACATTTTACAAAAAAGATTATAAACTCATGAAAATGATATATCACAAATTAAATTAGATTTTTATTAGTTTCAAACACCCTCTAAAGACTCAACAGACCATAAGATCTCTTGAGAGTATATCCTTAGGGTGAAATTTAGAATTTTGACACATAATAATGCTAACTCACATTGAAACACATGATCATTTTCCTTGTAACAAATTCACAATACCTTTCCATGCTTAGTTAATATTTAAAAATAGCTTCTAAAATCATTGAAAAATTTTAAGTACATATGGGTTACATGAAAAATTATTCATAAAAAAGGAATAATTCTACAATGACTAATATAGAAAGTTTAGATGGATATATCCCTGTGGATCTAATCTATTCAAGGAAGGATAAAAGATCATGGGTGAAATATAATCTCGATGAAGAGTCAAAAATCAAGCTAATATAGAGAAATATCACCTTTAGCTGAAACAATATTACTACACCCCTCAGATGAGAAATTATTAAATTAGGATATCTAATACGTATAAAATAAATCTTACCTCCTTATAAATTAATTTAATCCTATATGAAGCAACATATTTTTTCAGTATAATTAATTTTTCTATAGATTTAATATAACTTTAGTGTTTCTTACTCTTCTTCATATATTTATTTTTTTCTCCCCTTCATGTATCCCAATTTTTAGGGTGATGAACAACTAACCAAAGGATTTATTATTGGGGAAGCTGTAGTTCTCAAGTACCCATAATTAACTATTAAATGTTTTATTTTAATTTAAGATGGGGAAGTATGTGTGCCAGCATGGATACAAGTTTTTACAATCTCTCATGGAATTCATATGGTCTTGTTCCATCCCGCCTTTATTTTTTCCTCCCTCCCATGAATTAGTTGTTCCAGCTATAATATACTTTGGTGGGATGATGCATTCTTAATTGAACATGTGATTGAAATTATTATGAGGTATTCAAAGGTGTGTTTACACACATAATTTAAATTGGAAATTGGTTATTTTACAAAGGGTTTTATGGTATATTAAATGAATATAAATAATAGTTAATGGATAGTGAAGGATCGTGGTCAACACTTTAGATCATTCCCTTTCCAACTACCATTTGGTTAATTTTTCTTTATTTTTATAATTTTTTTCTTGGATTAACTCTACACATAATCCCTTACCAATTTTCATATATTTTTTAAAAAAATATAAAAAAATAAAATCATAAATAAATATAAAGGAATAGTGATTAATTTCCTTAGCTCTTTAAGAAATTACCCTAGTTATCCCTATGATACACTAGGAGTTCAATAACATTCTATTGAACAGAACATCATGATAGGTATTGTATAAATTTGAGAACATTTCCAAGGATCTATGTTGGGTAATAACTCTTATTTCATGTTGTAAATAAATTCTATGATTTCTTAAAATTTTAAAAAATATAACAAAATAGATTTCAATTTCAGTGATTCTATTTCCATATTAAATAAATAAATTATAATTTATAATGGTATGTTAGGAGGGTCTATAATTTACATCGTGGGGAATGGATAATCTGGAACCTAATTAAGGACCTCATAAAGGAACTTCACGTCTCATTCCTAATAAAACATATAGAGTAACTTAGTTATAATTCTATGTGTTTTCATGATTTAAATTCTTATGTGGTTTAGGAACCTATGGTTCCAAAACAAGAGGATCTATGACAACCCTGCTTTTATTACAAACTTAAACATGATTTATTACATAAAACTTCACTTGATACAATAAATAAGATCAAGTGGTTTAGCGTCTTTGGGGCTTAGGATCATTACATAAAAACTTAAAACATGAAATACAACATCTTTATTGAAAACATCCTTTACATGACCACTGCATTCCCTCGTACTTAGCATTGCATGGGATAACTTGAGGACATGCATAAGGAAAGGGTGAGCTATAAATCCCAGTAAGGGAATACACATGGAATAACATGAGGAGTAAAATACATGTTATAAATTAGGCACATCAATAGATCACAAGAGAAACATGAACATAAAGTCATGATAAATCATGATAATCATAACATGGAAATGTGGCAACAACACATAACATGGAATTAGCATGAGCCAAGGCTAATTGCACATGGAGCATGAGTAAATCCTCATTGCACATAAAGCATGAGTAAACCCTCATCACACTTAAATTATCATGAGTCAACACTCATTTCACATGACATATCATGATTCTATACTTTACCCAATGCATTGGAGTGCTATAAGGGCACACCCTTCTTATACATTTCATTTCATGCATAAGCGTGCCACATGGATCATAAAACATGGATTCCTAAAACATAATCATTTATTCCATGATAAAGGAATGTAGAATTAATACATGAAACTCTATAATCAATGATTAAATGTGCATAAATGTGAATACCCTTGATGGAGAAATGGGCATGGTATTCACAACACAATGACATTGGCTTAGAAAATCGGTGAGATTTCAGCAGCGTAACAGCGTGACATAAGAATTCATAAAAATTGTTGATGAGAGAGAAAGGGGTTGCTCATAATATTTAAAATTAATGGACAGTATGGAGGTTATATAGATACATGTCCCAACAATTTTAATGGAATTTAGATTCATGATACAGAAGTATTGCTTGAATGTAAAAGAGGAGAGAGAAGTTCCTTTTGGAATTTCGGCATAGTAACAGGTGTACATTGGAGGCATTTAATGAGAGAGAAAGGGGTCTCCCATCATTCAAACATAAATAGGGTAGTATGAGGGAGGTGCAAAACTAAACTCCAACTTTCATAATTGAAATTAAAAGGCAAAACAATTTAAAGAAAATTGGAAAAAAATGAGATAGGAAGAAAAAACACTTACTTGGAAGTGTGCTTACAAAGGCTAGAGAGAGGCTTGTGAGATGATTCTTGGGAGCTTTGGGCACCTTGGGAGGATTCTAGAGAGAGTAGGGAAGAGGTTGGACGAACTCCAAGGGATTTGAGTGAGGATGAAGTGGGAGCATGGGTGGGTTTATATTGGAAAGGTGAGGGAATTCTTTATTATTTATGTTTGGGACCCCTTATATTAAATTAATCCAAACCACAAACCATCCCATGGTTTTTGGACATGGTTTTTGGAAAAGGGAAGAGGAAAAAAATATTTTATAACTCCAAAGTCCGAACTTCTTAAAATAATAGGGTTACTTATGTGGAGGTGAGTGACACTCCCATGGAAAACAATTTAAAAAGACAAGGTGTTTAATAAGTCTTGAGGGATCCATTAATGGTTTGAAAAGTAAGTCAGAAAAACAAGAAATCACATTATTTTAATGGTAAAACATATATTGTCCGAATATAATGATTAAAGTATTTTATTACATCAATATTGGGTCATTATGATGTCATAAAACACATTATATATTTGAACAATATTTAATTTTTACCCAAAAATTTGACTGTCTCAGAAAATTATGAAAAATTCACTGATGGATAATTTTGACATCCTGATTTCAGAAATAACATTTATTTTATCTAAATAATTTTCTAAATATTTTATTTTTCACTTTTAAAATAAAAACCGACATTTATCGAAAATTCATGGGTTTTGACAGAAATGGATTTCAAACCATAATAAAAATTATAATTGCATTCATAAAATTATAAGATCGTTTATATTTAATGAAAATTAATTTCATAATAATAATATTTTATTAAAATATTTTTTAATTCAAAAATCACTTAATTTTAAAAAATAGAATTCTTAATTAAATAATAACTAAAAACACTATTTGTACTTTAAAAACTATTTACAATGTATCAAAAAAATGACAAGGAGGTATATTCATTATTATATACAAAAATAATATACATGAACACAGTACTAGAGATTTGTTACATAACCCCTTAAAATAGACGCATAAGACCTAAGGGAAAGGTGTGAGATGGTGATAGACTCTTGGGGTGGCTCAGATAGCATTGCTCGAGTGGTAATTTCTATCAACTTCCACTTTTCCCGTAGATGGTCCCGTTCGAGCTTGACATGATGAAGCTCATCATGGGCTTGGTCAAGAGCGAAGACCAAGAATGCCACATCTTTTCCGCGCTCCAGAAAATGGGCTTCGTATGGAGCAATTATACTGGATGAGGCCATCACTTCTTTTGTCCCAGTAAATTTGATTTTTTAAAGCCCTATATTTATACTAATCATGTGATCACTGTTCAATGACTATATTAACAACAGTCAAAATTCTTAACATAAAACCAAATAATTTGACATTTTATATAAACATAAAGAGACATTTAATTAGATCAACAGGGATTTACATTAATGAAACTTTGGGTCATTATAATATTCTCCCCTTAAGAAATTTCGCCCTCAAAATTTTATTTTCCCACACTAAAACAGATGTGGGTAACTCAGCTTCATCATTTCCACCGATTCCCAAGTCACTTCTTCAAACTTGTGGTTTCTCCACAACACCTTGACGAGGGTCATTGTCTTATTTCGTAGGACGTTTTCTCTACGATCTGAGATCTTCACTGGTTGCTCCTCATAAGAAAGATCATCCTCCAACTGTACCACCTCAGAAGAGAGTACATGTGAAGGGTCCGATATGTACTTCCTTAAGAGGGATACATGAAAGACATCATGTACTTTGGACATGGTAGGTGGAAGTGCTACTCGATAGGCTACAACCCTGACATGATCAAGTATCTCGAAGGGGCCGATGTACCTTGGACTTAACTTCTCTTTCATTCCAAACCTCATGACCTTCTTCCACGGAGATATGCGTAGAAAAACCATGTATCCAACTTTAAACTCAAGGTCTCATCGATGATTATCTGCATAACTCTTCTGTCAACTCTGGGCTGCCTTGATATGCTATTCAATGGTTTTCACCTTCTCCGCCATTTCTTCGACCATTTTTGGTCCAAGCAGCTTACGTTCACTGAGCTCATCCCAACATGCTGGTGCTCTACACCTTTTCCCATATAGGGCTTCATATGGTTCCATTTGGATGCTTGAGTGGAAACTGTTATTATAAGAGAACTCAACCAGAGGAAGATGTTGATCCCATCCTCCTTTAAATTACATTGATCATGCTCTCAACATGCCCTCAAGTGTTTGGATAGTCCGCTCGGATTGGCCCACAGTTTGAGGATGATAGGCCGTACTGAAGTTCAGTTCAGTATTCAGAGAATGTTGAAGACTCTTCCAAAACATAGAGGTGAATCTTGGATCTCGGTTAGAAACAATAGATAGTGGTACTCCATGCGACCTTACCACTTACCTGATATATATATGTGCCAGTTGATCCAATGATAAATCCTCCCAAATAGCAATGAAGTGTGCAGTTTTTGTAAGATGATCCAAAACAACCCAGATTGAATTGTTTCCTTTGTATGTCCTCGGAAGATCGGTGACAAAGTCCATGGTGATGTTCTCCCATTTCCATTCTAGTATGGGAAATGGTTGCATCATCCCCTTAGACTTCAGCCTCTCTGCCTTCACTTGCTGGCACACCATGCACTTTGATGTATATTGAACGATCTCCTTTTTCTTATTATCCCACCAAAAGTTTTCTCGGAGATCTCGATACATCTTTGTGCTCCCTAGGTGAATAGAGAAATTTGAACTATGTGCATCATCCAAAAGTTCCTTCTTCAGCTCTGGACTTGATGGAACACATAGTCTTTTCCCAAATCGCACAATTCCTTCTTAATTAACATTAAACTCTGATGATTTCCCTTTTTTGATAGCTTCCACTTTTTCCTGAATTCCTACATAATCCTTTTGAGCATCCTTTAAACTTTCCAAAAGAGGCAGTTGAGCAATCATTTGTGAAAGGATTGATGATGTTCCCTTCTTTATGATTCCCATGTCCATCTTCATCAAGTCTAAAAAGATTATATCCTTCTCAATTCTCATTATTGATAGAATCGTTGTGTCCTTTCTACTTAGGGCATCTTCCACCTTGTTCGCTTTCCTAGTGTGGTAATGTATTGAACAGTCATAATCCTTGAAGATCTCTATCCATCTTCTCTGGTGCATATTAAGCTCTTTCTGTGTGAATATATATTTAAGACTCTTGTTGTCAGTATATATCTCACATTTCTCCCCATAGAGATAATGCCGCCAGATTTTCAAGGCAATGATCACCACTGCCAACTCTAGATCATGCGTTGGATAGTTTCTATCATGTATTTTCAACTACCTTGAGGAATAGGATATCAATTTATCATTCTACATCGGCACACAACCTAATACCTTCTTCGAAGCATCACTGAAAACCACAAAAGGTTCCCCACTTGTGGGTAAAGTGAGCACGTGCGCAGTGATAAGCCTCCTTTTCAACTCCTTGAAGCTTTCTTCACATTCATCACTCCAAGAAAACGTTACTCCCTTTCCAGTTAGCTTGGTAAGAGGGTTGGACAATCGTGAGAAATTTCTCACAAATCGTCGATAATATCCAGCTAACCCCAGGAAGCTACGGATATCCGTTGCCGATGTTGGCCTCGGTCATCCCTCAATTGCACTTTTTTTGGAGGGGTCCATAGATATCCCATTGCTTGTGATGATATGGCCCAAGAATGAGACCTCCTTCAACGAGAACTCACACTTGCTGTACTTTTCATAGAGCTTCTCCTTGCGCAAAGTCTCTAGTATAGTTCTTAAATGCTCCTCATGATCCTCCTTGGTTTTGGAGTATATTAGAATGTCAACTATAAAGACTACCACAAATTTGTCGAAGTAATCTCTAAAGACCCTATTCATAAAGTCCATGAAGATTGATGGAGTATTAGTGAGTCCAAAAGGCATTACTATGAATTCATAGTGCCCTTATCTTGTACAAAAAGCAGTCTTGGGGACACCTTCCTTCCTCACCCTTACTTGATAATATCCCGACCGCAAATCTACCATGGAGGAGTATTGTGATCCACACAGCTGATCAAACAAGTCACCGATCCATGGAAGTGGATACTTGTTCTTTATCATGATTTTTTTAAGTTCACGATAATCGATGAAAAGCAGCATTGACCCATCCTTTTTCATGATGAAGAGGACTGGTGCACCCCACGGTGAAGCACTTGGGAGTATCAACCCCTTATCCAGATTGTCCTGTAGTTGTTTCTTCAGCTCTTCAAGTTCCACGATATCCATTCTATATGGAGTCTTGGATATTGGTATCACCCCGGGTATAAGTTCAATTGAGAATTTAAAATCTCTTCTAGGAGGAAGACCAGACAGTTCCTTAGGAAACACTTCTGCGAATTCCCTCACAATAGGCATTTCATCAAGGATGGTTTCTTCCTTGGATTCAATCATCTGAGCCAGATACATGTGCTCATAGGGCAGTAATATCCATGCTTGAGATGATGGAGCTAAATGAGATTCATCTTCCTCCTGACACTTGTAAATAATTGGGGGTCGATTCTCCATATAGAGTGTGATTTCCCTCTCCCGAAAATTTATGTTGGATCTATATAAGGAAAGCCAATCCATGCCAAGAATTGCGTCAAATTCCACCAGAGGGAGTATGACGAGGTTCTCTAGGAAATTCCATCCACAGATTAAAACAGGGGAGGACTTATATTCATGGTATGCAATGATTTCCCCATTTATTTACTCACCGACATCTTCACTTCCATGATTTGTGGTGGTGCTGGGATTGTTCTACTAAACTGTTGAGATATAAATGAATGCGTAGAACATGAATTAAAAAGTACGTTCGCTATTCTTCAATTAATAACTAGAGTACCTATCACCACTTCATTGTCAGGGTTCACTTCAGCAGAAGTGATGGAAAAAGCTCTTCCTTGCAACCTTGGAGGTTGTTGGTTGCCTCTGAAAACCCTTGGATTAGGGCACTGATTTGCAAAATGCCCCGGTTATTTGCATTTGTAGCATTGAAGAATGCGTTGTGGTTCGAACGGAGCGTTCCTCTCCTCTGTCACAGCTGTGGGCCTTTCTTGCTGATAGTTAACAGCTAGGTTCCCTTCCCTTCCACACCTAATGCATTTCCTCATCCCCTTGAGGAAATTTCCAGGGTAATTCTTTCCGCACTTTTGGAAAGTGGGGTCATGGATCTTCTAAGCACCGTTGGATTTATCCATCAGACAACCAACATTGAATTCCACCTTACGCTTCTTGTCCCCATGATACACCTGTGATTCCCCGATCTCCATTTCGACCTTGAGGGAACATCGGACAATTTACTCATAGCTGTCGAAGTCACAGATCACCAATTCTTTCAGCAGGCTAGGCTTCATCCCACCAAAGAAGGGGTCAACTTTGCATTCTGGGGTAACGACAAAGCCGAAAGCGTATCATGAAAGCCTTGTGAAGTTTTCCTCGTCCGCTCCAACAGATTCTTCATCTTTTTTCTTGAGGGAAAGGAAGTCCCCTTCCATCTTAATCCGGAGGGTGCGTGGAAAATATTTATCGAAAAACATCTTCCAAAAATCCTTCCATTCCAACGCCTCGATCTCCTCCTCAGGATTCATATTTTTGATCAATTTACAACATTGATTAGCTTCACCCTCCATAAGATAAGCTACCAGGACAACCTTCTCTTGTTCAGAACATTGAATGATGTAGAAGATATTTTCAATGGAGTTGATCCATTGTTCAGTGATCGTGGGATCGTATGATCCACTAAAAGTAGGAGGCCTTTGTCTCATGAAGCTCTCGATAGTGACTTGTACTTTTATATGGGGGGTTGAAAGTTCCTCTTGACCCGTGTTTCTATTCAAAACTTGAGTTAGCTGAGAGAGAATCATGAAAAAATTCACGATTCCCACTCCCATTGGATTGGGCATCTCATTAGTACAGTCATCACACTGATCTTCACAACGGTTATTAGCCAAAGTCCTCCTATTACCTTCCATTGGCTGGAATAAAATGAAATTTAGGTGTAACACATAGAGGGTAATCCAAAGACAAAATTTAATGACTTATAAATAAACTTTTATTTCCTTAACTCATGAGTCTATAGGCTTCAATCTAGGATTTTCATGATCTACTTTCTAACATATATTCTTAGGGGTTTTTCTTATTCCATTAATAAGGGTTCATAATAAGCTTGTGAATTTACCAAAGCATATCCCCCGTCAGTATCATAATCAAGAGTGCAACAAGGCCCGTTGTCGTGCACCAGTTCCCATTCGAGTCTAGCTCAAAGTGGGGTTTTCAGGTTTTACCTCTAGGATACATCTGTGCCAGAGCCGTCTCTACCTACTCATATCCAGACAGGGATGTATTTGTTTGATAACCCAGTTACTCAATACTCATCAAAACATAGGGACGTTTTTATTGTACTTAGTCTTGTATCTAAGTCTTTACTAGGGTTTTCTAATCCTAATACCAAAAATAACTAAACCTATCCTCTGATACCAACTATGATAACCCTTCTTTTATTAAAAACTTAATCATGATTTATTACATAAAACATCACTTGATACAAGAGAGAAGATTGAGAGATTTAGTGTCTTTGGGGATTAGGATCATTACATAAAAACTTAAAATATTAAATACACCATCTTTATTGAAAACTTCCTTTACATGACCACTATATTATCTCGTACTTAGCATTTCATGGGATAACTTGAGGACACGCATAAGAAAAGGGTGAGCTATAAAGCCCAGTAAGGGAATACACATGGAATAAAATGAGGAGTACATTACATGTTAGAAATTAGGCATATCAATATAAAACAAGAGAAACATGAACATAAAGGCATGATAAAGCATGATAATCATAACATGGAAATGTGGCAACAACACTTAACATAGAATTAGCATGAGCCAAGGCTCATTGCACATGGAGGATGAATAAATCCTCATTGCACATAAAGCAAAAGTAAACCCACGTTTCACTTGAATTAGCATGAGTCAACACTCATTGCACATGACGTATCATGATACTATACTTTACCCATTGCATTGGAGTCCTATAAGGGCACACCCTTCTTAAACATTTGATTTCATGCATAAGTGTGCCCCGCGGATCATAAAACATGGATTCATAAAACATAATAATTTATTCCACAATAAAGGAATGTGGAATTAATACATGAAAAATTATAATCAATAAGTAAATGTGCATAAAGGTGAATACCCTTGATGGAGAAATGGGCATGATATTCACTACACAATGACATTGGCTTAGAAAATCGGTGCGATTTCGGCAGCGTAACGACGTGACATAAGAATTCATAAAAATGGTTGATGAGAGAGAAAGGGGTTGCTCATCAAATTTACAAGTAATGGACAGTATGGAGGTTATATAGATACATGTACCAACAATTTTAATAGAATTTAGATTCATGATACAGAAGTATTTCTTGAATGTAAAAGAGGAGAGAGAAGTTCCTTTCAGAATTTCGGAATAGTAATAGGTGTACATGGGAGGTATTTAATGAGAGAGAAATGGGTCTCCCATAATTAAAACATAATATGGAAGTATTATGGAGGTTAAAAACCATACCCCAATATTCATAATTTAAATTAAAAGGCAAAACAACTTAAAGAAAATTGGACAAAAATGAGAAAGGAAGAAAAAACCCTTACATGGAAGTATGCTTCCAAAGGCTAGAGAGAGGCTTGTGAGAGGCTTCTTGGGAGCTTGGGGCACCTTGGGAGGATTCTAGAGATAGTAGGGCAGAGGTTGGATGAACTCCAAGGGCTTTGAGTGAGGACGATGTGGGATCTTGGGTGGGTTTATATAGGAAAGGTGAGGGAATTCATTATTATTTAGGTTTGGGACCCCTTATATGAAATTAATCCAAAACACAAACCATCACATGGTTTTTGCCCATGGTTTTTGGAAAAGGGAAGAGGGAAAAAATATTTTATATGGTCAAAGTCCGAACTTCTTAAAATAATAGGGTTTCTTATGTGGAGGTGAGTCACACTCCCATGGAAAACAATTAAAAAAGACAAGGTGTTTAATAAGTCTTGAGGGATCCATTAATGCTTTTAAAAGCAAGTCAAAAAAACCGAAAATCACATTATTTTTATGGTAAAACATATATTGGCCAAAAATAAAGATTATAGTATTTTATTACATCACTATTGGGTCATTATGATGTCATAAAACACATTATATATTTAAACGGTATTTAATTTTTACCCAAAAATTTGACTGTCTCAGAAAATAATGAAAAATTCACCGTTGGATAATTTCAACATCCTGATTCTAGAAATAACATTTATTTTAACAAAATAATTTTATAAATATGTTAATTTTCACTTTTAAAATAAAAACTGACATTTATCAAAAATTCATGGGTTTTGACAGAAATGGATTTCAAACCTTAATAAAAATTATAATTACATTCATAAAATTATAAGATCATTTATATTTAATAAAAATTAATTTAATAATAATAAAAATATTTTATTAAAATATTTTTTATTTCAAAAATCCCATAATTTAAAAAAATAGAATTCTTTATTAATTAATAGCTAGAAACAGTATTTGTACTTTAAAAACTATTTACAATGTATAAAAAACATGACAAGAAGGTATATTCATTATTATATAAAAAAATAATATACATGAACATAGTACTAGCGATTTGTTATGTAACCCCTTAAAATAGCCGCATAAAACCTAAGGGTAAGGTGTGCGATGGTGACAGACTCTTGGTGTGGCTTGGATAACATTGCTCGAGTGGTAATCTCTATCAACTTCCACTTTTCCCATAGGTGGTCCCATTCGAGCTTGACATGATGAAGCTCATCTTGGTCTTGGTCAAGAGCGAAGCCCAAGAACATCACCTCTTTTCCGAGCTCCGAAAAATGGGATTCGTATGGAGAAATTCTACTGGATGAGGCCATCACTTCTTTTGTCTGAGTAAATTGGATTTGTTAAAGCCCTATATTTATACTAATCATGTGATCACTGTTCAACATCTATATTAACAATGGTCAAAATTCTTAACATAAAACCAAAGAAGTTCACATTTTATATAAACATTAAGAGACATTTAATTAGATCAAGAGGGATTTCCATTAATGAAACTTTGGGTTGTTACAGGATATTACATTCCTCATATTAATGAAATAATAATGAGAGGTTGGGAAGCACTTAGAGAAATATTCTTTACCAAACATACTCAGTATCTTTCAAAAGGAATTGTTTAAGGGGAATGAGTTTGAATTTAAATATAAGAAGGAAAATTTATTCTCCTTGAACTCATTTCATTCTTATTTAATTAAAACAAAATTTTATTTTGATCATATTATTTCTTAAATTTTATATTCAACACATATTCTTTCCTTAAAATGGTGTAATGGAGAATAATATCTCAAAAAGAAACTGTTGATGTAATTAACTCTTCAAAAAATCCAAAAGATCACATGGAGGAGGAAACCACGAAGAATAATGGGGATTAACCCTTTTCTATCTTCCTAACCCCACTTCAATCCTTTTCTCAAGGAATTTTGGGTAATGGGTTTCATTTATTTTCTTTTAGAGTTTCCCATTCATAGAATCCAATTATGGATATTAAGTGAAATAACATGTGGTAGTCTATTCCCAAAAACTACATCCAAATTTGTATTGTGTTTGATCAATAAAATTCCCAAATAGGGGTCACAAGAAACCCATACATACTTACAGGTTTAAACCAAGAAATATTTTCCCCTCTTTTAATTTTTTATTTTTCTTTGAATTAAATTTAATATTTAATTTTTTTCACTAAAAAGATGGATTATGTGGAATTTAGGAGATTAACTCAAGAAAATGGATCTAAATAACAAGAAAGTCCCTCTCAATAATAGTTTTTTCAATTTACCCCTTGATATGTGTTTTGTGGTTATAATTTGGTATCAAATTTATAGTTTGGAGGAATTTCCAATCAAATGTATGTTTATGTTTTTATTTTAATAAATGGTTTTGATAATTCTATTCCACTTAGATAAAACCTATCCATGAGTTCTCTAGGAGAAAAGATTCATTTATGAAAACATGGAATCCCTTTCATGAAAATTGTAAACAAATATTAATTAAGAATAGATTTATGTAAACCATAATTTATCAAACTTGAATAGGATCTAGGAACATGAATTTTTGTGGATAATTTATTAATAAAATATATATTTTTAGGGATTGAATACTAAAAAACCAATTATATAAATTAATATTAATTGAATTAGATTAATCAATATATATCTAAATAGAAGTCTCTCAAAATATCTAAAATCATAGTGTGTGTCTGAAAAAGATAAATCCATTAATAAATAGTTTGATCAATTATTAAGATGGTTGTCTAAACCTTACATAAATTCCTAGTATATCACAAATATCCTTGGGGATGCTTTCCATTTTTAATTACTAGTTCTAGATTTGTCATACTCTACTAATAATTGAAAATTCACATGAATTGATTAAATAAAAGTTTATGATTATGTTCTTGGATATGGAGAGATATGGAAGGGAAGGTGAATAATGAACCAGAATGAACAAGATCAAAATGAATTTATATAAACTAATTGTATAATAATGAATTATTTTTTGTGAAATTGTGGTGTATAATTAAAATCTCAAAGAAAATGAAATTAAAAAAATAAATTCAAGTTAATATTTTAGTCTACTAAAATCCATAAAAATTAAGAATCATTATCTGAGGCTAACTCATGAGAAAAAGTGGATTCAAAGTGATTTTTTATGAGTGTAATTCCATGATAACATGGAATAATTAAAGTATGGGGGATTGAAATGTCCATAATTTTTAAGAATTTTTAGTAAATATTTTTGTTTAATTAATAAAAATAATATATTAAAATTATTTAAACAATAATGTTTTGGTTTTATATAATAAGTAATGATGTTATTGTGAAATGACCTTGAAACTTGATTTTAATTGAATATATTTTTATTTTGGATTTAATTTATAATGGATATATTTTTAAAATTGAGTTTTTAGGTTATTGAAGGAAATGGGTTAATCCTATATGAGGGGCAAGAGGCTATGTGTGATTAAATATATATATTTAAATATACATAGGATTTATTTTCCTGAGAAGTACCTATATAAGAAAAAATTATCACCCCATACACTCCTTAAGATTTAAGTGTACACTTACCTCTTTAACTCGCTATTCAATATTATAGATTTTACATCAATTTGAAAAATTTTATAGGTCAAATGTTTCATAATATGAACGACACTTTTTATGGTTTTAAACTTTGAATATTGGTAAAATGTATCTTAAAATTCTATACCACATAATTTGGAGTATATTTTTCACACTAATCATTCCTTATTTTTTATATATTGACCTTTTAATTTAGCTTGATATGATACTCCTCATTTGTAGTACGATGTTTTTTGTATTTTTATCTTATAAAAAATTACTAAGTGTTATTATTTTTAATTCTATTCAAATATTCTTAAATTTCATAAATATATTCTTTATTGTTTTGAGATTATTCAATATTATATGGTTTAACATGATAATGTAATGATGTATAACTTGTTATACTCAATTTTTCCCTATTTAAACCTTTAAAAATTTAACACTTATAACATTGTCTAAATATAAATTCCTTTTTTATCATTGATTTTAACTTCACAAGTTATCCTTTATAATGATCATTCTTTAAATTTTTGAAATCAATTTCTCTATCACTATCATCAATTTTTATCCATTAGTTTATACATATTAAAACATCTTTCCACTTTTTCTAGTAATATAATCTTAAAAAAATTCAAAAAATATATTTTATTATTAATAAAAATCATTCTTGACAACTTAAAAACCATAATTTTATATTACTTTTTTGATAATATTGTTATAGTGGTGATAACATAGTTAATATAGAGGACATCCCAAGTATATACCTTTATATATGGTTATATATATTTTATAAACATTTTCATTTTAATCATGATGAAAGTTGGAAAACTAAGCACTAAAATGAATTTTAGACTTCATCTATTTTTATTCCATATGTCATAGGATTCTATAAAAATGTTTTATCTCTTTAAGAATAAACTTTAAATTTTAACATGTGTATTTTTTTTCAATTTTACCTTGAACTTCTATATTCTATGTAATGATGTGACTTGAGTACCTACATCCAAAGACATTATCTAAACTACTATAGTGCCTCAATCACACACACCAATCACTAGAGGATGAAAAATGGAATTTATGTATAAAACAAAATAATGAGGAATAATTTTCCCTCAAATACATAAATCAATAGAGAAATAAATATATATAGATGAAAAATAATTTTAATAAAAATATATTAAAATATAATATTGTAATTAAAAAGTAATAGTTTTACAATACCATCATTCCAGGATTTTAAAAAAGATATCATGTTGAAAAAATAATGCGTCTTAAGACTAAGAAAATGACACCTCTTTCTAAATATCTCATGTGGATCTATGAGTCACTATTGATGAAGAATGGAATCCTCATTTTTTCATTATCATGACTAAAAATATCAACATTTAAACCAAAGTTCACATGTAGGGGTGAGTATAAACTCAATAGTATTTCCCTAATTAATCTAATATTGTAATATACATGATTAGTAAAAAATAAATTCCCATATAAGGTTTATTAAAAATTAACAATTTTTTTATTAAAAATATTTATAAAAATATATCTTCTTATTCCATTAAGTAACCAGGTAAAATATATTTAAAAATATGAAACATCTTTTACTTCAATAAAATTTGAATAATAATCAGGGTTATCACCCTCTTTTCAGAAAACATAAACCCACTATATGATAAACCAATAGGCTTTCGATTAGATAATTTAATATTAATAAAAATATCCCTATATAACAAAGTCATGGTTTAACATACATCAACCCTCATGAGAAAACATGTGGTTTTAAATATCTAGACCATCATGATAATAAATTAGGTTATATATATTTCAACCCTCAATATGATTATTCATTTATAATACATCATGATAAATCATGTGGATTCACATTTTTTAACTATCATGGTAACACAAGTGGCTTTGCATATTTAAAACCCAATAATTTAACATGAGCTTTCATGTATCATAAAATATAGTTTAACAATAAAACCCAAAATGAAAATATAATCACATGCTTTTGAATAACTAAAAAAATATTTTTTCTAGATACATCTCAAAATACTCACATTTTATAACAAAATACCTGGAAAACATCATTAATTTTTTTTTTCATTTGGATAAAATCCTAAAAAAACCCACATTATAAAATAATTTATCAAATCCATTATTTTAAATATTTAAAGAAAATTTTATAAAAGATCCCCAATTTAATAAATATCAATATGGATGTCAAAAACCAAATTTTACATAAAATTAAAATTTTATCAAATAACTATTCAAAACCTACATATAATGGTTTTCAATAAATCATTTATAAATATTTTAATTTTTTATAATACCTCAATATTCTACATAAAGACTATCCTGAGATAATAATAGATCATAGAAACCTAGTTAGATACACTTCTTGAATATCTTATCAATTTATAAATCTAATGATCGTAATATGATTACTAAATAAGGACTATCAGCAAGAGTCCCCAATAAATCATTGATTATAAAACATATAAATTTAATCTCCTTCAAATGATGTTTGTAATGAAACATTCATATTAGGAATGAACCCTATGTGTATTCAGCATGACCAATTCCATTTTTGTATGACCATAGTGTAAAATTCTATATTCAAGTATATGAACCCAAATTAGTGTAATTTCTCCTATTCAACTTGAAATTGTCCCCCATGTAACTCATTATCGGGATTTATATTACGAAATTATAAAAGAAGAAAATAGAGTTTGTGTCATGGACAAGCCATCTGGTATGAATCCACACTAAAATTCATAGACCTTTATTTTAACAACTTAATAATAAAATCATAAAAAAGTGTTTTAAGAATAAAACATCCATTAACACTCCTAATTAATTATATGAAATATCTTAAATAATATATTCTATGTACCTTGAAAAAAAAATTTATTTTTAAACCTATAATTATTGATCATAAAAATATCTAACTCCACAAAAAAATATAGAGATCTCAAATTATATAAATAGAGGAGTTGTGTGTTAAAATAGAGTAAAATAATTCAATATTTACAATCACATTCTTATCCATCTATGATTTGTTTTCCATATGAAAATCTATCATAAATAGAGACAAAATTTGTATATAAATTTGATAATATAATCTCTCCATATCTCTTAAATCATTTTAGTTTCCACTATTAAATATTCAGGATAGTTCACCATAACTAATATGGTAAAATATATCATAGACCAACCGAAGATAGCCCCTAAACTGGGCACTCATGTTAGACCTTCACACATATGAAGGGTGTCTCTAATCCCTATGGTCTAAAGAAAACCATCATGGGAATCAAGATATAATTTCTGGTGATGATTTTACCCAATTAATGAGTAAAAAGCCTGAGATTCCACCTATAATCCCATTATGGCCACCCTGTACATTAGATTTGAATCTAAAAAAACATAACTAAAATGATATCTAAAAGTGTCCAAATAGATCATATTAAAAAAATACCACTTATACTAAATAAAATGAATAGAAAATGATATATATACAAGATGATATATTGGTTGACAAAAATAATATACAAAAGTTAACCCAAAATACCCAATAATATCTCCATGGGAACTTTGTGGTCACTCTCCATAAAATTGACCCAATCCAAGAGTGATCAAGAACCAGAACCTAAAATTTCTAAATATAATGGGTCTACTAATTCTAAGTGGCACAATTAGGTTGTGAGTAAAAACCAATCAGTGGGTAAGAACTAAAAAATCCATAAATTTCATTTCCTAAAATATACAATAAATATTATTTTGAAAATACAACCATAAAGTGTGTTTTTATTATTTTAAATATAGTTCCATAGGATTTTCCTAAAAAATATCGTTTTAAACCTAAACAATATTTTTGGAAGAATTTAATTTTTATATAAACGAGTCAATTTTTTTTAAGAAATCATTTATTATTTTAAATAAAACATTCAAGTCACATTGAAGTAGTTCAACATGAAAAACGGAAGATGTCACTGCAAAAATAAACCATTTTCATAAAATCCGGAACTCAATATAAGAATGAAACTTTGGGTATAATCATAAATAAACAATGATACAGGAAAGAATAAATAAATAAAATTTTGTATGTTGTATATAATAATATATACACAATCAAGGGAAATTCCTAAATATCTTGTGTAGAGGCTATAAATTTACTTGGGTTTAAAACATATTATGGACTAATAATACAATACTAAGTCTAAAACCACATGAATTATCTCCACTATACTTATTGGTATCACACCCTCTATGGAAACCAAAACCCCCAGGGTATCTAGTCTATCTCTTCCTGACTAAATTGGAATTTCTATCATCCCTCACTAAGATAACTAGGATCCTATGATGATAGTAAATGGGGTAGATGATGTAGCCCTCACATAAATCATATCAAAAAACAATACGCATAATCCAAATGCATTTCTCAACACATATCTCCACACCCGTACATGAAAAGACCTTAAAAAACTAGAATCCTTCCATAAAGGTTCAAACATTTCAAATAAATTGTTAAAAGGTGCCAACTGGGCATTCTTATTCAAAATTAGTTATGATTTTATAAGAAAATATTTCTTTTATCAATAATATTAAAAAACCCAATGTGGTAATCAATACAATTTTTAAAAGTTCCAAATAGTTCTCAAAACATGATTTGGAAAATCCACATTTGAAACCACTTTTGAGAAACCATTTAGAAACCAATAGATCCTTTGAGGACACCAAGCTTTTAAAGAAGGAATTCTATGGAATTTCTATATATATACATACATGTACACACACACACACATATATATAGACACATATATATGTACATATGACACTTACATATATATGAACATTCATATAAATCCTAATAGTTAAAATGATGAAGCACAAATGAAATTCCATATCAAATCATAATATTTTTCAAGGTAAAAACATTAAAAAGATGAAAATAATCCAAGTAAACAAAAAATAACTCTTAATAAACAAATCATATAATTTGATTAATTTTCACCCTTCATTTAAATCACAAAAAATAATTTAAAATATCCTCTTCGGAATTTTAATAAACATAGAACACACATATGTTTTCAATACAAGGAATAAACATATAAAATTAGTGGAAAATAATTTTTTTCTAAAAAAAATCATGTTCACAAGGATTTAAAAATCAATTCATAAATCCAATTACTCGATAATTTCCATTAAATAGAATTTTCAAAATTAAAGCATCACATTGAATGTCTTGAAAGGGAAAAGGGAAAAAAACCTACATTGGACAAGTTAAGATATGATAAAACCCATGAAATGGAAAGGAGAAAGTCATAAAAGACAAACTCAAGACCCTTGCTGCAAAATGAAAAACTCCCATGATCCAATCCTCACCCTAGGGTTCATCTAAGTAGAAATCCTTATGAGTGGAGAAATAAAAGCAATAATAAGATAAAAAAAAGAAGTATAAAGACTATAACTAAAAGGAATATACCCAAATCTAAATGGGGAAGAATCGAAATCAATGTGGAAAGGGAGAGGATATCCCCTAGTGAATCTAGGTCAATATGAGTGAGGTGCAGAATAGAAAGGTGTCTTAGGGGTTTAAAATTCATAAGGGTAGTTGAATAAATTATGATTTTTTTAAAACTGTTCAAGTCACATGGTTATGATACATAATTTACCAAAACATTCACTAAACATGTGTCCTCCATTGGGTAAACAAACCTTATAGAATGGTTCATATATAAGGCTTGAAAACCATGTTCCAAACTTGTAAATAAAGTCTATTAAAATTAAAAACATGATCACACACTTATTATATGGTTATGACTAACAGTGTGCAAGCTGTGCACCATATTATAGACACACCAAACCCATGCATCGATTCTGTTAGGTTTTACATGGTTTTGAATAAATAATGATTTACTTGTGTATAATCTAAAATAAAAGAAAAAAATCAACAAAAAATAACTCTGTTTAAAGGTATCTACATGGTTTCCCCAAAACCACTTGCAACAACAATGAAAGGAGGTAAAAAATTCTCGAAAACTCCCAAATTCCTAATTTCAGAAGGAATTTGAATTAAAACTAAAGGGAGATATCAAATAACAAAACAAAACAAAATAATAAGTAATATAAAATTTAGGGTGTGAAAAGTCTCCACACCAAAACAATTTCTTTCCTTAAAAATTCATCAAATTCAAATGATCCTAGGAGTTAAGAACTCTCAACCAAGAAATAATACAATTCCAAATTGAAAACCTCCAAATCGATCCAAAACCGAATGATACTACGAGTTACTATGTGATTATTAACTCCAAAAGTCACAACAAACTATTTCAATGGGGGTATCGATAGTTGATAACCAAAGTAGGTCTCACCAATATTTTGAAATCTGTTTCACTAGAAAATCACTCTAGGTGACCACAAAAAAATATAAAAATTTATCCCTACCAATAAACTAAAATAGGGTTAACTGTTAAAAAAAATGATTCAAAATTTATACATGGAACATAAGTCTATAATCAAGAATAAGGTAATAAATCACCAAAAAGAAACTCATTATTCAATAATAAGAAATGATATAGAAAAAGGGAGTAAAACAAGAAATAATATACTAAGGGTTTATGAAAAGATTAAATATGTGTGATATCAAGATTTAAAAACAAGTAAGGGTTTTTTTCCGTTTTTGATCCTAACCCACCCAACTTTTGAAGATTTCATATTCACCCACAGTGACTAAATTTCATTGTAGCATTAAGAAGAAGGGCTTGGAACACCCAAAGTATCCACATTGGAAACACACACATGAATGATTCCTTTTGGGAGAATCAATTGTAGACTAAGGAGACTTCTCTAAAATAGTTTACTGGAGTTTTCACTTCTCAATATCTCTGTAGCCTTCTTTGGGAATTTGGGGAAAAGGCTACCACCTATCTTGGGTTTCCCTCTATAAACCAACTATGCCACAAATTCTTCATCCACTAACTCTGTAAGAAAAACTAGCTAGATGAGAGAACTCATTAACTAATGTCCAAATTATTAACATTCATAAAGATATTATTCATTAAAAAATCATTCAATATTATCTCTAGATAAAAATTAATAAACTTACTAAAGTGGCCAATATAAACCACCAGTTTCTATTTTACTTCTTGAATTCCCATAAGCTCCACCACTTTTCTCACCTTCACCTCCTCATGAATAAACCATTGAGATAAATTGGTCTCAAATAACTCCCATGTCATTACATCTTACTATAAATATGGAATGACTGAATTCCATTGATCTAGGATAGGTACCTTAAAAAACCCTATGAAAATTCTACCCCAATGGTTTTAGGATTCCCCAAGGACCTAAATATTACAACATCTACCTCTAAACATTCAACATCCACTAATAGACCATGTTCAATTAGAAATTTGGAAAAAATTGAAGAGATCATGGCTACACCATCCTTCCAATATTCTATGAAGACTCAACTGTTTGAAAATAATTTTGATAATCCATCAAGACATTTCTTATCTTTATACTCTAAATAACATGAAAACATAAGACCCAATCATTAATGAACTAAATATTAGTACAGACCAACCAAAAATAACATTTCAACTCAAAATATATATTCCATAAAACGATGCCATAACACTAAAATAGTGTCAATTGTATTTTTTTAAAACCACTTCAAAATTTCTCACATGAATTTTAAAGCCTCAAATACCTCTTTAAACAATTTTAAAATTCTACCTATTCCTATAATAAAACCATTCACCAATTTAAAAACATCAACCTTATTTTAAATTTTTTCTAATTTTAGTTTCAAATTGTTTATTTCATTTAAAAAAAAAATTCATAATTTGATGGACCCTTTATAAATCCCACTTCCCCTTAAAAAAATTAAGTTTTCCCTATAAAATATCCTTTACAAAACTAGTTTTAAAAAACCTGTTTTTTAGAATCCAAACAATTTTTATCTTTTGAAAACAACCCACATAAATAAAATATCCATTCCAATGAAATAATAAATAACCAAAAACCTATTTTGGAGGGACTAGTGGTTGTGTATGACATAGAAACATGGTTTATAAGACTATGTGATAATTTTCAAGCCACCACTGTAAGTCATGATTAATTAGGTATTCAAGCTCGACATGGTTTTCCGAGCCCCATGGGTTCATCGGGTGAAACTAGCTAAACTCCCATTATCATTCCCTAAAATACATAAACCCATCAAATAATTAAGAACATTATTAAGATGGACTAAAATATATTAAAATCATAATACAATATGGAAACATAAACAAACCATTGTAACTCAAGGGTTGAAACATGAAAGTTATCATGAAACTTTCCATACACCAACCTCTTGATTTATAATGATCCCACTCAAATATAACTAATATCAAAAATGATAAAGTGAACATTAAAACCTAGGACCTCTTATAAACCTTAGATTTTATACCATTTAATCATGAACTAACCTAGAATAACACACGAATTGGGACCTGAGATGACCCTCAACACACCTAATGGGTGTCCTCAATCCTCATGGTATGATGCAAAGTGTCAGGGGAATCAAGACACAATAATTAGAGACATTTGTTTCTAATAAATAAATAATAATCATGGGTTTCCAACCACAATCCTTCCATAAAAAACCTATAAATCAACGTTCCATGTGCAAAAATATAACAAAAAGGCCAAACATGACATATAAAAAATAAATGAAAGTAATCATAAATAAAATAGATGAAAAAAATCCATATATAAGAAGATGTATTTGTTAATACAACTATGATACAAAGGACTATGATACAAAAAGAAACCCAAAATAACTAAAATAGTCTCTATGTGACCTCATAGGTCACAGTCCATAATAACAACTTAGTACAAGAGATACAAAGAACTAGAACCAGAACCTGATAAATGATTCAGGTCTATCGACACCAAGTGGAACAAATAGAGTGTGGTAAAAAACATCCTAATAGGAAAGCATTAAAATAATCAATACATTTCCATCCCAATAAATACCATAAATAATATTATAAAAATCTAATTTAGAAGTATGTTTGTATTATTTTTATCAAAGGGCAATATGATTTCACTGAAAACCAACCATTAATGAAAAATAATGTTTTTAGGAAGTATTCAATGTTTACATAAACCATTCCTTAAAAATGATTTTTAAAACTCTCTTATTATTCTAAAGAAAACACCCAACTCACACTGAATCAGTTCAATATGAATAAAAAGAGAGATTTCACAATATAATTAAACCATTTTTATAGAAGTAGGTACACATTACAATAATGAAATCAGAGTTATAATCATAAAAACCATTATAATGGAAGGTAATAATGCAATATAATAATGTAAGGTGTACATAATGATGTATACCTAATAATAGACAATTCCTAAATATCTTGTGTGGATAACCAATACATACTCATGTTGGAACTATATTCCAGCCTAACAATGCATTCCCATATCTATAACCACCCAGATTATCTCATCTAGCCTCACCATTGGAACACCCCCTATAGCCTTCTACACTAAAGGGGTTCTAGTCAATCTCATAGGGAATAGATAGAAATATATTTCATCCCTTGATAATATTTATATGATCTCATGATAATAATAAAGGTGGGAGATGAGGTATCCCTCACATACAACATAACAAACAAGAATCCATATAATGTAACTACATTGCTCAGATCATCTCCCCCCAACCATATATGAAAACACCTTATAAAAAGAGAAGGCTTCTATGAGGGTGTACACATTTCGATTAACTCATTTACAATTTTCATCCATGACTTTTAATTTAAATCTATATATGATTTTTCAAAAAAATATTTCTTTTATCAATGCCACTCAAAAAACTAGACTGGGCATCAAGACACTTTCTCAAAGTACCAAAAATTCCCCAAAACACACTTTGGAAAACCCAGATTTGAATCCTCCATTGAATTTTTTTTGAAATCGAGAGACCATTTTAGGGGATGTAGTTTTTCAAGAAGTAATTCCTTGGAATTTCCACACACACACACACATATATATATAAAGGTAAAAATCTATATCTATACATACATGTAAATATAGATATGTACTTATCAAAACTATATATATATTAACATCCATAGAAATGGCAATATTTCAAATGATGAAAAAAAAATCAAATTCCACATCAAAGAAGAATATTTTTCAAGGTGAAACCATTTAAACTACCAAATTGGAAATAATCTAAATAAATCAAAAAATTACACTTATGAACCAACTCAAATAATTCTATTAAGGGACATCCATCATTTAAAAACCAAAAAGTCCTTTAAAAGAGCCTCTTAGGCATTTTAAAAAATAGCTAAGATACATATATTTTTAATATATCTTATAAGCAATTGATATTATTGAAAACCCCAATTTTTAGGAATACCACTAGTTTAAAAGAATTTAAAAATCTAACAACATGAGAATTTCAATTAAAATAAATTTAGAAAGCTACAAGAACTACTCAGAAAATAGTATTTAGTAGTGTTTTAAACAACAACTAAATTGTTTTATGGTGGGTATTGAAAACAGCTGCAAAAAGAGGGTCTAGGAAACACATATCGTTTGTTTTTAAAAATCATCACAAAATGATTTTGTAGCAATTTTTTAGTTTTATAATTATTTTAATATTTTTTTTAATATTTTCTTTTTTTTTAAAAACTCATATTTATTATTTATTTACCATTATGTGCATGAATATTCCATGTATGTCATGCATAAATTCAGTATATATAGGCATTGGGTGATATTTGAACCCATTACCTTTTGGATAGTCTACAAAGACTTTACCACTCTATTGAGCTGTTCTTATGGAGACTAATCAGAATTTAATATACCTATATATATAGCAATAAATATAAATATATATAGGTGAAGAAAAATATTAAGGAATAATAATATATAATAAATAATAAATAATAAAAAAATAAAACATAACAAATAAATATGAAATAATTAAAAAATAAATAGTGAATAACAAATAACAAATAATAAATAGCTTTTTAATAAACAATAAACAATAAACAATAAATAAATAACACTAAATAGTAAAAAATAATATTAATAAATAATAAATAAATAATAAATAAAAAATAAAATAATAAATAAAATAAAATAAGATAAAAAAATAATCACAAATAAAGAATAATAAATAAAATATAATAAGTAATAAATAGTAGATAATAAATAAAAATAACATGTTATAATATATTATAAATATTAAAAAATAATAATAAATTAATCATTAAATAATAAGTTAATAATAAATATATAATAAATAAGTAACATATTAATAGAAAATTAATAATAAATTAATAATAAATTAGTAATAAATAATAAATGAATATATAAGAAATAATAAATAATAAATAAGAAATAAGAAATAAGAATTAAAAAATAACTTGTAGTAAATAAGAAATAAAATGAAGTAAATAAAAAATCAGAAATATAAAATAAAGATATTTAATTGCAAATAAATTTATTTAAATAGAATTATATATATATTATAGTAATATATAAATATGTATACATTTACATAAATTTATATAAATACAGGCACACACACACACACCAACCCACATAACACATATAAATATATATACCAGCATCATATATATAAATATACATAAATGTACATGAATATGCATAAATGGATATAAATATCTATACATATATATAAATAAAGACTAATATGCATAATACATATAAATATCCATGTATAAATGCAATTATATATATATATATATATATATTTAAATATATATATATATAAATTATAAAAATATATACAGAAATGTATAGAAATACCTAAAAATATATATAAAATAGATAATAAATCCCCAAAAGAGAAAAAATCTCAATAATAACAACACCATAAAATAAATAGGAATGTAAATCCATGGAATAAAACCTTAGATGAACAAACAACCATATGAAGACACTTTTAAATAATGCTAAAATCACATCATATATTCAAAAAATCATGGTATCTAAATAAAAAATGAAGTTTTATTGGTATTTTGGTCTATTTTTACCTAAAAAACAATGATTTCGGTCCCCACTTGTCAAAACAATTTAAATATAATTGTATCCATTTCTTTGATATTTTTTAGTGCCTAAATGGATAACCAGTTCAACGGTTAGGACCGTTTAAAGTTAAAGATTGATTTTTTATCTTCTATTAATGTAATTATAAATTTTATTCTATTAATATTTAGAAAATTCTTTTCCAATTTAGTTTTAGTTCATTTTATATGCTTCAATTTTACTGATTGTGGAGCTAAAATGAATACCAGATCAAAATTTATGGTTATTTGATGTTGAAGTATGAATTTTAACTTATCCTATAATTAATTGTAGCCTCAAATAATTACTAACTAATAATTTTAAATAATTATCACCTAATAATCCAATAAAATAAAAAATAAAAAATAAAAAATTGTTATAACTAATAAATAATAATTATTAATAATAAATAATAAATAATTATTAAATTATTTCTCATTTTTAGCAGCGGTTTTTGAAAACCACTTTTAAAAATAATGGGTTTTTTGTAAAAAAAATTGTATTTAACAGATATTTTTTAAAATAAACTATGAAAAAGATGAAAAAATATTTAGCTGTAGTTTTGAAAACCACTGCAAAAAAAACTTCTCAAAACATCAAATTTTTTTATAGTGAACCATCACAGGGCATGTTCTAGAAAGAAAAAGGATGGATATAACTATACCAGTCATGTGAAGATGTGACAAAATGATTGAACATGGAAGGAACAAGGCCTACGAGGCCAACCACACACCCAAACATCCAAGAAAAATAGAACACATGATCCAAACCTCAACCAAGTGTTCAACCAAAGATAAATATTGGCAAGGGGATAAAAAAAGAATAAGAAGAATGGAAAGAATAATTGAGGCCAAACCTTAAAAAAATATTCCTCAAATTAAATGGGGTATCCTAAAAAATGAATGATACAGGGAGAAGAGGACTTCCATTAGTGTGCCTAGGTCGAGCCAAGAAAGTAGGGGAAAAGAAAGGAGGAATAATGGTTTACAATTCATAAGTATAGTTTATGAAATTTATGTTTTTAGAAAATTAGGAATGTCACATGATTGGGATGCAATATTGTCCAAACTATACACTAACCATGTTCCCTCCATTGGGTAGAAAAACCTACTTCACACGGTTTATTCAAATAGATTAAAAACCATGTATTTCTTATGTAGAATCAACTATGATAGATCAAAATGAACTAAATACACCCATGCATAAATGTAGCTTCATAGTTTCCCTTAAAAAATACACACTAACAATTCATAGAGTCAAAGACTACCTAAAAACTCAAAAAATAAAAAATTCACTAAGAATTTGACCCAAAACTCAACGGTATGATCAAAGAACACAAAATAAATTAAATAATTAGGAATATAAAATTCTAGGTGGGATATAATTCCCCTTCATGTTCTCAAATTCCAAATTTAATCAGAATAATTTTCCAAGAAATTTTTTTTCTCTATAAATATTCCAAAATACATTCTATATTAAAATAATAAAATAATCCAATGATAATAAAATGTCAACAATAACTATCCCAATATTAAATAATAAAATATTTCAGGATAATATTACTTTTCTTAAAATTGTTGTTTTCTTGGTTGATGTTTTTGTTTTATTTATTTTCAACAATAATTTATATAAATATGTGTTGAGAGAGAATCTAGAAAGAATATCGAATTACCCATGCACCTGAGAAAATAAAAAGAAGTGGCTGGTTAGAGAACCAAATCTTTGTCACATCAATAAAGTTAAATCAGGAAATCAATGTAAAAATTAATATGACAATGATTAAAAATAACCCTAAAACTTTCCTTTAATCTATTTGATGTGTTTATTTTTACCATAATCATCCAATATTATAATTTATGGCAAAATGTGCCATTCATCATGGAAAATGACTTATATATTATTTTAAGTAAATATAAAGAAAAAATTTTACTCTCTTGTTTTTATTATCTATAATTTTTTTACAGGTATAAATATAAAATATGCTCAGTTATAAATGGTTATTTGAAATATACATTATTATTTTTTATCTTGGTAATTTATTTTTAGTTTTTAGTGATAAAATAGAAACCTTAAATGCTTACACAATGCTAAAATAATGCTTGTGAAAGTAGTAAAATGTCAAGTAAATGATTTTAAAAACATGGAAAGTAATATTTTTTTGGGTGAGGTAAAGTGATAAAAAAATTTATATACTTATAACATATTATATATGAGTTAAACATTTATATTTGAATTCCATTTCTATCATGTGTTGTTTCTGAATTCAATTTTTCTAAATAGTTATAAAAATAAAATTAATGATATTTTATAACATATAATATTTTATAAAATTATTTAAAATTAATAAAAAATAATATATTAATATAGTATAATTTGATATGGCTTAAAATATATACCATGGTCCATTTATGAGCAAATTTTTCTTTTATAGTAATTTCATGGACCACTAAAGTGTAAAAACATTAATATCATGGTGATTTTCCAAAGGGTTAATGATGGGTTAAAACTAAAAGATAATTGTCAAAAAATAACCAAAACCTATATTAATATTATTTTATGTGATTATTTTTAATCATACTCATCCTATATTTTATTTTAATCACTCAAAATCATCTATTCTATGAAAATTGGTTTAAATTTACAATTCATGAAATTCAAAGTGTTCCCCTTCCCTCACATATAAAAGGGAACCTCCTCTAATATTTTATCCACACATAAATAACCATTTGGATTGTGAAATACCTTCCAAAACCCCTTACCAATGTACCTAAACATGTTATAGAGGTCTTAGTTTGGAAATAAAACCAATATTAGATGGATTAAGGTGTAAAACAAAGGAGGTTGTCTGAAGAAGAGATATAGATTTTAACCAGATGTTTTAGTTTTATTTTTACTTAGAACTCTTTAAAATATTATTAAAACATGATTAAATAATAACAATATTATCTTAAATAAACTTATATTTTGTTATTTTAATTGAATAACATATATCCATCTCTTTCTTCTATTAAATGGGAAATGAATCTATTGTCTGTGTGTATGGAGAACTACCACCTCATGAAACGATGAAATTTATTTCCATAAAACCCTATTAAATATTGTTATAATGATGGATTTAATGTAAAAATTTGATATTAATTAAATAATTATCATTATTTAATGATAATATATCAAAATTTTCCTTTTATTTCATCCATTAAAAAATTATAATGTTGTTCATTCGTACGTGTGGATTACGACAACCACAAAGAGATGTGATTCTTTTGTCATCACTTCATCATAAGAAGATTATATATAATTTTATTTAAAGACACAATACTATATTTATGATATAATAATCATTTTGAAAATATAAAATAATATTTACCTTCATTACACTATGTTTTTAATAATGGAATGGTTACTCACATGTACATATGACCTACCATCTCCATAATTATGACATAGTTAATTTTTCCTAAAAATATTTAATGATTGATTTTAAAATTATAATTGATGAATAAAAAATATAATTGTTTAATGATTATTATTATGGATATGATGAAATAATTACCAATTTTATCATTGTCATTATACCAATGACATTTTGAAATTATGAACTGAACATCATCAAAAACACCTGATGGGGACATAATAAATTTAATAATTAAATATTACAATGAAATAAATGAAATAAATGGATTAAGGATAAGGTATTAATCCTATAAAATTTTATTAAGAAACTAAATAATTGAAAAATATTTATTATGTAGGTGTTAAGGTACTTACCTAAGAAGTCTATACTTGAGGTAAGGAATTTTTTCAAAATTTCATTTAATTGAGACATGTTTTAATGTTATACACCTAATTTATTTCATATGGTGCATATAATACCCCATTACATGTAATATCATGAAAAAATAATATTTCATGGTATTATATGTTACGATTCATGTTAAATCATCCAAGGGGTTTTGATTCAGAAGTTATTGAAGTAGTAAGGGGTTTCTTAACTTGATTTTCTTTCATTGGGTTATATCACTCCTTAATTGACTATATTATATTAATATTATGTTTGAAATGAAATTTATTTATTTATATTTTATTTCTACTTTTTTATTTATATTTTTAATAAATAATCCATCCATTGATTAATGATCAATTCAATGATGTGATCTTTATAAGGGTTATTCATCTCAAAATATATTTCACAGGGACATATATTTATGATATGTACCTATATTATTTTATGATGTGAATATACTAACCCATTTACATGTTATGTCATGTTTTTACTTATTTTCATGATATTTAAATTTTTATTGGATGTTATTTAATCATGGGGCTTATGATTCGAAAGTGTTCAATGTGATAAAGGGTTTATGTTTCAATAACATTTCAATAAGGATTTAATATTATTGAATTTATCTTTAGTAAATTAAATTATTATGATTTTATAAATGCATTAAAATTTTCTTTTCCTCTATATTTTTAAATATTTTTTATGTTTGAGTACAATTTTCTCTCTTTGGTACTCCCAATGGCTGAGAAAATGTTTTTTTTTCCAGAAAATCCACTCTTATTTCTCCTCTTTTGGTCATAAAACCTTTTCCTTGATTATCCCTATTTTATAAAACGATTTTAAAAATATTTTTAACTAATAATCAATGATTTATTAAAGTCATTTAAAACATTTTCAACTTTTTAAAAAAAGAATTTAAAAATAATCTTCTTACCATTTTTTGAATGTGGTACTTTTATCATAGGTGTAAAAATAATCACTATTTAAATTATTAAATCATGAAAAGAATTTTCCACCATCATGACCACACAATTCATTGAATATTACATTAAAAAATGTCATGGTTATTTTCAAATTTTTTTTCCTAATATTCTTTATTTTTTTACTTTTGAAAAGTAATTTTCAAAATTGAAAGGTAATTTTCCTCCAGAAATTTTTATGAGATTTTAGGGTATTAATATTCCTAAATGAAAACAAAATTTTATTTTTCTTATGATAAATTAGTGTTATATTTTAATAAAAACATATTTATTATTATTTTGAATGTATTATTATTTTTTCAATGTTATTTTCATGAAACATGTTTCTTTTCCATTGGTAAATAAAGTTATAAATGAATGCAAGATCTTGATAAAATATTGATGATGAAAATAAAAGATTCCATTGGTTATATTCATGAATGTTACTTTTAAATTATTAATGATGACCGATTGTCCTAATAAATCTAATACAAATTTGTGAACCCCATACAAATTATATAAATGAGTGATCATGATATAGGTCTCTAATTAATTATGTATTGATGACATATATGAAAAAATATAAGTAACTTCTAAGAGGAGATAAAGGTAAATGGTTAACTGGCTACTCATAAGAGATTATGGGTATTAACTAGGTGTAGTTATCCCATATATAAGGGATATTATAATGGTTTTATAAAGATAATATTCGAAGATACCAACAAGTTATCTTTATACATTGTATGAGTATTTTGTATTTTCTTTGATCAATATTGACATTACATGGCTCGTTATTATTTACTCCTATGACTCTTTTCTTTGTTAAAAGTTTAGGACATGTTTCATAAATTATGATTGTAAAACCCCAAGATCATTTGATATATTTATTTTAATATTTAACATCTTTGATAGTTTGTTTTTCACACAACACCAAGTTTAAAACCATATTATACTATTAAATATGATTGTTGGAAAAGTAATGTGACAATTAAGAATAGTAATATGAAAAATAGAATAGTAAAATCTCCCATGAAAGTAAAAATAATTTTTTATCTTATAAATGAAGATATTATGTATTCATATCATGTAATATGTAAATAAATGTTTTAAGAACAATAAATCAAGTGTTGTTATTTTTGTGAAACTCAAATGAATATTTACAATTTTATAATAATTTTAATGATTTGAAAGAATATTTATTTTCATAAAATTTATTAATAAATTAATATTTTTTTCTTTATTATTATAATTTAATTTTATGATACATTAATTAATTTTTCAAAGTGTCATAAAAATAGTTTTAATATTAAAACCGAGGTTTTTCTAAGTAAATGATGATTTTATTTAAAAATTAAAATTTACACATTTATAAAATTATTTTCCTAAAATGCAGTTAATTTTTAATTCGAAAAATTAAGAAATGGTTATGGGTAATTTTTTGGTATTTTTCTAAAATAATTGAATTTTCGGTCAATATTTAAATATGGTAATATAAAGTATAAGCTAAATACATGAAATATTATGTCATAGATGATGTATGGATGATGTAAGCCCATAATATCAAACTTTAAATTATTATTTTAATATATTTAGTGATAATGGTCAAACAAGTCATAGTCTTGATCCAAAATAATAAACAAATGAATAAAATATTCAAAAAACACCCCTCTCCTCCACTTTAAATACCAGCCTCACCACCTCTTCTCTTCACACCTCTTAAAAATTAAATATTGTCTAATTCATACCCAATAATTATAAAAATATTCTTCCTTATATATATGAACCCTTTATATCACCAGAAAACCAATCCCAATCCCCTTAAGGAGGTTCTAAAGGAGAAGAAATTGAAGCGGTAAAATCCTCCTCCATTTTCATTTATTTTCACTTCTATTTCTTATTTTCTTGTCCTTTAATTACCTCCTCTATAAACAATTGAATTATAAATAAAATAAATAATATTCAATTAAATTTTATTTTGATTATGGGATATCCACAATCAATTATCTTCTTTACCCTCTTTTATTCAAAAATGAAACATCATATGTGAGGTGCCAATTTTTCGCCTTCGTGGATGATGAGGTTTTATTTTTCAATCCCCCCTTCAAGGATGGTCATAAAATCATTTTTATGGTTGAAAATTATAATTAAATATTTTTTAAATCCTATTTAATGTTCTATAACCATTATTTATACATGATATTAATTAATAAAATAGAGCTAGTTTATGATGATCGAAAAACCACCAAAATAATCTAAATGAATATCACTAATGTATTATCTAATGATTCATCCTCACCCAAAATAACTGAATGAACTATATAAACCTTTAATATTATAGGAGAGAATTAATAACATGTAATTTTGATTTTGGAAAACTATTTTCATTTTAAATGATCTTCTATATACGTGTAAAAGTAAACCAATCATGAAAACCAAGGAAAAGAACATTCCTGAATGACAAAGTTGAATCTTATAACTCATAAAAAGACCATAAATGAATTTAATAAAATTATAATAAATTAAATAAATGTTTAATAAGTTATTAATTAAATTATTAATTATCTAATTTGATTATCTATGATTTTAAGTACAAGAGAAGAACACTTTCATACATAAGGTAAGTGTTTCTTCTAAAACCTCCATCTTCCATTTCGGATTACGCTTTCTCTCTCTATACCCCAACTTAATTATTAATTATAATTTTATAATTATTATAAATTTTGTTTTTATTTTCCCAAACCACGTATCCATATTTTTGTATCTTTATTTTATGGGGAAAGACATATTTTTCAAGGTTTCCTTCTCAGATCTTCCCGATAAGAAAACTTAATTAAAGAAAACATCATAATTTCTTACCCATTTTGAAGTACCAAATATAATATATATTTTGATGTTTTTTAATAAAATCACTAAATTTATAATTAAATACTATATTTGTTTATTTATGGTTTTATACATATAATTATGACAAATACAATTGATTTTTTCCCAAACGAACTGTTATTCGCAAAGTAAAAAATGGAATTTCTCTCAAGAATTCCTAGAGGATTTTATTAGAGTATTTTCATATATTTGAAAAACAATTTTGAATCTTATGATTTATTGATATTTATATCTTATGATTATGATATACCATATTTAATAAATGATTTATGACCATTTTGACTATGCATGTGCCATCTTGATACCATTCACCTTACTAATGCAAATGGTTAGTGATTATGTTTATAGAATAAAGAATGTTATTTGAAATTTATATGTATATGTTTTTTATGTTTCACCCCATTTCTAGGAGTAATGTATTGGACTTATTAAGTGATTGGAGGGGTCTGTTATAGCCCCTCGATGCATTGGCAGGTCTCATGAGACCAAACAGACATGCATTTGGTTGAGGCCTTAACCATTTATTTTCATATGCCTTCGATGAGGCCCTAATGATGTGTTTATTATGTACAGAATTAAGAATTTTCTCATTATGATACTAATAATAGATATTCCATTTGATTATCTGACTAGTTGAATATCCATGATTAATTTTAATCCTCCAGTAATTATTTATATAATAATATTTATCCAGTTTTTATTCCTTCCAAATTATGCTCAAGTTTATGTTTTATTGGCATGTGTTTTTGTTATTAAAATTTCCTTATTTTTGATGTTCATGACAGCTTATTATTTATTCCTTATCCTTAATGATCTTATGATCTCACCCCTTTATTATGTTTTATTTTACCCTAAGATGTGAATATGTATATTATAAATGGCCTTTAGGGATAACTGAGGTGTTTATGAGTGTTTCCAATGGATTTTCCATGTTGTATTTCATTTAATGTGGTAATGTAATATTTATTCTTATTTATAGTCTTCCAATTCTACTAAACTATATGATCCTTGGGGATTCAAACTCTTGTTTATAGTGATAATTTAATAAAATAATCCATCAACTCCAAGCTATTGGGGTCGGGGTGTTTACAGTTGGTATTAGAGGAAGTTAAGTAAACAAATTGGAATCTAGCTTTATAAAACATATATTAGGAAACATAACAGTAATATAGTCATTGAGTATAATCATAGAATAATATACTATAATTTTTATGGTAGAGATTATGTTGGTCTGTCTAGAAATAAATTTTTATCTAGACACCACAAGTGGACATGGTTCTAGAACATATATACCTAGGGGTAATAACCCTGACAATGTGTGTTAGACCCAAATTGGCATAACCTAGTATAAGAAAATAATCTTTACTACAAAACTAGTTTGAAACTCCTTGCAGATATGCTTAGGGTAATTCCGATATACATTATTGAACATTATGAAGGATTTAAAAGTTAATATTCCCAAGAAAACTATGTTTATGATTATGAGATTAGCTATGAATAAAATTTCAATTTATGTTAATTGTTTTTAAAATTTTAAATTATGAATTACAACCTAATTTAATGTATTCAATTGTTGATAAATTATTCCCAGTGGATGGGAAAGAAACTATATCAATGCACGTATCCCATGTATGTATTTCCATCATATGTAAAATAATAATATTGGGGTAGGAGAAGAAACTAGAGAAAAGAAACATATAACTATACAAGGATAGATGACTAAGGTTATGAATAATATACTTACTTATATGGATCATCCTAATACACAATATGTAGGAGAAATATTAGACCTATTTATGGGATAACAACCTTTGTCACTCAATGGGACTACAAAACCATTTATAGCTAATTAGTGGATAAGTTCCATATAGAAAATATTACTCACTTTGTCAAGTAATGAAAGGAGGAAGGTTATGATGGAAATTTATCATCTCTTGGTAGATAAAAATTAGTGTTGGTCATTGATTAAAAACATGAAGGAGGAGGAAGAAATATCCAATAAGGAATGGAAGGATTTCAGGAAACGTTTCATGGAAAATATTTCCCTCAGGAATAATGAGTGGATTTGGAGAGGTAATTTTTGAATCTAAGGAAAAAGGTTGATAAGATTTTTTTCCAAAAATAAATCCAATTTTAAAAGGTTATAAGTGCATGCATTATACTACATAAAAAATCCAATGAGTAATATTGATCTATTATTTGATGGTTTAAAACCATTCCTCTAAAGGGAATTGGTTTCCCCAACTTTCTCATCATACAAAGATATAGTCTCATGTGCTGTCAATATAGAGAAATAATTCTATAAGTATTATGACATTAAGGGAAAATAAGAGAATAATATGGTGGTAGATCAAATAAAGGATAAAGGGAAGAATAAAAAAAAGTAATTTTACAAAGTGCGATACATATGGAAGGAAACACCCGAAGACCTGCATAAAAGGAATATGAGTTTGTTACAAGTGTAGATAAAAATGCCACAAATCCCATGATTGGAAAGGAATGAAAGAAGTTACCAATATTCAATGCTATAATTATAAAGAGATGAGACATTATAAAAATTATTTCCCAAAGTGTCAAGGAAACATTCTTTATAAATGACCATGGGAGTATGGCCAATCTTATGCGATCATAATTGCTGAGGTTGAAGTTCATAATGATTTTGTGGACGATACTTTAATAATCTCCAAAAATTTATCTAAAGAATTATTTTATTATCGATAATCGTATTCCTTTATTTAGTCCCAATTTTTTTTAAAATTAGATATTTTAAAAACACATTAATAATGGAGTTATCAGTAAATACTCCCAGTGGAATCCTTATTGAAATAAATACTTGTTGAGTAGTTTGTATTATGACACATAAATTCAATCTAATTGATAATTTTATCATTATAACTATGGATTATTTTGATATAATTTTGGGTATGGAATTTCTTTCGAAATATAATGAAGAACTTTATTGAGAAGAGGTGGAAATTTTGATTCATGATGAAGGTATGAAATATCTTATATTTATAGGGAATAACTCATCATCTGAGTTATAGATGGATCTACCTCAAGTATCTCTTCTAAATGAAATTATAGGGGAGGAAGTGAAAAAAATATCTATGGATAAGGATAAAAATTTTAAAATTAAATATGTGACTATTGAGCAAGTATACATTGACATATTTCTGGAGGATTTACCATGATATCCTCCAAAGTGGGAATTTGAGTTCTCTACTGATTTAATTCCTAGTTTAAGACCTATATTAAAGAATCCTTATATTTGGATACTCTTTAATTATTAGAGATAATAAACAACTAGAAGGATTGAGTGATAAAATATTTATTTGACCAGGTGTTTCTCCACAGGGAGACCCTATTCTCTTTGTCAATAAGAAAGATGGATTCATGAGACTATGCATTTATTATAGACAAGTTGATGTTATTAATATTGAAAAAAGTATCCTCTGCCTCACACTTACTATTTATTTGATCAAATTCACGAAGCTCAATTTTTTTCAAAGATTTTCTTTTTATCTAAATATCACAAATTGCATGTGAGGAAGGAAGATATTTCAACAACAATATTACGATCTAGGTATGGACATTATGAGTCTATAGTAAAACCATTTATACTGACAAATGAATCCTAATTTTTTATGGATCTAATGAATATAGTGTTAAAGAATATATTGATGATTTTGTTATGGTATTTATTGATGATATATTGATATATTTGAAAATATATGAGGACCATGAGAACCACTTACGAGTTTTTCTGGAGACTCTTAGAAGAAAAGAGTTTTATGGGATGTTTAGCATGTGTGAATTCTTGATGAAAACCATTTCTTTTCATGGAAATATGGTCTCTTAGGATGAAATAATTGTTGATATTATGAATACAATGGCAGTACAAGAATGGCCAACACTGAAGAACATAACTGAGGTACGTAGATTCAATGGTTTCTCAGGTTACTATAGATGTTTAATTTATATTTTTTCACGATTACCTAACATGTTAACCAGGATTACTTGTAAAGAGGTTATTCTTATATGGACACTAGAACATTAATAATTTTTTTGAATAATTGAAGAGCATATTAGTGATTGATCAGATCTTGACTGTACTATCAAAAATGGTGGATTTTGGATTTATAGTGATGAATCAAAGAAAGGAATTAGTTTTTTCCTTATGCAAATTGATAGAGTTATTTACTATGCATAAAGGAAGTTAAAAACTCATGAAAATAACTATCTTAATCAATAACTTATGTTAATAGCTATAATATTTTCCTTAAAGATATGGAGACACTATCTCTATGGTGAAATATGTGAGATATATATAGATAAAAAATGTTTGAATGAGTCTTATCATAGAAAGAAATCAACATGAGGCAAAGAAGATGAATTATTCTACTCAAATATTATTATATTTCAATACACTACCAACTAGATAAGGTGAATAATGTAGAAAATGAATTGATAATGAAGGATCAGGGAGTTATGAACAAGATATGGATTGAAAAGGACCCTTAGTATATTGATCCAGCAAATATGGATATGAGAATTATCAAGAATGGTGAAAACTCACTACTTTTTCAATTGGTTTCCCGACCATATTTATTATAAAGGATTAAATGTTTTCTATCTGATGATGAGAATTTTTGAAGGAAAATTAATGCTATGAATTATGGGATGTTGGTAGACTTCGTGTATGAGGATGATATTATGAAATTCGGGAAGATACCTTATTATCCCTCAATAGATATAATTTCTATATATACCATGGTATCTCTAAGATGTATAGATATCTGATAGAACTTTTCTAGTGGGATAATATAACGCAGGAAATTACTAATCTTGTATCAAGATATTTATTCTGTCATTAAGTGAATCTAGAAATAAAATATCCTTGAGGTGTTATGAAACCTATAAATATTACTTTATGAAAATTGAATGATGTTACTATGGTTTTTTTCAATGGATTACAAATAATTTCATGAAAGAATGATAAAATATGGTTAATTGTTGATCGAATTACAAAATCTTAACATTTCCTTGCAATAAGGGAAGACTTTCCACTAGATATCCTTGAATGACACTATATTAATGAATTTTTAAGACTTCAAAGATATCCTCTTTAAATTTAATCTAATCATGATCTATGATTTACATTGAAATTTTGGAAAAGTATTCAGAATTATTTAGAAACTGAGCTTTATTTGAGTACAACTAATCACCCTCAAAATGATGGGAAGACTGAAAGGACCATTAAAACATTAAAATACATGTTGATATCATTGTAACTTGAATTTAAAGGTATGTCATATCATTATTTACCTTTGGTAGAGTTTTCATACAATAATAGTTTCCATTATAGTATTTGGATGGCACCATATGAAGCATTGTATTGAAAGAGATGTTGTATACCAACTTGTTGGGATGTAGTTTGTGAAAGGAATCTTATAAGACCAAAACATTTTTAGGAAACAATAGAAAAGGTAAATAATATTCAAATACATATCAAATTATCTCAATTTAGGAAAATATCTATGCCGTTAATCGAAGGATTGATTGGAATTTCAAGTGGGATATCATGTTTTCTTGAATCTATCTATTTGGAAGGGTGTTATAAGATTTGGAATGAAAGGGAAACTATTCCCTAGGTAAAAATTTTTGTTTGAAATCTTGGAGATAATTAGAGATATGGATTATATTTTGGGAATGTAATCTATCCTTTCTATATCACACATTGTGTTCCACATCTCTTTGTTAAGGAAATACATGCCAGAACATTTGCATGTCCTCACTTGTATTGAATTAAAACATCATTTATCTTACTATGAAGATTTCATCCCAATTCTAGACACAAGAGAGAATCTTTTGAGGAATCGAATGACTCATCTAGATAAGGTACATTGAAAGAATCATAAAATTGAAGAGGTGATATGGGAACCAGAGTAAGTTATGATCAATAACTACCCAAATTTTTTATGAGGTGAAATTTTGGAAATTTCTAGGATGAAATATTTTTTAGTAGTTATTGGAACACCCCAAGATCTTATGGTATGTCTCTTTTAAAATTTAACATCTTCGATGGTTTATTTTTCACAAAACACCGACTTTAAAAGCATATTATACTAATTAATATGGCAGTTGGAATAGTAATGTGACCATTAAGAATAATAATATGACCAATAAAATAGTAACTTCACATATAAAAGTATAAATAAAATTTTGTTATCTTATAAATGAAAATATGGTATATTTATATCATGAAATATGTGAATAAATGTTTTAAAAACAATAAATCAAATATTATTATTTTTGTGAAACATAAATGATTATTCACAATGTTATAATTAATATAATGATTTAAAATAAAATTTAATTCCATAAAATAAATTCATAAATTGATATTTTGTTTTCTTATGATTATAAGACAATTTTATGAGACCTTGATTAATTTTTCAAAGATTCATAAAAGAAGTTATAATATTAAAAGATGGGGTTTTTATGTAAATGATGATTTTATTTAAAAACTAAATTTATCATATTTAGAAAATTATTTTCATAAAATATATTGCATTTTTTAATTCTATATATTAAAAAATCGATAGGTTAATTTTCTTGGATTTCTCTAAAATAGTTAACTTTGCAATGAATAACGAAATACTATAATTTACTGTATAAGCCAAATATATGAATTATTGAGTCATTGATGATGAAATACCATAACCTAGAACTATAATTCATTAGTTTAATATTTTTAGTGATAAATATCCAACTATTCATAGTTTTGATCCAAAATAATAAATAAATGAATAAAATATTCAAAAAATGACTCTCCACCACTATAAATATCACCCCTCACCACCTCTTCTCCTCACACCTATTAATACTTGAATCTTATATAATTAATTCCCATTACTCTTCCCATGAATCTTCCCCTCTTCCGAGGGCATTTTGTCTCCCCAAAAGACCAATCATAATCCCCTTAAATTGGTTCTCAAGGAGAAACAAATTCAAGAGGTAAAATCCTCTTTAATGTCCCTTCATTTTCCTTTTAATTTCTTTAATTTTCATATTTTTTAATTTAGTCATCTTTAAAAAAATGAATGATAACTATTATATATTATATATAATATAATTTTATTATGATTATGTGATATCGACCATCAATTATATTCTCTTACCCCTTTTTCTGTAATACCCCATGTTTTTCAAAAAATAAATAGAAATGCATGCAACTTTGTTTTAAGTAGATATTTTTAACTAGCATTTAAAAGATAACTTTTCCACTTCTATGTTTTGAATTTCAAGAAACTATCATCTATAATTGTCTTCAGTATGTTATTTGAAGTCTATTAAAACCAACTTGTTTTTTTGGTGAATAGTAACATACCCTTATGAATAGTAATATGAATCATGATATGACCCTAATGAATAATAAATTTTATTATTATTTTATTTTATTAATACCTTAAGATAACAACATCTAGGTTAATTTTTCATTGTGATATAGAAGTAGTTACAAAATTAGAATTTTTAATTTTTGAATTAAGTATTATTTTATTTAAAAATTAAATTAATAATATTTAGACAATTATTTTTGAAAAATGGAAATCATTTTTGAAATCTACATGTCAATAAATGGTTAGGGTGAATTTTCGGAATTTTTCTGAAACAATTGATTTTTTGGTGAATAGTAAAAAAATACAGTTTTTAGTTTCAGTTTGTTAATGACATCATTAATGATATAATATTGATTTCATAAATCTGGCTGAATTTTGTATAGTTAAATAAGGTGTGAGGTTTCCCAAGTGGCTTATACCATGGGAAAATTCCATGGTAAAGCCCATAGTTTTCCAAATACCACTCATGAGGTGTCCCTTGAAAATTATTAAAATAATCCCTCACTTTTCCTATAAATACCAACTCTTCCCTTCATTGAATTTATTCCCAATTCTCCCTCAACTAAGCTATGGCCTCCTTACCTTATGTTTAGTCCTCCCAAGGTTTCCTCAAGCCCTCAAGGTCCTAACCTTCAATTTCTAAGTGTTACTCTACAAGGTAAGAAAATTCTCAATTTCTTTCTTTCTTCTTTCAAGTTATCTTTTATGTTGTATAATTTTCAACTTTCCATACCATGTTATTTTTTCCTTATTATTATTGATCTATTATGTATTATGATTCATTTCTGTATGGGTGACCCTTTTCCCCACTCTTCTTAATGTTTTCTAAAACCCTGTCGCACAGCCATTGGGCTGCCGAATTTTTGTAAGAGATTTCTCACTTATTCTTTTATTTTGAGTTCCTTCATTATTATTTCTTCATATCTCCTTACCCAAGAGGCATGAAATCTCCATAAATCATGTATTTTCTGGATGTTATCATGTTTACGGAAAATTACTCAACATTATTCTTCTCCTCTCCCACTTATTTAAAGAATAAAAACATTGTCTGTTTGTGTCGAATTTCTGACATCGTGGATGATGTGATTTCAATTTCCATTAATTATTTCATGTCTAGTCATGAAACCATTTATATGGTTTAACAAAGTTATTATATATGTTTTATGACTCACCCAAAGTTCTGGAATTCTTTTATACTCATGGTTTTAATTTTTAAGACAAAACAAGGTTGTTATTATCAAAGAACCAGTAAAATGATATAAACAAACAACATTAATGTTTTAACTATATGAATCATCCTTATATTATAAATCAGAATTATAAATGGAATAAATTATGGTATTAGAAATATTTAAATAACTTTACATTCCAAATATGGAATTTCACTTCCAATCGACATGAACATCCACCATGAACCAATCATGGAAATCATTTTAAGAACTCACCCAAAAACAGTGCAGGGAGCAAAATACTAACAATTAAAGGTTGAAATGATGTTATGAAATGATAATATAAGATGTTATAAACATAAAAATATTTATTTAAAATACTAATAAAAACCCTTTTAACCATTATACAGGATGTTTAAACAAGTTTTAAGTAAGACAGACTCGAGGTAAGGGAATTCTTAACCTGATTTCCATTCTTTGGGATAACTTTCTACTTCATTATTTATGTGCTATTGAAATTGTTTGTGTGATGGGTTCTGTTTATATTATGTTTTATTATGATTATTTATAGTATATATACATACTCCATCCACTCTATTAAGTCTCTCTCTTCTATTGTATGATATTTATAAGGGGGTTTTCTTTAAAAATCCTCTTTTTAAATTTGGTCTTAAGAAATTCCAAAGCATTGTTTTTATGGAATTATTCATGTTGTAAGATTATGTTTTGGTTGTTTGGAATTATTATGATGAAGGTTGGGACCTATATCTCCCTCTAATTTATTGGGTATGAGTAATTTGGAGGTCAGCCATATGGTTAATCCAAGTGTAACTACGATGGTTACACAAAGTAAGGTAGCCATGAGGGTTACACATTATAAAATAGCCAAGAATGGTTACACAATTATGTAAGTAATGACCCAAGATAACTTTATGATTATATTTATGTTCTCATGTTTTGTGTGGATCTTGTGTAAATATGATGTTACACAAATTAAATATATATGAGTGACAATAATATCTTTTGAAAATGATTTCATACGTTATGAGTATTCATGGGATAATGTGATATTTACTTCTTTTCCATCCCTTACTGAGATTTTGTGCTCATCCAAAGTTTTTAAATGATTTTCAGAGGATAATGGATGTGTAAGACAAGTAAGGAAGACATGTTAAATGTTTAAGAATTGTCAAGGAGTCTTGTTTTATGTTTTAATGTTTTATATTTAAAAAAAATGGAAACTATTTTTATGTTATCCACTATATAATAATGTGTAATGTTATTAATGTATTGTCCTAATTCTCTAAAGTTCTAAACTTGAAAAGATCCTCAATGTAAAAGTAATTTTTTTCTTAACTAAATTCAAGATTATGAATGTAATTAGGTCGGGTCCTTATAGTTGGTGTCAGAGGATGGTTTGGATAACTTTAGGGGTTAAGGTGATGTTAATAGAATACCATAAATGATTTTCACTCTATGTTTAATTTGAAATGTTATTGCATTTAAAGATTACCATGTTGCTTTATCTAAGACATGTTTGTTCAGAATGGTTTTCCGCAGAAGGAATAGTGATGCTGAAGAGGAGAGGCACCTACAGAATGACATCCATCCAGAACTACAGCTCGAAACAAAAGGGATTGGAACTAAGTAGTTTGTGATAGTAATGGCTCAGCTAACACAAGTAATAAATGGTGGGGGAATCCATGAATGAGAACCAATAGAGGTACCACAATGGAACATGAAAGTATTGGAATATTTTATGAGACAACATCCTCCTGCATTCAATGGATATTCTTGACCCAGTAGAAGCTAAAGGATGGATCAAATCCCTTGAAAAGATATTTGATGTTATGGGATGTTCATACAATAAAAAGGCAAGTCTTTACATTTATCATTTTGAAAGGGAAGATGATCAGTGGTGGTCAATGGTAAGGAATATCAGGGGTAGATAGGATTTTGATGCCTTAGAGTGGGATGAATTTAAAAGTATTTTCCTTGAAATATATTTTCTTAAGGTGGTGCGACTAATAATGGAGAAGAAATTACTTGAATTGAAATAGAAGGAGTAAGATTCAGTGGCTATGTATGAAGTGAACTTCACCCGGCTGGAGAGGTATGCTCCAAATCTTCTTCTAGATCTTGATAACAAAATCAACCTCTTTTACTCAGGATTGAAGCCAAGGTATCGAAGGGCGTTAGCCTATTTTGAATTCAAAAGTTATGAGAAACTTGTCAGATGTGCTGAGAGGGTAGAGATGGAGATTGCTGATGATCATGTGCGTTTTGGAAACCAAGAGAAGAAGAGGTCTAGTTTGAAAGCAATGGGTAAGAATCAATCAAATAAATCTGATGGTAAGATAATCCAATTTCTAGTTTGTGAAAAGTGTGGCTAGAAACACCCTGGGGAATGTCTTAGAAAAACTGGGAAGTGTTTTAAATGTGGTAAGTTTGGACATATGACCCGAGATTGCAATGAAAATGATCCTAAGAATAATACTGATAAGAAAACTGTAAAGTTTTTTAAATGTGGTGAGATGGGTCACTATGAAAACGCATGCCCAAAGAGAGATCCGAATGATTCAAAGAAGTCAGACTACAAGAAAAAAGGTGTAGTGAGATCCTTTGCGACTAAAAGAGTATATGTTGGGCCATCCAATGAAGTTGTATCAGGTACTTTGCTTGTTCACTCATATTTTTCTAATGTTTTGTTTGATACAGGGTCTGCACATTCCATTATCTCTGAGAAATTTACTGGTAAATTGGAAATATCACCTCAAAAAATGTTACCCCAAATTGTTGTAAAAACACTAGGGGGAAATGTTATAGAAAATACGAATTATAATATTCTTCGTATTGTGGTCTATAGAAAGACTTTACCTTCAAACCTTGTTGTTTTACCCTTAGTTTAGTTTGATGTTATTTTGGGGATGGACTAGATTTCTGATTATCATGTTAAGATTGATTATAGAGATAAAGAAGTTTTTTTTAGAAAGAGTTTCAGTTTGTATACAAGAATTAACCCATACAATTGATAACATATCAGGAAGCTGAGAAACTATTTAAAGATGGAAATGAAATTTATCTTGCTCATATTATTGAAAACAAGGGAACTATTCAAATTAATGATGTGCAAGTGGAAAATGAATACCTTGATGTTTTTCCTGATGAGTTATCCAGTGTCATACCTAATCAAGAAGTTGAATTCACAATTGACTTAGTTCCTGATGCTAAGACAATTTAAAAACACCCATATCGTATAGATCCAACTGAACTTCTTGAATTCAAAAATCAGTTGCAGGATTTTCTTGACAGAGGCTTCATTTGTCCTAGCAGTTCACCATGGGGAGCCCCTGTTTTTTTTGTTAAAAATAAAGATGGGTTTATGAGACTTTGCATTAATTATAGAGCTTTGAATAACATCACTGTTAAAAACAAGTATCCTTTGCCTCATATTTATGACTTGTTTGATCAGATCCAGGGAGATCAGTACTTTTCCAAGATTGACTTGAGATCCGGATACCATCAACTGAAGGTGATGGAGGATGACATCATGAAAACAATCTTTCGTACTAGATATGGGAATTATGAATTTGTTGTTATGCTGTTTGGATTAACTAATGCACCTACTATATTCATGAATCTTATGAATAGAGTATTTCATAAGTTCTTGGATAAGTTTGTGGTTGTATTTATTGATGACATTCTGGTATCTTCTAAAAATAAAGAGGAGAATGAAAAACTTATAATGGTTGTTTTACAAACATTAAAAGAAAAGAAACTGTATGGAAAATTCAGCAAGTGTGATTTTTTGGTTGAAACCGATTTCTTTTCTTGGGAACATTGTAAATAAAGATGGAATAACTGTTTATCCTTCCAAAATGAAAGTAGTTGATGAATGTCTAAGACCCACAAATGTTACAAAGATTCATAGTTTTCTGGGCTTATAAGGTTATTACTGGTGGTTTTTTAAGAACATTGCACGGTTATCTAGCCTGATAACTAAGTGAACACGTAAAGGGGTAAAAAAATTTTGGACAGAGGAATGTGATGCTTGTTTTCAGGAACTGAAGAAGAGAATGGTGAAGGCTCTAGTTTTGGCATTACCTTTCCAAAATGGTGCGTTTTTCATCTACATTGATTCTTCTTTGAAGGGACTTGGTTGTGTTTTGATGCAGAATGATCAGGTAATTTCATATGATTCGAGACAACTTAAACCTCATGAGCTAAATTATTCCACACATGATTTGGAATTGGAAGCTGTGATTTTTGCTTTAAAAATTTAGAGGCATCATCTATATAGAATCAAATGCCAAATATATACTGACCATAAAAGTCTAAAGTATATATTCACTCAGAATGAATTAAACAAGAGGCTGAGAAGATGTCTAGACACTACTAGAAATCTGACCTTTCCCAACGCTTCTATTCCAAAAGTTTGTAAAAACCATTGGTATAGGTCCCCTTTCCCAATAGTTTGGTCAAACCGTTGGGAAATCCCACTTTGAGGCCACTTTTCCTAACAGTTTGGACAAACCGTTGGGAAAGGGTATGGCTTTCCCAATGGTTTGACTAAACCGTTGGGAAAATTCCACTTTGTGGCCACTTTTCCCAAAGGTTTGGCCAAACCGTTGGGAAAGGGTAAGGCTTTCCCAATGGTTTGGAAAACCGTTGGGAAAAGTCCACTTTATGGCCACTTTTCCCAATAGTTTGGCCAAACCGTCGAGAAATTCCACTTTGAGGCCACTTTTCCCAACAGTTTTGCCAAATCGTTGGGAAAAGTACCCTTTGAGGCCACTTTTCCAAATGGTTGGGCCAAACCTTTGGGAAAGGGTGGGTACCTATCCCAACAGTTCTCAAAACCATTTGGATAGGAATTTCCCAACAGTTTTGAGAACCGTTGGGATATGTGCCCTTATTTTTTATGAGTACATTTTTCAAATATCACCAAATAAATCAATATATAAATTACATATAAATATATATATATTTATCCAAATATATTCACAAAGGATTCTTCAGGATAGTGGTAAAGTCATTGATTTATAACATGGAGGTTGTGGGTTCAAACCTCCACTAGAACTCTTTTTTATATATTTATCTATCCCAACGGTTTCCCCAAACCGTTGGGAAAGACCTATCCCAACGGTTTTCCAAAACGTTGGGAAAGACCTATACCAATGGTTTGAAACCCCTTGGGATAGGTCTTTCCCAACGGTTTTCTCCAAACCGTTGGGGTATGGCTTCATATGGTTTGTTTTCCCAATGGTTCAAGCCAAACTGTTAGGAAAAACTATCCCAACAGTTGTGCCAAACCATTGGGATAGGTTCATTTTTCTAACCTATCCCAATGGTTCTGTGTAAACCATTGGGAAAATCTTTCCCAACGGCTTACTTATGAATGGTTTGCAGAACCATTGGTATAAGATATACCAACGGTTCTGCAGGCTTTCCCAACGGTTCAAAACCATTGGGAAATTTTCCATTTCCAGTAGTGAGAACTGATAAAGAATTATGACTGCCTGACCAATTACCATCCCAGAAAAGCAATCAAAGTGGAAGATGCCTTGAGTTGGAAACATCATTCATCATTAACCATGTTATGTTTAGAAAATAATCCCTTGATTAATGATTTGATAAATTTTGGATTAGAAGTTATTGGTGTAGGGAATACATCTGTTTTGTTTCAGGTTTCAGTGGAGTCTTTATTGTCAAATAGAATTAAGCGAGCGCAGAAGGAAGACTGTGATCTATAAAAAAACGTATAATTGGTTAAAATGGGTAATTTTACAGAATTTAACCATGATAAATATTGTGTTTTAAGATTTGGAAAATGATTGTGTGTGCCTAGTAATTCTCAGATGAAGAAAGATTTGTTGTGAAAAGCTCATAGTTCTTCATTTTCTGTTCATCATAACAGTACTAAGATGTATAGAGACCTTCGAGAGTATTATTGGTGGGATGGAATGAAAAGAGATATTGCTGATTTTACCATGAAATGTTTGACGTGTAAACAGGTTAAAGCAGAGTGGTAGTTACCGAAGGGGATGCCTCAGCCTTTTCTAGTGCCAGAGTGGAAATGGGAGAATATATCCATGGATTTTGCGGTGGGACTACCAAAGACTTCTCGAGGTAACAATGCGATTTGGGTTATTGTTTATTGGCTAACAAAGTATACACATTTTCTTTCTATTCGAGATACAATGAATTTGGATTATCTTTCTCAATTGAACCTCAAGGAGATTTTCAGGTTACATGGAGTTCCTATTTCCATTGTATCTGATCGAGATCCCAAGTTCACTTATAACTTTTGGAAGGGACTTCAGAAGATGTTGGGCACAAAGTTAAATTTTAATACAGCTTTTCATCCTCAATCAGATGAGCAGTCAGAACGAACGATTCAAACTTTGGATGATATACTTCAAACTTGTTCAATAGACTATCAGGGAAGTCGGGATCATCATCTTTCTTTAGTTGAGTTTTCTTATAATAACAGCTTTCATTCTTGTATTCAGATGACACCTTTTGAGGCCTTGTATGGGAAGTGGTGTCAAACTCTAGCATTTTAGGATGAAGTCAGTGAATGAAAGTTGTTGGGCCCATAATTAGTAGAAGAAGTGGCTGAGAAAGTAAGGATGATCTAGTAGCACATGAGGACAGCTCAGAGCAGGAAGAAAGGTTATGTAGATAAATGAAGGAAAGACTTATCTTTTGAGGTAGGTGACCATGTTTTCCTTAAAATCTGTCCTTGTAAAAGTGTGATGCGTTTTGGTAAGAAAGGGAAGGTAAGTCCATGGTTCATTGGTCCTTTTGAAATATTAGTGAAAGGTGGAACAATTGCATACTGCATGGTATTGCCTCCGAGTTTGTTTCAGGTACACAATGTTTTTCATGTTTCGATGCTGAGAAAGTATGTTCCATATTCATTACAATTCTTGAGCCCAGTAGCAGTTCAACGAGAAGAGAATCATTCTTATGAAGAGAAACCAGTTCAAATTCTTGATCCAAGGGAACAGGTATTGCGGAATAAGGTAACCAACTAGGTAAAGGTTTTTTACAGAAACCACATGTTTGATAAAGCAACATGGGAGTCTGAAAATTCTATGAGGGAAAATTACCCTCAGTTATTTAATAAGTAAATAAAAACGTGAGGACGGAATTTAAAAAAGGTGGGGATAATGTAACACCCCATGTTTTTCTAAAAATAAATAGAAATGCATGGAACTTTGTTTTAAGTAGATATTTATAACTAGCCTATAAAACATAACTTTTCCACTTTTATGTTTTGAATTTTAATAAACTGTCATCTACAATTGTGTTCAGTATGTTATTTATAGTCTATTGGAACTAACTTGTTTTTTTGGTGAATAGTACCATACCCTTATGAATAGTGATATGACCCTAATGAATATTAAATTTTATTATTATTTTATTTTATTAAGACTTTAAGATAATAGCATCTAGGAAAATTTTTCATTGTGATATAGAAGTAGCTATAGAATTAGAATTGTTGTTTTTTGAATTAAGTATGATTTTATTAAAAAATTAAATTAATAATATTAAGAAAATTATTTTCAAAAAATGGACTTCATTTTTTAAATCTACACGTCGATAAATGGTTAGGGTGAATTTTGGGAATTTTTCTGAAACAGTTGATTTTTTGGTGAATAGTAAAAAAATACAGTTTTTAGTTTCGGTGTGTTAATGACATCATTAATGATATAATAATGATTTAATAAATCTTGTAGACTTTTGTATAGTTAAATAATATGTGAGGTGTCCCAAGTGCCTTATAACATGGACAAATACCATGGGCAAGCCCATAGTTTTGCAAATACCACTCATGAGGTGTCCCTTGAAAATTATTAAAATAATCCCTCACTTTTCCTATAAATACCAACACTTCCATTCATTGAATTCTTTCAAAATTCTCCCTAAAAGAATATATGGCCTCCTTACCTTCATATTAGTCCTCCCAAGGTTTCTTCAAGCCCCCAAGGTCCCAAACATCAAGTTCTAAGGGTTACTCTACAAGGCAAGAAAATTCTCAATTTCTTTCTTTCTCCTTTCAAGTTCTCTTTTATGTGGTATAATTTTGATGTTTCCATACCATGTTATTATTTCCTTATTATTCTTGATATATTATGTATTATGATTCATTTCTGGATGGGTTACTCTTGTCTCCTCTCTTCTTAATGTTTTCTAAAACCCTGTCGCATAGCCATTGGGCTGCCGAATATTTGTAAGAGATTTCTCACTTATTCTTTTATTTTGAGTTCCTTCCTAATTATTTATTCATATATCCTTACCCAAGAGGCATGAAATATCCATAAATCATGTATATTAGGTATTTTATCATGTTTATGAGAAATTAATCATCATTATTCTTCTCCTCTCTCACTTATTTAAAGAATAAAAACATTGTCCGTTTGTGTCGAATTACCGACATCGTGGATGGTGTAATTTCAATTTCCTTCAATTATTTCAAGTCTGGTCATAAAAACATTTATATGGATGAACTAGGTTATAATATATGTTTTATGACACACCCATGGTTCTGTAATTCTTTTGTACTCATGGTTCTAATTTATAAGACAAAACGTGGTTGTTATTATCAAAGAACCACTAAAATGATCTAAATGAACATCATTAATATTTTAACTTAGAATCATCCTCATATTAAGCATCAAAATGATAATTGGTATAAATTATGGTACTAGAAATATTTAAATATATTTCCATTCCAATTCTGGAATTTCACTTCCAATCGACAAGAAGATCCACTATGAACCAATCATGGAAATCATGTTAAGAACTCGCCCAAAAACAGTGCAAGGAGAAAAATACTAAAAACTAAAGGTTGAAATGATGTTGTGAAATGATAATATAAGATGTTATAAACATGATAATGTTTCTTTAAAATACTAATAAACACAATTTTAACCATTATATAGGAAGTTTAAACAAGTTTTAAGTAAGATAGGCCCGAGGTAAGGGAATTCTTAACCCAATTTCCATTCTTAGGGTAAACTTTCTACTTCATCATTTTTGTGCTATTAAAATTGTTTTTGTGAATTTAAATGTTTATATTATGTTTTATTATGTTTATTTACTGTATATATACATACTCCATATACTCTATTAAGTCTCTCTTCTATTGTATGATATTTATAAGGGGTTTTTCATTAAAAATCCAATTTTTAAATTCGGTCTTACGAAATTCCAAAGAAATGTTTTTATGGAATTATTAATGTTGTAAGATTATGTTTTGGTTATTGGGAATTATTTATTATGAAGGGTGGGAACTATATCTCCCTCCAATTCATTGGGTATGAGTAAGTTGGAGGTCGGCCATATGGTTACTCCAAGTGTAACTGTAATGGTTACATAATTTAAAGTAGCCGTGGGGGTTACAAATTATAAGGTAGCCAAGAATGGTTACAAGATTATGTAAGTAATGCCCCAATATACCTTTATGATTATATTTATGTTCTCATGTTTTGTGTGGATCTTGTGTAAATCTCATGTTACACAAAGTAAGTATATATGGGTGACAAGAATGTCTGTTGAAAATGATTTCATACATTATGAGTATTCATGGACTAATGTGATCTTTCCTTCTTTTCCATCCCTTACTGTGCTTTTGTGCTCATCCCAAGTTTTTAAACGATTTTCACAATATAATAAATTTTTATGACAAGGAAGGAATCCTTGTTAAATGTTGAAGAGTTTTCATGGAGTCTTGTTTTAAGTTTTAATGTTTTATATTTAAAAAAAATGGAAACTGTTTTTATGGTATCCACTCTATAATAATGTGTAATGTTATGAATGTATTGTCCTAATTCTCTAAAGATATAAACTTTAAAAGATCCTCAATGTAAAGGGAAGTTTTTTCTTGACTAAATTCATGATTATGTATGTAATAAGGTCGGGTCCTTATATTTACTATAAAATGAAACCATCGTCCTTGAGGTGCCAATTTTCCACCTTCATGGGAAATGAGTTTTCATATTTTAATTCGAAATTCAAGGATGGTCATAAAAAAACTGGATGAAAAATATTAAAAAATACTTATTTTATCCTTTTTTTTGAAATTTATATATATACATTATATTAAATACTAAATAAAAACTATTTTTTGATGATTGAAAACCCCCCCAAAATAATCTAAACAATTATCACAAACATACTATCTAATGATTCATCATCACCCAAAATAACAAAATGACCTGTATAACTATTTAATATTATGTAATATCATTAAAATAATATAATTTAAATTCCATAAAACTATTTTCATATTATACGATCCTCCAAATACGTGTAAAAGTAAACCGATCAGGAAAACCAAGGAAAACAACACTCCCGAACGACAAAGTTGAATCTTATAACTCATCAAAAGGCTATAAATTATGTTAATAAAATTATAATAAATAATATATATGTTTAATAAGTTATGAATTAAATTATTAATGAATATAATTTCATTATCCAGGATGTTAATTACAAAATCAGAACGCTTTTAGAATACGATAAGAGTTTCTTACCAAACCCCCATTTTCCATTCGGGTTATGCTCTCCCTGTATTTACCCCAATTTAAATCTTCATTAATATTATATAATTATTCTAAATTATTTTTATATGTTCGAAACTCATGTAACAAATCATTTTATCTTTATTTTATGGGGAAAACATGTTTTACAAGGTTCCAATCTCAATTATTCACTACAAGCAATCCCAATTAAAGTATACATCCCGATTTATTACCCATTTTCAAGTACCATTGGTAATCTATTTTAAGAAACCATTTTTTTATAAAATCAATATTTTTTTTATGAAAAACTATATTTTTTAATTTATTGTTTTATACAAACAATTATGAAAAATACATATCTTTTTTCCAAAAGAACTATTCTTTTCAAAGCAAAAAGGGTATTTATCTAAAAAATTCCATAATGATTTTATTAGAGTATTTTAATCTATTTAAAAACCTATATTAATTATTATTATTATTTATTTATTTTAATATATTATTATTATCATCTAAAATATTTTATTAAATGGTTTATGATCAGTTTGACTGTGGATGTGTTATCTTGATACCATCCACCATACTAATCAAAATGGATAGTAGTTATGTTTATATATTAGGATAATCTATAGCATCCCGCATCTTTATCACATAAACTTTCATTGCATTTTACAAAACCGAGGATCTTTAAGGTTTAGTGTCTTGGAAACCAGGAACTTTAAACATGAAAACATAAAACATTATTCTAAAACACTTGAAAGGCTTCTCCTCATGTTCATCCTAGGTTCATTACTGCATCACATAACCTGGGAGCATACATCAAAAAAAAGTTTGAGAAAAAATCCCAGTAAGGAAAACAAGAGAAACATTTTACATGTGAACTTGAGATACTTCAATAAGTTCATGAAAAAGAACTTTAAGGCATGAGAATGAAATAAGGAGGCATATCATAATAAAAATAACATTTTTCATAACTTCAAAATGTGGCTACATCATTTAACATAGACAATCGTGAACATATCACCAAGGTCCATCCCCAAGGTGTCATTTGAAAATTACCAAGGTTATTCACCAAGGTATCGTGAAAGTTGTAATCTCTAGTGGTTACATCATTACCCAATGCATTGGAGCGCTATCAGGGCGCACCCTTAAATTTGCCTTTATTATCATGTGAGACACATATATCATCATCAAACAATTCATAAATAACCCATATAGCATAAAATAAATGGGTTTCATTTCATAATCACAACGTTTTAAAAACTGCTTTAAAGACATGATCTTTACGTCACTTTAAAACCCACAGAAAAGGAAAGTGGGTCTCATGTATGTAAATCCCAGAATTTAAAATAGAACATTTTGGTATATATGTGAATACCCCTTTATAAAAAGGAGCTTTGAGTATTCGATTAATAATATAAAATAACTTTATAAAAAGAGAGAGACATTTTGAGATGGAAATTCTGCAGCATAACGACTATGTTACGAGGTTTTAGAATACGTTAAAAAGAGAGGGAAAATGGGTCAAACATTAATAAATGACCCATAAAACAGTATATGGACAGAATAAGAAGGATACATGATCATGGTAATGAAAGTTCAAGGACATACCATTTGAAATGAAAAAACATGGAAGGAAGACAAAAATTAGATTTCTCTTATGAAAGTTTGGCAGCCTAATGGCATTACTTAAACTTCAACAAAAATGATTTGAAAAGATCAAATAGGGTCTCTAATCATGTGAACATAAGAGTTCAGTATGATAGATATAGAGATAATTCCCCAACATAATTAAAAAGGAACTTGAAAGACTTGACAAGAAAGTAGAACTTTGAAAAGAATGAGAAGGGTGAAAGAATCCCCTAAAAAAATCGGCAGCCTAACGACGCCACTTAAAACTTCAAAATACTGAATTGAAGAGATCAAATGGGGTCTCTCATCATATGAACATAATAGTACAGTATGATAGATATAGATATCATACCCCAACATAACAAAAAGGAACTTGAAAGAATTGACATGAAAGTAGAACTTCAAAACGAGAAGGGTGAAGAACAACTTAAAAATTCGGCAGCCTAACGACGCCACTTAAAACTTCAAAATACTGAATTGAAGAGATCAAATGGGGTCTCTCATCATGTGAACATAAGAGTCCAGTATGATAGATATATAGATCATACCCCAACATAACAAAAAGGAACTTGAAAGAATTTACATGAAAGTAGAACTTCAAAATGAGAAGGGTGAAGAACCACTTAAAAATTCGGCAGCCTAACAGCGCCACTTAAAACATAAAAATAATGAATTGAAGAGATCAAATGGGGTCTCTCATCATATGAACATAAGAGTCCAGTATGATAGATATAGAGATCATACCCCAACATAACAAAAGGGAACTTGAAATAATTGACATGAAAGTAGAACTTCAAAATGAGAAGGGTGAAGAACCACTTAAAAATTCGGCAGCCTAACAGCGCCACTTAAAACTTCAAAATAATGAATTGAATAGATCAAATGGGGTCTCTCATCATATGAATATACTAGTACAGTTTTATAGATATAGATATCATACCCCAACATAACAAAAAGGAACTTGAAATACTTTACATGAAAATAGATCTTGAAAAATGAGAAGGGAGAAAGAATCCGTTACAAAAATTTCGGCAGCCTAATGGCGCCACTTAAAACTTCATAAAACGAAATAATGAGAGTAAGAGGGGATATCTCATTATATGTACATGAAAAGGGAAGTAATAGGAGTATAAAATAACATCCTACAACATAAGAACATGGAGCATAAAAGGAATGACATAAAAGAGATTACTTGAAATGAAAGAGAGAGGTCGGATCCCTTACCTTAAAACATAACTCATAAAACTCAATGGTTGGGACCTTGAGGGCTTGGGGGAACCATGGGAGGACTCCTTGGGAGGTAATGAGACCAGAACTTCGTTGGGGGAGAGTGGGGAGTTGAATGGATGAGAGGATGGCTTGGTATTTATAGGGAAAGTGAGGGGACAAGGCATTAATGGAAAAGGGACACCTCATTAGTGGTTTTGGCAAAACCATGGGCTTTCCCATGGTATTTGCCCATGGTATTGGCCACTTGGGACACTTCATACCTTATCTCACTATTCATATTTCGAACATATTGATTACAAACTTAATACATCATTTAATGATGTCATTAAACACTCGTAACTTAAAAACTGTATTTTCACTATTCATCGAAAATTCAACTTTCTCAGAATAATCCCAAAATTTCACCTTAACCAAATATCAACGTTCTGATTAGAAATATGAACTCCATTTTATAAAAATAATTTTCTAAATATTTTTAATTTAATTTTTAAATAAAAACACTATTCACTAAAAATTCATTTTTTTCAGAAAAAACCCCAAAAATTACCATAGCATAATATCGGTGCTCTGAGTTCAAAAATGAAATCCGTTTTATAAAAATAATTATCTAAATATTTTTAATTAAATTTTTAATTAAAAACACTATTCACCTGAAAAAACTAATACTTGAATAATAATTTATGAAACTGTTATTTAACCATTTTATTGAATCACATTACTTAATCAAGGTGCCTAGATTATATTAATACTTTCTTTAAGTGAGATTACTAATCCATTTGGACACATTACTAATCCTAATCATAAAATCACTATTCACAATTTACTATTCATAAAAAATTAAGTTGATCTTATTAGACTCTAAATTTCGTACTAAACATAATTGTAGAAGACCATTTTTCGAAAATCATTACACATTTTTAATTACTTAAGGTTTACACAACCATTTTTAAAATATCATTTTTCTAAAATTCATCAAAAATATGCATACTATATTTATCCAGTCATTTGAAAATTCATAAACTTCATCATAAGAAGAAATCCCAATTTTTATTTAAAACAAAGGATTACACAAGGAAGTTACAGTCTCCTTACATAGCCCCTTATCTCACCAGCATAGGACCTAAGTGTAAGGTGTGCTAAGGTGAGAGAATCTGAGGGAGGCTCGGCCAACATCGCATGAGTAGTAATTTCTATCAGTTTGAACTTCTCGCGAAGGCGATCCCGTTCTAGCTTTATACGATGAAGTTCAGCTTGGGTTTGGTCCAGAGCAAAGCCCAATGGTGCTACCTCCTTCCCAAGTTCCGTTAGATGGGCTTCGATTGGTCCAAGACTACTGGGTGAGGCCATCGAATCTTCTTTCTATATTAATTAACCAAGATTACTTGTATTTAGATACAATAATCAAAATGTTTAGTTTCCAGTGGTCATATTGACCAACGGTCATATAACAGTCAAAAACCAACAGTTTTATTTTAATTATATTCATGTTATCAAATGAAACATTTTTGTTGAGTATAAAAATAAAATAACACATAAAATTAGGAAACAAGATTTATTCAAAATTTCGGGTTGTTACAATCTTCCCCCCTTAAGAAATTGCGTCCTCACAATTTTTTTAAAATTAGGTTTTGAAATTTCATTGAAAGTCCCACATCAGAAAAGGAGTCAGTAAAACTATTACTTTAAAAGAAATAAAGGGAAGTACGAAGGTCACCCGAGTTAGCCCACGCTAGGATTCCATGTAGGAAAACATGGACATGGAGGAGAAAACAAAGGGTCAAGTTCTGAGGGAGAGTGACAGAGAACATGATTAGGAGAAAGTTAACCCTGAGAAAATCCCAAACTTATGATGTGTGTAAACGATATTTGATTACCTAGTAGGAAATGTAAACCAACAACGTTTTTGTTTTACGTTCCTTTTCATAATTTTGAGGAATTAATTTACAACATAGAACAAAAACATAAGGAAATATATCTACCTTCATATAGAGTTTCACATTTTAATAAGTTTCTACCAAAAATAATCTTTTCTCCCAAACGATGAGCATTCAAAACTACTTGGTCTCATCAAAACACAAGAATCATCTTCTAGAGAATCACATAATCCACAAAATATTAACTATCTATTTCTTCTATCTTTAAACATTATCCCAAAAACAGAAAGGGTAAGGTTAAAAAACTCTTCAAAAAAGGAATAATCCCATAGGAATGAGAACTAATTTTAAATCTTCAATGTTCCATGGTAATACCCAAAGTTCATCATAGACCATACCATAAATAACGGTCTTTAAAATTCCTCAAAATAAACCAAACTAAGATTGAAACCCAAATACAAGAAGGATTTGATAACATAGTCTTCCAAAATAAACTTCATTGTTCATCTCCAAACAACATCAACCACTCCTAACATCTTATAACAAAATTATCTAAACTAAACATATTTTACCCAAGATAGGTTAATCATTCCCATAAGTAACCTAAATTACTATAAGTCCACCATAAATTCATCGATTCTTCAAAATATAAGTCAACCTTACTCCTAAATTAAAATACCGTAGTCATCTATTTACGTCGATCATATAGGGTCCCTAAAATAGTGAACGTATTCCAAAATAATAATCATCTTTTAATCCCCTAATCACCTCTATCATATTAATATGACAATCATCGCATTTCCTATCACATTGGTTGTTGGGGCATGTTCTTCCATTTCCCGCCATTAACTAGGAAAAGAAACTATAATTAGGGGCTTATTTACTTAGCTAATAATCATGAAAAGGAAACATTAAGCATAAAAGGATAAACAGGTAGAATAAAAGTATATCCTAACTTGTGATCCCCTAGGTTCCAATCTAGGTTATACATGATCCTATATTCTTATGTGAATCTTTATTTTGTTTTATCCTTGTTCCTTTAATAATGGTTCATACTAAGCTTATGAATTTACCAAAGCATATCCCCCGGGAGTGTCGTAACCAAGAGTGCAGCAAGGCCCGTTGTCGTGTACCAGTTCCTGTTCGAGTCTAGCTCAAAGCGGTGTTTTCAGGTTTTACCCCTATGTACATCTGTGCCAGAGCCACCTCTACCTGCTCGTATCCAGACATGGATGTATTTGCTTGGAAACCCCTTACTCAATACTCACCAAAATACCAGGAAGATTTACAATATTTAAAGTTTTCTATAGGGTTCTTCCTAGATTTTTCATATCCTAATTTCCACAAATAACTAAACCATTCTTTGATACCAACTATAGCATCCCACCTCTTTATCACATAAACTTTCATTTCATTTTACAAAACCGAGGATCTTTAAGGTTTAGTGTCTTGGAAACCAGGAACTTTAAACATGAAAACATAAAACATTCTTATAAAACACTTGAAAGGGTTCTCCTCATTTTCATACTAGGTTCATTACTACATCACATAACCTGGGAGCATACATCAAAAAAAAGGGTGAGCAAAAAGCCCAGTAAGGAAAACAAGAGAAACATTTTACATGTGAACTTGAGATACTTCAATAAGGTCATGAAAAAGAACTTTAAGGCATGAGAATGAAATAAGGAGGCATATCATAATAAAAATAACATTTTTCATAACTTGAAAATGTGGCTACATCATTTAACATAGACAATCGTGAACATATCACCAAGGTCCATCCCCAAGGTGTCATTTGAAAATTACCAAGGTTATTCACGAAGGTATCGTGAAAGTTGTAATCTCTAGTGGTTACATCATTACCCAATGCGTTGGAGCGCTATCAGGGCGCACCCTTAAATTTACCTTTATTATCATGTGATCCACATATATCATCATCAAACATTTCATAAATAACCCATATAGCATAAAATAAATGGGTTTCATTTCATAATCACAACGTTTTATAAACTGCTTTAAAGACATGATCTTTACGTCACTTTAAAACCCACAGAAAAGGAAGGTGGGTCTCATGTATGTAAATCCCAGAATTTAAAATAGAACATTTTGGTATATATGTGAATACCCCTTTATAAGAAAGAGCTTTTAGTATTCACTTAATAATATAAAAGAACTTTAGAAAAAGAGAGAGACATTTTGAGATGGAAATTATGCAGCATAACGGCTATGTTACGAGGTTTTAGAAGACATTAAAAAGAGAGGGAAAATGGGTCAAACATTCATAAATGACCCATAAAACAGTATATGGAAAGAATAAGAAGGATACATGATCATGGTAATGAAATTTCAAGGACATACCATTTGAAATCAAAAAACATGGAAGGAAGACAAAAATTAGATTTCTCTTATGAAAGTTCGGCAGCCTAACAGCGTTACTTAAACTTCAACAAAAATGATTCGAAAAGATCAAATAGGGTCTCTCATCATGTGAACATAAGAGTTCAGTATGATAGATATAGAGATAATGCCCCAACATAATTAAAAAGGAACTTGAAAGACTTGACATGAAAGTAGAACTTTGAAAAGAATGAGAAGGGTGAAAGAATCCCCTAAAAAATTTGGCAGCCTAACGGCGCCACTTAAAACGTCAAAATACTGAATTGAAGAGATCAAATGGGGTCTCTCATCATGTGAACATAAGAGTACATTATGATAGATATAGAGATCATACCCCAACATAACAAAAAGGAACTTGAAATAATTGACATGAAAGTAGAACTTCAAAATGAGAAGGGTGAAGAACCACTTAAAAATTCGGCAGCCTAACAGCGCCACTTAAAACTTCAAAATAATGAATTGAAGAGATCAAATGGGGTCTCTCATCATATTAACATAAGATTCCAGTATGATATATATAGAGATCATACCCGAACATAACAAAAGGGAACTTGAAATAATTGACATGAAAGTAGAACTTCAAAATGAGAAGGGTGAAGAACCACTTAAAAATTCGGCAGCCTAACAGCGCCACTTAAAACTTCAAAATAATGAATTGAAGAGATCAAATGGGGTCTCTCATCATATGAACATAATATTCCAGTATTATAGATATAGATATCATACCCCAACATAACAAAAAGGAACTTGAAATACTTTACATGAAAATAGATCTTGAAAAATGAGAAGGGAGAAAGAATTCGTTACAAAAATTTCGGCAGCCTAACATCACCACTTAAAACATCATAAAACGAAATAATGAGAGTAAGAGGGGATCTCTCATTATATTTACATGAAAAGGGAAGTAAGAGGAGTATAAAATAACATCCTCCAACATAATAACATGGAGCATAAAAGGAATGACATAAAAGAGATTACTTCAAATGAAAGAGAGAGGTCGGATCCCTTACCTTAAAACATAACTCATAAAACTCAAAGGTTGGGACCTTGAGGGCTTGGGGGCACCATTGTAGGACTACTTGGGAGGTAACGAGACCAGAACTTCGTTGGGGGAGAGTGGGGAGTCGAATGGATGAGAGGATGGCTTGGTATTTATAGGGAAAGTGAGGGGACAAGGCATTAATGGCAAAGGGACACCTCATTAGTGGTTTTGGCAAAACCATGGGCATGCCCATGGTATTGGCCACTTCGGACACTTCATACCTTATCTCACTATTCATAATTCGAACATATTGATTACAAACTTAATACATCATTTAATGATGTCATTAAACACCCGTAACTTAAAAACTGTATTTTCACTATTCATCGAAAATGCAACTTTCTCAGAATAATCCCAAAATTTCATCTTAACCAAATATCAACGCTCTGATTACAAATATGAACTCCATTTTATAAAAATAATTTTCTAAATATTTTTAATTTAATTTTTAAATAAAAACACTATTCACCGAAAATTCATTTTTTTCAGCAAAAACCCCAAAAATTACCATAGCATAATATCGGTGCTCTGAGTTCAAAAATGAAATCCGTTTTATAAAAATAATTATCTAAATATTTTTAATTAAATTTCTAATTAAAAACACTATTCACCCAAAAAAACTAATACTTGAATAATAATATATGAAACCGTTATTTAACCATTTTACTGAATCACATTACTTAATCAAGGTGCCTAGATTATATTAATACTTTATTTAAGTGAGATTACTAATCCATTTAGACACATTACTAATCCTAATCATAAAATCACTATTCACAATTTACTATTCATCAAAAATTAAGTTGATCTTATTAGACTCTAAATTTCGTACTGAACATAATTGTAGAAGACCATTTTTCGAAAATCATTACACATTTTTAATTATTTAAGGTTTACACAACCATTTTTAAAATATCATTTTTCTAAAATTCATCAAAAATATGCATACTATATTTATCCAGTCATTTGAAAATTCATAAACTTCATCATAAGAAGAAATCCCAATTTTTATTTAAAACAAAGGATTACACAAGGCAGTTACGGTCTCCTTACATAGCCCCTTATCACACCAGCATAGGAACTAAGTGTAAGGTTTGCTAAGGTGAGAGAATCCAAGGGAGGCTCGGCCAACATCGCACGAGTAGTAATTTCTATCAGTTTGAACTTCTCGCGAAGGCGATTCCGTTCTAGCTTTATACGATGAAGTTCAGCTTGGGTTTGGTCCAGAGCAAAGCCCAGTGGTGCTACCTCCTTCCCATGTTCTGTTAGATGGGCTTCGATTGGTCAAAGACTACTGGGTGAGGCCATCAAATCTTCTTTCTATATTAATTAACCAAGATTACTTGTATTTAGAGACAATAATCAAAACGTTTAGTTTCCAGTGGTCATATTGTCCAACGGTCATATAACAGTCAAAAACCAACAGTATCATTTTAATTATACTCATGTTATCAAATGAAACATTTTTGTTGAGTATAAAAATAAAATAACACATAAAATTAGGAAACAAGATTTATTCAAAATTTCGGGTTGTTACAGAATCTATGTAAATTTCATATCTATATGTTGTTTATGTTTCACCCCATTCATATGAGGAATAATTTTGAATTAGTAAGTGATTAAAGTGGCCCTCTATAGACCCTCGATTCATTAGTGCATCTCACGTGACAAAAAAGATTTGGATTTGGTTGAGGCCTTGACAATTAATTTTCATATGTCTTGGTCAAGGAATAACAATTACATTTATAGTGTTTAGAATTATGATTTCACTCATTATGATACATGTAATTTATAGAAGATGTTATTATTCTACTATTTAAATATCCATGGTTAAGTTTCATCCTCCAACGATTATTTATGTGAAATTTTTTATTCATTTTTTATTCCTTCCATAATATACTCATGTTTCTGTTTTATTAGAATGTGTTTTAGTTTTTTACATTTCCTTATTTTTTATGTTAATGATAGCTTCTGTTATATTTATTACCCTTACTGAGAGACTTACCTCATCACTTTCTTATGTCTTACTTTCCCCCAGTATGAAAAGATGTATATTATGAATGACTTGCAGGTATAACATAATATATTATTAGCGTTTCTAATGGAGTTTCAATGTTGTATTTAATTTAAAGTTGTAATTTAATAATTATGTTTGTATCTAGTATTCCAATGATACCAAGCTATCAATTCCGTTCAGATTCAAACACTTGTTTATAGTACCAACGTAATAAAATAAGGAATCATCTCTATGTTATTCGGATCGGGATCCTTACAATGATCCATTTTTATGGGTATAAATTATCTTATGTTATGGTCATAAAATTTTATTTTGTTATCATACCATTATTCTCATATTATTCTCACTAATGATGTCTAATTTTTAATTTATATGTTTACCCTTTTTGAATGTTTTAGATTAACCCTATTATATTTAATTTTTCCTATGTTATAAAGAATGATGTTAACTGATTTGGGTGTTAAACGATTTGATGGGGGGAGAATTTTATGGGATATTCTTAAGAATTATTAAGAAATAAGAAAATTTTGGTATAACTAGAAAAATTATTAGTTAAGGATATCAGTATTGTCATATATGAGTTAGTCATAATTCTATAATACTATAAACCAAAAATATCCTTGGGTATGTATGTGATCAATTATGTCAATTTTATATCTTATGTTTTGGATGACTAATATTAGTCCATGTTCGTATATATGAATCTAGAAATGTAAATATTATGTTTTTTACACTAGATCTAAGAGTGAAGGTTTGATACTATTATATTTAAGTAATATATCACCACTAATAATTTATGGTCATGGGTGGGGTTGTTCTTCTCATGAGAGTGAAACTAGCCTAAACCAAAAGGCACGTCCTGATCACCCTACATCAACACACACTCTATACCCATACCTAAATCATCACAATATAAAACATAACATTATAGAGGCTCTGAAAGAATCATAATAAGAGATAATTTCAATAAAAATTTCACCTCGTAAATATCTCTGGACTTTATCATCCAATTCAAATCTAACTCCCTTTTGGTTGGAATTCTTTAATGGATATGAAAACCTTTATAATTTCTGCATGAAGCACCTGCAATATCCCACCAAGCCCAAGAATATCCTAATCTTGAAGACATTACTTGTAATTTATAAAGATATTATTTTTTGGATCATCTCACATGACCTAATAGTTTACTTACATGGATTTAAATTTGTATTTAGGAAACTTACCTTATAGTTTATGATCCTCCAAACTTCCAAAAAAAAATTTCTTGAGAATCCCCATACTCCTCCTTCATCATGGAATAAAACAAGATATCATCGATGAATACTGAAAAAGGTATTGGCATAATGGTTAAAACCTAATTCATTAAGTATAGAAAAACCTTAGGATCATTAATAAATCTAAAATATATAAACAAATATTCATAATTCTCATAGATACTCTAAAAATTAGTATTGGGAATATCTATATCTTTTACTATTAGATGATGATATCTTGTTTAAAGGATAATCTCAGAAGAATATCCCACGACCAGGAGTTGGTTAAATAGATTATCAGTCAAAGGAAATGGTTATTTATTATTAACGGTCACTTTATTGAGCTTTAGGAAATTGAGGAAAATTTAGTGGCTTTTATCTACATTCTTTGTAAAGGGAACCGATGATGCCTATGGGGACATGCATGGGTGAATAAACTAATTTCCCTCAAGATCTTCCTACTGGACTTGATATTCCATCAACTTGGTAGGATCCACATGATAAGATGTTAATGAGATAGGGATCATCCCTAGGTGTAGATCAATATAGAAATATATCTCTCATTATGGCGTAAACCTAGAAAAATAATCAGGGGAAACCACATTATACATACTCACTAACAAAAAAATAGTCCATATGGACTCCATTCAACTAAATCAAAATGTAAACTAGATATATCTAAAGAGACCGATCCAATATGTTGAACAATAGGTACCAACCTTAATGACATTGGATCCAAATGATCATGAAATACAAGAATGTTCCCATAAATAGAATGGAAAATAACCTTTCGATGATAGAAATAAATTTAATCTCTTAAATAAAACTTATAGTCCATAAAAAAATGAGATTCAAGATATTTATATAGGGAAACAAGAAATATCACATGATTTTAGTATAAAAACCATCACACAACACTCAGATAATTTGAAACCAAGATCTTGTTTCCCAAAAGAGTAGAATGTTCTATCCCATACAAAGTCAATTCATATTAGAATCCCAAAGAATCAATCAAATTATTTGATAAAAAGTAATTAGTTAAACTTGTTTCAAACAAGTGTATGTGCATAGAATACGAAATTATAAATATACCTCTCATGGTTACTGGCCCAACATCTGAATACTCCAGAACATTCACCCCTGAATATAAATTCATAGATTTAGGCCCACTCAAAGGATTTATGATAGGATGATATTCTCTATTTCCTAAATATTTGATACTGATACCTAAGATGCATTTTCTTATAAATGATACACTCTATTATTAGAGGATCCAACCCTACTTCTATAAGGTGGGTTTCTAAAAAAATAATGTAGATTCCATAAGCACCCTCCTTGGTGGTTAGTCTACAGTAATTCTTAGAAAACCATATTAGTGTGCCTTTACATAATACAATAATAGCACACTATTTCCCCATGCCCTGATGGAACTATATGAGAGGAATTAAATGGATTCTAGAAACTCTCACTGCTATCTCATTGGAAATCCTCACGCTTCCTATTCTGACTGGATGAGGAACATTTACTTCCTCTTTTAATAGAAGAGAGACCACCTAAACTATTCATCCATGCCATTTTTGCCTTAACCATCACTACCATACCAAACAACTCATCAAATATTGGTATGAATAAAATAATAATCCTTCATCTAATATTAAGTTTCTATCATGCCACTAAATGTTGAGATTTAAAGTAATCTTTCATGAGAAACATAGGGTAAATATAAACCAACATCGAAAAATAAGTGGTATAATCCATCATAGAACAATACCCTTGATCCAATATCAAAAATTTTCTAGACATCACCAAACTTATGTCTCTATGAAAAAAATACTAATTAAAGATATCCTTGAACATATCCAAATTGATATCCTCATACATATTTTCCTGAATAATAGACTCCCACCACTTACATCTAGGTACTTCCAAAATATAATTGAAAAAACTAACCTTAAATATATTAGGGGTCTAAAGGAAGTGAAATATTAGTTAATTATTATAAATCCAATCTTTAGGATCTTAAGATCCTTGGACACCACATGACATATGGGGATTATGCTTGGTAATTTTATGGGCATGATCCATTAGTTGATATTTCCCTTCCTCAATCACCCAACCTAGAGATTATATGATCTTTATAATTTACTCAACAAGAGGGGGATCGATAAGACAATTTTCCTATAGTGTATTCCCCATGGATCCCTCTCTATGATTCATAAGACATTTTATGGGTGTCATGATATATAAAACATGAAACATGAAACTCGATCAATATATAGTTAAAATCCAATTACAATATTTATATATCATAAAAATCTACACGATTAATCATAAATGAATTAAAAAATAATCACAAAATTTTTAAAATCCAACGAAGTGAAAAGATAAATTTTTTAAACTATTTCTCCTTATTAATGGTTTAGCCACATAGTTTGGAAAACCATCTTCCATCTATATGAGAATTATTAGGAGCCTTCCAAGATTAGTTGTACAATTACTAAATAGTTTTCAATAATAGTCACCTAATCTTTCCATTTATGGATTCCTCCCTATTTCCACCATAAAACCCAAATTTTCCCAAAATTAACTAATAAGAATTCCCTGAAACACATAATAGTTGTGAACCATCTCAAATATAATTAAAATACTCAATAATAAAACTAAAATATTTGAAAATGTTTAATGACAAATTATGGTTACTTGAGGTTCAAAATGGTGAAGCACTGCTCAAGTTCGTTCCATATACTCCACATAAACCCCTACAGTCCTATATTTATACTACCACAAATCCCGAATAACAGGAGGGTACTATGATGTTATTTTAGAATGAAAAATCATAGATCAAGTCATCTCTTCACCTGATATAGATGTTCATAAGGCCCAAATAACATTCTCAATCATTAGGGGATGGACATAAGCACTAGGGTATCAAATGATAATCAATAGAGAATTATTTCACCCTTGGAATCCAATAAAACACAACATAAACACCGTCATGAAATTTTACATAGAACATTTAGACCTCTGAATTCTATACAAATGAATAAGTAGTTAAAAAATGAAACAAGAAAAATAGAGTCTAAAACCATTAAAATAATAACTAAACATCCCACATAAATTTATTAACTGAATGGAAAATTGATAAACAAAAACCGTAACGTAAAAACATGAATCCAAAAATATATTCAATACTGATGAGTCCATTATTTAACTACCACCCAAATCCAATATTTAAGGATTCCCAAAACACTCAACCCATGAAATACCAATTTTACTTTTGATCACCACCAATCCTATAAAATTAAGAATAATGAATGCATCATGATGTCCCTCTATAAGATATGAATTCTTCCCCTTTACATGAATCAAACACAATAAAGTCTGCATACACCGAAAGATATATACAATGTGAGAAGGAAAATCCCAAATAGGATACCACCATGAATCTATATAATATCTTTCAGAATGAAACCATTTTTTTAGTTTGAAAAATGCTTTATAAATTTATATTTTTGTTTTATAAAGAAAAAAATGGAAACTATTTCAAAATTATTTGTCTTGATAATGATAATACATGTTTTAATGTAATCATGACCAAGGAAAACATTAAATATAATCAATAGAAACATATAATAATAATAAACATGATTTATGAATAGAGAAGTGGAAATATCTCAATAATGCTGAGAACATGAAATATTGGCCCTAACCTATAGGACAAACAAATAACAAAGATATGGAAACTTGGATTCTCTCATGGAGTACTAGTTTGACTATGTGAACAAAAAAACCAATCTTAGTGTCTCTATAAATCTCAATTACAATGAAACCTATAAAGTAGAACAAATAAGTTATAGAAACATGCATCTAGGTTACCAAAACACATACCCAAGGTATCCCATGTGAATCACATACAAAAAACATCTTATAAAAAATCCATCATCAATAATCACATAATCTATGAGCCTTTACATAAGTCTATGGATTAAAAATTAGGGAAATATAATTCATAAAAAAATTCTATTTAAAATCACCTATTAAAAAACCATTTTGAATTAAAGTGTTATTTAAACCATTTTATCAAATACCATAGGAGTATTAAAAATGATTTTATAGGAAACACCTCTTGAAAAAAAACCTCACTTTTCCAATAAAATTGAAGATAATCCTTGGGTAAACATAAATTATTCATAAATAATAAATAATGAAAAAACACAAGAGAAATAATGGTTTACAATAAATAAACTCCATTATAAGTAAGATAAATCACCAATGGATAATGGAGTTGGAAGAATTGATGACCAAGAGGAGTTAGATCATGCAAACTGGAGAAAAGGGAGGTAGAAAAAAGTTAAATTCGATATGCGAAAGAATGTAATTTCAATATTTTAAGAATTTGGGTAGATCACAAGGTTTGGTAATCCATGCACTAACCACGTGGTTGCCATAGGATGAAACCCCCCACACCTAAGATTTTACACATGGTTTGGATGTATAATTTACCTTAACTATTTGGAAACTATTTTCTTACCTTTTCATATAAAACATAGAAACCTAGTTTTTGTGAGGGATGTATGTATTGTAAATATATAAACAAACCATGAAAACCATACCAGATCTCCAACTCACCCCATGCAAGGTTTGTCTTAATGGTTAGCATTAACTGTGTGATAATTTTTCACCCACTACAGTTTACCTATTCCCCAAAATTTTAAAACTACGACTTCTAGTACACCTAATAAATAAATAACTAAATAAAATAAAAAAATTAATTGAATTCATGTTACCTGGATGGTTTAAAATAATGTACATATATCATAATTATTGAATGAGATACTATGAAATCTAGTAAATATTAATATTTAATAAGAGAAGAAGATAAATCCATTTGATGATTGTTACAATAATTGGGAAGAAGCGAGACACAATATGTGTTTTATATATATTAGAGTCAAACATTTTTATTTCTATATATTTGAGTAAGTAGATCATATTTATTTTTTTCTATAAGATACATGGTCCTAAATAGCTTATCACACTTCAAGAGGATCCAACTGAACTTGGTATTCAAGGTAAGAATGGTTCGTGAAAAAATCTACAAAGAGACTAAGTCTGTGCTTTCATGTAATTTTGTTTGTTCCTAATACAAAAGGGTTTAATCCCACAAACATTCCCATACATGATTATTTATAATCAAATACAAACTATATGTGCTTGGGATAATGACCAATATACATCGATCACTAGCTCACACATTATGAGTGTACATCATAAAAATCCGCATGCCTTCATTTTCATCTTTTCTTACCTACTATTTCATACCTGAAACTTGTAGTTACCATATTAGTTAGTACACCACTGGGGGGGGGGGGTGAATCATTTTTTCTCATTTTGGTAAATAATTTTACTTAAGAAATTAAACCCCTATGACCTATAGAGTCAAGATTCTCTCTCAATATCTCCTCCTCACCTGTACAAAAGAATAAGAAGAATCAAGTTTCACTTTGGAATTTTTACAAGGTTCAACATAAATGTGATAACCTATTAATTTTCAATTTTATTTTAAGTTACATAACCTAGATTATACAAATATACTAGTGATTAGAAAGGAAGGGTAGTGTATATCCTCAGATCATGATGAGATTTCAAAAATCTAGTACAATTTTAGTGTTGGTGACATCCTTGAACTTTTACTGTAGAAAAAACAATGAACGATGTTGTTTACCCATGAAATAACAACCTTTAAATATATTCCATCCATGCTCTTAGTTATTATTATTTTATAATACTATCAAAATTATCAACATAAAATGCAATATCTACTTATTCGAATTCTTTTATTATATGGATGTTTTCAATATAATAATTTGAAATTTGAATTCACCTCACAATCTTGAAGATGATATATTATTATATGAAAGCTTTCATACATGGACATGATCTATTTACTTATCATTAGAAACAATACTTTGAAGAAGTAACATCTCGACCACTATAAAAATTATTGAACATTAATATTCCTCATTATTTCCTCCTTTTAAAAGTCTCTGATACTATATATAATTATTTTCATGATTTTTGGTATTTTTATTTTATTCCATATTCAACCTTAATTTATTACCAGATAAATGGTTGGAATCTCTTGAATATTCAAAAAATAAAAATACATTGAATATTTGAATATCACATAGATATATTCCTTGAAATTATAAAATTTTCATTAATTTAATTTATTCCATGTATACATGAAAGTTTACATGCAACACCTAATGATGTTCCATACCGTCTTGCGACACTGAAATCCTCATTCTTAATTTGAATTATATTTGACTAGATTTAATGTATTCTACTTGGATAACATTATTTAGTGATATTTTATTGATTAATAACAAAACATGAGATTCATTTGATTTATTTTTCTTCAAAATATCCAGTTCAGAATTTAATGAAGGGGTCCCTTTACATGGTCACCCTTAAATAAAGCCCCAATTTCAAATCCATTTATGTGAGGTTTTTTTGAATATATTTTCATAGGGATTAAATTCATGATTCCCTTACATATATTTAAAAATTCTAAATCTGATTACCTGGTGGATCCCCTTATATAGTGACTTAGTTGAAAATTCCCTTATGAATATATCTAAATACTGAATCCATTTATCTATAGGATCACCTTACAAAGTGATCCTTTATATATAGACTCTATTGAAAATATTATAACGTGACTAATTTTCTTAAATGATCATCCCCATACATGGACATAGATTTTTTTATTTTTTTAGAATTCCAAGTTCCAGATTATTTTAGACTAGCTCTAGATCTTCTTAAGTTCTTTTAATAACCTCAAAAATATCACTCCAATTGATCCCATAAAAAATATGAGTCCATAATAATCCTCTGATACTCACCAATTTCATTAACAAATACCTTTTCAAACAATACTTCCAAAAAGGCTAGCCACCCCAACTCCAATGTAAACTTTTGTGTCCAGTACTCTCAACCATCTATATTATTCCCAAAATTAGAGACCATACAATTAATGGTCATATAATTTTATTATATATGATTTATAAAAACACTAACTCTACAATAATTCTTGGGGAACGTTAATCTCCCACATTATATTTAATATCAACCCCTAAAACTCTTTATCAACATCATCTTAAAAACATAAATAATCATTCAATAGAAACCAAATAAATTTTTTTTACAAATAGAAACATCTTAACACAAATTTTTTTTATAATCATGTTTTTAATTGAACTCCTTCTCATAGTGACAAACACCATTTTTTCCAAGTGATAAGATTATCCCACCCTTAATAAGCACACTAACCACTTCAAAAAACTACCCATTTTAATAATAAACATGTAAATTGAATGATAAAGATATAAATACACTTATCTTCCTTTTACAATCCATATTTAATGAAAAGAGTTGTGCCTTACATCCCCCCTACACTTTGAGAACATAATTCAAGACTTAGTGTGGGTTACATAAAATGACTCTTAAGGATGTGGGAGGTGATAAAAATCCATGTTCATCCTCAAGAAATCAAGTAAATATTTAGGGTTATCCTTGGTGAAAATATAAACTAATGAGTCTTGAGTTGGAATAAATTAAATCCTGATATATCCATTAGACAACTTCTCTTTAATAAAATGAAATCTAATATCTATATTCTTCGAACAAGACTATTTCACATGTTTTTTAGAAATTTAATTTTTTTTTATTATAACAATGAATTATTATAGGTTTATCAACTTTCATCCTAAAATTATACAACTACTTCTCTAGTGAAATATTTTGAGTACAGAAACTAGTAACAACTATATATCCAGCCTCTTTATTTATCAGTGTGACTGAGTTATGCTTCTTTCAGAACTAAACAAAAAAACTATAACCAAGAGAAATATTCCACTTGAACTGGACCTTCTATCATCATAATCACCTTCCCAATCAACATCTGTAAACCCCAAAATATTTAAATTATTTATTCTATTGTATAGAAACCCATGGATCATATTCCATTTGATATATATATAATAATTATATTTCTTTTCGTAATATGTGACTCCTTTGGGTCACTCCAATATCTAGTATAGTGACTCACAATATATACAATATATTTTCTAAACGATGTGAGATAAATAAGACCCCCAATCAGACTTTAGAATTATCTTTGATTCTTACTCTAAAATTAAACATATTTAGAAAATTTCAGTTCCATTTGAATTTATATAGACAATAAATTTTATTACTCTATATCAAACTTCTTCAAAAGATATCTAGATTACTTATCTTTGGGTAATAAAACAAAATTTTCTCCTTGTATGACTCACAACCACAAGAAATATCTTAGCTCCCAAATCATGTAAATTTCTAATTATTTATTCATTTAGATGGAAAAATATTGAAAAATATTCTCATGATCACCTTTATAAATGATATCATCAACATATAATTTTTTTTAAAAAAACCTTTATTTATCTCTTTTATTTTCAATTTACTTTACATGTTTACCTTGTTTGATTTTTATTCATTTAAGAAGATTTATAGCCTTTAATATCGGGTCCTTGGTGCCTATTTTAATCTATATAGAGGCATATTCCATTTTTATATTATTATTCCATCATTTTAAATCCCCAAGCCTTTTAGTTGTTTAATGTGATACACTTCTTCAAGTTTATTAAAAAATCTATATATTCGTCCATTTGATTAATTTTATACTTTATTTATGCTATAATAACTTCGAAAATCAACATATCTTCCATAATTAGAACCATAATAATGGTTACTTTAAAATAAAAACCTTTTACATCAAATTATCCCATGCGTACAATTTTGGATTGGTTCATAAAGACTATAATCTGATCATTAATCTTATTCCTAAATTCCCACATAGTCCCAAGGATAGTTTTTTCCTTAAGTCTTGGAATAAGATGTCATGTTGAACTATTTTTATCAGTAAAATCGATACACACATATCCATAATCCACTAATAATGTCTAAAGTATTATCTCATCGATTTAGTTTCAACTTGAGAAATAATTGATGTATGAATTTTAAACATCAAATTTCTTCTAGTTAGTTCCACTATGTTCTCATCATATATCATCATTCTCCTAGCCTATATAGGTTCATGATATTCTCCAATGATATTTTCTATCTCCAAATGTTTCTTCTACATTTAGTACTTCTATTTTTGATTTGAATCTACCACCCCTCATCATTGGTCTGATCTAAGTCAACATCAACAACTTGTAGTTTTGATTCTTCCTGTACAAAATGTTGTTATACAAAATTATCATTTCTTTTTTCATATGTATCATTAAAAACTGCTGCATATTTGTAAATTAATGTTGAATTTTTTTAAATTAATTTTACATTATAACATTCAATAATTTAATATAACATCTAATTCAAACATCCATAACCTTTCTCACTTGATAGATATCCCAAAAAGATACCCTCCTAATACTTTTCATCAATCTTTCCCATATTGGGTTTTTTAATTTTTATAAGGTTGGGCATACTGAGTTCTCTGATTTTTTAAAAAGTGGTAATAATTTAATATGAAATATTATAGGAATTAATGTTATAATAATATCTCAATAAAAATAAGTTTTAAATATGTAGAGATATGAAAATAGTTTATCTATAATAAAATTTTGATACCATGTTTTTCTAACATTTTTCTTCCCATCTCAACCATGATCATAAACTTTCTCTGAATAAATCCATTTTTTTTATTTATATATAGTGATATGGTATTGATTTATACAATGTTTTTAAATATAAGATTCAAATTATAATCTTGTAAAATATTTCCCATTATCAAATAGAAATTTCAATATGTAGAAACCCAACTCTTTATCAAAATTTCTTATGGTGGTTTTAAATATGTACACTACGTTAGATTTTTTTATAAAAATCACTGTGGTTATTTTTGTGTAATAATTGATAAATGTTATGAAATATATATCACCCTGATGATACTTTTTCACATGGGTCTACCCAAATTTTAATGTATCAAATCAAGTGGTTGGGTGCTATGAATCTCAACTCTATTATTCTTTCTTTGAGTGATCTTACATTTCTCGTATGTCTCCCAAATTTAGTACTTTAACAATTTTTAGTGAGGAAATTTCATCACCAAGTAACACTTGGAAATATTTATCATTATTCTCTGACAAATATTAACTAACCTTATATTCCATAATTTATTTTTGTCTTTTGAACTCAAGTAAATGGATTTTTTTGAGTCTCCAATATGAAAACTCTTCCCATTAGTCTTCTCACCTGAAGTGATAAACCTAAAATATTTAATTATACTGATGAGACAAGTGTTTATTCAAAAATTAAACTCATTTACTTTACCACACAATTCAGTAACACATATTTGTTTGATCCCATCAAAAAATATGTCATCTTTTGATTTTACTTTTTTGGAATCAATTTCAATTATTCTAATGAATTTGATCTTTAAAGAGATTTTTTTGGAACATTTACTATAAAAAAATATTCTTTTCAATATTTTTCAGATATTTATATATATATTCATGTGTGATCAACATATACTATCAAGGATCCATGAATTTCTCCCTTTACAAACTTTTATAGACAGTTTGACAATGAGTGACCTTGAAACCATTTTTTGCTGCACCTTTTCCCCTTAAATATCTATTGTTTTGGTCCGAGAATTAGGGTTATATATTATTCTACATGGTAACATTTCTAGTAACGTATTCTATAGATATCCTCAATCCCTTCAAAAATGTTTTCTATAAGAATCACAATTGTGTTCTCATTTCTTGTTTGTCTCCTCATAGGCATGTTTTCTCTATCATATTAATAGCTCCCCCAAAATTCTATGATTTTTTATTCCATGTTGGAGACATGTTATACTATAAAAGATATATTTGTTTTAATAAGATCCAAAATACTAGTAATATCCCCTAAATCATGATCTTCTTTAAATTTTTAGAGTATTATTTTGAAATTTTGTTTGTTGTTTTAGAGAAAAATTAGTACTCTATATAGGTTTTGAAGAGTTTTTCTTTTTATAATCACTTTATACTACCTTACCTAAATTATCATACATATTCAGGTTTATAATAACCTAGGTCTTCCAATATTGGTATTTTTTTCTAGTACTATTAGTTGAAACAAGTTTTACACTATCATATATAGTAGGTGTAGATTTTACCTGAGTTGATGCACATGAGTTATCAAGACATTGAGATAATTAAACCTTTAGTTCCATAACATTGAAAAAATCAGTACTCATTTTTCCATGTGTATTTTAAAATTTAATACACCTTGATTTAGGGGGATGCCTTCACACTCGCCTGGTGTTCTCGAGGCACCCATTGCACCTTATGCTTCCTCTGCCCCTTCCTTATAGTTCTTTGCGATTTAGTTTGGTGGTGATGGAGGCCCTCGATTATTTCTTCCCATAACTCCATTGATCTCTCCTTCCCCCTTCTCGAATGAAGCTTCTCACTGGTGTGTATATCGTACACCACTCACGACCCCTCTTTCTACCTAACCCTTCCCATCAAACCTTCATTTTGGGATCATATGATGGTGCTTCAGGTGGTTTGGGCCGGTGTTGGTGGTGTCTTTTAATTTTCTTCTTCTACAATGCCCTTGTTGGGAAAACAATCATCCTTGGATATATTTTGGTTGGACTCTATGTGGGATCTGAGTCAACATGGGATAGTGTTGGAGGGGGTCTTGTAGTGGCATTAGTTTGTGTTCTTTATTGACAGTGGCTTCTTCTTCTCTTCTTCTTAACCCCTCTCATTTTTAGGTTTGGTGTATCTTCCTGGTGAAATTTCCTATTTTTATTTTGTTTTTTTCATCTTTTTGGTAATGGTTGATTTTTTTATGGATTGGTGTTTTTGAATGGTTATATTTTGTTAGGTTCCTTCATATTTGGAGAGTTGGTGACTTTGGTGATGGTTTATCTATTATTTTAGTGATAGTTTTATGTTTTTATTGTAGTGGTGGTATTTATCTTCCTAGGTGATGATGATATAGTCTACTAAATGATCCTATGATGATGTTTCAATCCACTCAACTCATATTTGATGCCCTGGTCCAACGCTCCCTTCCATGTAGGTTTTGTGTAGTGGTCTCCGAGGTGGTTCTAGGATGTGTTGTTCAAGATGATTTGGGTCTTCAGGAGAGTGACCAACTTTCTACATTCTCGCATTAATGTAGGTCCTACAATATTTTGGATACTATATTTTTATGTTTTTATGGAAATTAAAGTGTTTTATAGTGTGACAATGGTTTTATTTTCATCAGTTATGATAATTTATAGGAGGCGGATCCCACAGGAATATAGTTACTTCAATGATAGTAGTCTGATGCTATGGAAGTTTGGTTCTAGTGATTAGAGGTTATGGGGTTTTCTACTATTTTAGGGGTGTGGCTCGAGGTTCACTTTTAGTTTCATGACCCAGGGTGTCTCATTAGTGATTGGATGACACCTAGTTCATTTGAATTTCAAATTGGGATCTCCACTTTTTTTCAATGGTTTCTGAATTTTAAATATGATGGTTTGGTTTGAATTTGTTTGTAGTGAGGTTATCACTCAACCATAATGTAGTTTATTCAAATTCAAACAAAAAATGTAATATTTAGTCAGAAAAATTAATGTATCTGGATTAATATATTATTAAGGATTACTCAACTTCTTCTCAAGTTCATTGTTGTTTTTTTTCTTTCTTATCCAATTTCTCTTTAATAATATTTATATCCTAAATGTGATCATTTTATCTTCTTCAAAAACCATCCTCATCATTATTCATCTTATTTGAATCCTTCATGAGATAATTGGATTCCTTTTTATTTGAGTATCACTATAAATACACACTTCATTTAAAATTTTAACATGTGAACTATGTAAATCACATTTTATTATACTACTTCTTCTGTACTTGAGTTATCTTCATTTTTCTCAAAACATTCCATGAAGTTAGAATCCCTTATTACACATAAATTTTAAAAATAAATGATTAAAGAAGAAATTTATTCTTCCTCCTTCCACAATATACTCCTTTTATTTCTTCTCTATACTATATTTTTTACCTTTATCTAATTTCTTATTGTCTTTAATTAATATAACTTTTAAATACCTTTGAGGATTTTCATCATCCTATTACAAATTATTAAACTCACACTTCTTTATTCTGGGATAATATATTAAAAAATATTATATTCCACCAAACCAAAATCATTTTAGTGGAATATTTATTTTATTATTTCCTTTAGATGGTTTCATATTTTTGGATATAACATTAATAAAATTGTTATGACATTCATCATTCTCATCATCTTCGTCTGAACCACTAGTGAACACTATATAATCATCATTAATGAGAATTTGTTCCTTGTATTTGAAGTGTATCACCTCCTTATCCTTCTTCTTAAATATGTTTTATTTTTTCACATAAAAATTTAAAATAGTATTATACACTTATGTAATGGAAAGATCTTCCCTATCTTCAATCGATGAAATCAGTGGGTTGAATCTTTCAAGAAAATTGATCATTTTTTTAAAATAGTATAATCTAATAATTTTTCTATAAATCAAATAAGAGGAATAATAATTTAATCTACCCTAGTGAAATGTTTATAAATAGATTCACCTTTATCAATTTGAATATAATATAACTTTTCCATCTAAATATGCATTTTGGATCCTTTGATCTTGATGATTCATTTTACAGGTTCTCAAGTTTGTCGCACATTTTCTTTGTTATATTTAACCCCATCACATTGGCATAAAAATTGTTTGAAAAGGATAAAAATATAGAATTTCAACCATTTAAATAAATCATAGAGTTACTCTTAAAAAATCATATCTTTATATTTTTTAATGGGTGGAAATCACATAGTAATAATATCATTAACTTCTAGACTTTGTGAAAGTATATAAGGTAGAATTTAATTCTTCTAACCATGGAAGATTTTCCTACAAAATGGGAACAAATATTCTATTAAAATAACTCTCATGTTTTATAACTGACTTCAGAAAGAGTATAATATTAGTGGGGAGTATTGATTTCATACCACTTATAGTTCTTAGATCAGTTTGTAAACCATAGTGTGGTGGGTGAATTAGTGGTTCCCACTTTTAAAAATTATATATTTTTAGGAATAAATACCCTATGACTTATTGGACTCATGATCCACTCTAAATAGCTATTACTTCCCCATATAAAAAGAATAAGAATCAAGTAGAACAGATGAATGTTTATCAGGTTCATCCTTAATGTGAGATCATAATCCTCGATATGTTCATTTTGAGTTCTGAGACTTGGATTACCAATATTATAAAAGTGATTACTAGAGAGGGTAAAGGAAATCCTTGACTCTTTATAAGATATGAAAAAGTGATCACAATTTAAAGACATGTCACATCATCGAACTTGTACTATAATAATAATATCGAAAGATGTTGTTTACTATGGTACCACTAGCCTTTAAATGTTTATTCCTTTCTCTTAGTTATTGAAAATATATTTTGAATACAACAACAGGAATTATGGAATCAAATCACAATATTTTAGATTATTTATCGTTGTATTATAGTAGGTATGCAAGAACATGATATCCTTACTTTGAAGAAGTAGGATATATTTTATTCAACAATGAATCAAACTCTTATAAAATTCTCAAACCTTAATATTTTAAGTAATTTGATTATTTTATAAATATTTGATACTATATTGAATTATTTAAATGGTTTTTTTAATTATAATTTTCATGTATATCCAGCCTTCTGTTATGATTCAAATAACTCTAGAAAACTAATTTAAATATCCTAGACTCATAAAATCACACATCATATGATATTTAAATATGATTAGTTTATATTATATGAAATCCAAAACATTTAAATTCATTTTTATTTTTTCCATGTAATAATGAAAATTTTCATGCAACACCTCTTGTTGTCGAAAAATAGCCTGTGACATTGAAATCCACTTTATTCATCTAAATAATATTAGGATAGATTCAATGTATTCATCTAAAATGATAATACTTATTAATATTTGACCATTGAATAAAACACATGAGACTTATCTTATTTATATTTCTTCAGAATACCTAGTCTGGAATTTGAAATATGGATCCCTTTATGTGGTCACCATTACATTGAAGCCTAATTTTTAATCCCATTACATGAGGAAAGTTTGTAGATCCCCTAACATAATGACTCATTTGTGGATACCATTACACATATCTATAAATTCTAAATCTATTAATGTGGGGGACACCATAACATAGTGACTCAGTTGAAGATCCCCTAACATAGATTTATAAGTGATGAATTTTATTATCTATTTCACCACCTTACTTAGTGATCCTTTATGTGGAGTCCCTATTTTAAATTCACTTATGTGATGGATTAATTTATATGGTGATACCAATCTTGGGTCTATACCTTATTAGTTTTTATAGAATTATAAGTTACATGTTATTTTAGATAATAATTTATGATTTCAAAGTACTTTTAATCAACTTGGAAAACAACACTAGAAGTGTTTTTAGAAAAAAAATATGAATCTATAACAATCCTCCAAGAATCAACACTTTATTTAATAGCTTCATTGACAAACAAGACTTCCAAAATATCCAACCACACCAAATCTAATGTAAAATGTTGGGGATAGTGCTATTATAAATCAATATTAGTCTTTAACATGAATATTATAACATCAATTTTCATGTTATTTTCTCATATAAGGCTATGAAAAAGAAAACTTCTTCAAAAAGTCCATGTGACATCAATCATCAAAATAGTAACTGCACACATCAGCACTCGATGTCATTGTACTGTCTGTTTTTGGTCACCCACCCCTATTTTTTTTCATTACCTAGGGAATACCACATTTTAAATAGGAAATGGTCTCATGATAGATAACATGGATTCCCTTTTTATTCGTTGTTGAAATCAACCCCCAGACCCTAATGTGTTACTCTATTTTTGCTAGCAGCACAAACATCCAATAATAGGCCTATAAGGTCTATGTCAAGAATCCTGAGGGGAGAGATTCATATTCCTGGGGAAAAAAATATTTCATTCAATGTTTCCTAAGGGAATTTTAAGATGACTATGGGTTTGATACAACATAAAATAATGGTTCTTCCACCAACAAATGCTCAACATGACAATATTTTCATCTCTAGGTATCATACCCCAAGGTTTTTTATTTCCTAAGGGAATTCCATTAATTCAACAATAAAATGACTCATGATATGGTAATATATATTCACTTATCATCAAGAATTAAAATACAATACCACACCGTAGTATGCGACTATTATTTTTATAGTATCATATACCCCCAAAAGTAGATTGATTAGGTCTATTTCATGAATCCCAAGGGGAGAAATACCTAACCTTGGGCCCAACATAGGCTAAGAGTGAAAAGAGAGTTTTTTTATTTTTTTACCTTTAATGTTCCATTGGTAAAAATAAAAATATATAAATTATTTAAAATTCTCCACATAGATTCACCCCTATCTGTGTGGATATACCAATGCTAATGAAAGAATAATTTGTATCAGGTTTTGGAGTTTTTTTCTATGTAATCATGAATGGAATAATTAGAGAGGAAGTATGAACTACTGATATAAATATATTATCTTACAAGAGTCAAAATAATAGTAATAATAAATAAATTAGGAAATTAATTAAGGTATCCCTCTCATATAAATGAGAATGAAAATCAACGTCCACATGATGAAATTGTGAAGAAATATCATCTAGAATGGATGGAGAAGGTTGTATTAAAAAATAAATGATTATAATTATGAAAAATTATTATATCTCATAATATTCAATACATTTACATATAGAATAATTAACTTTTATTTCTTTCCAAGATTTTTCGTCTAATGAAACAAGAACAAGTGAGGAAGATCATACTTCTATATAAATATATGATAAAACATAGGATGATTCATATTCTTACCTAGAGGAAACCCTATGAAAATTTAGCAAATATATTATCAATTCTATTTATAGATCTCTTTTAGACATGATGCAAGATATCACCAAACATGAAGAATAGAATAAGTGGATGAATTAAGTACTGAATGAAATGGAATTATCAAGTATAAAAATCACTAAGTAGGCTGAGGTAAATAGTGGTATGAATGTGAAACATGTAAATATATGCTACAAAAATATGAAAGAGTTTCCAAAAAATACTAAAGATAAACATGAATCCATGAAAGAGATTTAAAAAATTCCTATTCATTAAAAGGAATAAAGGCCATCATTGATGATAGGGATATTGAATTGGAAATGAAATAAAAAAGAATAAAGGATCTTAACAATTGACTACAAGGGTTATTCAAAATTAATGATTATTTTTAAAAGAGTATTGGGAATATAATAATGGAGTGTGATGATACATTGAAGGTAGGTGACAATGAGTAAAATATCCTCAATATGATGTGTCTTGAATTGGAAGTGAAAATTGAAAATATAAAAAAAAATTTAAGATGAATCTTAATAATAAGATGAGAGAGAATTTTTTTATATATAGACTCTCGGGAAAGATTTTTTTTGATAAAATACCACTATATTTTCCATGAATATTTTGATATCATATAATGAACATTCCATTTAATTCTATAATAAAATTTTAACCCTTAACCAAAAAAAACTTATTTGAGAAAATTATATTCTGTTGAAGAGTGTAGATTATAAAATAAAATTTGGATAAGAATGGGTTTAACAAATTATGATAAAACCACCAATAAATAATTGGTGGATCATATCATAATCCAGAAAAATAGGCTCCTTAGAATAATCCCTTCGGTAAAATAAAATATCATAAGGAAAAAATGGTATTCTTATTGGCAATATTGTGTTTATGATAAATAAATTAAGAATTTTAGTCTATTACTATTGTTGTAGATTTGGCATAAGGTGATTAACATCTGGAATAATATGCCAATATATATAAATCAAATAAATCATACATCAAGGGGGAGGGAATATAATGTGAATAAAATTAATCATAAGTTGGATCAAAATCTATTAATCTCGAATAGGTTTTAATAATTGGATAAATTTTGTGGAAAATGTAATGTGAGTGGTTAGAGAGAAGTAGAATGAAAATACAAAACAACTTATATTGTTCCAAAATAAATTTATTAAAGAATATAGAAGGTGAATAGACTCATATGAATGTAAATAATTATTCCCTGGGTTATATAAATATATGTGTTTTTACAAGTTTTAAAATTCAAGAGGAATTTGAATTTTAGCTCTATTACATGGGTCATTTTATGAGTTGGGATTTAGATAATAATTTTGAGAGTTTGAACACATAAAGGAGATGATTTTGTATATGTATTAAGGCTTAGTATGTGTCCTTGGTTTGTAGGTGAGTGTTGGAATCATTGGATTGAATTTATGAATTTTGGAAAGGGTTTTACACTATCGCATGGTTTCCACATGATTACGAAAAACCATGTGAGTAAATCTCATGAGGTGATTTTTTCTAGAGTATTTGAAAAAGGTTTCCACACAATTTCATAAAAACCCTATAAAACATTTAATCCATATTTTAAAGGTATTTACATGGTTATCACACAATTGGAAAACCGTGTGTCCAAACTTTGTAAGTTGGTGTGGCTCAATATCGTTACAAATTCATTGTTGACAAAATGTTTGGTAAATTGTAGATGCAAATAATTCATGGTGTATTATTTTAGTCATTGAGGGATTCATAGCTAGCACACGGTTTGTAAAACCCCATGAAAACCATGTGAATTCCCATATTTCATTAAAAAGTAGAAAAATTACAATGTACCCCTCAAGATTTTAACCCACACCCCCTTCCATTCTCTCCTATCACATGCTAAATAAAATTGAATACATTTTTGATGATGTTAAATCACTATATATAATTTTAATGGGGTTTTGAAAAAATTTGTAAAAATTGATCATTGTTACGGGTAAATTTATTAGGGATTTTCTATGTCCTAGGTTTAGTTGTGTATTGGGAGTGAACCACACCACGTTGCTTGATGGTTTGGTGATTGGATTCTTCTTAGTTCATGGGAGGTGATATAAGGATTAGATGAGAATGGGTGAGCGTTTATGAGCTAAAATCAAAGGATATAACTTTAGATAAGGTTGTTGGTACCTAAATATGCCTTTTGGTTTAATAATTTTATTTATTTATCATTTGATATATAGTCTCACCACTTTGAGAAATTTTATTTCTATTTAAAATTAATTGTTCTAAATAAATTCCTTGAGATGAACCATGTGTCAAGGGAAATTATGGACCCTTGAACTCAGGTGATGCCTCAACCATTGATATCTTAGGGATTTTATAAAATAGTATGCGATGATTCATATGAACCCTATATGGGGTATGAATTTAATTAAAATGGAAAAGGCATAGTGGAACTATGATAAATTATATTAGTTTACCTTATATAAAGGATTGTAATGGATTGGAAATTATAGGATCAAATATAATTTTATGAAACCATGGGATAAATTCTATCTTATGGGATAATAACTAGAGATCAAGGTAAGTGAACCTCCCCCTCTAGTATGTAAGTACCAAAGTTGGTATAACTTTGGTAAATTTATAATGGGTTGGGGGAATAGACTGAACTAGCATGACACTGGAACAAATATAGGCTTGAGGATATCCCTATAGTGGGATTATTGAATGACATTACCTATAAGACCATATTAATACCTTAGTAATGAAAATGGGCACTATTAAACTTAATAATGGGAATTATCAAAGATATGAGAATGAAGTAGATGGGCCTATGTATGGTGTAATGACTATAATGTGACTTAAGGGACCACAATGGGTTCCCAACGTTATGCTGATGCTAGAGAGGGTCAAAATAAGGGCTTACATATTTTCAACTTTGAGTGTAACCTTAGAACCTAAATATTGATAGTTTTATCCTAACGTGTCTGTATTAATAGTGATTGGTTGTGTGACATGGAGTTTAACCCATATTATTATTGAGACTTCACAAGGTGGATCTTTTTCCCTCATTATATATGAATATATGATATATTATAGGATGGATTCACTAATATTTAATTTTATGAATGAGATTCATAAGTCCTGGCCTGGAATCTTTTTTTTTAAACTTGATACAATATAGGATGACTAATAGTCTTAATAAGATCCAAAGATTATGTCTGATGTATTTGGATTCCTAGAATCCTACTGTTATTACTAATGACTATGTATTCCTAAAATACCTCCTAGGACCTAGATATTATGAATAATGATTAATAATTCCTAGGATACTTTCAAGTATTTTGATATTACACCAAAAAATTATGGATTCCTAAGACACTCCCTAGGATCAAACTATTACTTCTTGATGAATATAGATGCATAGGATATTTCATAGGATCTAGCTCTTTTCCTGGATGACTATGGGATTACTATGATATTAACTAGGATCTAGTTATTATGAATGATGATTATAGATTCCTATTATACTTCACATGAGCCAACTATTATTCCTATATGGGATTTATATTACACTCCCTAGGATCCAGTGATTGCACCTAATTCTCCCTATGGGATTCCTAGGATAAACTCTAAGACCTAGATTATGAGCCTGATATAATGAGATGCCTATGATTTTTCCTATGTTTTTGATTTTTATGGAGACATTATCTGGGATGCCTTGGATACTTTCTAGGATTTGGGGTTTACACCTAAAATTAAATTCTTGATACTTTATAGATAGAAAAGTATCCCCCGGTGATTATGTAACATGTTTAGAGTCACATGACACTGGACTAAGTAGGTATGGTTGATCCCGAGTGTCACTAAAGAACCTGAGGATCAATGATGGTTATTTTATTTCATTTATATAGTTCTTTATTTATTTTTATGATAATATTATGTGTTTATATATTTCATTACTAGTTATATTGGGACCCCACACGTGGAACCTTACTAAGTTATACTCACACCATGCTCAACTGACCATAAAACTTGGATACCAGAATAAACCTCATGTTTAATGTTCTGGTAGGGTGGAGACCATGTGTTTCGTGATCAGGTTGGAGAAACTTGATTAGGATTAGATAACAGGTTGATATAGGGCTTAGGGGTGGTAAACGAGCCTCTCTATCTTTTATTATTTTATTTATTTTTTATATGTGGTCAACTCTATATGAAAGTAGTTTTTCTATAAGACCATTTGATTTTGTGTTACATTTTTATGGCATGATTCATATTTATTTCTTCTTATAATAGAAAATAATTTATTTTGTGGAATTTTTTAGGTTATTTTCTCACTATTTACTCACTCTAATATGAAGGTATATCCTCTCCATGGTGACAACCAAGCCCCTCAATGCTAGTTGGAATCCATTGGTTTACACGGAGGAGTGCTTCAGGCTAGGTAGTGATCGTTGATCCAGAAAATGATGCGTGGTATTTGGTGGTACAACGTTATAATGTATTATCAGATAGAATTTATAAAATCCCATACCCTTTCATGGTGTTAATTAATAAGTCAATTTGGTTTTTTGTTTTACTAAGTGGGTTCTTTTGATAATTGAGGATTAGATCTCAATTATAAGTGTTACAAAATCTCAATATTTCTATTTTATACATGGTTTTAGACTCAATTACTAGTAAAATTTTTATGTTAGTGTTAGTGAGGGGATGAGTGACTCAAGGGGTTTAATTTCAGCTACTTCATCAATTCACACCATGAACCACATTGGAAACACCCTGAATGGGGCTATCCAGGAGGTTTCATCCTCTATGTTGAAGACTTCATGGGTTTACTGTGGTTAAATCCATGAATTGAGTCTATCTAAGGGAGTAAACATCTATTTGAGTGATTCATGGAGAGAACCATTTAGTTAAACCAGGAATGGGGTTATATGTGTATTTTTTAGATGTGAACTATAAGGCCCTAACATTAAACATTATATAATCTTGAGTTTTAGTCACGAAAATTACGTTATTTTACATTGAGGATCCTTTCAAGATTAGAGTTTTAGAGAAATATATCATAATTCATACATAACATTTCATATTCATACAAAGTGGATACAACTAAAACTATATTCATTTATTTTAAAATAAAAAACTTTTAAAAGAAAACATGATTTATTTTTCCGGCAAAAACTTCGTAAAATAAATGTTGACTTAATACTTTTTATTAACTGTCCTTATACACTATGATTTTTTTTAAAAAAAATTTTTGAAACAAAAAGATTAGTATGGGACAGAAAATTAGGAATGAAACTGTTATTCCATGCATACTTTAAACTCATGAGTTTTGTTTCAAAAATTTATTCTTTTCACCCATAAAACATAAGGTATTTATCTTTCCTCATGAAATAATAAGTTTACTATAATAATTCATTGAAAATATAAATAATAAAGGTATATTGTGTAATACATTCAATATAACTCTTAAATTTTGGTTAGCTTTCACGTGTACATGAGGAGTAACCCTCTTGGTTACATTTAGAATAACTACCAAATTATATTACCATAATCTCTTAAGTGTAATGATACCGGTTAACTCCATCTCATTACCTAATTAATTGGAGTGCTTTAATGGCCTCAAAATCCCTTAGTTTATCACAGAATAACCCGTACTCACAAAAAATTATGAAGAACTAAAACAAAATCATAACACATAAATCTTTCATAAAATAAAAATATCTTTCTAAATCACTTTTCATTTTTACAATGCCACCCACTCAAAAATGAAAACACTTTATTTAAAAATAAATGTGTTAAATTGTTAAGGAAGAATAAAAAAATTAATGTGACATAAAAGAGGGAAAATACCTTAACGCTTTATAATTTTAAAAAAATACATTCCCATTGAATTTTGTAAAAAATATGTGGAAACGTATCTTTAAATGAGGGTTTTTAAAAGGAAGTCCCTTACCTTTAGTGTGACTCATCAAGTATAATATTTATCCTTAGGAATAATAAAATTATGTTAATTATTTACATTCTTTAAATCCTTTTAATGTCTATTAATTATTTTATATTACTTATTATCATGTTATAAAAATAACATAATTATTTAACTTCATGTGATTTGTTTTGTCGATATTAGTTACTTGAGTTGAAAATGAATTTGAAATGATGTCAATAGTAAAAGTGGTCATAAGTCCATTATCTCCAGAATAATATTACTTACATAATAATCACTTGTATACATAAATTATAATTTTAAATCAAACTATTATATATTATTATGAAAAATGAACTATGTAATAATCAAGGAGATGGTAGTCCGTATGTATGCATGAGTAACTTTTCCATTTTTCAATGATAATTATAAAAAGAAGGAAATTAGAAATTTATATTTATATAATGATCACAATATCCTAAATTAAATATTAATGATTTAAATACACTTATATATATTTCATCCATGTGATGTGGTGAAGAAAAACAAATCACATTGCTTCATAGATTTTATAGTTCACACGTACACATGAATGATGTTATCATATTCATTTTCATGGAAATGTAAGAATTTATATGATACATTATTAATTTATAATGTTAAATATTTCATGAATATGATATATAACAGTTAATTCCATCACCACTCATGAGAGATTGTGATGGAAAATAAATTATTTCAGTTTGTGAGGTGATTTTCAACCGTACATAGGAAAAAATAATTCATTTTCCATTTTATAAAATTGGATATGGATTTAGGTGATGATATTTACATAATAATGTATTAGTATATTAATGATAATCAAGTTATTATTTCATAATTGTTGAATAATATTTTAAGGAAATTGGAGGACAAATAAAACAAAAATACTTATTTAAAAATGAATCCTCTCCCTCGGAGAACCTCCTTTGATTAACAACCTAACACCTTTAAAGAGGGTGTTATGGATATAGTAAGGCCTCTATAATGTGGGTAGGTACTCTTGGAAGGTATTTGGGTCGACATTGGCTAGACCAAATAGGTCATGAAGTGTATTGAAATGAGAATAATGGGTTCTCTTTTATAATAGAGTGGAGGGGAACTCTTGAAATTCGTTAAAATATTAAATTAATATATATTAATTTTCTATTAAAAATGGGTCCAATGTGGTTTAATTAGAAAAATATTGATTATTTTTTATTCCTTATCTTTTTTTAACCGTTAATTAAGACATTTAATTCTTACCATGATAACATGAAATTTACATTTAGAGGGTTAGTATAATTATTATAAAATTCCAAATGACCAATAGATGAGTCATTAATGAAATTTTAAGATTTATAAAAATATGTTGGAAAAATTTGATTTTTTAATAAATTTTATATCATTTATTAACATATTATTTTTCTTAAAATATCAATAATGTCAATTTTGAAACTATTCATTACATGAATTTTTAATAATATCATAAAAATAAGATAAATTGCAAAAAATAATAATAAATAATCACTAACATGTTAAATAAAAATATAAAATTCTTGTATAAAATTAATCATCTTAAATTATTTTTATTTTAATATTTTTAATATCATTTATTTGATATTTTTTTTAATTTAACAATTGTTGTATCATCATTATTCAAGACATTAATTTATTTATCTATTATCTATAAATTAAAAAAATTATAATGAAAAAAATAACAATTTATATTTTTAAATAGTATTTATAGTCAAATAGATCCCATATATAACCCATTATTAAAAATATTTCACTTGTTGAAAACAAAAGTTTGACAAAATTGTCTTTTCTTTGAATATAATATTATTAATGTCTTAATTTCATCCAAGTAGATTAAAATGGATATAATTTAGGCTTAAGGATTATTGTTTTGAAACACCCTTATCCAATGAAATTATGAAAACTATTAGTTTAATTTTATAATATTTCTAATATTATTTTTAACCATAATTACCCAGTTTACCTTTAATCGTGTTAATAAAAAAATTAATAAAGTTACTATTCATAATGTCTAAAAATATTAGGGGCCTATTTACTATATATTTACCTCCTAGTTCCAAATAAAAGGGACCTATTTACTAATTTCAAGTCTGACACAAAGTCTTCAGAATGTCTTCTTCCTTTACTTTCAACTGATCGTACCATGAACTCAATTCAACCTTTGAAAAATATTTTTCTCCCTAGAGATAATCAAACAAATCCCAAATATAATACAAACTAATCCAATTCTTAATAGTTATGTTATTAAAGGTTCTTTAATCAATGAAAATTCTCATTGAATTGTCTTTATTTTTAACGAACAAGACTGGAGCACCCCATGGTGAAGTGTTTTGTCCGATCAAAACTTTATCTAGCAACTACTGCAATTGATTTTTCAACAAAAAAATTTACATTTCAACAATTTGATAAGTTGGATTTTGAAATTTTATTATCATCATAGACTAATTAAATATTAAATTCAACATTCGTATTAGGTATAATACCATCCAACCTATCAGAAAAACATCTAAATACTCATTTACAACTAGAACATCATTAATATGAACAGTTCCTTTGTTTTCCACAATATGTGCAAGATAACATTAATTCCATATTTTTGTAGTTTCTTAGCTTACTAATATGTTATAAATGGAATTATTTCATTCTTGTATACAAAATAAAACTCTTTCTTAAAAGAAACTTCTTTAACTTTATAAACTATCTTAGCATGATAAACAGGAAGCCAGTCTATAAATAGAATTAAAGAAAAATCTACTAGTGAAAAAATAAAAAAGTTTTCACATAGATAAGTTCCAAATAAAATTATAATAAAATTATTATAATTTATTTTTACCTTAATATTTCCCACAGTTTTTTTCACCAAAAGTCATAGATTCATTTCTAATAGTAAAATTAAAAATTTACCAAAAACTTTCTCAGAAATGAAAGAATGTGTGGAACCTGAACCAAAAACACATTGGAATAACATGAATAAAATACCAATGTACCTTAAAACCCTTTATTTGATGGCCCAACATTTACTAAATTAGTTCCAAATCATTTAACCAAACATTTATGCTTATAGTTTGACTACTTCCCTTAATCTGGGTTCGTCTTCAAACAATCATTTTTACAATTACCTATCTCAGTGCATTTAATTTTTTTACAAAATGTATATAAGATTTTTTATTACAACTATAATGATCCTTTTCAATATAATTATGACCCTTATTCCACATTTTATCACATCATAATAACTTAACAAAATTCAAAAGTCATTCCCCAGTGCGTCTCTTACAACAATTCTCACAAATTATAATCCAAATTTTCTTACCATAAAAATTATTTGATGAATTCTTCCCTTTATCCTACCATATACACCTATTTTTATTCTATTTTAAATGAACAGATAATCCAAATAAAACTCCATTTCCACATTCTTCGCAAATCAAAAATGTTTTCCATATATTTTTAATTCATGAGAAGCCAATTCCCTTCGACAATTTGGCTTTAATCTTGAGTAAAAATAATTGATTTGACTATCAAGACTCAGAATAAAATTTAGAGTATCCCATAAAAATGAAGTGAATTTTTCATCAGATATAGCCACTGAATACTCTTCATCCTTCAATTCCTTGAATTGTTTTTCCATCCAAAGTCGAACCACTTTAAGAATATATTTCTCAAGATTTTTTTGAATTCATCCCACTCTAAAGAATAAATCTCATCATAGAACCTCATATTCTTAACCATAAACCCCAACTTATCAACGTAACCTTTAAAAATTGAAATAAAAAGACTAATCTTTTGATTGTATGAACACCCCAAGACATAAAAAAATATTTTATAGGTCTTTAATCCACCCTTCAGTTACCACCAGGTCAGAATATCCACTAAAAGATAGAGGATGTTTCCTCACAAAATTATCCACTACTGACACATTCCTCCATGGATGATCTAGATGATCTCATTCATGGATTCCACTATCAATTATATCCTATTTAAATTTATACATCAAAGCAAAAAACTATTCTGTTTTGATTCCATCTATCTTAGGATAATGGTTTGGGAGGATGTTTTCTTCACAATGCATTCCCACAACAGCTGTCCTATTACCTTTACAGAAAACCATACGAAACTGATATCTATTAGATGAAGCTACATGATGATAATTAAATTATATATAATTTGAATTTAAAAATAAATTAAAAAAACATTTAAGGATATTATATTAACAATATCTTAACCCAAAATGTTATCTAAACCAAACTTTGATTCCAACTATAAGGCTCTAACCTTAAGCATTACATAATATTAAATTTTATTCTAGAAAATTACTTTCTATTACATTGATGATCTATTAAAGTTTATTGTTTTTGGAAATTAGGTCATAATTTAAACATAAAATCTTACATTTATTCAAATTGGATACAACTAAAGAAATATCCATTTCTTCTAAAATATAAAACTTTTAAAAGAAAACATGATTTATTTTTCAATAAAATTATTCATAACATTCATTTGGACTTCCTCTCTTATCTTATCCCTCATTATACCTAGTGAAAATAATTTTAATAAATGGGATGAGCACCAAAAACATATTAAGGGACATAAAATAAAGAAAATAAACCATTAGTCCATGAATACTTTAAACTCATGAAAACATTTTACAAAAATTAAACTTTTTACCCATAAAACATAAGCTCTTTAGCATACCTAATGAAATCATAAGTTTCCCATAAAACTATATTTAAAACATAAATCATAAAGGTATATTATGGCATAAATACCATATCACTCTTTCATTTACTGTATCTTTCATGTCTACATAGGGAGTAACCCTCATTGTTACGTTTGGAATAACCATTGTATTATATTCCAATAATCTCTTATGAGAAAACTTATCAGCTAACACCATATCATTATCCAATTAATTAGAGATATATAATATGTTAAACTACTCTCAGTTTACCATGAAACCACCCATACTCAAAAATAATTCCAAAGAACCATAACATAATCATAACACATAAATCATACTTAAAAGAAAAATAACATTTGAAATAACTTTTCATTTTTACAATGCCGCACACTCAAAAATGAAAACACATTATTATAAAATAAAAGTGTAAACTTGATAAGGAAGAATAGAAAAATTAAATTGACATAAATTATAGAAAATCCATTCATTCCATATCAGTTAAAAAACATTCATTTTTAATTTTGTAAGAAGGGGTGGAAAATGATCTTTAAATGAGGGGTTTTAAAAGGAAGTCCCTTAACTTGAGTCTGAATCATCATACACAATATTTATATTCCTAAATAACAAAATTAGGTTAATTATTTACTTTACTTAAAATTTTTTTAGCTTTTATTATTCTTTTTATATTAATTATTATCATTTAAAAAATTACTTAATTATTTAAGTTCATGTTAGACTTTTTTTTATATTTGGTATTTGAGTCAAAAATGAATTTCATATGATGTTAATAGTCAAAGTGGGAATAATTCCATCATATCCAGAATAATATACATGATATAATAATATCTTTTATACATCAATTATATGTTTAAATCAAACCATTATGCATGGTTATGAAAAATGAACTAAGTTATAATAATGGAGACAGTAGGCCGTATGTACACATGAGTAACATTTCCATTTTTCAACTATCACTATGGAAAGAAGATAATTATAAATATACATTTTTAAAATTATCATAATAGAATGAATATAATATTAATCATTTTAATATACTTATAAATATATTCCATGTGATGTGGTGAAGAAAAATGAATCGCATCGCTTCGTGGATGTGATAGTTCACTTGTACACATGAACTACATTATCATTTTCATGTGAATAGCAAGGTAAGAACATAAATGATATATTATTATTTAATAATGATAAATATTTTATTAATATCATCTATAAATATAAATTACATCATTATATCTATTCTTGAGAGACAGTTACTGAAAAATTATTATATCTGTTCGTGAGGTGGTAGTGTATTGTACAGACGAACAAATAATTCAATTATCATTTGGTGAAATTGGTGATGTATTTAGGTGATGATATTTACATAATAACGTCTTAGTATATTGATGATGTTTTATTTATTATTTCATCATTGTTGAAGAATATTAGAAGGAAGTGGGAGAAGAAATAAAAAAAATATACTTAATTAAAAATGACACCTCTCTTCTAGACGACCTCCTTTGATTAAAAACATAACCCATATAAGGAGGGTATTATACCTAAACTGAGTTCTATAGAATTTGGTTATGATTTCTAGGAATGGATTTGGGCAGATCTTGGATTAACCAAAATTGGGTATGAAGTGTATTTAAATGGGAAGAATGTGTTCTTTTTTATAGGAGAGTGGAGGGGCACTCTTAAAATTATTCCAAATATAGAATAAATTTAAATTAAATTTATATTACCAAAGGGTAAAAGTATGTTTTATTAGATAAATATTTATTTTTTTAATCCTTATGTTCTTGTTTTAAACCTTATTTGACCATTTTAATTCTTACCATGAGATCATGAAATTTACACATTCAGGGTTAATATAAATAATTTTAAAATGCCAAAAGACCAATAAATAAGTTATTGATGACATTTTAATATTTATCCCAATAATGTTTCTGAATTTTAGTCTTTTAGATATTTTATATCATTTATTAAAATATTATTTATCTTTAAATGTAAATAATTACAATTTTATAAGTATTAATTACTTGACTTTTAAAAAATATCATAATAGTAAGATAATTATAAAATATAATTATAAAACATCACTAACATGTAAATTTAATATAAAAAATTCTTGGAATACATTAATAATCTTAAATTTTGTTTATTTTTTTTATTTTTAATTTAATTTAGTTGATATTTTGTTGAATATAATATCTAATACATCATCATTGTGGAAAACATTAATTTATTTATCTATTCTATAGTAATTGAAAATAAATAAACATGATAAATATAAAAATTTTATCTTTTAAAAAATTATTTTTAGTTTAATAGATTGCATATATAACTCCATATAAAATATATTTAACTTGTTAAAAACGAAAGTGTGATAAAATTGACATTTCCTTGAATATAATATTATAAATGTCATTCCCTCATCCAAGTGGCTTCTAAAGGTTATAATTTCTGCCTAAAAATGATTTTTCATGAAACCAAATCATCAAATTAAATTAGGATAAGTGTTTGGGTAATTTTATAATATTTATAATATTTTTTTACCCTTAATTACTTGATTTAACTTTAACCGTGCTAATAAAAAAATTTCAAAAATTATTATTCATAAAGTCCAAAAATAAAATGGACCAATTAAATGAATTGGAAATCATGATTCAAAATATTAAATACATTTTAAAAAATTAAAAACAAATAAATTTCATAAATAAATTAAATATTAATCCCATTGATAGAATGGGAAAACGAGTTTTTAAAGTTAAAACCTTCAAAACATTGAAATATTTTTATATTAAAATTCAATGTTAAATTGATTAAGATGATATAAATTTTATTAAATGGTAAAAAATTGATCTATTTATACTTTAAAAAAATTCAAATATATATTTTAGTACTATAAATAAATTTGTTGAAAAATCATTTTTCAATTAAAATGCATTATTTTTACACTATTCATCAAAATATGAACCTTTTTAGAAAAATACAAAAAAAATAAACCAAAGTAATTTTTTATTAATATTTAAAATAAGATGTTTTTATCAAATAATGTTTATCAAAATGTTACAAAATAGATTTAAAACAAGTGCATAACCAAAAGAATGTAAAACTACTATTTAGAAAATAATGTTTTTAACCATAAAACAAGATTTATCATATACGCTATTGAACATATTTTTTTTTTAATTACGACCTAATTTATTAATATTAATAAATATTAAAAAATAATTATTATATCATTACATGGGTTGTTATAGTAACAAAACTATCATTTTCTATTGAGTGTATCAGTGGTTTGGGGGGGGGGGCTATAATTCACAAGAGGAGACCATTCACCCAACCTCTCATCTTTCTATTCCCTTGTTCTATTCACTTTAACTTCGGTTGATATTGTGTGAGATTTCACAACATTAAAGGTTTTTTTCTTCTATTATTCCCCCTATTCTTATTCCACTTCACCCCCACTGGTTTCATTATTTATTGGTTTACGGTTTGGAACTTATTTAAATATATTATGGTGGAATTGATCTATATTGATGGGGATTATTAATGCGATGGCTTAGGGAAACCCCAAGGTGATCTTATCATATTTTTTTGGCTAAGTTAAGCCTCATAGTGATTTTCATTAGGATTTTTGGTGAGATTAAAGTAAATTTTCCATTAATTGGGTTCCCTATTGGGGGATTTTATATGCATTAGGTTTAGGGGTGTGATGAGAGTGGTTTAAACCCTATTTCTCAATGTTTCTAAGAGAAGATATTTCATGATGAGTTTTAGGAATTTTTTCCGATTTCAATTAAATTTAATTAGTTTTTTATTATTTATAAAATAATATAAATAATTGTTTTATGATTCCTAGCATGAGTTAGGGCCTTGTATTGATAAAAAAACTATGAATTAAATGAAATAACTCCATAATTGTGGTAGGTAGTCTATGATAATAATACTATGGTATTTTCATTCATTTATATTTATTGGAATGCAATATCTGGTCTCACAACTAAGAGTTATTCACCATTTTGATTTTAGTAAATGTTTTTTTAAATGAAATGAATTATTGGAATTTAGAAAGTGATAAGGGATATGATAGAACCACATGAAATAGCTTGATTACCTTGGTCACTGATAATCAAGGCCTAGATTATAATTGAATTTCTTGTCATTAATTAGAATTGGTTAGGGTTTAAATGAAATTAATTAAAATGAACAACACATAACAACCCTAGAGATATGTTCCCTTACTGACCTCTATGTAAAGGGATGTGATAGGAGGGGATTGAGTGGACCTAGTAGGCCTCCTGTAACCTTTAGATGATTATAGCCTTTAGCCTAGTTGATAAAAACACGGGGAAAGTGTTCCTCCTCCATCAGTATGTGAGTACCAGGGTGTGTATACCCTAGGTGAAATATGGATAGGTTGGGTGCATGTGCACCAACCTATGATTAAAGAACTAGTGATTTTTACATTATGAGGCTACCATGACCATGATGTAATAATGAAACATTAATGAGACATTATTCTATTTGGGTGATTGGTGTCGAACCCAAAGATGTGAATTTGATTGAGAAACCCATGTTGGGTGTCCAGATAATTATGTGACCTAGGGGTCCTCATAAGGTTCCCCAATGATATATTCATCCTTAAGAGGGTGTGCATGGGAAATGGGTAGTTAGGATTGATATTGTCACATTATAACTTGAATCAATGATGTGATCCATATATTTATATATTGATGAGTATAGTCTATGCACTTGAGAGGATGATTATGGTAATGTGATATGTGTTTAGGAAGATGAAAAACCCTAATGAAATGCATATATGAGATTTTATAGTAAGAAAAAACTACTATATGAGATGTATTTACATACAAGGGATGCCCATGGACTTTATCCTTCGAACTGATCTCCATGTCTTCTACTATGAAACAACTAGTATTAACTCCGAGGGTACAACATTTATTACTGATGACTATGGATCACCTTGGATTACAACATGGGGATTGAATTTATACCCGATCACTATTGATATCCTAGGATTACCTTATAAGGCTTATATTTATCACTGAATACTATTGATCACCTAGGAGTACCTCATAAGGATCAACTATATGTCTTCTTACTATTGATCACCTAGTATTAACACATTGGGATCAACATGTATCCTGATGAGTATTGGTCTTCTAGCATTACCTCCTAAGGATAAGCCTAGATCATGATAATTATTGATCATCTAGGATTAGCTCCTAGGTATTTTCTTAGAGCCTGATGTCTATTGAGCACATAGGATTACCTCTCATAGATCAGTGATGATTCTAGATACTATAATAGATACCTAGGATGTGATTCTAGGATATGGTGATTACAGTTGATACTTATAGATTCCTGGGATACTTACTAAGAGATGGCTTTAACAACATCTTTGATATGGATGTTGGGGATTTTTCTTGTTGGAACGATTATCTGACATGCTTAGAGACACTCTAAAATATGACAAAATAAGAATAAACGATCTTAGGTGTTAGGTTAAAACCGAAAGATTGATGACGATTAATGTCCCTATTATTCAAAATTTTATTTATTCATTTTTTAACCATGTCACATGCACATGAATTACATTTATTGGTTTGGTACAACACTTCATTGATGGCACCTTATTGGATTTTTCTCACACCCTGATTGAGAATCCATGACACTCAGATACCCTTGAATACATTAATGATCATAGGTTTTGGTTGGGAAGAGTCCCATAGTTGAATGATCAAGAGGGATACCTTGGATGGGATTAGATACTTGGATTTTATGAGGCTATGGGATGGTAGTACAAACTTTGTGTAGTTTTATTATTTTATTTATTTGTATTATGATTTGTGTAGTTTCTGATCTGTTATAGTATATTAAAATGATCATGAGTCTAGAAGAAATATATTTTGTATAACATATATTACTAATGGTTGTCTTTTACTACTTTAGTGTACTCAAATTTATTCCTATGGATGTTTTTTGGTTGTTTTTTACTTGACATTTCACACTCTAATATAGGGTTATAATATCCTAATGAAAATACAATAGTCCCTAACTATTAGTTGGAATCCTATATCCTTTGGAGAGGAGCACCTAAGGTACTATTAGAAGTCCAATCTATGTACTGGTTGAGTTTACATGGGTCAAGGATGTTATAATGTGGTATAATAGATTTTATGTGAAATACATCACAAAGCACATCAATGTTTTTTTAATATTTGTGGAGATGGTATAAATGTGACATAAGAATGTGTTGGGGCTTGTGATATACCTTGAACTAGTGTGCCAGAGACACCTTTTTTGATGGAAAGTATATGTTATTTTGGATATGGGATTGTTTTTCTTGATTTTCAATTTTATGGTTGTATGATTTCACCTAGCATGATTCACTTGGATTTATGGATTTATGATTTATGATTTAAGGGTTTCTAGACGTTTTCCTAGTGGAAAAAGGTCATGTAAAAGCATTATATTTGTTACAAAGTATTTACATGAAATACATGTGTTTGATTGAAATTGATAACACTAAATACAAATATTTTATATTTTTAATTTGTCAATATTAACTTATATGGAATTTTCTCATATAATTTTGTGGTATAATTTTATTCTTCAAAACCATGATATATATTTTTTGATAATCGATAATGTGGATATATGAAAAGTTTCTCCTCGATGAAGACTATGTCGTACCTTTGGACACTGATATATAGTGACCCTATTAGGTAAGAATATCCATATGATTCCTTATTTATGAACCCCTAGTGGGTGATTATGATTTTGGTTCTGAAAAGAAAACTGGTTTTTGTTAATTAAACCTTAACAAATTCTATATGGTGTTTTTTCATATAGATTCTTGGTTTTATTCTACTTAACTAAACCATTTAAATATTCTTTACTCGAAAAAAATTATATTGGAATGATAATATTATATATAAATGTGTACATGGATGAGATTTAAATCCTTGATAGGTAGTGTCATATATGGTTACCCAGTGAGGATGGGTGTCCTTGTAAGATGATGATTTTTCATGTGACACCTAAGACATAAATACAAGACCTAAGAGTGGGTGCTTTAGCTGCATCGTTCTCTTTGAGGTTTGATACATCAAAAAAGTGATGTTACCAAGATCTATGATTTAAACAATGTAAGAACTATGGGTAAAGTGGGAGATGCTAGTGATTTTGAGATGCACTTGGGATATTGGTGAGCATGGTATTATGGTGGATATGTGTCATGAGATATGAGGGTAAACCAAAAGAGGGGTTAACATGAGTTTGTAGAGGACTTAGGGATGAGAACCCTGAATATATTATTTGGGTTATAATACCAATTCTTTGTACATGATACGCATTTATGTGATATAAGCATGGTTTTTAATTTGATATTATGAACTTAGAAGGCATGGGTGGGTGCCTTCCCATGTGTTCAGTGTAAAATATGTGATACCAAATATGGTATATACATGATTATGACTTATATTTTCATGAGGAAAGAACCTAGAGTGTCATTACTTTGGTATCAAGGTTTAGGTATAAGGGTAGGACGGGTTGTGTTCTTGAAACTATTGATTTTATGACCATAACATATAGTATAGTGAGAGAAGGTAGGCACTACTGATTTTGAGACGACAACACTCAGTAAGAGATTGTATTATTTTTATTGACATGTGTGGGAGGTCGGTTTAATGGAAAAGAGTACATGGGTGCTTCCATTATTATGTGATTAGAATTCCATGATCATGGTCAACTATTAAGGCTTGTGATCCTTGAATTGATATTGGGAGATTCATTGGATAAGGAGTCAGATTTTGTGAATTTGTGGTACAAGAGTGTATTCCCATTATGTTTGGACAATATTTTGAAAGTGAATGATGGTTAAAAATGGTGATATTAAACTATAAATCATTAAGTGTACATGTACAGAATAAGGAATAATGTTTTTAATGAGATTCTTGTGGGCTTGGTCGTATGGGGAATTAGATGAGAATTAGGTATTTCTCCTCTGTGATGAAGATGACACCATAGGAGAGATAGTGTTAGGGGTGAAAATGGATGAACATTCCTTGAGGGGAGTGGAATGCATGTGATGATCAAAATGATTGAGGATGTTCTCAAGGATTATAAAAAGATAATATATACGGTAGAGAGTACAATATAATATGATAGGGTGTGTGCCACTTGTTACCTTTAGAATATCAGTGAGTACTAAGGATGATATTCTTTTGAACTGGGATGGGTATCTTTTGATGTTTCATATTGGAGATTAGGTATGAGTGGGATTTCAATAATAATTATTTACATGTGGTAATGGATGGAGAGTGAGTTGTAGAGATAAAACCCCATGTTGGTAGGTTTGTGGTTGTGATGTGACTGTTTATTGGATGGATGAGATGATACATAGATTTCGATGAGAATATGAATCATATTTTTTTCTTGTTCATTGGTAAATATCATTATCAAATATTTATATGATGTCAGATAGATAAGTTGAGTTGGCATCAGTCTTGGAGTGAAATTGAAAAGGTCCAACAATATATTGGATCATAGGTGCACCGATGCTCAAGGTAAGAGAATGGAAGTGGTTTTCGTTATTCAAGGACCCAACAATGGAATTATACTAAATATCGGGCCAAGACATTGGTTGTGGTGTTTAGAATGGTAATGTGATGTCTCTAGAAGTTAAGGTTTCATGAATGGGTAACTGTGACAGTGCGTTGGTGGCTGTAGCTGATTTTTTGAAAAAAGCCATTATAGTGGAGTCTTGAGTAGTTATTTTGCATACAAGTTGATGTAGTGGGTTTTAAATCACACCAATAATGTCACATAGGGTACAAAGGATGTGTTTTAGGGATTAATTGAGTATTTTAATGGAAAAGTAATTGTATATAGGTATTGTGTATAGATGGTGGAGGATTGTAAGAATCAATTTTGGATTGGTAATGATTATTCGTACCGGGTTCTGAGTGATTATTTCATGAATAATTGGGTATAGTAATATGGAAACCACACTAAGTGGTTCATTGGACCACTAGAATTCTATTTTAGTAGCCAGTTCTTATATTAGGGAGAACCATTGCTCAAAATCAGACCTTTTGAGTGGATAATTATGGTGGGGAGAACAATAAGCCTATGGATAATTGGTTGATGAGACAGTGGTGTCTTGGGATGGAGGGTTATATAGAGTTCCATCAATTTGTTTCAGTTGTGTTGAGGAGTAGTAAATCGATTGTTTTTGAATCATATGCCTCATTTTGGGAGTTGTGTAGTAGGATCTCATTCATTATTTTGGAGGTGAACGTGGTGAGTTGGTGAAGAATTTACAATTGAGATGGGTTAAGATTTATGATTAAATAATTGAAGATACTTCTAAGAGACGATAATTGTTATAGTGGAGAGGTTTTAACACACCATACCTTTTTAGGGTGTAAATCCATGAGGTAATTTTATTTCCTGTTTTTATGAGAGTTTTTTTATAATTGAGGTCCACAACTCAATTTTTAGTGTTAGGATATCTCAATAGGTGTCTTTAGGTAGTGTTTGAAGACCCATTTAGTGGTACAGGTGCTCGACTATAATGCCCCGACCCAGGTTACCCAGCGTCGATGCAATATTACATAACATTAGCATGATCACAGGGGATAAAACCCAAAAAGACAGATTAGTTTAGTATCCTTGAAGCACTATATATATAAATAAGTTTTACGTTGCATTCTGAAATAAAAACAACAAGAAAATTTGTGTCCCCTTTGAAAACACTTATATCCCTTAGCCTATCCCTGAATGTCAACCATAAAATACTTATTCACATCCTGGGAAAATTAAATCATATAAAGTGGTGAGCTTAGATGCTCAGTAAGGATAAAAATATAGCGGAAACATTCATAAATAAGCTTAAACATTTACGGAATTGTATAAGAATAAAACAAATTCCCTTTTAAACATAAACTTCAGAATAATAAGTAAAATATAAATCAAAATAATTCCATTTACTTATTCACATAGATATTCTACTAGTCAAATAATCACATGTAATATCAATATAAAATTTCATAATAATAGAATGTATAATGTCGTACATCATTACCACATAGTTAAGGCCTCATACCATGACTACAAATAAAATTTTGTCAAGGTCTTGTGCCAAGACACTAATTTATCTCATGAGACCTACCGATTCATCGAGGAGCTATAGTGGAATCCACCCGTCACTTACTAAGTCCAATGAATTTCTCATATGAAAAGGTTAAAACATAACATAAACATTCGTATTAAAACTAGAATTCCAAATGTTAATACTTTTACCATAAACCATGAATGGTATAAAAATAACACATCCACAGTCAAACATATCAGAAAACCTTTAATACAATATGAAAGATTGTATCATAATAAATCAACTTCAAACAAATGTGAAATCCATCCAAGGATGTTGACATAAATGAAATCAAAACTATTTGAGAGAAATATATCTTTCTATTTTTAAAACATTTAGAAGTAACATAATTATAAAATAAAAAATTTATTTTGAAAATATTTATATAAGCTTGTAAGGGAATATTCAAAGGTGTTATAACGGTGGAAAATAGCCACACCAGCCGTATAAGTTAAAAAAACCTTCTTTCCTTAATTTTCTCAAAAAGGTCGTAAAGGACCATGTTTGGAAAATGAAAGAAAGATTCATTTATAAAATTTTATAAAAAGAAAAACAAGGGTATAAATGAATTTAACCTATAGTCTATTAAATAGTAAAAATGTTTTGAAATACAATTTTAAGAAACACAAATGTGGACGATAAAGAGGTCACTATAGATACTCACATATAAATAACCTCGGATAATGAAGAGATTGTACAATTAACCCGTACCTTGTACTTTTCCTTGGTCGAGGGTATGTTAACCTCCTGTATAATAGTACAATAATTGTTATTAAACTATTCCAAAAACATATACATAAATATGATATCATATATGATCTTCTAATATTTCTCTGTTAATAATATTTCAGTAGTATCAACGTTTCAGGTGTTAACTGATTCATTTTTCATTATATGTTTTGTTACATAAGTCATGTTTGTTATGGATAAGATATATTTTATTCATATCAAGAATGATATTAAGTTCTTAAAAATTATTTTTTTAATCATAAAATGAAATTTATTCTTGAATCATTACGATGGGGATTGAATCTCATCGCATTTGTGGAGGTGGTAATCCGTATGTACCCAAGATCAACAATATCATTCTATTGGTGGTGAAATCGTATGTAATTGGATGTTATATCATATATAAAGAATCCTTAACATGTTATATATATTATTTACATCATTTATACTCATAATTATACCCATCCTAATAATGAAGTGTTTGAATAACAAACTAGACCACAACGTGGAGATGATAACCATACGTATGCACGTATGGTGACTTTGTCATTCATAGGATGTATAGAATAATGAATATGTTTGTAACATATTTATAATAACATAAATGTATTAATAAGGTACTGGAGTTATTATTTTTCTATGTGAATAACAATGAAATAGGAAGTGGAAGAAGAAAAGAACATGAAAAAGGTGGTGAAATAATTATCTCTTCTTCGGGTGCTTCCTTTTGATTTGATCAAAGGGCTCCTTACGATAGATTTATGATAAACGTGAGTCCAATAGGATTAAGTTAGGGTATTTGGGATGATATTTGGGTAGGGGATGGCCAAGTCAAATGGATTTGTAGGTGTGATTTTGAGAGAAGGGGAAGTACCCTTTTATAAGAGAGGTGAGGGTCACTTTATGAAAAGATTGAAATATTATTTTTATAATAAAATAATTTTAGGTTTATAATGGCTCCAAAAAGATTTATTTAGAGTATAAGGTTTTTATGGGTCAAAAATCACTCATCCAATAGGTTTTAGATAGGTTTAGGTCACCCTATTAACCTTATATTTTAGATTCAACTCTTAGTTAAATAGTTTGACATTTACCATGTCTCCTTGTATTTTAATATTATATAGTTAATAAACATACTATAAACTAGAAAGAGATCCCCAAGTGGTTAATTATTGTTATATATAACCTTATCTAAGTTCTTTGGCTGAAACTTTTATTTTTATGAATATTACATCAATTAAAAATATAGTATTTGTTTTAAAAACTCATTTATGTCAATATTTACAGTATTTGTTATTTTGGTTTTGTGAAAGTTATAACAACTTCATTACATCGAAATAAATTCATTTAATCAACCCTAACATGTCATATTATCCTATAAAATTCTCAGAATTTATCAAAACTCTCAATTTACATTTATTTGGATATTTATAATATCATTTATTTTAACCATTCATTAATAAAGTAATTACTACATCATTATTGTGTCATAAATGAATTTAATTATTTATTGTCTAAAAATTATTAATAAAATTCTCTTAGGTAGGAAATATTTTTATCTTTCTAATGAATATTTATAGTCTAATTTATCTTATGTGTAACCCTATATTAAAAATGTTTTAGTTATGAAAATTACAATTTAACACTTTTAACTTTTCATTAAATAAAATAATAAAAAATGTCTTAATCTAATCCAAGTGGATCAAAGGGATCATATTTTATTCCTAAGGTCGTTTTTGGAAGAAATAAACTTATAAAATAGAATTAGGACATGTGTTAGGGTAATTATAATATCATTTTTACCTTTAATTACCATATTAACTTTTAACCATGGTAATAAAATTCAAAAGTAACTATTCACCAAAAACTATTTTAAACATATTGAACCACATTTTACTTAATGATGTCAATCGTGTCTCTCAGATTTTTGAAATTTCAACTCACAGAAGTTGTAAAATTGCATTTTATGCAAATTTGAAAATGCCTCTAGACGTTGGGTAAAAGATGTTAAAAAGTTTAATAAAATTTTATATATCTAATATTATTATAAAATGACTCTAATGAATTACATTGAACATATATATATGTATTATTTATAAGGCCCCATCCTTAAACCTTACTTAATCTTGAGTTATTACAAGATTACACATTGAGGATCTTTTCAGGTTTAGAGTTTTAGAGAATTAGATCATAAAACTTGCATTACATTCCACATTTAAACAAAGTGGTTACATAAAAGATAGTATTCATTTTTACCATCAATGGAAACATATTTAAAATAAAACATGGATTTTCTTGACACTTCCTTGACACTATCATCACATCATTTACCTTTCCCTTGACCTGTGAAAATCATTGCAAAAACTTGGGATGAGCATAAACAACTCAGTAAGGGTTATAAAAAAATATGTAAAGGAAAAATGAGTTCATATATACATAAGAATGAAATCATACTTTACCCATAAAACATAGGCACTTTAACATACCTCATCAAATCATGAATAAATCATAGAAATCATAAGACATAAAGGTAACTTGAGGCATTCATAACATTCTTACGTAGGGAGTAACCCTCTTGGTTACATTTGGAGTACCCATCATAGTATATTCCCTAAAATCTTTTCGAAGAAACCTTAAAATTTAACTCCTTCGCGTTACCCAATGCATTAGAGAGCTATATCGGGATCACCCGCCCATAGTTTATCACTGAACCACCCATCTTCATAACAATGCCCAAGAACCATAACATAATCGTACCACATAATACATGCATAAAGGAAACATAACATTTCCACCTGTCAATCACAAGATATCAATACAACACATTGATATAAAAAAAATTATGAAAACCATTTTCAATACCAAAATAAATGAAAAGTAAAACATGGTATTTATTTTTTTCATTTTAAAAAAAGGTATGGCTTGTAGAGGAAGCCGAAACTCAAATAATGGTCATGGCAGCGGAGAAGTCGTTGTCGCCACATACGTATGAAAAAAACATTCCCTTTTGTCATTTAGTAAAACACTTCATATAAAAAAAGATTCCTTTTGGATAAACATAAAAGTCAAAGAGGTTTATACACCGTATTAAAGAAGGTTGTGTATAAAACAAAATATGCCTCAATGAAAGGAGATTGAGACGAAGTCCCATACCTCGGGTCCGACTTGACTCGATCGTTCTTTAACCTCCTGAATAATAAACTTGAGTTAATTTCTACTTGATTAGGAACCTTTTTCAAGTTCATTATTACTTTTATATCACTTATTACCAAGTCATGAATGCTATGTAATTATTTAAGTTAATAACGGTCATTTTGTCAATCATTGGTACTTGAGTCAAAAATAAACTCGTTATAATTACCAGTTGTTCATGTATCTATTATATCCAGAGTTATAATCATGATGTAGATATCATATATATAATATATATCCAGTATATACATGAATTTATAATATTACATAACGTTTAGAGGTAAGAAATGAAATGCACCGTTCATGGAGACGGTAAGCCGTACGTACGCATGAACGCTACTTTCATTTCTATTTCATATTTTATGGAATGGAATCATAATGATATAAAGGTATATTATAATTCAATTATAATATCATATATAATATAATTAATTAAATCCTTTATATGTCCCACATATGGCATTAACGAATCAAATCACTTTGAGGGGGCGGTAGTCCGCACTTCCTAAAATGAAGATATCGCCTTTACCCATAATGGAAACCATAAAGGTATGCCATAAATGAAAAATACAGAAGATTAAGTAAAACATAAACATATTATATATCATATATAAATATAGTGTCATCTTAATGGCCACCTTTGAAGGTGTTAAAAGAATATTGAACAATCATCATTTTGTGAGGTATAAATTCGCCATCCACGGAAACAGTATGTTCTTTAACCATTAGATGTAGGTGTGTATAAGTGTAGATATAATCATTCTTATAACAAAATTATAGTTTATGGAAGATAATGGTGTTGTTACAAAAGAAATGAATAAAAAGAGTTTAGGGGGTTGGAGAAGCAAAATAAAACATAAGAACACAAGAGAAGACACTACCTTTAAATCGGGGAACTCTTTTTGATTTGAGCTCAAAGGCTTCCTTGGGAAGACTTATGACCAATGTGAGGCTTCTAAGAGTTATAGAGGGATGTGGAGAGAAAAAATGGGCAGGGGTTGGCCGAGCCAAAGTCTTTTGATGTGTGGGTAAGGTGGTAGAGGTGGGGGCCTTTTATAAGAGGAGAGGAGGGGAACTCTTGGAATGTTAAGAAAAGATACTTTGTTATAAAATTATTTTCGGATAAAAAAGGTCCCAAAATTATATATTTCGAGTATAAGGTGACAAGGGTTCGAAATCCACCCATCCAATAGGTTTTGGATAAGTGTAGGTCTTATATTTTACATTATATTTTCATTTTATTTAAATCATTAAATAATGAGGTAATCGCTGCATCATCATGGTGTCATAAATAATTTAATTTATTTAATGTCTAAAAATTATAAAAAAACTACTATGGTGTAGGAAATATTTTTATATTTTCAATGACTATTTATAGTCAAAAATCTGACTTGTATAACCCCATTTAAAAATTGTTTTAGTAAAACAACTCATGTTTGTGTCATTTTTACGTTTACATTAAATAAAAAGATATTAATGTCATTTTCCTTCCAAAGTGGCTCCATGGGGTCCCCAAGTTGACCCATGTATGGTCTTGGTCGGAAATGACACATAAAATAAGGGTAGGACATGTGTCAAGTTCATTTCATATTATTAAAACATTATTCTTACCTTAAATTACATTAATTACCTCTAATCGCGATTAAAAACATAAAAGTTATTGTTCACCAAAAAATTATTTTAATCCCATTGAACCAAATTTTACTTCTTAATGAAAACCATGTATGTTGGATTTTTGAAATTCAAAACACAGAGGTGGTAAAATTTCATTTAAACGAAAAATCAGTTTTTTAAGTACCACTTCGTGGTTTCACTATTCATCAAAAATTGAAGTTTTTCAGAAAAATACCAAAACATCACCCTAAGCTATATTTGATATTCCGAATTAAAAAATGATGTCTGTTTTACAAAATTCAAAACATATAAGTTACATTAGTTAATTTAATAATTAATTCCCGCTGTCAGAGCAAATAGCGTGTTTTTATGAAACAATAAGTATCAAAAGATTGACACTAGTTTAAGTCCAATTTCAATGTTAAATTAATTCAAATGACCACCATTGGATTAAATGGTAAAAATATATTCTAATTTAACTTTAAAATAAATTAAAAAGATAATATAATCATATAAACAAATTAGATTAAAAAGAGGTTTTGAATTAAAATACAACATTTTTCACTATTCATTAAAAAAAGAACATTATCAGAAAAATACCAAAAATTTATCCAATGTAAATTTCAATGTCCCAATCATAAAGAATATGTTTATTTTGAAAAATAGAGATTATAAAATTGTGAAAAGTTTGATTTTAAAAATGGGTTTCCATCAAACGACAGTAAAACAATCTTTTAAAAATATTAGTGTATTCCATGCTTAAGGTTGGATTTATTCTCATTTTAAGCCTCTAAAACACTATATAATTCATAAATAGACATAGATTAAAATATCTATTATTCATTACTTACTTGGGATGTTACATCCTTCCCCCCTTTAGAAAATTGCATCCCCACAATTTATTTACTTATCGAATAAGTGGGGGTATTTATCCCTCATTGAATTTTTAGATTCCCATGTTGCCTCTTCAATCATGAGGTTTTTCCACAAAACCATTAGTTGATGAATCACCTTATTCCGTAAAACATGCTCCCCGTGGTCAAGAATCTGGACCGGTTGTTCCTTATAAGATAGGTTCTCTTCCTGCTGAACTACCTCTGGACTCAAAACATGAGATGGATCTGGCATGTACTTCCTTAACATTGAAACATGAAAAATCATTGTGTACCTGAGATAATCTCGGATGTAAAGCCACTCAGTAAGCAACTGATCCAACTCTCTCTAGAATTTCATATGGTCCAATGAACCTTGGACTCAACTTTCCTTTATTAACAAATCGCATCACACTTTTCCATGGTGAGACTTTGAGAAAAGCATGATCACCTACCTCAAAAGAGAGATCCTTCCTCCTTTTGTCCGCATAACTCTTCTGCCTGCTCTGAGATGTTCTCATGTGTTTCTGTATCAGCTGAACTTTTTCTGCCAACTATTCTACCAATTCTGGTCCCATCAGCTTCCTTTCACCCACTTCATCCCAGAAAGCTGGAGTTCGACACCGCTTCCCATATAATGCCTCAAATGGCGCCATCTGTATACTAGAATGAAAACTTTTATTATATGAAAATTCAACCAAAGAAAGATGTTGGTCCCAACTTCCCTGATAATCCATCGAACAAGCATGTAGCATGTCTTCCAATGTCTGAATTGTTTGTTCTGACTACCCATCTGATTGAGGATGAAAAGCTGTACTAAAATTTAATTCAGTACCCAATGACTTATGAAGGCCTTTCCAAAGGTTAGAAGTAAACCTGGGATCATGATCAGATACAATGGATAGGGGAACCCCATGCAACCTGACTATCACTTTAAGATACAATCGAGAAAGTTGATCTAGGGAAAAATTATCTCGTATAGAATGTAAATGAGCATATTTAGTCAAGCGATCAACAATAACCCAGATTGCATTATTACCTTGAGATGTCTTCGACAATACCACAACGAAATCCATGGATATATTTTCCCATTTCCACTCTGGCACTGGTAAAGGATGAAGCATCCCTTTCGGTAACTGCCAATCTGCTTTAACCTGTTCACATGTCAAACACTTCATAGTAAAATCAGCAATATCTCTTTTCATTCCATCCCACCAGTAATACTCCCACAGATCTCTGTACATCTTAGTAAAGTCAGGATGGACTGAAAACGGAGAACTATGAGCTTCACATAACAAATCTCTCTTCAACTATAAATCACACGGCACACAAAATCTTTTCCCAAATCTCAAAACAAAATCATTATCAATATTGAATTCAGGAAACTTACCCTTCTGAACCAGCTCTACCTTTTTCTGCAACTCACTGTCTTGCTTTTGTACTTGCTTGATTCTGTTTGATAGAGAAGATTTCACTGATACCTGAAACAAAACAGAAGGACATCCTACACCATCAACTTCTATGCCAAAGTTCATAAAATCCTTGACCAAGGGATCACGTTCCAAACACAACATTGTTAATGAAGCATTACACTTTCGACTCAAAGCATCAGCCACTTTATTTTCTTTTCCCGAATGGTAATGAATTGTACAATCAAAATCCTTGATTAATTCCAGCCATCTCCTCTGTCTCATGTTCAATTCTTTCTGAGTGAATATATACTTTAAACTTTTGTGATTGGAATATATTTCACACTTTACTCCATAGAAATGATGCCTCCAAATTTTTAAAGCGAAAACAACAAAAACTAATTCCAAATCATGTGTAGGGTAATTTACCTAATGAGTTTTCAAATGTCATGAAGAATAAGCAATTACCTGATCATTCTGCATTAGGACACAACCAAGTCCTTTCAATGAAGCCTCACTGTATATAACAAACTCACAATTCCTGGAAGGTAGTTCCAAAACTGGAGCATTCACCATTCTTCTTTTCAATTCCTGAAAACAGTCATCACATTATTTTGTCCAGATAAACTTAACACCCTTCTAAGTTAGCTTAGTCATTGGACTAGAAAACCATGAAAAATTTCTAACAAACCTTCGGTAATAGCCTGCCAAACCAAGGAAACAACGAATCTAAGTTACATTTGTGGGTCTTGGCCATTATTCAACAACCTTTGTTTTTACAGGATCAACAGTTATCCCATATTTAGAAACAATGTGACCAAGGAAAGAAATTTGTTGCAAACAAAACTCACACTTTCTGAATTTCCCATACAAATTATTTTTTTTAGGTTTGAAAAATAACCCTTAAATGTATTTCATGTTCCTCTTTACTTTTAGAAAACACCAAAATATCATCAATGAAAACCACCACAAACTTATCCAAGAACTCATGGAAAATTATATTCATTATGTCCATGAATACAGAAGGTGCATTGGTTAGCCCAAAAGGCATTACTACAAATTCATAATGGCCATATCTTGTATGAAACGTAGTCTTCGAAACATCTGCTTCCTTTACCTTTAGCTGATGGTACCCCGATCTCAGGTCAATCTTTGAAAAATACTGAGCTCCTTGGAGCTGATCAAACAAATAATCGATATGAGGAAAAGGATATTTGTTCTTAACAGTGATGTTATTAAAGGCTCTATAATCAATGAAAAGTATCATTGAACCATCTTTCTTTTTAACAAATAAAATAGGAGCACCCCATGGTGATGTGCTAGGTCGAATGAAACCTTTCTCTAATAAATCTTGCAATTTCTCCTTCAACTGTAAAAGTTCAATTTGAGCCATTTGATAAGGGGGTTTTGAAATTGGATTAGCATCAGGAACTAAGTCAACAGTAAATTCAACTTCCCGATCTGGTATTATTCCAGACAACTCATCAGGAAAAACATCAGGATACTCATTTACCACTGGCACATCATTAATCTGAAAAGTTCCTTTGTTTTCAACGATGTGTGCAAGGTAGCATTCATTTCCATCTTTTACAAGTTTCTCGGCCTCTAGATAAGTTATCAACAGTAATGGTTCATTCTTGTACACAAACTGAAAGTATTTCTGAAAATAAACTTCTTTAGCTCTACATTCAATCTAAGCATGGTAAATAGAGAGCCAATCCATACCCAGGATAACATCAAACTCTACTAGAGGTAAAACAATAAGGTTTTCAAGTAGGTTCTTTCCGCAGATAAGGATAGGAGTATTCTTATAAATTATTTTTTCCTCAACATTCCACCCATGTGTTTTTTCCACAATTTCAGGAGTCATTTCTTGAGATGGTATTCCCATTTTACTAGAAAAGTTTTCAGAGATGAAAGAATGTGTAGACCCCAAATCAAACAACACATTGGCATAATCTGAAAAAAACAAACAAAGTAACTGATACAACTTCATTTGATGGCCCGACATCTGCTGAAGTAGTTGCAAAGGATTTCACCACCCCTTTCTTCTTGTAGTATAACTACTTCCCATCACTCGATCTCTTTGTCGGACACTCATTTGCATAGTGACACATCTCATTGCACTTAAAACGTTTCACTAACTATAAATCAAATTTGGTCTTACCATCACCTTGATCTTTTTCAGTGGAATCACGAGCCTTATGTCCCATCTTACCGCATCGGTAGCCCTTTACATAATTCAAAAGACATTCCCCAGCATGCCTTTTACCACATTTATCACAAACTGGAAACTTATTTTTCTTACCATCAGACTTTTTTGAAAGAATTCGTTCCATTCTCCTGCCACCTCGGTCTCTTCTTTTGTTGGTTGTTATAGAACACTTGATCATCGGAAAACTCCATTTCCACCTTCTCAGCACATCGAACAAGCTTTTAATAACTTTTGAACCCATAAGAAGCTAATGCCCTATGATATTTTGGCTTTAATCCTGAGTAAAAATGATTGATTTTACTATCAAGGTCTCAGATAAAATTTTGAGCATACCTTGCCAATCGAGTGAACCTTTCTTCATAGGCAGCCACTGAGTCTTCCTCTTGCCTCAATTCTTGGAATTGTTTTTCCATCCTAAGTCGAACAGCCTTAGGAAAATACTTCTCAAGAAACATACCTTTGAATTCATCCCAGTCGAGAGCATCAATCTCATCAGCGTCCTTGATATTTTTAACCATCGACCACCACTGATCTGCCTCACCCTCCAAACGGTAAATTGAAATACTAACCTTTTGATTGTTTGAACACCCCATGAAATTGAAAATCTTCTCCAGTGATTTAATCCACCCTTCAACTAGCACAGGGTCAGATGATCCTCTAAATGATGGGGGATGTTGCCTCATGAAATGTTCCACCACTGACATGTTCCTCTGCGGTTGATCTGGCTGATCTCATGCATGGATACCACCACCATTTATCGCTTGAGTCAACTGCTCCATTACTACAACAAACTATTCAGTTCCAATTCTGACCATCTCAAGATGCTGATTCGGAAGGTTATTTCCTTCTGTATGCCTTCCTAGCACTGCTTCCCTATTTCCTCTACGGAAAACCATTTTGAATGAACATGTCTTAGATGAAGCAACATGGTAATCTTAAAATGCTATATCATTTCAATTTGACCATAAAAAAATATTTTTGGATAATCATTTAATATAATTCTAACTTCTAAAGTTATCTAAACCGACCTATGATACCAACAATAAGGCCCCATCCTTAAACCTTACTTAATCTTGAGTTATTATAAGATTACACATTGAGGATCTTTTCAGGTTTAGAGTTTTAGAGAATTAGATCATAAAACATGCATTACATTCCACATTTAAACAAAGTGGTTACATAAAATATAGTATTCATTTTTCCCATCAATGGAAACATATTTAAAATAAAACATGGATTATTCTTTGACACTTCCTTGACACTATAATCACATCATGTACGTTTCCCTTGACCTGAGAAAATCATTTCAAAAACATGGGATGAGCATAAAAAGCTCAGTAAGGGTTATAAAAAAACATGGAAACGAAACATGAGTTCATATATAAATAAGAATGAAATCATACTTTACCCATAAAACATAGGCACTTTAAAATACCTCATCAAATCATGAATAAATCATAGAAATCATAAGACATAAAGGTAACTTAAGGAATTCATAACATTCTTACATAGGGATTAGCCCTCTTGGTTACGTTTGGAATACCCATCACATTATATTCCCTAAAATCTCTTCGGAGAAACCTTAATGTTTAATTCCTTCACATTACCCAATTCATTGGAGAGCTATATCGATCTCACCCGCCCTTATTTTATCACGGAACCACCCGTCTTCATAACAATGCCCAATAACCATAACATAATCGTACCACATAATACATGCATAAAGGAAACATAAAATTTCATCATTTCAACAACAAGATATCAATACAACACATTGATATAAAAAACATTATCAAAACCATTTTCAATACAAAACTAAAAGAAAAGTAAAACACGATATTTATTTTTTTCATTTTTAAAAAAGGTATGTCTTGTAGAGGAAGCCGAAACTCAAATAATGGTCATGGCGGCAGAGAAGTCATTGTTGCCGCATACGTACGACAAAAACATTCCCTTTTATTTTTTAGTAAAACGCTTTGTATAAAAAATATTCCTTTTGGATAAACGTAAAAGTCAAAGTGGTTTATACACCGTATAAAAGAAGGTTGTGTATAAAACAAAATATGCCTCAATGAAAGGAAATTGAGACGAAGTCCCATACCTCGGGTCTGAATTGACTCGATCTTTCTTTAAACTACTGAATAATAAACTTGAGTTAATTTATACTTTCTTAATAGCCTTTTTAAAGTTCATTATTCCTTTTATATCACTTATTACCATGTCATGAACACTATGTAATTATTTAAGTTAATAACGGTCATTTTATCGATCATTGGTACTTGAGTCAAAAATAAACTCTTTATAATTACAAGTGGTTCATGTATCCATTATATCCAGAGTTATACTCATGATGTAGATATAATATATATCATATATATCCAGTATATACATGCATTTATAATATTACATAACGTTTATAGGTAAGAAATGAAATGCACCGTTCATGGAGACGGTAAGCCGTACGTACGCATGAACGCTTATTTCATTTCTATTTTGTATTTTATGGAATGGAATCATAATGATATAAAGGTATATTATAATTAAATTATAATATCATATATAATATCATTAATTACATCCTTTATACGTCCCACATATGTCATTAATGAATCAAATCCCTTTGAGGGGGCGGTAGTCCGCACTTCCTAAAATGAAGATATCACGTTTACCCATAATGGAAACCATAAAGGTATGCCATAAATGAAAAATAAATAAGCTTAAGTAAAACATAAACATATTATATATCATATATAAATATAGTTTCATTTTAATGGCCACCTTTGAAGGTGTTAAAAGAATATTGAACAATCATCGTTTCGTGAGGCAGAAATTCGCCATCCACGGAAACAATATGTTCTTTAACCATTAGATGTAGGTGTGTGTAAGTGTAGCTAGAATTATTCTTATAAAAACATCCTAGTATATTGAATATACTGGTGTTGTTACAAAATAAATGAATAAAAAGAGTTTAGGGGGTTGGAGAAGCAAAATAAGACATAAGAACACAAGAGAAGACACTACCTTTAAATCGGGTAACTCTTTTTGATTTGAGATCAAAGGCTTCCTTGGGAAGACTTATGCCCAAGGTGAGGCTTATAAGAGTTATAGAGGGATGTGGAGAGACAAAATTTTCAGGGTTTGGACGAGCCAAAGGCATTGGATGTGTGGGTAAGGTGGTAGAGGTGGAGGCCTTTTATAAGAGGAGAGGAGGGGCACTCTTGGAAAGTTAAGAAAAGATACTTTGTCATAAAATGATTATCGGATAAAAAAAGTCCCAAAATTATAAATTTCGAGGATACGAGGATAAGGGTTAGAAATACACAAATCCAATAGGTTTTGGACAAGTGTAGGTCTTATATTTTACATTATAGTTTCATTTTATTTAAATTGTTAAATAATGAGGTAATCGATGCATCATCATGGTGTCATTAATAATTTATTTTATTTAATGTCTAAAAATTATAAAAAAAAACTATGATGTAGGAAATATTTTTATATTTACAATGACTATTTATAGTCAAAAATATTACTTTTATAACCCCATTAAAAAATTGTTTTAGTAAACCAAGTCATGTTTTTGTCATTTTGACTTTTACATTAAATAAAAAGATATTAATGCCATTTGCCTTCCAAAGTGGCTCCATGGGGTCCCCAAGTTGACCCATGGATTGTCTTGGTCGGCCATGAGCCATAAAATAAGGGTATGACATGTTTCAAGTTCATTTAATATTATTAAAACATTATTCTTACCTGAAATTACACTAATTACCTCTAATCGTGATTAAAAACTTAAAAGTTACTATTCACCAAAAAATTATTTTAATCCAATTGAACCAAATTTTACTTCTTAATTACAACCATGTATTTATGATTTTTTAAATTCAAAACACAGAGGTGGTAAAATTTCATTTAAACGAAAAATCAGTTTTTAAGTACCACTTAGTGGTTTCACTATTCATCAAAAATTGAAGTTTTTCAAATAAATACCAAACCTTCACCCTAAGCTATATTTGATATTTGGAATTCAAAAATGATGTCTATTTTACAAAATTCAAAACATATAAGTTACAGTAATTAATTTAATAATTAATTCCCGCTGTCAGAGCAAATGGCGTGTTTTTATGAAACAATAAGTATCAAAAGATTGACACTAGTTTAAGTCCAATTTCAAAGTGAAATTAATTCCAATGACCACCATTTTATTAAATGGTAAAAATATATTATAATTTTACTTTAAAACCAATTAAAAAGATAATATAATCATATAAAAAAATTAGATTAAAAAGAGGTTTTGAATTAAAATACAACATTTTTCACTATTTATTAAAAAAGTACATTATCAGAAAAATACCAAAAATTTATCCAATGTAAATTTCAATGTCCCAATAATAAATAATGTGTTTATTTTGAAAAATAGAGATTATAAAATTTTCAAAAGTTTTATTTTAGAAATGGTTTTCCATCAAAAGGTAGTAAAACAATCTTTATAAAATATTAGTGTTTTCCATGCTTAAGATTGGCTTTATTCTCATTTTAAGCCTCTAAAACACTATCTAATTCATAAATAAACATAGATTAAAATATCTATTATTCATTACTTACTTGGGATGTTACATTATGTATCTATTTTTACCTAATATAAATTTAAATAAAATAACTAATTATCTAAATAAAAAGTTGGTTTTAAACAATAATGCAATGTTTTTCCCTATTCATCAAAATTTGAAAGTTTTCAGAAAAATACCAAAAATTCACTATAGACTAATTTCATATCCCGAATCCAAAAATGATATCCATTTTAAAAAATAAAATTTATAAAATTTCAAAATACATGTATTACTATTCATAACAACTAGTTTGGTTGGTCGTGGTGTGTTATAACTCAAAGTTGCGTACAACGCACGCTATTGTATTATTCCAATAGAAACGTATAATGGAATCTTGGGGTGTTACATCGTCCGAGAATCAATGAGGTTTTTTGTGGATGAGGGGGGTAAATTATATATATTTTATCCATTCACACCATGAACCGTAGGGTTCATACCATAGATAGAGCTGACAAAGGGGTATGACCCTCTAACTCAATGATTTTCGGGTTAAACCATTGTTCATGTTATGAATGGATTCGGGCTGAGGGATGGTCCCTCTTCCTGAGTGTTTAATGGTGTAAACCTCTACTTCACACCCTGAAAGGGGCCTTGGGTGTGTTTTTTTATATAGGGAAAAATATATTTCTTTTTTATTGGGGGGTTTGGAGTTTTTTGGGGTGCATAGGTGACAAAGTAGTTCATTCAACTGAATACTACTCTCCCCCTTCCCTACATTGTTTCCCATCCATTTGGGATAATTATAGGTGTGATTTTATGGCATACAAGGCATGTTTGATTCTTTTTTTCCTTGAATCCTTGTTCTCATTCATCCCAAATAATTTCATTCAGGGTTAGTTTACAATTTATCATTGTATCCACTAGAGCATGAAATAATTGGGAAATATCAATTTTCTCTTTTCATGTGGTGGCTAGAGGATGTCCTAGGTGATATCTACATGTCATTACTCTTCATTTTAGTTAAGGTATGTCTCCTTGTAATTTTTTATATCAATTTTATCTATAATATACTAATTTTTATTATTAGGTGCCATTATTGGTGATTTTATGTGGATTAAGTTCAGGGGTGTGTTTGGAGTGTTTCGTACCATCTTTCTTGAAGTTTCAGTGGGGGAATGTCACTTGAAGAATTTAAGGAATTTATATGTATTAAAATTAAATTGAATTAAATTATTAAATTTATTCAAATTTGATAAAATTAATTGTGTTATGATGCTTGGAATGAGTTAGCACTATGTAATGATGGGTAGTGGCTGGCTAGACATGGATTAGCCCAACTAATGAAGGATGTGCTATTAATTATGGGGAATAAATTAGTAATTGAGGTTGGTGGTCCTTGAATATAAAACTATGATATTTTCTATCATATATATATGTTTTCATTTTATATTTGGTATTTCCATTAATGAAGCTAAACATTTTTCATTCATAAAAAAAATTATTGTAAATGAAATGCATGAGAAAAAAATGAAAAAAGTGCCAAGGGAAGTAATAAACTCTTGTGTATTTTCTAAATTACCTCGACCAATGATGGAAGAGGACTTGATTTTAATTTAATTCCACATTATTACATAGATATGGGAAGGGTTTAAATTAAATTAAATGAAATGAACAAGTTGCAGCTACACTAGTTATAGGTTCCCTTAGTGACCTCTGAGTAGAGGTATGTGATGGGATATGAGTGAGTGGGCCTAATAGGACTCAAAGAAACATTATATGTATATATAATTTAGGATATTTAAGTAGATACTGGGGTTATCATCACTAACCCATTAGTATGTCAATATCATAGTGGTTATTCCCTAGGTAGACTATAGTAATGTTAGGCGTGTGAGGATTGACCTATGATCGAAATGACAGTGATGCTTATATTTGGAGGCTAGTGATAGTGTGATATAATCCAGATAATATCATCATTTTCTATCTCCTCTAGGTTAAGAGTGTTGAACTAAGAAATATGAATTTGATTGAGTAACCCATGTAGGTTTTATGGAAAATTATGTGACTTAAGGGTCCATGGTTGGTTCCCCAATGATATATTGACCCCAGTGAGTGTGTTTATGGGAAAAGGATTCTGATGATTGTTGGTGTCACCTTAGAACCTCAATCTATGATGTGAGAATTATATAGATATATTTATGGTGATATTTCTTGATCTTGAGAGGATGTACTTGGTTATGTGATATGTGATGTGACATAATCGTAACATACATAAATATTTCCTAATTTTATATTAATATCCAATACATTTCATAATAGTACATATCTGAGGGTTATGAGGATTGGTGTATTTAAATACTATTTATATAATCATCTTATTTAGTAAAATACCTTAAACATATCCCATAAATTTCTTCTCTGATTTTACCCTTTTTATAATTTTTTTACTTAAAACCGTTCATCAAAACCTGAGGAGAATGGATATATAAGAAAGGGTGAGCTCAGATGCTCAATAAGTTTAAACATGAGAGATATCAACCGATGATCTTATTCTAGAATAATATATAAATAAGGCTATAATATACTAATTATTAGTTATAAATTTCAAAACCAATCATTCATAGATCGTAATTAATTTTTCCTGACTTAATGTTTTAGTATTTCAAAAGACATTAGTCAAAAGAGTGAGGAATCATCATGAATCAATCATGAGCTGTGACAACATATCATAACCATAATAACATGAAATAGGAATTAAGACATAATAATAAGTATAGAAAATCATTTAATCTTACATGGTTTACTTACAAGACTATCGTAGTGGATAAAGTCCCATAGTGGACTGAGTTCACTCCCCATTCCATCATTTCCTTAGTCAAGGTTTACTCACAAAACAATCTTAGTGGAAAAATTCTCATACTTCACTAGGTTAACTTCCCATTATAGTCCATATAATCTCATGATATATCAACAAATACCTAATTCATTGTATCTATTTAGATGACCACCCATCACAAAATAAAAATCAAACATATGCATTCCACAAGATCATAAAAACATTCATTAATACATCATTTAATTAACCATGGAAAAGAAATGAGTTTCATAAAAATTTTATCATCATATAATAATAATTTATACATAAAAATAAGTATTTTATCATTAAATAATATAACCATTTATTCATAATAAACATCAATTGATGTTTATACAGATGGAAAACACCTTTTAATGAGCATTTGAATGATTTTTTGAAAAAAAGTAAAATATCCTTTTACTTTTGTATCATTAAAATAAAAAATTAATTAAATTTGAGATATATTTTCTCTTTGAAAATAAACAGGGGAACTTTTAAAGTAATATTAAAAAAATGTTCATGATGGAAATAAAATCCATTCTCACAGTGAATGTTAAAATAAAGATTCCTTTCCTTTCATGCTTGTGGTAAGGAATCCAAAAGTATGTCATTTAGAAAATGTAAAGAATATTACATTTATTTTTTTATATAAATTAAAAAATGGATGAAAATTACATCAAATAATTATTCCATAATATAAAATAATATTCTTGAGAACATTTTAAATAAGATAGACTTGGAATAAAAAGTTTTTGTAATAAAGACGAAATAATGTTGAATTTTATGAAAAACATGTTCTGAATAAATTAATATTACAAAGATATAAAAATAGTATTAATGAATTAAAATTTATAAAATAACTATAGGATATGAAAATATATGGGGTTTAATATATAAAGAAAATATAAATCCACCAATGGAGATTCAAGTGTAAACAATACCGACTACACTGAGATTGAAACATAAACCCTTACCTCAAGTTTTGTTTTACTTCATAAACAATAAATACTAATATATAATAAATTTATAATTATTATTAAAATATTAAAAAACCACATTCATATATAATATAACATGTATAACTCCATTATAATTTCCAATTATCCTTTTATTAACCATTCTTTGTTAAAATTAACATTTATGTGAACACTGGTCTATTTTCTACTCATGTTTCTCTTTGATGGTTCTGTTACTTAAACAATATTCATTTTTTAATTTTATAGAAAATATTAATCAAGTAATAAGTATAATATTTATTCACTATATAAAATTTTATAACTATTTATATGATGGAGTGTTAAAAATGAATTACATAACATCATAGAGATGGTAGTCTGTATGTACACACTAGTGATGTTTCGACTTTTCAATGGATGAAACAAAAGAAATGTAATAATAATTCAAAATTATGAAATTGTAATTATATCCTAAATATCATATATATTCATTAAATGTGTACTTATGACCAAACATCTAAAAAGGTAATGAAAAAAATTAATCACATCACTTCATGCAGGGGGTAGTAATCACATACACATGAGTGATGCTATAATTTTATTAAATAATGTAATGGGATGGAAAATCGATATACCATTAATATAAAAACATCAAATTATAGTAAATATACTTATTTAATAATGTTTATATTGTTAAATAACATTTATAGGAGTTGTAAAAATGAAAGAAATATGGAAAAGATCGGTAAGAACATATGCCTATTCTTAGAGAATATTCCTTTTAAAAACACCTTAAGGATTCTTGGATGAATATTTTAGGAAGACCAAAACCTCAAGTTAATGTATATGGATGTTAGGAATGTGTTTTGTTAGATATTGTTCAAGATAAATGGTTCATGTGGTGTGTAGAATAGAGGATTGGACGTTCCGTTTTTATAAGTGAGGGGAGTGGCACACTTGTAATTATTAAGAATATTAAAATATAATAGTCACTGTCATGGAAATGTGGATCAAAATTTGATAGAGTTTAAATATAGGATGATATAGAAATGAAATAAATTCCAAAAATAGTATTTAGAAATTATTTTAGGTAATTTTAACCCTTTTCTCTATAGTTGAACCCCTTGTTTAAAATTTTAACCTTTTCCATATTAATGATTTTCCCCAACTACTATTCATAATAATGAAAAATAAAAGTGGTTATATTAAAAAATTTGGAAACTAAAATTACAAATATGGTATCCATTCTATAAAATTAAATTCCTATAATTGGAATATATTCATTTAAAAATAAGTGCATAAAATGTAATAAAAACCATTTTTAGCATAAAAATGTATTTATTCTCATTCTATTCCTTGTAATAATCATTAAATGTTTTTAAAACATTATAACAAATGGATAGATATATATAGGGATCAACTTAAACTTATTTATAAATCTCATAACCTTTTTCCATGGAGATATTCATTGGAATACCTCGTCACCAAATTTTAATTTTAGATCTCCCTGAGAATTGAGAATATAATTATTCTATTAAGATTGAGATTACATGATGTGATTATGAGTGAAAATAACCTTAAAACCCATTTCATAATCTATATTAGGTCATAATAAATATCATTTTACAACTTCATACCATCACATTGAAGTTATATACTTCCATCTATAGAGGGATTCATAAGGATCCTTCAGAGTGCTTGAGTGAAACACGTTATTATAGGAAAATTCAATTAGGGAAAGTTATTGATCCCAACCAAATTTTAAATCCATAATAATTGAAATCAAAATATCATTGAGGTTTTTAATTCTCCTACCATACTGAATATCTTCCTGAGTATGATATTCAATGCTAAAGTTCAACTTAGTATTCAAATCTTATTGAAAACTTCTCTAGAACGTCAAGGTAAACCCCTGATCCTGATCAAATAAAAAAAAGTGTTAATCTATGAAGCCTTATGTCACGACCCGCCCTCGGGGTCCGTGCCGTGACTACCCCAAGCCCGCCTTCCATAGGCCAGGGGCTGGCGACTAGCACCAAGGTCTAAATCCCGGTAAAAAGGGAAGGCATTGACTTTGTAAAGTAAACAAACACCACAGAGTAAGCAAGTGGAAAGTAAACACTAAGCAAAAGCATAGTACAACTGAAAGCGCGGAAAAGTAAATGGGCCAGTATACAAACCCAAACTGAAAGTAAAGTACAACTCGAAAGGGAAAACAGCAACTGAAAAGTAAAATCCGCTACACCAAGCTGTCCACTGGAAATCCCACCTGAAGGGTGGGTACAGATAGCTCCACTGCTCCACGGGTCCCGCCGTCCGCTCCGAGCACGTCCCGCCCAGTGGTCCACCTCCAGGTACCGTCCTGCTCTGCAAGCCTCAACTAAGATCAACGTTGTCCATCATCTGCAACCAACACAACGTAGTGCGGGAAAAGCCCGTGCAGGGGTGAGTATAAGCTACTCAGTAGGGACCCCGAGACCCCTGAAGGTCTCTCAAATCCACAAAGGATAAACCACGAGGAAAGGTACAATCACGAAGTAACAACCGAAACTGCTTAGGTATATGCCCATACATTTACCTAAGTCCTCAATTTCAAATACGCTCCAACCTCCGAGCCCAAGTACAACTCAGTCCACACAGGAAAGTAAACGTATTCCACACAGGAAAGCAAAACGTAATCCACACAGGATAGCACAACACAATCCAAACAGGAAAGCAACAGAATTCAGCTCACATAGGTATACTTCTTCAAAAGACGATAAAGATGATCTATGATCCATCTAAGTCGTCGGACCCACGAAGGATCGATAGGTAACTAACCCCCTCAAAAGACCCACACAGGATCGGGCCCACGTAGGACCTGTAGGCGCTGGTTCACACAGGACCGCTGAGCGCAAAGACCCACACAGGATCGGACCCACACAGGATCGGGCCCACATAGGACCTGTAGCACTGATCCACGTAGGATCGCTGAGTGCTGTAGTCGTCGTCGTCGAATCCACTCAGGATCTCTGTACTGTCGTCGTCGCAGTCACAATAGTAGTAGTAGCAGTATTAGTCATAGTAACAGTTGCAGCCAACACTAGGGTTCCCGCACACAGCAAGCTCATACAGGAGGATTCGCTCCACGAGCCGAGAGGCTGATACATCAACTATCACAAAGTCCAGAGTTGATGTATCCAAAAGTTCCGTATCGTCAATAGGAACTCAACGCAACAGACGGCGCGTCGATCGGATGCCCGGTCTGAGAGTTATTGGCATTTTCGTCCCCGGGCCCGGTTGGTTTTTAAGGCAAAACCAACCCGACCGTACTCCACCTGCGTCCAAACCTCGGGCGGAGTATGCCAAAATATCCGTCTCACTAAGAGGAACACAACAAAGCTGACAACATGTCAATCGGATGTCCGTAGCTCAAGATATGAGCGTTTCGGCTCCGAAGGCCCGGTTGGTTTCGTGAACGAACCAACCCGGCCGAACTCAAAGTATTCCGAAACTTTGAGTGCGATATACCGAAACGACTGTCTCGATCAAAGGATCGCGTTGCCGTAGACGGTTCGTCAATCGGAGGTCCGTGGCTCATGTTATGGCCAAAAGACCGAATCCGTCTTGAAAACGGGGGGTCCGGGTCCGGGCCGACACGGCCCGACCCCCCTGGGTTGGCCCGAACAAGGTCGACCCGAACCGGGTCGACCAGACCCAGGTCCGACCCGGCCCGGCCGGCGGCGGACCGGCGCGGCGGTGCGGCCCGGCCGGCGGCGGCGCGGCCTGGTGCCGCTGGGGTCACGCGCGGGGGGCTAAGCCCCCGCTTCCAGCATGGCGGCACGGCTTAAGTGCCGCGCCTTTTAGAGATCCGGCCCCCCTCGTGGGGGCCTGCTTGAGGAATCCGGGGGGCCTCCTGCCCCCCTCAAGGAAACCGCCCCCCCAATTAAATGGGGGGGGGGGCTTTTGAACGCTGGCCGGGGGAATTAAATTCCCCCAGATTTTAACCATCCGGCCGGCCACCTGGCCGGCCGGTTTTTCTCCAATGGGACCGCCAAACCGGTCCCCTTTCCGGCTTCCGACGCCGGCGGCCCGGCCGCCGGTCTTCTCATCCCGCTGCGGCCCAGAACCGGCCGCGGTGTTCGTCGTCCGGCGCGGTGCGACGGCACCGCGCCCCTCTGTCGCGCCTTTGATTCCCTTTGACGCGGCGCGACGGCGTCGCGTTCTTGATGATCCTTCCACGGCGCGGCGTGACGGCGCCGTGCAATATAAACGTGCGAATATCCGCGTGGTGCGACGGCACCACGCCATCTTGTTTCACCCGCAAGATAAATCAATCAAGAACAATGGAGGGGGTTCGGCCGTGTTCATGCGGTCCGGCCCCCCTCATGTTAAACAGTAACACATATTTAAAATCCTCACGTTAGTCATGCTAGAACCACGAACAAGGATAAATAAATAAACGATAACAACAACCCCTACCTTGGGTTCAAGTTCGAAGATTTGTCAACGTCCCGCAGAAGACAACGTCGCGGAGGTCGGGCGTCGTGGTAATCGTTCATCAAATCTGATGAAGAAGAGGTACGTCGTTGGCGAATCTTCGTATGCCGACGAAGGAAGTCCGAGGAGGAAGCGACGTTCCCTTTCGTTGACACGGAAGACGAAGAAGAGAGAAGCAGCGTTCTTCATCGGAGCTTGAGCGTTCTTCGTCAAAGCTTGAGCGTTCTTCGTCAAAGTTTGAAGAAGAAAGAAAAGCTCTCAAATCCTCTCAAGATGGCTAAACGAATCTAACCAAATAAAATAAGCTAAGAGCTTATTTTATTAACTCAACCAAACCTTTTTGAATTTCAAAGGTTTGAAAAAGTTAAACAACTCAACGTAATTAATAAGCTAAGTTGTCAAAACATTTAAAGAGGGGTTAAAGGGAGTTTTGAGAGAAGTTGAAAAGTTGGGTTTCTTGTGGGACCCACCACACTTAATCCTCTAAAGGGATGTTAAGTGGATGTGGGTCCCACATTTAACTTCCTTTGAGAGGAGTTAACCAACAAGAGTAAAATAAAAAGTGTTCCACATTTTTATTCAACTTTTTATAATTTTCCCAAAAATTAACTTTCGTCCCGCAATAAACGCAACTTCGGAAAAGGTCTCCTCCAGCGAATATCGGCGCTGCGAGTTCATCGGTGCCCTCAGATTTCAATTCCGATCACCGGATCAAAAGTTAGGAATTCCTGCTCATTCGTTCGCTGAACGTACCCAAGCCAAACTTCGGAAATTGATTCCGGGAACACCGGGCCTCGGAATCAGGTGCCGTCTGAAACCGCGCTCTTGTAAAATTCCAAAGAAAATTAAGAAAAAATTTCTCTTGAATTTTACGGGTCTTTACATTACTCCCACCTCAGGTCTTTACGTCCCCATAAAGATACATAAAAAACTAGGGAAACAAATGAGGGTAATGAGCACGCATTTGAGCCTCCCGATCCCATGTGCTCTCCTGGAGGTTCCCGTGCTGCCATCTGATGCGCAAAAGAGGAATCGATCTCCCACGTAGGACCCGCTCCTGTCGATCCTCTATCTCCACCAGGACCTCCGTAAAAGTCGCCCCATCGTCAACGTCAATCTCCCCATGGTCAATGATGTGCGTCAGGTCGTGCACGTATCTCCTCAGCTGAGATACGTGGAAGACGTCGTGCACCCGGTGCAACTGAGGTGGCAGAGCCAGGCGATAAGCCACCTCACCAATCCTGCTGAGGACCTGGAAAGGTCCGATGAAGCGCGGAGATAACTTTCCGCCTCGACCAAATCTCCGAATACCACGTCGAGGTGAGACCCACAAGAAGACGTGGTCGCCATCCTCGAACTCTAGTGGCCTCCGCCTCCTGTCAGCGTATGACTTCTGCCGGCTCTGAGCTGTCCTCATCCGCTCCTGGATGACCTGGACTTTCTCTGTCGTGGCCTGGACCATCTCCGGTCCCACAAGTGCTGACTCCCCAGGGTCTATCCAGCACAAAAGAGATCTACAAGGTCGGCCGTACAATGCCTCGTACGGTTCCATCCCGATGGTGGAGTGGTAGCTGTTGTTGTACGCAAACTCCACCAAGGGTAGGTGGTCCTCCCAGCTATGACTAAAGTCGAGGACACATGCGCGGAGCATGTCCTCGAGAGTCTAAATGGTCCTCTCCGTCTGACCATCCGTCTGAGGGTGAAAGGCTATGCTCAGACGTAGCTGTGTTCCAAACGCCTCCTGCAAGCCCTTCCAAAGCCGGGAAGTAATGCGAGCATCTCGATCGGAGACGATAGAAGATGGCACACCGTGGAGCCGCACAATCTCCTGAACGTAGAGACGTCCCAAGCTCTCCACTGATCCCTGCTCTCTGATGGGTAAGAAGTGTGCCGACTTGGTGAGTCGGTCAACAATCACCCAGATGGAGTCGTGACCTCTGGAAGTGCGTGGAAGTCCAGTCACGAAGTCCATAAATATGCCTTCCCACTTCCATTCTGGAACCTCCAAGGGCTGTACCAAGCCTACTGGTACCTGATGCTCTGCCTTCACCTGTTAGCAGGTGAGACATCGAGAAACGAACTCTGCTATAGCCTTCTTCATGCCCGGCCACCAGTGCTGTCGTCTGAGGTCCTGGTACATCTTCGCCACTCCAGGATGTACCGCCAAAGGAGAAGTGTGAAACTCTCTTAGAACCTCCTCTCGCAAAGTGATTGGTACCATGGTACGTCCTCTGAAAAGGATGTCGTGCTCTGCTCCAAGGGAGAAACCATCAGGTGCCTGTCCCGAGGATATCTGTGCACGCCGTGTCTCACAGTCAGCGTCCTCACGCTGTGCCTCTCTGACCCGCTGCAGTAGTGGAGGGGTGACTGTGAGAGACTGGAGGAAGGCTGCTCCATCTCTATCCACGAAGGATATCTGCAAAGAGGATAGCTGCTCCGTCGCCTCCTCAAGTAGCTGAATGCCCGTCCTTCTGCTGAGGGCATCGGCTACTACGTTCCCTTTCCCAGGAGTATAGACTATCTCAAAGTCATAGTCCTGGAGGAACTCGAGCCATCGCCGCTGTCTCAGGTTCAGGTCCTTCAGCGAGAAGATATACCTGATACTCTGATGATTGGAAAAGACTGTAAAGCGCTCGCCCATCAGATAGTGTCGCCATGTCTTCAGAGCGAAGACCACTGCTGCTAACTCCAGGTCATGGGTAGCGTAGTTCTGCTCATGCGGCCTCAACTGATGTGATCCATAGGCGATAACTGCCCGCTCCTGCATCAGAACACATCTGAGTTCGGTCCCTGATGCATCGCAGTAAACTACGTTCCCTACTCCCTCCTCGGGCAACCTCAAGACAAGTGCGCTGGTCAATCTCTGCCTCAGCTCTTGGAAGCTCTGCTGACATCTGTCTGACCACACCAAGGGTTTCCCCTTCTTTGTCAATGCTGTGAGTGGTGCCGCAACTCTAGAGAAGTCTGGAACGAATCTCCGATAGTATCCAGCTAGTCCCAAGAAACTCCGAACCTCAGTCACGGTCCTGGGTGGCTCCCATGCTAACACAACCTCAATCTTCGCGGGATCCACTGCAACTCCCGCCTCAGAGATAACGTGTCCCAAGAAGTGGACCTCACGTATCCAGAACTGGCACTTTGAGAGCTTACCATAAAGCTGGTGCTCTCGGAGTGTTTCTAGTATAACTCGCAAGTGATAGGCGTTCTCCTCCTTAGTCGTAGAGTAAATCAGAATGTCGTCGATGAAAACCACGACAAACTAATCGAGGTATGGCTGAAAGATCCTGTTCATGAGAGCCATGAACACTTCTAGAGCATTGGTTACACCGAAAGGCATAACCAAGAACTCATAGTGGCCATACCGACATCTGAAGGCCGTCTTCTGCACATCCTCCTCTCTGACTCTGAGCTGATGATAGCCTGACCTGAGGTCTATCTTCGAGAACCACCGTGCTCCCTTGAGAAGATCAAAGAGGTCATAAATCATCGGTAGCGGATAATTGTTCCTCACTGTCACTTGGTTCAGGCGACGATAGTCAACACAAAGTCGCAAGCTCCCGTCCGCCTTCTTGGCGAACAAAATCGGGGAAGCCCAGGGTGAAACACTGGGTCGGATGAACCCCTTGCCCTGCAAGTCCTCCAACTGTACCCGTAGCTCTCAAAGCTCGGCGGGGGCCATCCGATATGCTGGAGTGGATATCGGGGCTGTCCCGGGGTACAAATCAATATAAAAGTCTACCTCTCTGCGAGGAGGTAGCCCTAGAACGTCGTCGGGAAAAAACGTCCGCAAACCGATCCACCACTGCAGGAAAACCAGGACTCCGCACGTCAACTGCTCCAAGGATGAGGCTAGTCATCTGATGAGTGATGGGCTGTACTCTCCTCCGCGGAAGTCCATCCTGTGCTACAAAGGCTCCCTTCTCGCTGGTGAAGGTGAACCTGCTCCCGTCGGTGCGTACACATCGCACCTTGCGCCTAAAACAGTCAATCTGCGCATGGACCGTAGATAGCCTATCCATGCCCAAGATGACGTCGTAAGGCCTCGACGCTGCTACAAGAAGATCCCAGCCGAAGCTCTCGCCTCCTAGAGTAAGCTCACACTGCCAGCACCAGTGCGTAATCATCGAGTCTGCTCCCGTAGGAGTCTCTAGCCATAAGGATCGAGCCAACGACTCTGTCGGAATCTCCGAGCTCCGAACAAGGGCAGCGGCTATGAAAGAGTGATTCGCTCCTGTGTCTATAAGAACTACAGAAAGGGTGGAATAGACACAGATAGTACCTCGAATCATCTCGGGTGTGCCGTGGTCGTAGGCCTCTGCTGCCTGGAGCTGTGCCTGTCTCTGCCCGCCAGCTCCCTGTGGTCGGGGTGGACCTCCTGGTGGTGGTGGTGGCAGAGCCTCAAAGCGTCGCCCACCACCGGCTTCTCGTCCAGCACCTCTGCCTCATCCGCCTCCTCCCTGCGGACCGCCACGGTCGACCCTCTGCCTCTGCCTCGGTGGTCCCTCAACTGTCTGCTGCTCCTCGGCACGACGGGTCAGGCAGTCACGAGCCATGTGGCCCTGCCCGCCGCACGAGTAGCACTGTCTGCCTCTCGAAAGACTGGCTCCTCGCTGTGTGCCCCGCACTGCTGAGCTAGTGCCTTGAGGTCGTCTGCCCGAAGGACTGGTCTGTCTGGACCCCTGAGTCATCCGTCGACTGCCTGTTGCAGATGACTCTGCCACGTGCCGCCCTGCGGTGGGTCGCTGCGCTGGTGTAGACTCAGCAAGGAAGCTCTCGATCAGAAGGGCCTGCTCCAGTACTCCTGTCTGAGTCGGTATGCTGAGGGAGATCAGCGATGCCCTAATCTCGTGTCTCAAACCCTTCTCTAAGGTCCGGGCCCGGAAGAATGGGTCTCGTACCATGTCGGTCGAGTAGCGCGAGAGATCGGTAAATCTCGCCGAGTACTGAGCGACCGTCATGCTGCCCTGCTGCAGCTGAAGAAGCAACTGGATACGCACCGCACGAAGGGTGGCTGGGACGAACTCCGAGCGGAAGAGGCTGTCAAAGTCCGTCCAAAGTAGAGATGCCTCATCGTGCACCTGGAGCATCAAGCTCCATCATCGTCCTCCTGCTGCGTGTAGTAGGCTCGCAGTGAGGATCACCATGAGGTCTGCTGGTGTCCTCACTAGCCTAAACACACGTACCACTGCCTCCAGCCAGTCCTCGGCTGCCTGGGGATCCGTCCCCCAGCGAAACCTGGGTGGTCGCTAGCGCTGAAACTCATGCAGTGCGCTGAGGCGACGTGCATCGTCAGCGGCTAGCGCTGGAAGCATCGGGGGCTCGACGGGTAGTGCTACCGCCGGTGCCACTGCTGACAAAGGGCCCTGCACCGAGGCCTCGTCGCTCAGTGGGCTGTCATCACGCTCGACTCTCGGAACCCTAGCTGGCTGCCGTCGTGGGGCCATCCTGAAAAGGAAACAGGTGCGCCACGGTCAGAACAGTATACCTGGTGAGCTGATATAAGTAATCACAAAGAAAACTTGAAACACACACGCAATCAATGTTTTCGTGCATTAAGTCGGAAATAAGAAGTCAGGGTCCTGGCGTACGGATACGTCGGCCGCCGCACCAACACTGGACTCCCTGGACTGATAACCACACTCAATACGCTAAACATTATTGCTTCATATAGAAAAGATCAGAGTTCGCGGTAGAACCGAACTCCTCTGATACCAATTTGTCACGACCCGCCCTCGGGGTCCGTGCCGTGACTACCCCAAGCCCGCCTTCCATAGGCCAGGGGCTGTCGACTAGCACCAAGGCGTAAATCCCGGTAAAAAGGGAAGGCATTGCCTTTCTAAAGTAAACAAACACCACAGAGTAAGCAAGCAGAAAGTAAACACTAAGAAAAAGCAGAGTACAACTGAAAGTGCGGAAAAGTAAATGGGCCGGTATACAAACCCAAACTGAAAGTAAAGTACAACTCGAAAGGGAAAACAGCAACTGAAAAGTAAAAGCCGCTACAACGAGCTGTCCACTGGAAATCCCACCTGAAGGGTGGGTAAAGATAGCTCCACTGCTCCACGGGTCCCGTCGTCCGCTCCGAGCACGTCCCGCCCAGTGGTCCACCTCCAGGTACCGTCCTGCTCTGCAAGCCTCAGCTAAGATCAACGCTGTCCGTTGTCTGCAACCAACACAACGTAGTGCGGGCAAAGCCCATACAGGGGTGAGTATAAGCTACTCAGTAGCGACCCCGAGACCCCTGAAGGTCTCTCAAATCCCCAAAGGATAAACCACGAAGAAAGGTACAATCACGAAGTAACAACCGACACTTCTTAGGTATATGCCCATACATATACCTAAGTCATCAATTTCAAATACGCTCTAACCTCCGAGCCCAAGTACAACTCAGTCCACACAGGAAAGTAAACGTATTCCACACAGGAAATCAAAACGTAATCCACACAGGATAGCACAACACAATCCACACAGCAAAGCAACAGGATTCAGCTCACACATGTATACTTCTTCAAAAGACGATAAAGATGATCTCTGATCCATCTAAGTCGTTGGACCCACGAAGGATCGATAGGTAACTAACCCCTGCAAAAGACCCACCCAGGATCGGGCCCACGTAGGACCTGTAGGCGCTGGTTCACACAGGACCGCTGAGCACAAAGACCCACACAGGATCGGACCCACACAGGATCGGGCCCACAAAGGACCTGTAGCACTGATCCACGTAGGATCGCTGAGTGCTGTAGTCGTTGTCGTCGAATCCACTCAGGATCTCTGTACTGTCGTCGTCGTAGTCACAGTAGCAGTAGTAGCAGTAGTAGTCACAGTAACAGTCGCAGCCAGCACTAGGGTTCCCGCACACAGCAAGCTCGTACAGGAGGATCCGCTCCACGAGCCGAGAGGCTGATACATCAACTGTCACAAAGTCCAGAGTTGATGTATCCAAAAGTTCCGTATCGTCAACTGGAACTCAACGCAACAGACGGCGAGTCGATCGGACGCCCGGTCTGAGAGTTATTGGAATTTTCGTCCCCGGGGCCCAGTTGGTTTTTAAGGCAAAACCAACCCGACCGTAGTCCACCTGCGTCCAAAACTCGGGCGGAGTATGCCAAAAGATCCGTCTCACTAAGAGGAACACAACAAAGCTGACTGCACGTCAATCGGATGTCCGTAGCTCAAGATATGAGCGTTTCTGCTCCCAAGGCCCGGTTGGTTTCGTGAACGAACCAACCCGGCTGAACTCAAAGTATTCCGAAACTTTGAGTGCGATATACCGAAACGACCGTCCCTATCCAAGGATCGCGTTGCCATAGACGGTTCGTCAATCGGAGGTCCGTGGATCAAGTTATGGCCAAAAGACCGAATCCGTCTCGAAAACGGGGGGTCCGGGTCCGGGCCGACCCGGCCCGACCCCCCCTGGGTCGGCCCGAACCGGGTCGACCCGACCCGGGTCTGACCAGGCCCGGCCGGCGGCGGACTGACGCAGCGGCGCGGACCGGCGCGGTCCGGCGCGGCCCGGCCGGCGGCAGCGCAGCCTGGCGCCGCTGGGGTCACGCGCGGGGGGCTAAGCCCCCGCTTCCAGCATGGCGGCGCGACTTAAGTGCCGCGCCATTTGGAGATCCGGCCCCCCTCGTGGGGGCCTGCTTGAGGAAACCGGGGGGCCGCCTGCCCCCCTCAAGGAAACCGCCCCCCAATTAAATGGGGGGGGGCTTTTGAACGCTGGCCGGGGGAATTAAATTCCCCCGGATTTTAACCATCCGGCCGGCCACCTGGCCGGCCGGTTTTTCTCCAACGGGACCGGAAAACCGGTCCCCTTTCCGGCTTCCGACGCCGGCGGCCCGGCCGCCGGTCTTCTCGTCCCGCCGCGGCCCGGAACCGGCCGCGGTGTTCGTCGTCCGGGGCGGTGCGACGGCACCGCGCCCCTCCGCCGCGCCTTTGATTCCCTTCGACACGGTGCGACGACGTCGCGTTCTTGATGATCCTTCCACGGCGCGGCGCGACGGTGCCACGAAATATAAATGTGCGAATATCCGCATGGTGCGACAGCACCACGCCATCTTGTATCACCCGCAAGATAAATCAATCAAGAACAATGGAGGGGGTTCGTCCATGTTCATGCGGTCCGGCCCCCCTCACGTTAAACAATAAAACATATTTAAAATCCTCACGTTAGTCATGCTAGAACCACGAACAAGGATAAATAAATAAAAAATAACAACAACCCCTACCTTGGGTTCAAGTTCGAAGATTTGTCAACGTCCCGCGGAAGACAACGTCGCGGAGGTCGGGCGTCGCGGTAATCGTTCGTCAAATACGATGACGAAGAGGTACGTCCGAAGAGGTACGTTGTTGGCGAATCTTCGTATGCCGATGAAGGAAGTCCGAGGAGGAAGCGGCGTTCCCTTTCGTTGACACGGAAGACGAAGAAGAGAGAAGCGGCGTTCTTCGTCGGAGCTTGAGCGTTCTTCGTCAAAGCTTGAGCGTTCTTCGTCAAAGTTTGAAGAAGAAAGAAAAGCTCTCAAATCCTCTCAAGATGGCTAAACGAATCTAACCAAATAAAATAAGCTAAGAGCTTATTTTATTAACTCAACCAAACCTTTTTGAATTTCAAAGGTTTGAAAAAGTTAAACAACTCAACCTAATTAATAAGCTAAGTTGTCAAAACATTTAAAGAGGGGTTAAAGGGAGTTTTGAGAGAAGTTGAAAAGTTGGGTTTCGTGTGGGACCCACCACACTTAATCCTCTCAAGGGAGGTTAAGTGGATGTGGGTCCCACCTTTAACTTCCTTTGAGAGGAGTTAACCAACAAGAGTAAAATAAAAAGTGTTCCACATTTTTATTCAACTTTTTATAATTTTCCCAAAAATTAACTTTTGTCCCGCAATAAACGCAACTTCGGAAAAGGACTCCTCCAGTGAATATCGGCGCTGCGAGTTCATCAGTGCCCTCAGATTTCAATTCCGAGCACCGGATCAAAATTTAGGAATTCCCGCTCATTCGTTCGCTGAACGTACCCGAGCCAAACTTCGGAAATTGATTCCGGGCACACCGGGCCTCGGAATCAGGTGCCGCCTGAAACCGCGCTCTTGTAAAATTCCAAAAAAAATTAAGAAAAAATTTCCCTTGAATTTTACGGGTATTTACACCTTAAAACATCCACAATATATTTCCTGACAAGATAATGCAGATATAAATCTTCTCTAATTGAAATCAAATGTCTGAATTTTCAAGTAAATTGACTAAAACCCAAATAACATTATAGCCTTTAGATGTTTTGGGGAGTCTAATAATGAAATACATAGTGATGTTTTCCCATTTACATTAAGGTATGATTAATGGTTATAAAAACCCCTTAGACTTATATATATTATCTATATATAATTAATATACTAGGAATAGAGATAAAAACTCTAAAATCCCCCTTTTCATATCGTCACACCCGAAATAATCTTTTAGATATCTATGCATGTTAATACTTATAAGTTGGGTAGAAAATTATAAAAAATAAGATATATCTAAGAGAAATTTAATAAATTTAGGTATTTATGGGAAAAAAATACTATAATCATAAGATTTATAATTCCTTGAAAATCATGGTTTATTCAAAGAAAAAGACTCACTGTCTTATTTAATTCAATATCTTCCTTCTACATCTCTTAAATCCTAACATAGAGGGATGATTGAACATTCATCTAAGAAAGATATAATCTATCCTAATTATTCATGATTTCAAGATAAATATTTTTAAAATATATATGTATTTTATCTATTTAAATCCTCATCATATTAAAACTAACATGGACCTTCTATATTAGGGGATTAGTTTACCAGTTCGACATCTTAGGGGGGTAATGAATTGAGAAGTCATAATATTTAATCAACTTAAACCATATAATTTAGTGTATATTTAACTATTTTTGTGTGAATATACACTTTAATATTTTATTATTATTATATATATATATATATATCAATTTTTTACCATAAAGGTAACACTTATATATTTTTAATAAAATAATTACCACTAGAAACTCCAAATTACGAGTTTTGTAAATTTTTTTAAGAATTTTCAATTGGTGTGAGGTGTAAGAAATCACCATATAATTTTTCATGAGGTTACATACCAATACCCTGTTTTATGTTTAACCATAAATTATAAACCCTTATCAAATATAGAGATGTTTGAGCACAGGTGCACTGCACAACCTTATCTTCAGTTCTTGAAATTTTCCTCATAATCATACTTCTAAAGGAACTTCACTTCCTTCCATTTCAACATGGTTATGGGATCCAAGATATATATCTCACAAATGATCAAAAGTATCCATAAAACCATAATAAAACTATGGATCTCAGTTACCATGGTTATTCAAGCCTATTTCTTAGTAAATTACAAGTTTAAATGTTTCACTGATATACACTTGATTGAGATTATATAACCCCAAAATCAGACATTTTTATCTAGATTTCCCTATTGGTATATTTGGGAAAAAACTTATCCTTCTTCAAGGTCCTCAACAAAATTCTAAAATGTTCTCAATAGCCGTCATTTATCTTGAATCATATAATAATATCACCTATAAAGACTACCATAAACTGATTGAGGAATTCTATAAAGAAAATATTTATTAAATACATAAAGATAATAAGGTAATTAGTTAGTCCAAATGTAATCAATATAAATTCATAATGACCATAAATCCTATGGAAGGATCTCATGGGTATATTCTCATGCATGACCCAAAATTTATGATATCCAAAACTAATATTAATCTTGAAAAAGTATTGACCCCTGCAAAGTTGATCTGACAAGTCATTAATTCAAGGTATATGATATGTGTTCTTGATATTAATCTTGTTATGTTACCAATAAACAATAAAAAGAAGAATTGAACCACATTTAATTATTAAAAAATTTATTGGTGAACCCTATGGAGATTATATATTGAATAAAAAACACTCATCAATACGCTCTTTGAGTTTCTTATTCAATTATTACAACTCAATTAGGGAAATTATATACGGAGTCTTTTAAATAAGAATAACATCAATTACGAGTTCTATTAAAAAATCAACTTCAATATTTAGGGTAATAATAGTAAATTCCTTGAGAAATACATGAAAATATTCATGAGAAATATGAATATATTCAATTTTGGGTTTATCACCAACCATTTGATGTAAATAAACCTAATGAATGGGTAATAAGACCCATATAGAAGAAGTAATCTCCATTGAAGGTTTATATTCATCCTCAAACTGAATGGCAGTGATAGGTTGATTTAGAATATCTATTGTGACTTCCATTAATTGGAAATTGATATTATAATACATATATATATATATATATATAACTAAATCCAACATATTCTTAAAATAACATCAAATTCAACTATAATAAGAATAAAATTATTTGGAGGAATCAAATTCTTGAAAACTTCTATCAGAGTGGAGCTATAGAATGAGGATGCAATCATCATATCATTAGGATTTTTCAAAAGTAATTCAACATATAAAAATTTAATTGGTGTTATGATACCATTATAAAATTTATCATATACAAAAGAGTGGGTATAACTAGAATAAAGTAATTAATTTTTAGTTCTAGAGTGGATGATAAGTTTACCATTCCATAATTTGATATCATGACACACTTAATCAATTGGGATAGCAATATATTTACCTTTATCTCTTATAATAAGAGGTTTTTGACCCATATTATCTTCATTTTCCCTTTAATCATAACCCAATTTATAAAATTACCAAACTCTTTTCCGTTTTCACATTAGTGTGTGGGAGGGGGAATCAAACAAAGACTTCTCCACATTTTTAAACTAAATTTCCTATTTACATATATTTTAAATTAAACATCTCAATGACATTATTTTATACACTTGAAACATTTACCAGTACCTTAGAGTAAATCTCCCCTTACTTATTTTCACACTTACAACATAAAGAAAGATTAATTTTCATTCCTCTTTGTGTTTTATTATTTTAATTTCCTTGAAACTTCAACTTTATCTTATAATATAAAATAAAAACATGAAAGGAATATCCAATCCATATTTCTATCATTAGATAACGTCAAATTATTTCTTCATATCTACTAAAATATAAAATGTATAGTTCCATTCAAAGAATTGGTTCTAGGTCCCTCAAGAATTGATTAATTTTCCTTCTAGGGTTGATGATAAAACCATAATCATATGTTGGAAGTATTATAAAATTTTCCACATATGTACTAATATATTCATCATACTTTTTCTTAATCTCAAGGAATTCACTTTTCATTTTCATGAGAAAGGAATGGGGAGAGTACTTATTGAGAAATTCCCCCTAATTTTATCCCATTACATTGATTCTAATTCATCCATTGGCCTCATATTTTTAATATTATTTTACAATTAGTTGTCTTCTCCTTCCAAATGATACACTTCTAGGAAATATTTATTATGCATTGAGAATTGGTGAATGAAAAATATCTTTTCAGTAGTATTGAAATATTTCTTAGAGACAAGTAGATCAGATAAACCAACAAAAGAAAGTGTATATCCCTTAATCAAATACTCAATAGTGAATTGATCATTCCTTTGATCATTTATAAGATCAAAATTATCTATGTCTTAAGAGAGACATGTGTTAATAACAATACTATTTTTCATTCCAACTCTCATGACATTCGGTTTCTCAAGAGGAAAATTATTGCATTTCCACCACATTAATTGTTAGAATGATTTTTACAGGTTGAATAAATTTAATAAAACCAATAAGTATAGTGTACACATTATTCTATAATAATAATAGTGAGAAATTATATTTTCATTAAAATCATCCTTGATATTTCCATTATTATGGAACATTATTATCAAACTATGATAATTTTATTTTTAATATACATAAATATCCTTTCTTTATAGATGGTAATAAGTTCTATCCTTATATTATTCATAACCCAATCTCAAGAAATTACTAAATAATCCTCTTACACCAACTGAGTAAACCAAAGCTTCACATATAAAAATATTATGTCATTTTATATGAATATTCAATAAATTTCACAATAGAAAGTTCCCCGAGGACCGTAATGGTATAGTTTATTTGGTCACTAGATACATAATCAACTTATTTCATAAAATATCAACAAATATCTCCAATAATGTCCTTCTATCATTGTACCTTCCTTATAAATCTCAAATATAAAACCTTTTTTCATTACTTGGGGAAAATAGAAACACAACAATGGGTGAGCTAAAATTCTCTATAAGTGTAAACATGGGAGATATGAATTGATGATCATATGGAGGAGTATGATATACATAAGGGTATGATATAATGATTATAAATTAAAACTTTCATACCTAAATATTCTTAGTTCATAAATATTGAATCATGAGATAAAGATTTAACATTTTAAAATACACGAGTCATAAGTGTAATGAATCATCATTAATCACCCATGAGCCATGAGAGCATATCATAACATAAGAAAATTCCATTAGAATTTCAGAAAAATTATAATAATAGAAAATAATATCATTTTTCAAGGTTCACTAATAATACTATCTTAGTAGAAAACTTCCTACAGTGAATTGGGTTCACTCCCCATTCCATCATTTCCTTATTCAAGGATAAACCCAAAGTCTATCATAGAGGAAAACATACTATAATAAATTGCGTTCTTTTCCTATTCCATTTCATATTGCCTTACAATACATCAATAATTATGCAACAAATTTTATATATTTAATGTAACTACCCATAAAATAATAAAAACCACACATACATTTTCATTAGATCATAAAAAAACTCATCAATTCATTATAGAATAAACTGTGGAAAAGACACAAGTTTTAGAAACATTTCATGATCCTAGAATATTAATCAATATATAGAAATAATTTTAATGATATAATTAGATAATATCCATAATTAAGTATAAAAAAAATTCAAAGGATGTTTAGATAGATTAAAAATACCATTAAAATATAATTTGAACATTTCATTGAAAATAGGGGAAACTATCCTTTTCCATTGGTATATTTAAAAATTAAAATTTATAGAATATAGAGAAAAATAATTTCCTTGAAAATATAATGGTACACTTATTAACTATTATTAAAATAAATTAATGATCATGATGAATGGGAAGACAATTCTTATGGTTAATGTTAAAATAAAGATTCATTTCACAAATTTGATAATAAGCCAAAACGTTTCTTCTTTAGAAAGGATCATAATATTTCTTCTAAAAATTTATATCTTGAAAAATATTTTGTAAAATTAATATAAATGATAATTTATCATATAAAATATAACACTTTAAAACATATTAACAAACATATACATGGAAGGAAAATTTTATCGACTGAAGAGGAAATATTGTTAGCTTTACTTAAAAATAATTTTCTCGGTCATTTTGAGTAACAAAGAGAGTAAAATGGAAATAATAATTTAAAAATATAAATAAAAAAATTATGGGATATAATATTTAGTGTTTAATAAAAAAAATTATATAATTACCCAAATGGCGGTTCAAGCATAGTCAATCCCGATTAAAAATGAGATTTCCATATAAACATTTACCTTAAATACCTTCCTGATTCGTACATATTCAATCATCCTGTATAATAAATAGAAATTTATTATTTAAATATTATATATTATATAACCATATTCATAAATACTTTCCATGTTTCATTCCATTATAATTTCTAATTATCATTTTATTAATAACTCTTTAATAAAATGAATATTTAGGTTATAACTCTTCCATTTTCCATGAAAGTTTGGTTTTATTATTTCAGTAATTGCACCTTAATCATGTAATAATTATATATAAAATCCTAATAATATTATAATTATCATATTTATTCATTATATACAATTTTATAACCATTGATATTAATTATTTATTAAAATTAAATTACGTCTATTCATGGAGATGGTAGTTCGTATGTACACACGAGCGATGTTTCCACTTTTCAATGGATGAAAAGAATGAAAGGTAATTAATAATTATAATTTATAGAATCATAGTTTTATCATAATTATATTATATATTCTTTAAGTCTATCCTTATTACAAATCATTTATAAATGGAAATGAAAAATGAATCATATTAGTTTGTGGAGGAGGTAGTCCACACATACGCATGAGCGATGTTATCATTTAATAGTAGATGGGAAGGAGATAGAAAATGGATATCAAATTTGATTAAAATAATATAATTATATTAAATATTCTTATTCCATAATGTTTATATGGATAAATAAATTTTTTATTATTATTAAGAGGAAATAAATATGAAAAAGGTCAGAAAGAACATATACCTCTTCTTTGGGTATCCTCCATTGAGAAGCACCTTAAGGATTCTTGGATGGGTATTTTGGGAATACCAAAACCTCAATGTCATATACAATTAATGATTGGAGAGTATTGATTAAGTTATTTTTTTATATAAATTTCTCATGTTCTGTGTAGAAGAGAGTATATGAGGTGCCTTTTGCGTAACTGAGGAGAGTAGACCACATGTAATTTTTAAGAATATTAAAATATAAAAAGTCACTCTCATGGGAAATAGATTCCATATTTGATAAAGATAAAAGGTAGGATAGTAATTTATCTAAATAAAGTCATAAAATAGGATTTAAAAACGTTTTTATGTCATTTTAACCCTTATCTATTTAGTTTGGCCCCCTCATTAACCCATTTAACCATATCGTAGTAATGAATTATTACCTAGATTACTATTCATAATGACAAAAAATGATAGTGGTATCATTAGAAATTTTGTAAATTATTATTAAAAACATGGAAAATATTTTATAAAATATAATTCATATAATTGAGATAAATTTATTTTTAAATAATCATGCAAAACACAACAAAACCCATTTTTAAAAAAAATGAACTTTTGGGTATAATACTGTATTTATTCACATTCCTTTCCTAGTAATAACAACAAATATAAGGTTAAAATATTTTCCTTAATATATTATCTAAAATATATTTTTAATAATTAATCAAATGTTATTAATTTAATTTTTTAATTTTAAAAAATATTGAGTGCATACAAATGATTTTTCCAAAAATACCTTTTTTTACATTCAAATGATTTTTAATTTATATTATGACCAATTTATAGACAATGAATACAATTTATGCATGCTTAAAAAATATTTTTTCATAAGTTATTAGGTCCTATTTATAAAAACCTATCTAATCATAATGAAATAACTAACACATATAATAATAATATTTCAACAGTACACCACAATTCAATTAAACATAGTTTTGTGTGTAAGGAAAAATATCAATAATAAGAAAATTATTTAAAGAAGAATATATCATAACATCTTGTGGGTATTTCAAGAAGTTTTTGGGTGTATTTAAAAACCGATTGACATGATTATATGAAATTATATAGGAGAAAAAAATTTCCTACAAGATGTATTTACATACATGTTATTCTATTAGATGTTCTCTTTGGAAATGTCCTTCGTACCTACTACTATAGAATGATTATGATTCCTTCTCGGTGTTAGGTGTTTATTCATAATGTCTATTTATCATGTAGGATTACATCCTATGGATCATCTCTTCCTAATGAGTATTGATCACCAAGGATTACCCCATAGGGATCGACTTTATGCCTGATGACTATTGATTATCTTGTACTACCACATATGGATCATCTTTATGCTGAATGACTATTGATTTCCAAGGATTATATCCTAGGGAATATATTATACTCTAAATATTATTTATCATATTTCATTAACACATAGTGATCATATTGGTTTCTAATAACAATTTATTATCTTGGATTCCATGGAATTTACTTGGAGACTGATGGCTATTTATCCCCCAGTATTACCTCGTAGGGATCATCGATGATGCCTGATACTATCATGGATTCCTAGGATGTGATTATAGGGTCTAGTGCTTGTTAATGATATATGTGGATTCCTAATATACTTTATAGGATATGGAATTTATGATTAATTCTATATGGTCATTGGGCTAGGTACAATTTGGAATGATAATTTGACTTTGTCATATAGACTCTAAAACTTACCAAAGAAGGTATAGTCAATTCCTGGGGCAATTATTGGACCTAAGGATAGAATATGGTTAATTTAATTATGCTACTATATTTTATTTATTTCTTATTCTAGTTATGTAATAAGAACTTAAATTTCATTTATTAGTTATGCATTAAATCATTTTGATGGTGCCCTAATAAGTTGTACCCAAACATTTGTTGAGAGACCATGTTATTAGGGTTTCATAAGAAACTTCACTAATCACAGGTTCAGGTATGTAAGAGTCTTAATGTTTCATTATAAAGGATAATAGATCAAGCTAAATTGTAGACTAGGATGTATAAAGTATTAAATATGGTAGTGGAACCACTATTCCATTTTATTCATTTATTTATTTCTATTGTGATCATTCTAGTGGGAGATTAGTAATTGTATGCTGGCATGGCAATGAGTTTGTATTATATTTTCTTCAGTATTTAATTTATTATTGGTGGTTATTTTTTATAGATTATTTTCAAAATTATTTAATCCTTTTCATATTCCTTAGTTATTTCTGATTATTATTTCACAATTCAATATGGTGGTAGAGTTTCCCCTTGACAACTCCCTAGAACCCTACTACTAAAAGGAATCCTATGGCATATGAGGAGGTGCACCTAAGACCCTAATGGATGTATAGTATAGGAACGAGTTCAGTGTGTATAGGATATGTATTTTATATACATTTAAATTATCTTCTTATTTGGATATATGGTATACATGCGATATAGGTATATATTGAAGCTTATGATGGACCACAGACAGGAGTGTTATTGACAATTTTCTTATGGGAAGTCCATGTAACCCAAGATATGAGATTTCTATTAATGGATTATAATATATTAGTTGATATTATTTTTAAATGATGATGTGTATATTTTATATTGGTATTTATGGTTTCAGATCTTGGACCATTGGGAAGATGCTTTTTTACATGAATCACTCTTAGAACATATGACATACAAGACATATGTATGCTTGTGTGTGATTGATATAATTTACAACTTGGGTTTACTATTTAAAATGTCAATACTTTATTATATTAAATTTTCCTTTGTAATGTTATTGTGTAATTATACTTATCTGAAACATAACATATTTTCTCTATCAACACGTCATGTAGATTCTATAAGGGGATTATCCTTGATGATGACCATACAGTACCTCCTAGTAAGGGATGTGTAGTGACCCTTGATGGGTTTGTACATGAATTGGATGAATTCATGATATAACCCTAATGAGTAATTAAGATATTGATTATTGATGAAATAAAATGGATTTTTATATTTAATGATTCAAAAAAACCTAAATAGTGTTTTCTTATATAGCTTTTTGGTGTCATTGTATTTAACCAAACCATGTGACCATAGTGTACTCAAAACTAATCATCACGAGTGGTTGTTGTTATATATAAATATGGATGAGATAATGATCATCGAGTGTGAAGTCTCATATGAAGATTCACATTGAGGATTATTACAATGGAGTGGGCTGATGGCTTGGCATGTAATGCATGAACTGTATATGTATGAGATCCTTAGAGTGGGTGTTTTGGGAACCTGAGTTTCCTTAGAATTCATGAGATAAGAACAAAGTATTTACCCATGAATTGCACAATTTATTAGATATATTTATTGGATAAGTGTAGGAATTATATGAGAATGATGTATTTCTCATATATGATGATGATGGCACCATGGGAAATAATGTGTTAGGGGGTGAAAATGGATAAACATTCCTTGAGGGGACTGAAATGCGTGTGTTGATCAAACCTATTGAGGTTTCCCTAAAGGATTATTAAAAGATAATCTCTATGGTAGGGAGTAAAATATAGGATGATAGGGGGTGTGACACTTGTGACCTATGGAATATTAGTGAGCACCAAGGATGTTATTCCTTTGAACTGGGATGGCTAGGTTTTGATGTTTCATGTTAGATATTAGGTATGAGTGGGATGGAAATGTTAATTATTTACATGTGGTAATTGATGTAGAGTGAGTAGTAGAGATAAAACCCCATGTTGGTAGGTTTTTGGTTATGACGTGACTGGCCATTGGATGTATGAGATAATACAAATATTTGGATGAGAATATGAATCATATTTTTTTTGGTTCATTGGAAAATACCATTATCAAATATTTATATGATGTTGGATAGATAAGGTGAGTTGGCATCAGTCTTGGGGGGAAATCGAAAACGTATAATAGTATATTGGATCAGAGGTGCATCGATGCTCAGGTTGAGAGAATGGAAGTGGTTTTCATTAGTCAAGAACACAACCATGGAATTATACTAAATATCGGGGCAAGGCATTGGTGGTGGTATTTAGAATAGTCAGTTGATGTCTCCATAAGTTAAGGAATCATGAATGGGTAGTGGTGAAAGTTCATTGGTGGGTGTATTTAATTGTTTTTAAAAAAGGCATTATAGTGGAGTCTTGACTAGTTCTTTTGCATAGAAGTTGAGGTAGTGGGTTTAAAACCACACTATGTATGTCACTTATGGTATAAAAGATGTGTTTCTAGGATTAATTAAGAATTTTAATGGAAAATTAATTGTATATAGGTGTTTTGTATAGATTGTGGAGGCTTGTATGAATCAATTTAGGATTGGTAATGATGAGTGGTACTGGGTTTTGAGTGATTATTTCATGAATAATTGGGTATAGTGATATGGAAACCACACTGAGTGGTTCATTAGACCACTAGAATTGTATTTTAGTAGTGAGCTTCGACAATGGGGAGAACCATGTCTCAAAATCAGACCTTTTGAGTGGATAATTATAGTGGGAATAACCATAAGCCTATAGATAAATGGTTTATGAGATAGTGGTGTCTTGGGATGGAAGGTTCTACAGAGTTCTGTCTCTGTGTTTCTAGGGTGTTGATGAGTAGTAACTTGATTTTTTTGAATCATGTGCCTCTTTTTGGGAGTTGTGTAACAAGATCTCATTCATTATTCTAGAGTATAACATGGTGAGATGGTGAAGAATTTACAATTGATATGGGTTAAGATTTATGATTAAATGATTGATGATACTTCTCATAGATGATATGTGTTATGGTGCCGAGGTTTTAACACACCATACCTTTTTTACTATATAAATCCATGAAGCAATTTTATTTCTTGTTTTTATGAGAGGTTTGTTTTTATAATTGAGGTCCCAATCTCAATTTTTAGTGTTAGGATATCTCAATAGGGGTCTTTAGGATGTGTTTTAAGACCCATTTAGTGGTATAGGTACTCAGCTATAACACCCTAACCCAAGCTACCTAGAGTCGATACAATATTACATAACATTGGAATAATTACAAGGGATCAAATCTCAAAAGGTCAATTAGTTTAGTAGACTTGAAATCATAAGATACATACATAAGTTTTACATTACATCATGAAATAAAAACAAAAACATTTTTGTCCCCTTTCAACACACTTATATCCCTTATCCTATCCCTGCAGGATAACCATAAAATAATTATTCACATCATGGGAAAAATAAAACATAGAAAGGGGTGAGTTGATATTCTCAGTAAGGAAAAAAATATAGAGGAAATATTCATAAATATGCATAAATAGTTAATGAAATTTATATGACTAAAACAAAATCCTTTTTAAACATAAAATTCTGTATAATATGAAAAAAATAAATCCAAATAATGCTATTGACCTATTCACATAAATATTCTACTAGTCGAATAATCACATAGAATATGAAAAGAAAATTTCATATTGATGGAACACATAATACCATCAATCATAACCACATAGTCAAGGCCACATTCCAAGAATACAAATAAGATTTTGTTAAGGCCTTGTGCCAAGACACTGGTTTGTCTCATGAGACCTACCGATTCATTGAGGAGCAATAACAAGCTCCACCCGTCACTTACTATGTCCAATGCATTCCTCATATGAAAAGGTTGAAACATAACATAAACATTAATATTAAAACATGCATATGAAATGATAATACTTTAATAATAAACTATTAATTGTATAAAAATAACACATCCATAGTCAAACATATCACAAAAACCATTAATACAATATGGAAGGTTGTATCATAGAAAATCAACTTCAAACAAGTGTAAAATCAAATAAAGGATATTGACATAGATGAAATAAAAAATATTTGTGTGAAATATCTCTTTCTATTGTGAAATCATTTAAAAGTAACATAATTATAAAATAAAACATTTATTTTGAAAATATTCATATAATCTTGTAAGCGAATACTCTAAGGTGTTATAATGGTGGAAAATATCTGCATCATCCGTATAAGTTAAAAAAACATTCTTTCCTTAATTTTGCCAAAAAGGTCGTAAAGGACCTTATTTGGAAAATGAAGGAAATATTTCTTTATAAACATTTTGATAAAAAGTAAAAAAGGGTATAAATGATTATAACCCATAGTCTAGGAAATAGTAATTTTTTTGAAACACATTTTTATGAAACATGTATGTGGATGATAAAGATGTCCCAGTAGATACTCACGTATAAACAACATCAGATAATGAAGAGATTGTTGAATTAACCCTTAACATGTACTTTACCTTGGTTGAGGGTACTTATAACTCCTTTATAATTATTAAATAATTGTTATTAAATTATAAAAGAACCACATACATAAATATGATATCATATATGATCTTTTAATATTGATTTGTTAATAATATTTCAGTAGTATCATCGTTTCAGGTGTTAACTGATTCATTTTACTTTAAATGTTTTGTTACAAAAGTCATGTTTGTTAGGGATAAGATGTATTTTATTCATATCCATAATTATATTAAGTTCTTAAAATTATTTTTTTAATCATAAAATGAAATTTATTCTCGAATGATTATGATGGGGAATGAATCTCATCGGGTTTGTGGAGACTGTAATCCGTATGTACGACGAGCGACAATATCATTATATTTATGGTAAAATCATATGTAATTGGACGGTATATCATATATATATAATCATTAAAATATTATATTTATTTTTTACATAATTTATACTCATTGATATACCCATCCAAATAATGAAGTGTTTGAATAACAAATTACACCACGACGTAGAGATGGTAACCGTACATACACATGTATGGTGACTTTTTCATTAATAGGATGGATATAATAATGAATATAGTTGTACCATATCTATAATAACATCAAATTATGAATAAGGTACTGGAGTTATTATTTTGGTATGGTAATAACAAATAAAGAGGAAGTGGAAGAAGAAAAGAACTTGAAAGAGGTGGTGAAATAGTTACCTCTTCTTTAGGTGCTTCCTTTTGACATGATCAAAATGGATCCTTAAGACTTCTCTCTGATAAAAGAAAGGCCTATATGATTAATTTAGGGTAGTTGGGAGGATATTTGGGAAGGGTTTGGCTAAGCCAAATTGATTTGAAGGTGTTATTTTGAGAGAAGGGGAAATTCCCTTTTATAAGAGAGGTGAGGGTCACTTTAGGAAAAAACTTGAAATGTTATTTTATAATAAAATAATTTTCGGTTCCTAATAGCTCAAAAATGATTTATTTTGAGGATAAGGTTGTTATGGGTAAACAATATCTCATCCAATAGGTTTTATATAGGTTTATGTCACCACATTAACCTTATATTTTAGATTTAACTCTTAGTAAAATAGTTTGACATTTACCATGTCTCCTTGTATTATTATATTATATGGTTAACAAACAAACTATAAACTCCCAAGATAACACCAAGTGGTTAATTATTGATATATATAACCTCATCTAATTCCTTTTGTATAAACTTATATTTTTGGGAATATTAAATCAATTAATAATATAATATTTGTTTTAAAAAATCATTTATGTCCATTTCGACACTATTTGGTATTTTGTTTTGGGAAAGTCATAAAAACTTGATTAATTCAATAAATATTCATTTAATCAACCCTAAAATGTCATATTGACCTAAAATATTTTTTTTAATTCATAAAAAGTCACAATTTACATTTATTTGGATATTTATAATTTTAATTATTTTAATATTTCATTAATAAAGTAATTACTGCATCATCATTGTGTCCTAAATAAATTTAATTATTTAATGTATAAAAATTATAAATAAAATTCCATTATGTCAGAAATAATTTTAAATTTCTAATTAATATTTATAGTAGAATTTATCATATGTATAACCCTATATTAAAAATGTTTTAGTTCTGTAAATTTGAATTTAACACTTTTAACTCTTCTTTAAATAAAATAATAATAAATATCTTAATCAAATCCAAGTGGACCAAAAGGATAATATTTTATTCATGAGGTTGTTCTTGGTCAAAATAAATTTATTTAGTAGAATTGTGACATGTTTTAGGGTAATTATAATATATTTTTTACCTTTAATTACCCTGTTTACTTTCAAATGTGGTAAATAAAAGTCAAAAGTTAATATTCACCAAAAATTATTTTCATCTTATTAAACCACATTTTACTTATTGATGTCAACCATGTCTCTCATATTTTATAAATTCAACTCACATAAGTGGTAAAATTATGTTTTATACAAATTTGCAAATGCTCTTAGAAGTTTGGTAAGAGACGGTAAAAAGTTGAATAAAATTTTATATATCTAATTTTAATATAAAACGACTTCAATGAATTACATTGAACATATATAGGTATTATGTATATATTTTTACCTATAATAAATTTAAATAAAATAACTAATTATTTAAATAAAAAGTCAGTTTTAAACAATACCATATTGTTTTTCACTATTAATCAAAAATTGAATGTTTTCGGAAAAATACCAAAAATTTACCCTAACAAAATTTTGATATTCCGAATCCAAAAATGAATTCTTTCTTAGAAAATAAAATTTATAAAATTTAAAAAAGTGTGTATTACTATTCATAACGGCTAGTTTGGTGGGTCGTGGTGGGTTTGAACTCAAAGTTGCATACAATAAAAGCTATTGTATTATTCAAAGAGAAGTATACCGTGGAAGATTTGTGTGTTACATTCTTCCCTCCTGCAAATAATTTCATCCTATAAATTTCTAGAATACTACTGTACAAAAAGATTCAGGTGGTTATTCATCATATGTTCCTTGGGTTCCCACGTTTCCTCTTATATCTTATGGTTTCTCTATAGAAATATTACCAGGCGATTCGTCCGGTTTCTCAACACTTGTTCCCTAGGATTAAGAATTCTAATAGGCTCTTCAAAATAAGACAGGTCGTGTTCTAGGTCTATTTCTTCATAGGTGAGTACATGCATTGGTTCAGGCATGTATTTTCTCAACAGTGCTACATGGAACACATCATGAACTTTGAAGAGATACATAGAGGCATTTCCAAATGATAAGCTACATCTCCAATTCATTATAGAATTTAGAAAGGTCGGATGTAACTTGGACTCAATTTACCCTTCTTAACGAAACGTATAACACTCTTCCATGGAGATACCATAAAAAAACATGATCTCGTACTTGAAATTCCAAATCCTACCTGTGGTTATCGACACAACTCTTTTTCCTGCATTGATCTGCTTTGATTTGGTTTTGGATAACCATAACCTTTTCTATTGTTTCCTCAAAAAGTTCTAGGCATACATGTTTTATTTCACTAACATCTTCCCCACAAGTTGGTGTGTGACATCTCTTTCCATATAATTCTTCATATGGTGCCATCTGAATACTTGAATGGAAGCTATTGTTATAATAAAATTCTACCAGATGTAAATATTGATCCAACATACCTTGAATGTCATGTGAGAAAGATCTCAACCTGTATTATAAGGTTTTAATTGTTCATTCTGATTGTCCATCAGTTTGAGGGTGGTAGGTAATGCTCAAACGAATTTCAATATCTAGGGCCTTCTGAAGGCTTTTCCAGAATCTTGATGTAAAATGAGGATCAAGATCAGAAACAATCGATAGGGGTACACCATGAAGTCTTATAAATTCATTAATATATAGTCCTGAAAAACATCCTAGTGGTAAATATTTTCTTATAACAAGAAAATGTGCTAACTAGGTAAGATGATAAAAAATGACCCATATTGCATCATTCTTTCTAGGAGTCATTGGTAGCCCCATGATAAAGTCCATCATAATATCATCCAATTTCCACTCAGGTATGGGAAGTGGTTGCATGACTCCTCTAGGATGTTTTCTTCCAGCTTTCACTTGTTGAAAAACCACACATCTTGAAACATAATCAACAATATCTCTCTTCGTGTTGTCCCAAAAAAATATTCCTTCAAATCTCTATACTTCTTAGTGCTACCAGGGTGTATAGAGAAATTGGAGCTATGTGAATCATCCAACAATTCCCTTTTTAGATTACGTATGTCAGGAACACAAAGTATCTTCCCAAATTTCAAAATTCCATCTTCATATATGATGTCAATCAATATCCCATCATTCACAGCTTTAATTTTCTTTTGAAACACCTTATCATCAGAAAGATAACTTTCCTTTCTATTAAATATGGTTTATCAACCATTTGAAAAGGTATCGATGTATCACCTTCCATGAATATTCCCATATCCATATTTACTAGATCCATGACCATAGGATCAATTTCAACTCTCATATTTTTCAAAACTCTATGATCCTTTCTGCTCAAAGCATATGCTACTTTATTTTCCTTACTTGGGTGGTATTTTATAGTGCAATCATAATCCATGAGTAGTTAGAGCCATATCCTATGCCTCATGTTGAGTTATTTTTGTGAGAAAATATACTTTAAACTCTTGTGATCGTTATATATCTGACATTTTTCACCATAGAGATAGTGTCTCCATATCTTCAAAACAACGATAATAAGTTCTAACTCAAGATCATGAGTGGTATAGTTTTTCTCATGAATTTTTATCTGTTGTGATGCATAGGCAATAACACAATCGTTATGCACAACCAAGTCATTTCATTGAAGCATAACTATAAATAACAAACCCATCATTCCCTGATGGTAGTGTCAATATTGGATCATTGACTAATTTTCTCTTCAGTTCCTCAAAACATTCTTCACACTATTTTCCAAAACAAATTTAACCCCTTTACGTCCGAGCTTGGCTAATGGGTTATCCAATTGGGAAAAATTCTAGATGAAATGCCGATAATAACCTGCTAAACCAATAAAACTATATACCTCAGTTATACTCGTCAGTGTTGGCCATTTTTGTATTGCTCTTTTCTTAGAAGGATCAAAAGAGATTCCATCCATAGAGATAATATGGCCAAGAAAAGAAATTTCCTGAAGCCAGAATTCACACTTGCTAAACTTCCCATATAATTCATTTATTCTAAAGGTTTTCAGAATAGTGCACAAGTGATTTTCATGATCTTCATAGCTTTTGGAGTAAACCCAGATATCATCAATAAATACCACTACAAATTCATCAAGATAATACTTGAAAAATATATTCATTAGATCCATGAAAATGAATGGTGCATTAGTCAGTCCAAGAGGCATTAGTATAAACTCGCAATGCCCATACCTTGTACAAAATTCTGCCTTCATAATATCTTCCTTATTCACACACAACTCATGATATCTAGATCGAAGGTCAATATTTGAAAAATATTGAGATTATTGAATTTTATCGAATAAATCATCAATACGAGGTAGGGGATACTAGTTCATTATTGTTATTGCATTGATCTCCCTATAGTCAATGCACAACCTCATAGATCCATCATTCTTCTTAACAAAAAGAACATGGGATCTCCATGGAGAAACACTATAGAGTATAAATACCATATTACTCAATTCCTCCATTTGTTTCTTTTGTTCGACTAGTTCCTCAGTGGCCATTCTACAAGGGGTCTTCGATATGGGCCTTGAACCAGGAATTAAATCAATGGAAAACTCAATTTCTCATTCTGGAGGATGTCCAAGTAAATCCTCTGGAAACACATCAATATATTCTTGAACAATAGGTACATCCTATAGTTGAACATTCCTTTACACACCCATAGTTATTTCACTCTCTTCCTCCCAAAAATAGAATTTTGTAGATCTACTGGGGGTGGATCTAGATAAGAATCAGATGGTGACATTTCTGCTTTAAAGATAAGGTACTCCATATCATCATTGAATATTATAACCACATTCTTCTTACAATATATTTTCTCATCATTGTCCAAAAGCCAATCCATACTGAGGATTATATGAAATTAAATCATTGTTATAATGATGAGATCATTAGATAAATAACGTTCATATTTTTCAATGTGAACTGATTCACAAAACATTGTTGTAATTGTACTTCCCTTAGGATTTTGAATGACAAATCCCTTGTTAAATTAAATTGGAAATATCTAATTTTCATAATAAACTAGGAAGATACGAAACAATGCAATGATCCAGAATCAAATTAAGCATTGGCTAAATTTGGGTAAACCATGAAATTACCTTCCACTACATATTTCAGAGATTCAACCTCAACAATAGTGATCAAATAATCTTGACCTTTCCCCCTTGGACTTTTCTATGGTATGTTTCCTTGGTTCTTAAGAAATTCATTCACATAATGCCCCATTTCTCTATAATTGTAGCATTAAACATTGAAGAACTCTTTCTTTCCCTTGAAATCACGAGCTTGGTGGCCTTTTTCACCAAACATGTAATAGACTCCCATTCCCTTCAGGAAAGTACCGTGGTGTTTCTTCACACATTTACTGCAGAATGGATATTCAACTTTTCCCTTCTTCCCTTTATTTACATTTATAGAGTGTTTAACAGATCTCTTCTTCTTTTTCTTTGCTTTAATGTCGTAAGACATAGAGAATTATTTTTCTATCTTGATATCACAAGAGACTATATCTTCGTATGATGATAAGGATTGTGTGACTAATGCTCAATGGAGAAATTCTTTTAACCTATCAAATAATATATCAATCTTAATCCTTGGGTTACATATATAATCTGCTAGATGCCTTGCTAACCTTGTCAAGTTAGCCTCATAATTTGCGACATTCTCATCCTCCTTTTTCTATAAACTCAGAAATTATCTTTCCTTATCCACTTGATGGTCACTAGGAAAGTATTTTTATAATAAAATCTCTTTAATATCCCTCCATTACATATTTTATGCTTCTTCATTCTCCTTTTTGTTTTGAATTAATGACCACCATTGATCTGTATCTCTCGTGAGGCAATGAACTACCATGAAAACTTTTTCCCTTTTGCGGTTCCCTAAAGAAGTAAATATTTTCTCTAAGAAACGTATCCATTTCCCAGCTACAAATAGATTTTTAATCCCATTTAATGTTGGTGGTTGTTACCTAATGAAGAGGTCTAATATTGATCCTCCGCATTGTGGGTCAGGGTCTTCCATATGGGTAAGTTTATTATTCATAACCCGAGTGAGTGGTCCCAATATAATGATAAGATGATCAGCACCAGTTGCATCAAAAGATCCAATATAATTATCTTTAGCAGGAGGGAAATTCCTACATGAATTACGTGCATTGATACAATTTTCATTCCTTCCACTAGGCTCCATTTCTGAACAATGGCATACAGTAGACTAGTTTATGAATTGCAATACATAATTCCAAACTAGTAAAACACTTATCATAAATTGAAAAGTTTATGGATATAATCCATAATAATAAAAATGTTTTCATAGAGGAGGTATATACTTATAAATCCTTAATAATGTATTGTAATGAAAATTCGAATTATCCTAAGCATATCCCCCATGATTTTAGTAACCAAGAGTGTAGCAAGGCCCTTTGTCATGTACCAGGATACCTCAGGCCAAGCCCGAAACTCCTTGTCGGTGTTTTCACTCATAGGTACATCTGTGAAAGAGCCATATCTACCTGCTCGTATCAAGACAAGGATGTATTTCCTGGAAAACACACAAAATATCTACATTACCAAAATTATAGGATGTTCTTTTATACTAATACTAAAATTTTATCTTAGGGTAATGTTCTTTAATCAGAGTTTTTCTAAATCTAGATTCCATGGTTTGTACTAAACTTACACTGATACCAACTATAACGCCCCAACCCTAGTTACCAAGAGTTAGTGCATTATTACTTAACATTGACATGATCATAATGGATCAAATCCTGAAATACTGGTTAGTTTTGTAGGTTTGGAAGTACTAGATACATAGATAAGTTTTACATGACATCATGAAATAAAAACAAAAACAATGTTTTTTTCCCATTTGAACACACTTATATCCTGTAGCCTCTCCCAACAGGTCAACCATACATAATAATTCGCATCATGGGAAAATAAAACATAGAAATGGGTGATCTTAGATGCTTAGTAAGGATAACAATATAGAAAAAACTTTCATAAATTGGAATTAACATTTAAGGAAATGTGTATAGAGACCCTACATTTTCTTATATTACTATTACATCATTTCACAGATAAAAGACATAATAGTATAACACATAGAGGATCCAAAAGCCTTAGTGTCTTGGGAAAACTAGGACCACACATAAAAAATACAACATCTAGCATAATCATTTAATTAATTTCTTCTTCTCTAGCTTCTTATTGGCACTTGTCCTCTTCTTAGTACATGTAGCCACTTGAGGATATACATCACAATGGGTGATCCAGAAGCTCAGAAAGAGTATAGATAAGAACAATATGTCATGGGGTGAGAATAATCAGAACATAGGCAAAAGATCATGAACATGAGAGGAGCATAAATAAAAGAATTGAAATGTGGCAATGCATAAAAATGAAACATCATGTATTAGTGGTTAAATACCACACATAATTGCGAACCAAGATAGAATCTTGTTCACACATCATTTCACATTTACTCATGAGATTCATCACTTTACCCAATGAATTGGAGCACTGTGTAATTTCTGGCGCACCCGTCACTTTGAAACATTCATATTTGCACTATATAATTCCGGGCGCACCCGTCACATCATAACATTGTCATCATCATGTTTGACACATAGAAAACATATCAAAAATGTACATAACTAACCCATGGAAAGGAACCAGTTTCATATCCTAATAAAAATTTCATAAGATTTGGGTTCCCAAAAGAAAGAGGGAATAACATACATGTTACAAAAACCGTCCAATTTGAGTGAGAAGTAAAAGGGGTGTTCTTAAAAGAAGAGTTCTTTTGGAAAACATTTTGTTGGAAATAAAAACCAGTGAAAAAATGTATATCCCAGAAAATTAAAGACAATGATGAACAAATGATCTTTAAGAAGTAACCATATCAAAATTGGAATGAAAGGGGGAGAACCCGAAGGACGAAAATTGGGTTCGAGATTTCCCCTTACCTTGTACCAGAATGCTTCCTTATCTTTAATGTCCTATATAATGAAATTATAATCATTAATTAGAATTAAAGAACCATTTTTACATTAATAGGGTTCATTCTAGTTTCTTTATGTTATATTATGTTCCTTTGGTTGACTTATAGAGTTTAAAAACATTGTTTGGGGATGTTCATTTTTATGGTTTTTCTTGGGTGGTTCACTTGTATTCTTAAATTGAGGTTTGGGTAGAAAATGAAAAAAATACAGAAATGATATTACATGTAATTAATGATATTAAAGGATATTTAATGATTTTATAATGAATTATATTAGATCCATTTGGATAAATCATTAGATAATAATTAAATGATGGTTATTTGGGTCAATTTGGGCGGTTTTTGGATCACAATGAACTTTTTTTAACTTATCACATAGTAATATGTCCATAAGTTATTTACAGAACTTAAAATAGAACATAATAAACCTAAAATATTCCTGTTCAACCATAAAAATGGTTTCATGACCAGATCTGAAAGTATAAATGTAAGAAGAAAGCATGTCGTTCTTGAAGGTGATAAATTAACACCTCACGAACAACATTCTCTTTAATAAAATAAAATGAAGTGGGAAAGAGGGATGGATGATATAATATCCAATTAGAATCATAAAATTAAATTATATGTATAATACTGGAGTTACAATACAATTTGGATGAAGATAGGTGGAGAGAGATCAAGAAATGAACTTGAACTTGAAAGGAAATTAAAGGAGAAGAGGGAGGGAAATTACCTATTGAATCCTTCTCTTGACAACCTCCTTAAGGGCCTAATATTTGCCTTTTGATGAGACCAAAAGATCTTGGACGTGGGGTAGGGGATAGGGAAGGTGTTTGGGCAGAGTTTAGAGAATGCTTGGAGCTTGAGAGGTGTGAGGAAATGAGGGCGTGAAGGGTGGCTTTTATAGTGGAGGGGAGAGGGGTTTTCTTAATATAAAATTCATTAGTGTATTATTTCCCCAAAAGAAAAGGAATAGTGAGTATTGAATGACCAAGAATAGTAATTTTATAATGTAATCCCGAAACAAGTGGGCTTACATCAGCAGAACATCACACATGACCCTATAATTAGCTTATTTAGCTTATTTTGTAAATTACGGTATTTCAATATTCATAAAAAATTCAAGTATCTCAAAAAAATAAAAAAAATTAACCCAACCATTTTTCGAAGTGTAGAATCCAAAAATGAAGTCCATTTTTTAAATATAGTTTTATAAATATTATTAATTTAATATTTAATTAAAATCATAATTTACTTCAAAAAATAGTTTTTAAGATTAAAACAGATTTTGTAGTGCTTTCAAAAATTACATAGGGTCTTATAAAATTATCTAAAAACAATAAGAAATTAATTAAATAATTTATGAATAAATTTTATGGAAATTAATTAATTAATTATAAATAATTATTTATGACTTACAAAATACCAAAACGTTTACTAAGGCCAAATTGTTACTTTCTAAGATGTCAAAATTTTATTTAATTATTTATAGGTAATGTTACTCTTATGTTGGATGATTTAATATTCATAAGGGTCATATTACTATTCCTAAGGGTAGGTTACTATTCATAATGGTAGGTAACTATTCACCAAAAATTATTTTTGTTTCATTAGAGTCCAAAAAACATCTTGAACACAACCGTGTGTGTCAGATTTTCAAAATTCCAAACATAAGAGTGAAAAACTTATGTTTAAAAGTCACTTATCACTTAGTAGTTCATTATTTTGTGTTTTCATGTTATTTTATAAAATAAATATAAGAAGGAAATTTTCCATTTAAAAACATTGGGTCATTACATTCTTCCCCCATTATGGAATTTCACCCCCACAATTTCACATTACACAAAGAGGTGAGGGTACTTCTCCTTCATTGCCTCTTCTGGTTCCCAAGCTACTTCCTCAAACTTATGGTTCCTCCACAACACTTTGACAAGATGGGTTTCCTTGTTGCATAGAACCTTATCTCTCCGATCCAGAATCTTTACTGGCTACTCCTCATAGGAGAGATCATCTTCCAGCTGCACCACCTCTGAGTTTGGTACATGTGACGGGTTTGGTAGGTACTTCCTCAGCAGTGATACATGAAACACATCATGAACTTGAGCCATATTTGGTGTAAGTGCAAGATGATATGACATGACTCCTATACAGTCAAGGATCTCAAAGGGGCTAATATACCATGGTCTTAGCTTCCCTTTCTTCCTGAATCGCATGACTCTCTTCCATGGAGATATTCAAAGGAAGACTTTATCTCCAACGCCGAACTCCAATTCCCTTCGACGATAGTCAGCATAGCTCTTTTTCTGACTTTGAGTAGCTTTCATGTGTTTCTAGATGACTTGAACCTTCTCTGTCATCTCTTGAACAAGATCGGCCCCAAGTAGCTTTCCTTCTCCAACTTCATCCCAACAGGTTGGAGTTCTACATCGCTTTCCATATAGAACTTTATATGGAGCCATCTGAATACTCGAGTGGAAGCTATTATTGTATGAGAACTCAACCAATGGGAGATGCTAATCCCAACCACCTTTTAATTCAAGAGTGTAGGATATTAGCATATCTTCAAGCGTCTGAATAGTCCTTTCAGACTAGCCATTAGTTTGGGGGTGATAGGCAATGCTGAAATTTAATTTAGTACTCAAAGCATGTTGAAGTCTCCTCCAGAACTTAGATGTGAATATTGGATCACGGTCAGAGACAATTGAGAGTGGAACACCGTGAAATCTCACCACTTCCTTCACATATATCTTTGCAAGTTGTTCCAGCGAGAGATCTTCCTGAATAGCAATAAAATGGACAGTCTTGGTGAGTCGATCAACCACAACCCCTATCACATTATTTCCCTTCGACATCCTTGGGAGACCCTTGATAAAGTCCGTAGTAATGTCTTCCCAATTCAAAATGAATATAGGCAATTACTGCATCATACCTTTGGACTTTTTTCACTCATATTTAACTTGCTAACATACCAAGAACCTTGATATATATTCTGCAATCTCATTCTTCATGTTATCCCACCAGAAGTGTTCTCGGAAATCACGATACATCTTGGTACTCCCAGGATGGATATAGAAAGTTAAGCTATGTGCATTATCCAATAGATCCTTCATTATCCCGGGTGATGAAGGCACACAAAGCCGCATTCCAAACCGAATCACACCATCATCATCGATATGGAACTCTTGCAGCTTCCCTTCCTTTACTGCATTCACCCTCTTTTGTATCCCCACAACATCCCTTTTTTTCTTCTTTAATCTTCTTCTGGATGGATGGTTGCAAAATAATTTGGTCCAGGTAGGATGTATCCCCTGCCATTATGATTTACAAATCCATTCTTTACATATCCATGAAGATAGGGTCTTTCTGAATCTGTAGCATGGATAGAGTAGTATGTTCTTTTCTTCTTAGAGCATCAGGTACCTTGTTCACCTTTCTAGGATGATAGTGAATAGATCAATCGTAATCCTTGAATAGCTCTAACCCTCTCATTTGACGCATGTTGAGATCCTTTTGTGTGAATATATACTTTAGGCTCTTGTGGTCGGTGTATATGTCACACTTCTCGCCATAAAGGTAGTGCCACCAGATTTTCAAGGCAAAAATCATGGCTTCCAGTTCTAGATCATGAGTTGGGTAGTTCTGCTCATGGATCTTCAACTGTTGTGAGGCGTAGGCTATCACATTATCATTTTGCATGAGTACACATCCCAAGACTTTATTTGAAGCATCACTGTATATCAACAAACTTTCTCCACTTTTTGGTAGTGTGAGTACAGATGTAGTGATTAGCCTTCTCTTTAGCTCCTTGAAGCTTCCCTCAAATTCTTTTGTCTAGACATAATTTACCACTTTCCTTGTTTACTTAGTTAGCGGGCTTGAAAATCGTGAGAAGTTTCTCACAAAATGTCGGTAGTACCTAGCTAATCCAAGAAAACTACAGATTTCTGTGACACTAGAGGGTCTGGGCCATTCCTCAATCACCTTTGACTTTGAAGGATCCATAGAAATTCCCTCACTTGTGATCACATGTCCCATGAACGTGACTTGATTCATCCAAAATTCACACTTGCTAAACTTGTCGTACAACTTCTAATTTCTCAATATCGCCAACACAAGTCTTAGATGTTCTTCATGTTCCTCCTTGCTCTTGGAGTAGATGAGAATATCATCGATAAACACTACCAAAAATTTGTCGAGGTAATGTCTAAAGAATATATTCATCAAATCCATGAAGATTTCAGGGGCATTAGTAAGTCCAAAGGGCATCAACAAAAACTCATAGTGCCCATACCTTGTATGGAAGGAAATCTTCTGAATATATTCCTTCTTCAACTTTACCTGATGATATCCAGAATGAAGATCCACCTTTGAGAAGTATTGAGCTCCTCTTAACTGGTCGAACAAGCCATCAATACTTGGGAGAGGATACTTGTTCTTTATGGTGATCTTGTTGAGTTCCCGATAATGGATACACAGCCGCACGGTTCCATCCTTCTTCTTCACAAAGAGCATTGGCGCACCCCAAGGTGATGCACTAGGGAGTATGAACCCTTTGTCCAGATGCTCTTGCAGCTGCTTCATTAAATCCTCTAGTTCGATAGGAGCCATCCTATAGGGGCACTTAGAGATAGGAGTAGATCAGGGTATGAGTTCAATTGAGAACTCTACCTCACGATCTAGGGGAATTCCGGGTAGCTCTTCGGGAAATACATCGCTATATTCCCTCATGATAGGCATTTAACCATGGTTGGAAATTTCCTTCGACTCAACTATTTGGGTGAGGTATGCTTCTTCATATAGAATCAACAACCACACCATTGAAGGATTTTTCAAAGGAGATTCATGATCTTCCTTTAATATGTAAAGGAGCATGGGATGGTTCGAAATATGAAAAGATATTTCTTTTTCTCAATATTTGATATGCGCTTTATATAACAAGAGCCAGTCCATTCCCATTATAGCATCTAATTCCACCAAGGGAAGTATTACGATATTTTACAGAAGAATATTACCACATACACCAATAGGAGAAGAGTCAAACACTTGGGTTTCAATGATTACACCACTTGGTGTTTTTATATATATCTCTACTTCAAGGTTTCAGGGTTTCGATTCTATAGTTCTATCAAACTTGCATGATATAAAAGAATGCGTAGAACCAGAATCAAATAAGACTTTTTCCATTCTTGAGTGAATAGGAAGTGTACCTTGTACAACTTCATTATCATGATCCACATCCGCAGTAGTGATGGAATAAACCTTCCCTTTCTCCTTTGGCTTTGGTGGCTGCTGACACTGATTACCCTTGAGAACTCGAGGTTTAGTGCACTGGTTTGCATAGTTCCCTAGCTCCTTACAGTTGTAGTATTGAACCATGAGTGGTTCTCTCCTTTCATCAGCTACATTCTCCTTCCTTTTCATTTCTTTTCGACACTCTTGAGCATGGTGTCCTTCTTTCCCACACATGAAGCATTTCCCCATCTCTTTGAGGTAGTTCCCATGGTTCAACTTCCCTCTTTTTTGGCATGTGGGTTGTTGAGTTTTCTTCCCACCTTTATCATTAGATCCACCAGCTTGAAACTCAATATTTTGTTTCTTATCACCATGGCCATGGGACCATTCTACAAACTCCATGTCCACCTTTAGAGAACACTGAATAACTTCTTTATAACTCCCAAAGTCTCAAATTGCAATATACTTTCGAATGTGTGGTTTTAGTCCACTAAAGAATCTATCAATTTTGCTATCATTGTTGATAAAAAAACCTGAAGCATACCTTGAAAGCATTGTGAAATTTCCTTCATAGTTTGTGACATATTCTCCATGTTTTTACTTGAGCTCTATTAATTCTCTCTACATTTTCTTGTGAAGAGTTCTAGGGAAATACTTATTAAGAAACATTATCTTAAAGGCTTCCCATTTCATCTCTTCAATTTCCTCCCTTGGCTAGGTGTTCTTAATCAAATCCCACCATTGATCTGCTTCTCCATCATGAAGATAAATAGCTAGAGTAACCTTCTCTATCTCAGAACAGTGAAGCACAGAAAAGATCTTCTCCATGGTGTTGACCCACTGTTCCTCAACAAGTGGATCAGAAGATCCACAAAACGTTGGTGGTCGTTGCCGCATAAAACACTCGATAGCCAGTTGCTCCCTCTTCGGTGAAGGAGGACGTTCCCAATTATTATGGTTATTATTCATAACCTGATATAATTGCGTAAGCATCACCATGAAGTTTTGAACTCCACCTCCCAAATCATTAGGGATGTTTTTCGGGAAATAGTTGCATTGGCCCTCACATGAGTTGTTGGCCTGATTTCTCCTAGTTCCCACCATTTTCTCAAATAGAAAAGGATAGAACAAAACATAACTAAAGAAGTCACGAATAACTTATTCATTTAAACAATTATACCAAAAAAATAACATAAGGGATCCCAAGGTAAATATTCTTGTGTGCATATTTTTACTTAGTCTCATACTAGAGGTTTTCTCTAGGGTTCACTAATCCTAATTCCCAAATTAACTAAACCTTGCCTCTGATACCAACTATAGTGACCTGGACTTTTCTTAAATTAATATTACATCATTTAAAAGATAAATAACATAATAGTATTACACATAGAGGATCCAATGGCTTAGTGTCTTGGGAAAACTAGGACCAGACATAACAAATACAATATCTAGCATAATCATTTATTTAATTTATTCTTCTCTACCTTTTATTAGCACTTGTCCTCTCTTTAGTACATGTAGCCACCTGAGGATATAAATCAATAGGGGTGAGCTAGAAGCCCAGTAAGAGGATAGATAAGAAAAATATATCACGGGGTGAGCATAATCATAACATAGGCAACAGATCATGAACATGATAGGATCATAAATAAAACACTTGAAGTGTGGAAATGCATAAAAATGAAACATCGTGTCTTAGTGGTTAACTACCAGACATACTTGTGAACCAAGATAGCATCTTATTCACACATAATTTCACATTTACTCATGAGATTCATCAATTTACCCAATGCATTGGAGCTCTGTATAATTTCGGGTGCACCCGTCACGTTGAAACATTGATATTTGCACTATATAATTCCGGGTGCACCCATCACATCATAACATTATCATCATCATGCTTGCCACAAAGAAAAAATATAAAAAATGAACATAACTAACACATGGAAATGAATGTTTTTCATATCATAATAACAAATTCATAAGATTTGGGTTCCCAAAAGAAAGAGGGAATAGCATACATGTTACAAGAACCATCCACTTTGAGTGAGAAGTAAAAGGGGTGTTCTTAAAAGAAGAGTTCTTTTGGAAAACATTTTGTTGGACATAAAAACCAGTAAAAAACATGTATATCCCAGAAAAGTAAATACAATGATTAAAAAATTATCTTTATGGAGTAACCATATCAAAAATAGAGTGAAAGAGGGAGAAACAGAAGGAAAGAAAATTGGGTTTGAGATTTCCCCTTACCTTGTACCCGAATGCTTCCTTCTCTTTAATGTCCTGTATAATGAAATTATATTCATTAATTAGAAATCCAGAACCATGTGTAAATTAATAGGTTTCATTCTAGTTTCATTATTTCATATTATGTTCCTTTGGATGACTTATATAGTTTAAAAACATTGTTTGGGGATGTTCATTTTTATGGTTTTTCTTGGGTGGTTCAATTGTATTATTAAATTGAGGTTTGGGTAGAACGTGAGTAATCATCCAGAAATTATATTACATATCATTAATGATATTAAAGGAGCTTGAATGATTTTATATTGAATTATATTAGATTCACATGGATGAATCATTAGATAATAATTAAATGATGGTTATTTGGGTCAATCTGGGCGGTTTTTGGATCACAACGAACTTGTTTTAACTTATCACTTATTAATATGTCCATAGGTTATTTACAGAACTTTAAATATAACATAATACACATAAAATATTATGTTTAAAACACAAAAATGGTTTCATTACCATATATGAAATTAGAAATGGAAGAAGAAAGCATGTCGTTCTTGAAGGTGATAAATTAACACCTCATGAACAACGTTTTCTTTAATAAAATAAAAGGATGAGGGAAAGGGGGATGGATGATTTAATATCACATTATAATAATAAAATTATATTATATGTATAATACTGGAGTTACAATACAATTTGGATGAAGATAGGTGGGGAGAGATCAAGAACTTAACATGAACTTGAAAGGAAATTAAAGGAGAAGAGGGAGGGAAATTACCTCTTGAATCCTTCTATTGAGAACCTCCTTAAGGGCCTAAGCTTAGCCTATTTATGGGACCATAAGCTCTTGGACGTGGGGGGGGGGGGGCTTGGGAAGGTGTTTGAGCAGAGTTTAGAGAAGTCTTGGAGCTTTAGAGGTGTGAGGAAATGAGGGTGTGAAGGGTGGCTTTTATAGTGGAGAGGAGAGGGGTTTCCTTAATACAAAATTCATTAGTTTATTATTTCCACAAAAGACAAGGAATAGTGAGTCTTTAAAGATCAAGAATAGTAATTTTATATTTAAATGCAGAATTATGTGGGATTACATCAGCAGAACATCAAACATGACCCTATAATTAGCTTATTTATCTTATTTTGTAAATTACGGTATTTCACTATTCATAAAAAATTCAAGTATCTCAGAAAAATCCCAAAAATTTACCCCAACCATTTTTCGACAACTAGAATCCAAAAATGAATTCCATTTTTCAAAAATAATTTTCTAAATATTATTAATTTATTTTTTAATTAAAATCATAATTTACTAAAAAAACAGTTTTTAAAATTAAAACTGATTTGGTAGTGCTTTCAAAAATTACACAGGGTCTTATAAAATTATCTAAAAACAATAATACATTGATTAAATAATTTATGAATACATTTTAGGGAAATTAATTTATTATAATTAATTATTTATGACTTACAAAATACCAAAACGTTCACTAAGGTCAAATTTTTACTTTCTAAGATGTCTAAATTTTATTTAATTATTCATAGGTAATGTTACTGTTATGTTGGATGATTTACTATTAATAAGGATCATATTACTATTAATAAGGTTAGGTTACTATTCATAAGGGTAGGTCACTATTCACCAAAAATTATTTTTGTTTCATTAGACTCCAAAAATCATCTTGAACAGAAACGTGTATGTCGGATTTTCAAAATTCCAAACATAGGAGTGAACAATTTTTGTTTAAAGGTCACTTATCAATTAGTAGTTCATTATTTTGTGTTTTCATGTTATTTTATAACATAAATATAAGAAGGGAATTTTCCATTGAAAAACATTGGGTCGTTACAATGTGTATGACTAAAACAAAATCCTTTTTAAACTTCATCTTTACAATAATATGGAAAATATAAATCAAAATAATTATATTTACTAATTCACATAGATATTATAACAGTCAAATAATCACATGTAATATCAGTAGCTAATTTTATAATGATATAATGCATAATGTTGTACATCATAACCACATATTTAAGGCCTCATTCCAAGACTACAAATAAGATTTTCTCAAGGCCTTATTCCAAGACACTAGTCTGTCCCATGAGACCTACCGATTCATCGCGGTGTTATAGTGGGCTCCACCTATCACATACTAAGTCCAATGCATTTCTCATATGAAAAGGTTGAAACATAACATAACCATTCGTATTAAAACAAGCATACAAAATGATAATACATTTACCATAAAACATGAATGGTATAAAAACAACACATCCATAGTCAAACATGTCACAAAACCTTTAATAAAATATGGATGATTGTATCATAATAAATCAACTTTAAACTAGTGTAAAATCCACTAAAGGATGTTTACATAGATGGAATCAAAACTATTTGAGAGAAATATCTCTTTCAATTTTGAAATCATTTAAATGTAAAATTATTATAAAAGAAAAAATTTATTTTGAAAATTTTGTTATAATCTAGTAATGGAAGCTTATATGGTGTTATAACAGCGGAAAATTTCCGCACACCCTATATAAGTTAAAAAAATTTCATTCCTTAATTTTTTTGAAATGGTCATAAATTACCTTGTCTGGAAAATGACGGAAAGATTACATTATAATTTTTTTTATAAAAATTCAAAAAAGGGTATAAATTACATTAACCCACAGTCTATGAAATAATAAAAATGTTTTGAAATACATTTTTAAGGAACCTGGATGTGGATGATAAAGAGGTCCCGGTAGATACTCAATTATAAACAACCTCAAATAATGATGAGATTGTTGAATTAACCCTTACCTTGTACTTTTCCTTGTCTGAGGGTATTTAAAACTCCTATATAATAGTTAAATAACTATTATTAAATTATAAAAGAACCACATACAAAAATATGATATCATATATGATCTTCTAATATTAAATTGTTAATAATATTTCAGTAGTATCATCGTTTCGGGTGTTAATAGATTCGTTTTACATTATATGTTTTGTTACGTAATTCATGTTTGTTATGGATATGATGTATTTGATTCATATTCATAATTATATTAAGTTCATAAAAATTATTTTTTTAATCATAAAATGAAATTTATTCTCGAATGATTCTGATGGGGAATGAATCTCATCGTGTTCGCAGAGACGATAATTCATACGTAAGAATGTGTGACAACATCATTTTATTGATGGTGAAATCGTATGTAATTGAATTGTATTTATTATATAAAAAATCATTAACATGTTTTATTTATTATTTACATCAGTTATACACATAGTTATACCCATCCAAATATTGAAGTGTTTGAATAACAAACTACACCACGACGTGGAGATTGTAAGCCATATGTACGCACACATGGTGAATTTGTCATTAATAGGATGGATAGAATAAATAATATGGTTGTAACATATTTATAATAACATCACAATATGAATAAGTTATAGGAGTTATTATTTTGGTATGAGAATAACAAAGAAAGAGGAAGTGGAAGAAGAAAAGAACTTGGAAGAGGTGGTGAAATAATTAACTCTGCTTCATGTGATTCATTTTGATTTGATCAAAAGGGCTCCATAGGTTGGCTTTATGATCAAATTAATGCCTCTAGGATTAAGTGAGTGTAGTTGAGAGGATATTTGGGTAGGGTTTGTCTGAGCCAAATAGCATTAGAGGGGTGATTTTTAGAGAAGGTTAAGTTTCCTTTTATAATAGAGGTGAGGGTCACTTTCGGAAAATCTTGAAATATTATTTTATAATAAAATCATTTTTAGTTTCTAATGAAAAAAATAACTTATTTAGTGGATAATGTTGGGATGGGTCTAAAATATCTCAACCAATAGGTTTTAGACAGGTTTAGGTCACCATATTAACCTTATCTTTTAGATTTAACTCTTAGTTAAATTGTTTGAAATTTACCATGTCTCCTTTTATTTTTATATTATATGGTTAAAAAACGTACTATAAAATTTTATGATAACCCCAAGTTGTTAATCATTGATATATATAACCATATCTAAGTACTTTGGACAACCCTTATATTTTTAGGAATATTACATCAATTAATAATACAGTATTTGTTTTAAAAACTCATATATGTCAATTTTGACACTATTTGGTATTTTTGTGTGTGAAAGTCATAAAAACTTGATTACACCGAAAAAATTAATTTAATCAACCCTAACATGTCATATTAACCTATAAAATTCATGTAATTCCTCCAAATACTCAATTAACATTTATTTGGATATTTATAATATCAATTATTTTAATCTTCCATTAAAAAAGTAATTATTGCATCATCATTGTGTCATAAATAAATTTATTTATTTAATTTATAATTTTTTTTAAATAAAATAAGATTAAGTAGTAAATAGTTTTATCTTTCTAGTGAATTTTTATAGTTGAATTTATATTATGTGCAACCCTATATTAAAAATGTCTTAGTTATGAAAATTTGAATTTTACACTTTTAACTCTTCTGTAAATAAAATAATAATAAATGTCTTAATATAATACAATTTGATCAAAAGGATAATATTTTATTCCTAAGCCTGTTTTTGGTCGAAATAAACTTATCTAATAGAATTAGGACATGTGTTAGGGTAATTATAATCTCATTTTTACCTTTAAATACCCTATTTACTTTTAACTGTGGTGAATAAAAGTCAAAAGTCACTATTCACCAAAAATTATTTTTAATCTTATTGAACCATATTATACTTACTGATGTCAACCATGTCTCTAAAATATTCTAAATTCAACTCACAGATGCAGGAAAATTATGTTTTATGCAATTTTGTAAATGCTCTTATAAGGTGGGTAAAAGACTGTAAAAAGTTCAATAAAATTTTATATATCTAATATTATTATAAAATGACTCTAATGAATTAAATTGAACATATATAGGTATTATGTATTTATTTTTACCTAATATAAAATTAAATTAAATAACAAATTATCTAAATAAAAAGATTGTTTTAAGAAATAATCTATATCAAGAAATCACCTAAGGTCTCATGTCATGCTAAAATCACTTTAATACATTATCCAACTCAATCATATTTATTGTTCTCTCACCCAACATGTAGCCATATGCTAGGTCAGAAGACAACTTAAACTATAGGACATGAAAAAAAATCTCATTCATTATTTAATTAATTCAGATACTTGATACATTGGAGAAGTCACAATATTTCATATAAATGGAAATTATCAAACCATAGGGTTATTATTTATACCCTTACCTTTAACTAATGAAAAAATAACGACTCCAATAGAAAAGAACGTGAGGAAGAAGGGGTAGATGATTGCCCAAATAATCATAGATCAAAACTGATCAAGATCAAAATAAACAACTCACACGGTCATGTTACTCTTATATTGGATGATTTACTATTAATATAGGTCATATTACTATTCATAATGTTAGGTTACTATTCATAAGGGTAGGTCACTATTCACCAAAAAATATTTTTGTTTCATTAGACTCCAAAAATCATCTTGAACACAACCGTGTATGTCAGATTTTGAAAATTCCAAACATAGGAGTGAAAAAGTTTTGTTTAAAGGTCACTTATCACTTAGTAGTTCATTATTTTGTGTTTTCATGTTATTTTATAACATAAATATAAGAAGGGAATTTTCCATTGAAAAACATTGGGTCCTTACAATGTGTAAAACTAAAACAAAAGCCTTTTTAAACTTAAACTTTACAATAATATGGAAAATATAAATCAAAATAATTCTATTTACTAATTCACATGAATATTCTACCAGTCGAATAATCACATGTAATATCAATAGCTAATTTTATAATGATATAATGCATAATGTTGTACATCATAACCACATAGTCAAGGCCTCATGCCATGACTACAAATAAGATTTTCTCAAGGCCTTATTCCAAGACACTAGTCTGTCCCATGAGAACTACCGATTCATCGAGGAGCTATAGAGGGCTCCACCTATCACTATCTAAGTCCAATGCATTTCTCATATGAAAAGGTTGAAACAAAACATAACCATTCATATTAAAACAAGCATACAAAATGTTAATACAATTACCATAAAACATGAATGGTATAAAAATAACACATCCATAGTTAAACACGTCACAAAACCTTTAATACAATATGGAAAATTTTATCAGAATAAATCAAATTTAAACAAGTGTAAAATCCACCAAAGGATGTTTACATAGATGGAATCAAAAATATTTGAGAGAAATATCTCTTTCAATTTTGAAATCATTTAAATGTAAAATTATTATAAAATAAAAAATTTATTTTGAAAATTTTGTTATAATATGGTAAAGGAAGCTTATATGGTGTTATAAGAGCGGAAAATTTCCGCACCCGCTATATAAGTTAAAAAAAATTTCATTCCTTAATTTTGTTGAAATGGTCATAAATTTCCTTGTCTAGAAAATGACGAAAAGATTACTTTTTAATTTTTTTATAAAAATTCAAACAAGGGTATAAATTACATTAACCCACAGCCTAGGAAATAGTAAAAATGTTTTGAAATACATTTTTAAGAAACTCGAATGTGGATGATAAAGAGGTCCCGGTAGATACTCAATTATAAACAACCTCAAATAATGAAGAGATTGCAGAATTAACCCTTACCTTATACTTTTCCTTGGTCGAGGGTATTTCAAACTCCTATATTATAGTTAAATAACTGTTATTAAATTATACAAGAACAACATACAAAAATATGATATCATATATGATCTTCTAATATTACATTGTTAATAATATTTCAGTAGTATCATCGTTTCGGGTGTTAAAAGATTCGTTTTCCATTATATATTTTGTTACATAATTCATGTTTGTTATGGATATGATGTATTTGATTCATATTCATAATTATATTAAGTTCATAAAAATTATTTTTTTAATCATAAAATGAAATTTATTCTCGAATGATTTTGATGGGGAATGAATCTCATCGTGTTCGCGGAGACGGTAATTCATACGTATGCATGCGTGACAACATCATTCTATTGATGGTGAAATCGTATGTAATTGAATGTTATTTCATATACACATAATCATTAACATCTTTTATTTATTATTTACATCAGTTATACACATAGTTATACCCATCCAAATATTGAAGTGTTTGAATAACAAACTACACCAAGACGTGGAGATTGTAAGCCATACGTACACACACATGGTGACTTTGTCATTAATAGGATGGATAGAATAAATAATATGGTTGTAACATATTTATAATAACATCATAGTATGAATAAGTTATAGGAGTTATTATTTTTGTATGGGAACAACAAAGAAATAGGAAGTGGAAGAAGAAAAGAACTTGGAAGAGGTGGTGAAATAATTACCTCTTCTTCAGGTGATTCATTTTGATTTGATCAAAAGGGCTCCATAAGTTGGAATTATGATAAAAGGAATGCCTCTAGGTTTAAGTGAGTGTAGTTGGGAGGATATTTGGGTAGGGTTTGTCTGATCCAAATAGATTTGGAGGGGTTATTTTGAGAGAAGGGGAAGTTTCCTTTTATAATAGAGGTGAGGGTCACCTTCGGAAAATCTTGAAATATTATTTTATAATAAAATCAGTTTTAGTTTATAATGGAAAAAATAACTTATTTAGTGGATAATGTTAGGATGGATCGAAAATATCTCAACCAATATGTTTTAAACAGGTTTAGGTCACCATATTAACCTTATCTTTTAGATTTAACTCTTAGTTAAATAGTTTGACATTTACCATGTCTCCTTTTATTTTTATATTATATGGTTAATAAACATACTATAAAATTATATGATAACCCCAAGTTTTTCATAATTGATATATATAGCCTTATCTAAGTACTTTGGCCAACCCTTATATTTTTAGGAATATTACATCAATTAATTATATAGTATTTGTTTTAAAAACTCATATATGTCAATTTTGACACTATTGGTATTTTGTTTTTGTGAAAGTCATAAAAACTTGATTACACCGAAAAAATTCATTTAATCAACCCTAACATGTCATATTAACCTATAAAATTCATGTAATTCATCCAAATACTCAATTAACATTTATTTGGATATTTATAATATCAATTATTTTAATCTTCCATTAATAAAGTAATTACTACATCATCATTGTTTCATAAATAAATTTAATTATTTAATTTATAATTTTTTTAAATAAAATACGATTAAGTAGTAAATAGTTTTATCTTTCTATTGAATTTTTATAGTTGAATTTATATTATGTGCAACCCTATATTAAAAATGTTTTAGTTATGAAAATTTGAATTTTACACTTTTAACTATTCTTTAAATAAAATAATAATAAATGTATTAATATAATAAAATTTGATCAAAAGGATCATATTTTATTCCTAAGCCTGTTTTTGGTCGAAGTAAACTTATTTAATAGAATTAGGACATGTGTTAGGGTAATTATAATCTCATTTTTACCTTTAAATACCCTATTTACTTTTAACTGTGGGGAATAAAAGTCAAAAGTCACTATTCACCAAAAATTATTTTTAATCTTATTGAACCATATTATACATACTGATGTCAACCATGTCTCTCAAATTTTCTAAAATCAACTCAAATATGCAGTAAAATTATTTTTTATGCAAATTTGTTAATGCTCTTAGAAGGTGGGTAAAAGACTGTAAAAAGTTCAATAAAATTTTATATATATAATATTATTATAAAATGACTCTAATGAATTAAATTGAAAATATATAGGTATTATGTATTTATTTTTACCTAATATAAAATTAAATTAAATAACAAATTATCTAAATAAAAAGATTGTTTTAAGAAATAATCTATATCAAGAAATCACCTAAGGTCTCATGTCATGCTAAAATCACTTTAATACATTATCCAACTCAATCATATTTATTTTTCTCTCACCCAACATGTAGCCATATGCTAGGTCAGAAGACAACTTAAACTATAGGACATGAAAAAAAATATCATTCATTATTTAATTAATTCAGATACTTGATACATTGGAGAAGTCAAAATATTTCATATAAATGGAAATTATCAAACCATAGGGTTATTATTTATACCCTTACCTTTAACTAATGATAAAATAACGACTCCAATAGAAAAGAACGTGAGGAAGAAGGGGTAGATGACTGCCCAAATAATCATAGATCAAAACTGATCAAGATCAAAATAAACAACTCACACGGTCATGTTACTCTTATGTTGGATGATTTACTATTAATAAGGGTCATATTACTATTCATAATGTTATGTTACTATTCATAAGGGTTGGTCACTATTCACCAAAAAATATTTTTGTTTCATTAGACTCCAAAAATCATCTTGAACACAACCGTGTATGTCAGATTTTCAAAATTCCAATCATAGGAGTGAAAAAGTTTTGTTTAAAGGTCACTTATCACTTAGTAGTTCATTATTTTGTGTTTTCATGTTATTTTATAACATAAATATAAGGAGGGAATTTTCCATTGAAAAACATTGGGTCCTTACAATGTGTAAAACTAAAACAAAAGCCTTGTTAAACTTAAACTTTACAATAATATGGAAAATATAAATCAAAATAATTCTATTTACTAATTCACATGAATATTCTACCAGTCGAATAATCACATGTAATATCAATAGCTAATTTTATAATGATAGAATGCATAATGTTGTACATCATAACCACATAGTCAAGGCCTCATGCCAAGACTACAAATAAGATTTTCTCAAGGCCTTATTCCAAGACACTAGTCTGTCCCATGAGAACTACCGATTCATCGAGGAGCTATAGAGGGCTCCACCTATAACTATCTAAGTCCAATGCATTTCTCATATGAAAAGGTTGAAACATAACATAACCATTCATATTAAAACAAGCATACAAAATGTTAATACAATTACCATAAAACATGAATGGTATAAAAATAACACATCCATAGTTAAACACGTCACAAAACCTTTAATATAATATGGAAAATTGTATCAGAATAAATCAAATTTAATCAAGTGTAAAATCCACCAAAGGATGTTTACATAGATGGAATCAAAAATATTTGAGAGAAATATCTCTTTCAATTTTGAAATCATTTAAATGTAAAATTATTATAAAATAAAAAATTTATTTTGAAAATTTTGTTATAATCTGGTAAAGGAATCTTATATGGTGTTATAAGAGTGGAAAATTTCCGCACCCGCTATATAAGTTAAAAAAAATTTCATTCCTTAATTTTGTTGAAACGGTCATAAATTACCTTGTCTAGAAAATGACGGAAAAATTACTTTTTAATTTTTTTATAAAAATTCAAACATGGGTATAAATTACATTAACCCACAGTCTAGGAAATAGTAAAAATGTTTTGAAATACATTTTTAAGAAACCCGAATGTGGATGATAAAGAGGTCCCGGTAGATACTAAATTATAAACAACCTCAAATAATGAAGAGATTGTAGAATTAACCCTTACCTTCTACTTTTCCTTGGTCGAGGGTATTTCAAACTCCTATATTATAGTTAAATAACTATTATTAAATTATACAAGAACAACATACAAAAATATGATATCATATATGATCTTCTAATATTACATTGTTAATAATATTTCAGTAGTATCATCGTTTCGGGTGTTAAAAGATTCTTTTTCCATTATATATTTTGTTACATAATTCATGTTTTTTATGGATATGATGTATTTGATTCATATTCATAATTATATTAAGTTTATAAAAATTATTTTTTTAATCATAAAATGAAATTTATTCTCGAATGATTTTGATGGGGAATGAATCTCATCGTGTTCGCGGAGACGGTAATTCGTACGTATGCATGCATGACAACATCATTCTATTGATGGTGAAATCGTATGTAATTGAATGTTATTTCATATACAAATAATCATTAACATCTTTTATTTATTATTTACATCAGTTATACACATAGTTATACCCATCCAAATATTGAAGTGTTTGAATAACAAACTACACCAAGACGTGGAGATTGTAAGCCATACGCACGCACACATGGTGACTTTGTCATTAATAGGATGGATAGAATAAAAAATATGGTTGTAAAATATTTATAATAACATCATAGTATGAATAAGTTATAGGAGTTATTATTTTTGTATGGGAACAAAAAAGAAAGAGGAAGTGGAAGAAGAAAAGAACTTGGAAGAGGTGGTGAAATAATTACCTCTTCTTCAGGTGATTCATTTTGATTTGATCAAAAGGGCTCCATAAGTTGGAATTATGATAAAAGGAATGCCTCTAGGATTAAGTGAGTGTAGTTGGGAGGATATTTGGGTAGGGTTTGTCTGATCCAAATAGATTTGGAGGGGTTATTTTGAGAGAAGGGGAAGTTTCCTTTTATAATAGAGGTGAGGGTCACCTTCGGAAAATCTTGAAATATTATTTTATAATAAAACCAATTTTAGTTTCTAATGGAAAAAATAACTTATTTAGTGGATAATGTTAGGATGGATCGAAAATATCTCAACCAATATGTTTTAAACAGGTTTAGGTCACCATATTAACCTTATCTTTTAGATTTAACTCTTAGTTAAATAGTTTGACATTTACCATGTCTCCTTTTATTTTTATATTATATGGTTAATAAACATACTATAAAATTATATGATAACCCCATGTTTTTCATAATTGATATATATAGCCTTATCTAAGTACTTTGGACAACCCTTATATTTTTAGGAATATTACATCAATTAATTATATAGTATTTGTTTTGAAAACTCATATATGTCAATTTTGACACTATTGGTATTTTGTTTTTGTGAAAGTCATAAAAACTTGATTACACTGAAAAAATTCATTTAATCAACCCTAAAATGTCATATTAACCTATAAAATTCGTGTAATTCATCCAAATACTCATTTAAAATTTATTTGGATATTTATAATATCAATTATTTTAATCTTCCATTAATAAAGTAATTACTACATCATCATTGTGTCATATATAAATTTAATTACTTAATTTATAAATTTTTTAAATAAAATACGATTAAGTAGTAAATAGTTTTATCTTTCTATTGAATTTTTATAGTTGAATTTATATTATGTGCAACCCTATATTAAAAATGTTTTAGTTATGAAAATTTGAATTTTACACTTTTAACTATTGTTTAAATAAAATAATAATAAATGTATTAATATAATACAATTTGATCAAAAGGATCATATTTTATTCCTAAGCCTGTTTTTGGTCGAAGTAAACTTATTTAATAGAATTAGGACATGTGTTAGGGTAATTATAATCTCATTTTACCTTTAAATACCCTATTTACTTTTAACTGTGGGGAATAAAAGTCAAAAGTCACTATTCACCTAAAATTATTTTTAATCTTATTGAACCATATTATACATACTGATGTCAACCATGTCTCTCAAATTTTCTAAAATCAACTCAAATATGCAGTAAAATTATTTTTTATGCAAATTTGTTAATGCTCTTAGAAGGTGGGTAAAAGACTGTAAAAAGTTCAATAAAATTTTATATATCTAATATTATTATAAAATGACTCTAATGAATTAAATTGAAAATATATAGGTATTATGTATTTATTTTTACCTAATATAAAATTAAATTAAATAACAAATTATCTAAATAAAAAGTTTGTTTTAAGAAATAATGTAGTATTTTTCACTATTCATCAAAAATTGAATGTTTTCAGAAAAATACAAAAAATTTACCCCAAGCTAATTTTGATATTCTGAATCCAAAAATGATGTCCATTTTATAAAATTAAATTTATAAAATTTCAAATGTTATGTATTACTATTCTTAACAGCAAGTTTTGTTTGTCGTGATGTGTTAGAACTCGAAGTAACGTTCAACGCAAGCTGTTGTATTATTCAAAAAGATGCATACAGTGAAAGTTTTGGGTGTTACATCGTTCGAACATAAAGATGGTTTGTGTGGCCCATGGGGGTAAATTTTAGCTATTTAATACATTCACACAATGAACCATAGGGTTCACACCATAGATAGTGCTGACAATGGGGTATGACCCTCTACATCAAAGATTCCAGGGCTTGAGCCATGGTTCATGTTAGGAATGGATTCTGGTAGAGGGAAGATAACTCTTCCTTAGTGTTTCATGGTGTAAATATTCACATCACACCATGAAAGGGGTCTTGGGTGTGTTTTTTATATGGGGGAAAATATTTATTTTTTATTGGGGGTTTGGAGTTTTTAGGGGGCCATAGGTGACAGAATCGTTCATTCAACTGATTACTACTCTCCCCCTTCCCTCCTTTGTTTTCCATCAATTTGAAACAATTCTAGGTGTCATTGTGTGGAATACGAGGCATGTTTCTTTCTTTTATTCCTGGAATCCTTGTTCCCATTCATCCCAAATAATTTCATTGTGGGTTAGTTTACAAATTATCATTGTATCCACTGGAGCATTCAAGAACTGGGAAATATCCACTGTACATTTTCATGCGGTGGCTATAAGACATCCTAGGTGATATCTACATGTCGTTAATCTTCATTTTAGTTAAGGTATGTATCCTAGTAATTTTTGATATCATTTTTAGTGAATAAAAAAATTTAAATTTTGTTTTATTGGGCGCCATTATTGGTGATTTTATGTGGATTAAGTTCAGTGGTGTGTTTGGAGTGTTTCGTACCATCTTGCTCTATGATTTAGTGGGGTAATGTCACTTTATGACTTTTAGGAATTTATATGTATTAAAAATAAATGGAATTAAATTGTTAAATTATTTAAAATTTGATAAAATTAATTGATTTATGAATCTTGGAATGAGTTAGCACTGTGTAATGATGGGTAGTGGCTGGTTGGACATGGACGATCCCAGCTAGTGATGGATGTGCTATTAGTTATAGGGAATAAATCTGTAATTAAGGATGGTGGTCCCTAAACATAATACTATGATATTTTCTTCCATTTATATATGTTTTCATTTTATATATGGTATTTCCATTGATGGATCTAAAAAATTTTAATTTATAAAAAAATTATTTTAAATGAAATACATGAGAAAAAAATGAAAAAGTACCAAGGGAAATAATAAACTCTTGTATATTTGCTTGATTTCCTCAACCAATGATTAATTATGCCTTGATTATAATTTAATTCCACATGATTATACAAATCTGGGAAGGGTATAAATTAAATTAAATTAATTTAAAAAGTTGCAGATACACTAGTTACAGGTTCCCTTAGTGACCTCTAAGTAGAGGTACGCGATAAGATGTGAGTGAGTGGGCCTAATAGGCCTCAGTAAACCATGAGATGCATATATAATTTATTATATTAAAGAATATATTGGGGTGATCATCCCAAACCAATTAGTATGTCAATATCATAGTGGTTATTCCCTAGGTAGACTATGGTAATGTTAGGTGTGTGAGGATTGACCTATTATGGAAATGATAGTGAGGCTTACATTAGGAGGCTAGTTATCGTGTGATATAATCCAGATAAAATCACCATTTTCTATCTCCCCTAGGTTAGGAGTGTTGACCTAAGAAATATAAATTTTATTGAGGAACCCATGTAGGTTGTATGGAAAATTATGCTACCTAAGGGTCTATGGTAGGTTCCCCAATGATATATTGACCCTAGAGAGTGTGTTTATGGGAAAAGGATTATGATGATTGTTGGTGTCACCTTAGAACCTAAATCGATTATAAGAGAATTATATAGATATATTTATGGGGATATTTCTTAAACATTAGATGATATACGTGGTTATGTGATATTTTAAGTGACATGATCATAACATACATAAATCATTCATAATTTTATCTTAATATCCAATAAATTTTATAATAGTACATATTTGAGGGTAATATGGTCTAGTGTATTTAAAGACTAGTTATATAATCAGATTATTTTGGAAAATACCTTAAACTTCTCCCTTAAAATTTTTCTCTGATTGTTCCCTTTTTAGAATTTTTTTACGTAAAACCTTTCATCATAACCGGAGGAAAATGGAAATATAAGAATGTGTGAGCTCAGATGCACAATAAGGTTAAACATGAGAGATATTAACTGATGATCTTATGAAATCATAAGATACACAAAAGGGTATAATATCCTAATTATTACTTATAAATTTCATAACCAATCATTCATACATAATAATTCATGTGTCATGATATAATGCTTCAGTATTTCAAAAGACATTAGTCAAAAGAGTGAGGAATCATTATGAATCAATCATGAGCTGTGACTTCATATCATAACCATAATAACATGAAATAAGAATTATGACACAATAATAAGTATAGAAAATCATTTCATTTGACATGGTTTTCTTACAAGACTATCATAGTGGATAAAGTCCCATAGTGGACTGGGTTCACTCCCCATTCCATCGTTTCCTTAGTCAAGGTTTACTCACAAATCTATCTTAGTGGAAAAATTCTCATAATAAACAGGGTTCACATCCCATTCCAGTCCATATAATATCACGATATATCAATAATTACCTAATTCATTAGAGGTATTTAGTAGACCACACATCAAAAAATAAAAATCCAACATATGTGTTCCACAATATCATAAAAACATTCATTAATACATCATATAATTAACCATGGTAAAGAAACGAGTTTCATAAACACTTCATTATCATATAATCATAATCCATACAAAAAAATAACCTGGATTTTCTAATTATATCATATACCCATTTAAGAATAATAATCATCAATGGAAGTTTATATAGTTGAAAAACACCTTTAAATGAGCATTTGGAAGATTTTTAAAATAACATTAAATATCCTTTTACTTTTGTATCATTAAAATTAAAAATTATATAAATTTGAGATATATTTTCCATTGGAAAATAACCATTGGAAATTTTAGAGTAATAATAAAAAAATAATTTTCAAGATGCCAATAAAATCCATTCACGTAGTAAATGTTAAAATAAATATTCCTTTCATGGTTTTCGTAAGAAGTCCAATGGTATGTCATATAGAAAATGAAATGACAATTACATTTTATGTTTTTATATAAATTAATATATGGATGAAATTTAAATCAAATAATCATTCCATCATATAAAATAACATTCTTGAAAAATTATGAAATAAGATAGACATGGAATAAAAAGTTTATGTAATAAAGAGAAAATAAGGTTGAATTTTATGAAAAACATGTTATCAATAATTTTACATTCCAATGATATAAAAATGGAATTAAATCATTAATATTTATAAAATAACTATAGTAGATGAAAATATATGGGGTTTAATATATATAAAAAATATAATTACACCAATGGAGAATCAAGCATAAACAATCCCGACTAAATTGAGATTGGAAGATAAACCCTTACCTCTTGTTTTGTTTTACAACATAAACATTAAAAAATAATATATAATATATATATATAATTATTAATAAAATTTTAAAAACCATATTCATATATAATATAACATGTATAAATCCTTTATAATGTCCAATTATCCATTTATTAACCATTCTTTGATAAAATGAACATTCAGGTGAAAACTAGTGTGTTTTCCACTCATGTTTCTCTTTGAGGGTTCTGTTACATGAACCTAATTCATGGTTTAATTTTCTAAAAAATATTAATCAATTAATAATTATAATACTTATTCATTATATTAAATTTTATAACAATTTAAATGAAGGAGTTTTAAAAAACTCATTACATCACTTCATAGAGATGGTAGTCTGTATGTACACACTAGTGATGTTTCCACTTTTCAATGGATAAAACAAATGAAATTTAATAATAATTCAAAATTATAAAATTATAATTATATCCTAAATACCATATATATTCATAAAATGTGTCCTTATTACCTAACATGTAAAAAGGAAATGAAAAAATGAATCAGACCACTTCATGTAGGTGGTTGTAATCACATACACATGAGCGATGATATCATTTTATAAAAGAAGGGAATGAGATAGAAAATGGGTATACCATTAATATAAAAACATAAAATTATAGTAAATATACATATTTCATAATGTTTATATTGTTAAATAACATTTATAGGAGTGGTAAAAATGAAAGAAACATGAAAAAGATCAGTAAGAACATATACATATTCTTCGAGTATATTCCTTTTAGAAACACCTTAAGGATTCTTGGAAGGGTATTTTAGGAAGACCAAAACCCCAAGTTAATGGATATGGTTTTTGGGAGAGTGTTTTATTAAATATTGGTCAAGATAAATGGTTCATGTGGTGTGTAGAATAGAGGATTGGACGTTCCCTTTTTATAAGTGAGGGGAGTGACACACTTGTAATTATTAAGAATATTAAAATATAACAGCCACTATCATGGAAAAGTGGATCAAAATTGGATAGAGTTTAAATATAGGATGAGATAGAAATGAAATAAATTCCAAAAATAGTATTTATAAATTATTTTAGGTAATTTTAACCCTTTTTTCTATAGTTGAACCCCTACTTTAACCTTTTAACCTTTACCATATTAATGAATTTTCCCCAACTACTATTCATAAAAAAGAAAAATGAAAGTGGTCATATTAAAAAAATTGGACACTAAAATTTCAAATATGGCATCCATTTTATAAAATTAAATTCCTATAATTTGAATATATTCACTTAAAAATAAGTGCATGAAATGCAATGAAAACCATTTTTAGCATAAAAATGAATTTATTCTCATTCATTTCCTTGTAATAACCATTAAATGAATTTTAAAACATTTAACTAAATAGATAGATATATCTAGGGATCAAATTACAGTTATTTATAAATCTTAAACCCTTTTTACATGGAGATTTTCATTGGAATACCTCGTCACCAAATTTTAATTTAAGATCTCCCTAATAATTGAGAATATAATTTTTCTATCAACTTTGAGATTACATGATGAGATTATGAATGAAAATAACCTTAAAATCCATTTTTTAATCTATATTAGGTCCCAATAAATTTCATTTTACAACTTCATACCATCACATTAAAATTCTATACTTCCTTCCATAGAGGGATTCATAAGGATCCTTTAGAGTGCTTGAGTGAAAGACGTTATTATAGGAAAATTCAATTAGAGAAAGGTATTGATCCCAACCAAATTTGAAATCCATCATAATTAACATCAACATATCATATTGGGTTTTAATGGTCCTCCCATATTGAATATCTTTCGGAGTATGATATGTAATGCTAAAGTTCAACTAGGTATTCAAATCTTATTGAAGACTTCTCTAGAACATCGAGGTAAACCCCTGATCCTGATCAAATAAAAAAAGTGGTAATATATGAAACCTTAAAACTTACATAATATATTTACTAACAAGATAATGAAGATATAAATCCTCTATAAATTTAATTAAATGTCTTAATTTAAAAGTGAATTGACTACAACCCAAATAACATTATAGCCTTTAGAGTTTTTGGGGAGTCTAATAATGAAATACACAGTGATGTTTTCCCAATTACATTAAGGTATGAGTAATGGTTACAACAACCCCTTAGACTTATAAATATTATCCATATATTTTTAACATACTAGGAATCAAGATAAAAACTCTACAATACCCCTTTTCCTATCGTCACAACGGAAATAGTCTTTTTGAGATCTATCCATGTTAATACTTTTACGTTGGGTAGAAAATTACAAACTATAAGATTTATCTAATATAAATTTATTAAATTTAAGTATTTATGGATAAAATACTATAATAATTAGCTTTATGATTCATTGAAAATCACGGTTTATTCAAAGAAAAAGCCTCATCGTGTTATTTAATTTCACATATTCCTTCTACATCTCTTCAAACCTAACATAGATGGATTATTGAACATTAATCTATGAAAGATATGATCTATCCTAATTCATCATGATCAGAAGATCCGTATTTTTAAAATCTATATGTATTGTATCTATTTAAATCCTTATCATATTAAAACTAACATGGCCCTTCTAGATTTGGGGATTAGTTGACCTTTTCGACCTCCTAGGTTGGTAATAAATTCAGAAGACATAATATTAAATCAACATATACCATTCCTTTATTGTATATTTTACTATTTTTGAGAGAATATACACTTTAATATTTTATTATTAGTATATATATATCAATTTATTACCATAAAAGTAACAGATATATATTTTTAATAAAATAATTACAACTAGAGACTCCAACTTATGAGTTTTGTAAAAAAAATTAGGAATTTTCAATTGGTGTGAGGTATAAGAAATCACCATATCATTATTCATGAGGTTACATCCCAATCCCTTGTTTTATGTATAACCATATATCATAAACCCTTATCAAATATAGGGATGTTTGAGCATAGGTGTACTGCACAACCTTATCTTCAGTTCTTGAAATTTTCCTCATATTCATATTTCAAAAGGAACTTCACTTCCTTCCATTTCAACATAGTTATGGGATTTAATATATGAGATACGTTTCTCAAAAATCATCAAAAGTATCCATAAAACCTAATAAAACTATGGTTATCACTCACTATTGTTATTCTAGCATATTTCCTAGTAAATTATAACATTAAATGTTGCACTGATATACACTTGACTGAGATTTTATAACCCCAAAATCAAACATTTTTATTTAGTAGTCATTGTTTGTATATTTGAAAAAAAACTTATCCTTCCTCAAGGTCCTCAACACAATTATAAATTGTTCTCAATACTCTTCCTTTATCTGGAATAATAAAATAATATTACCTATAAAGACTACCATAAACTTATTGAGGTATTCTATAAAGAATATATTTATTAAATACATGAAGATAACATGGTAATTGGTTAGTCCGAATGGAATCAATATAAATTCATAATGACCATAAATCATATGGAAGGATCCCATGGGAATATTCTCATACTTCACCCAAAATTGATGATATCCAAAACCAATATTAATCATGAAAAAGTATTGACCCCTGCACAGTTGATTTGAAAAGTCATCAATACAAGATAGATGATATTTGTTCTTGATAATAATCTTGTTATGTTCATAATAATCATCACAAAGAATAATTTTACAACATTAACTCATAAAAATATATATTGGTGAACCTTATGGAGATTCTATATGGAATAAAAAATACTCACCAAGACCCTCTTTGAGTTTCTTATTCAATTATTACAACTCAATTAGGGAAATTATATATGGAGTTTTTTAAATAGTTTTAACATCAATTATGAGTTCTATTAAAAACACAACTTCAATATTTAGGGTAAGACTAGTAAATTCCAAGAGAAATACATGAAAATATTCAGGAACAATATGAATATCTTAAATTTTGGGTTTATAACCAACCATTTGATGTAAATATACCCAATGAATGGGTAATAAAACCCATACACTAGAAGTAATCTCCATTGAAAGTTTATATTTATCCTGAAACAGAATGGCAGTGATATGTTGATTTAGAATATCTATTGTGACTTCCATTAATTGGAAATTGATATGATATGATATATATATATATATATATATATAACTAAATGCAATCTATTCCCAAAATAACATCAAATTCAACTATAATAAGAATAAACTTATTTAAAGGAATCACATTCTTAAAAACTTCTATCATAGTTGAGCTATATAATGAGGATGTGATCATCATATCGTTAGGATTTTTAAAAAATAATTCAACATATAACAATTTAATTGGTGTTATTATACCATTATAAAATTCATCATATATAAAAGAGTGGGTATAACTAGAATATAGTAAGTAATCTTTAGGTCTAGATTGGATGATAAGTTTACCTTTCCCTAATTTTTTCTCATCACACACTTTATCAATTGTGATAACAAGATATCTACCTTAATCTCTTGGAACAAGTGGTTTTTGACCCATATTATCTTCATTTCCCTTGAATAATAGCACAATTTATAAAATTACCATACTCTTTACAGTTTTTGCATCATAGTGTGGGAGGGGGAATTGAACTGAGACTCCTCCCCACTATTACATTGAATTTACTATTTACATATATTTTAAATTCAATGTCTCAATGATCCTATTTTATACACATGAAGCAATTACCAGTACCTTAGAGTGAATTTCCCCATGATTATTTTCACACATATGAAATAAAGGAAAATTAATTTTCATTCCTCTATGGGTTTTATTATTTTAATTTCATTGAAACTCCAACTTTATATTATAATAAAAACTAACAACATGACGTAAATATCCACTCCATATTTCTATCTTGAGAGAACATCAAATTATTTTTTCATATCGACTAAAATATAAAATGTATAGTGCCATAATCGAAATTGTTTTAGGTCAATGAATAATTGATCAATTTTCCTTCTAGGGTTAATGATAGAACTATAATTATATCTTGAAAGTATTGTAAAATTTTCCTTATAGGTACTAATATATTAATCATACTTTTACTTAAACTCAAGGAATTCTGTTTTAATTTTCATGAGAAATGTTTGGGGGAAGTACTTATTGAGTAATACCCTATTAATTTCATCCCATTAAATTGAATCAAATTCTTAGTTTAGCCTCATATTTTTAATAAGATTTTACAATTAGTTTTGTTTTCCTTCTAAATGATACACTTCTAGGAAATATTTATTATGCCTTGGGCATTGGTGGATGAAAAATATCTTTTCAGCAGTATTGACCTATTTCTTAAAGATAAGTAGATCAGATAAACCAACAAAAGAAGGTGTATTTTCCTTCATAAAATACTCAATGGTGAATTGATCATTCCTTTTATAATTTATAAGATCAAAATTATTTATGTCTTCAGAGAGTCATGTGTTAATCACAACAATATTTTTCATTCCAACTCTCATGATATTCGGGTTTTCAAGATGAAAATTATTGCATTTTCCACCACATTAATTGTTAACATGATTTTTACTAGTTGAATACATTGAATAAAACAAAAATGTATAGTTTATGCATCATTATATAATAATCAGAGAGAGAAATTATATTTTCATTATAATCATCCTTGATAATTCCTTTTTTATGGAAGATAATTATCAAACTATGATACTTTCATGTTCGGTCTATATAAATTTCTATTCTTTATAGGTGGTCTTCTGTTCTATCCCCATATTATTCATAACCCAGTCTCAAAAAATTACTAAATCATAATCTTACACCAACTTAGTAAACCAAAGCATCATATATAAAAATATTATGTCATTTTATATGAATACTCAATAAATTTCACTATAGAAAATGCCCCGAGGACCATAATGGTTTAGTTTATTTGGTCACTAGATTCATAATCCACTTATTTCATAAAATATCTACAATATCTCCAAAAATGTACTTCTATCATAGTAACCTTATTATACTTATCAAATATAAAACCATTACTCATTACTTGGGGAAAATAGAAACACAACAAGGGTGAGCTCAAATTCTCAATATGGGTAAACATAGGAGATATGAATTGATGATCACATGGAATAGTATGATATATATAAGGGTAGGATATCATGATTATAACTAAAAATTTTATACCTAATTATTCATAAATCATAAATAATGAATCATGTGATAAAGATATAACATTTTAAAATACATGAGTCATAAGTGCAAGGAATCATCATTAATCACCCATGATCCATGAGAGCATATCATAAGTATAAGAAAATTCCATTGAAATTTTAGAACAATTATAATCATAGAAAATAATTTCATTTTTCAATGTTCACAAATAATACTATCTTTATAGAAAAATTCCTACAGTGAACTGGGTTCACTCCCCATTCTATGATTTACATATTCAAGGATAACCCTATAGACTATCATAGTGGAAAACATCATGTAATGAGCTGAGTTCATTTCCTATTCCATTTCATATTATCTTACAAGACATCAATAATTACCCAAGGAATTTTATGTATTTAATGGAAGAACCCATCACATAATAAAAACCATAAATATTTTTTCATTAGTTCACAAAAAAACTAATCAATTCATCATAGAATAAACTGTGTAAAAAACACAAGTTTCATAAACATTTCATGATCATAGAATCTTAATCAATATATAGAAAAAATGTAAATGATATAATTAGATAATATCAATAATTATGTAGAAACAACTTCAAGGGATTTTGAGAAAGATTAAAAATTCTATTAAAATAGAATTTGAACCTTTCATTGAAAATATGGGAAAATATCCTTTTCCTTTGGTATATTAAAAAATAATAATTTAATGAATATTGAGAAAATTATTTTCATTGAAAATATAATTGTACACTTATAAAATATTATTCAAATAAATTAATGATCATTATGGAGGAAAAACCCATTCTTGTGGTGAATGTTAAAATAAATATTCATTTCACATATTTGCTAATATGCCAAAACATTTCTTGTTTAGAAAGGATCATAATATTACTTCTCAAAAATTTAAAAAATGAAAAATATTTTTTGGAAATTAATATTAATTATCATTTATCATATCAAATATAACACTTTAAAACATTTTAATAAATTTAGATATGGAAGGAAAGGTTTATTGACTAAAGAGGAAATATTATAGGCTTTACTTAAAAATAATTTTCTCCATAATTTTGAGTAACAAAGAGAGTAAAATTGAAATAATAATTTAAAAATATAAATTTAAAAATTATTGGATAAAATATATGGTATTTAATATAAAAATATTATAAAATTACCCAAATGGAGGTTCATGCATAATCAATCCTGATTAAAAATGAGATTTCCATATAAACGTTTACCTCAAATCCCTTTATGCTCCGTACATATTCAATCCTCATATATAATAAATATAAATTATATATATATATATATCATTGAAGTATATTCATAAATACTCTCCATGTTTCATTCATTTATAATTTCTAATTATCATTTTATTAACAAATCTTTATTAAAAGGAACATTTAGGTGATAACTGTTCCATTTTCCATGCATGTTTCAGTTTCATAGTTCCAGTAAATGCACCTTAATCATGAAATAATTAAATATAAAATCTTTATAATATTCTAATTATCATATTTATTCATTATACAAAATTTTATAACCATTCATATAAATTATTGATTAAAAATTAATTACATCACTTCATAGAGATGGTAGTTATTATGTACACCTGATGGATGTTTCCACTTTTCGATGGATGAAAAGAAAGAAAGGTAATTAATAATTTTAATTTATAGAATCATAGTTTTATCATAATTATCTTATATATTAATTAAATCTATCCTAATTTCTAATCATTTATAAAAGCAAATGAAAAATGAATTATATCACTTTGTGGAGGTGGTAGTCCACACGTACGCATTAACGATGTAATCATTTTACAATAGATGGGAAGGAGATAGAAAATTGATATAAAATTTAAATAATATCATAAAATTATATTAAATATTTTTATTCCATAATGTTTATATGGATAAATAACTTTTTATGATGTTTAAGAAGAAATAAATATGAAAAAGATTGGTAAGAACATATACCTCTTCTTCGGGTATCCTCCACTGAGAAGCACCCGAAGGATTCTTAGATGGCTATTTTGGGAATACCAAAACCTCAATGTCATGTATAAGTAATGTTTGGAGAGTATTTACTAAGTTATTTTTTAGATAAATTTCTCATGTTATGCTTAGAAGATAGTATATGAGGTGCCCTTTGTGTAAGTGAGGAGAGTAGACCACATGTAATTATTACGAATATTAAAATATAATAAAGTAACTCTTAGGGGAAATCGATACCAAACATGATAAAGATCAAAGTTAGGATAGTAAAGTATCTAAATAACTTCATAAAATAGGATTTAAAAATGTTTTTATTTCATTTTAACCCATATCTATTTAGTTTAACCCCTCATTAACCCATTTAACCATATCGTAGTAGTAGATTCATACCTACATTACTATTCATAATGACCTAAAATTAAAGTGGTATCATTAGAAATTTTTTAAATGATGATTAAAAACATGGAAAATATTTTATAAAATATAATTCCTATAGGTGGAATAAATTAATTTTAAAATAATCATGCAAAACACAACAAACCCTTTTTTTTAAAATGTACATTATTACATAATACTAAATTTATTCCCATTCATTTCCTAGTAATAACCATAAATATAAGGTTAAAATATTTTATTGAATATATTGTCTAAATTATAATTTTAATAATTCATCAAAATTTATTTATTTAATTTATTAATAATATAATATATTGCATGTATAAAACTGATTTTTATAAAAAAACCTTTTTAACATTCAACTGATTTTTAATTTAGTTTATGACCAATTTACTAACAATGAATACAATTCATACTTTTATAAAAATTATTCTTTCATAAATTGATAGGTCATATTTATAGACACCTATATAATGACAATGAAATATCTAACACATATAATAATAATATTTCAATAGTACACCACAATTCATTTAAACCTAGTTTTGAGTTTAATGAAATATATCATTGATAAGAAAATTATTTAAAATGGAATATATCATAATATATTGGGGTATTTCAAGATGTTTTTCAGTGTATTTAAAAACCTATTGATATGATTATATGAAATTATATAGGAGAAAAAACATTCATACGAGATGTATTTACATACATGGTATTCTATAAGTTGTTCTCCATGGATCCGTCCTTTGTGCCTACTACTATAAAATGACTATGATTCCTTCTTGGGGTTAGGCGTTTATTCATAATGTCTATTTATCATGTAGGATTACATCCTATGGATCATCTATTGTTGACACATATTGATCACCAAGGATTACCTCATAGGGTTCAACTTTATGGCTGATGACTATTGATTATCTAGTACTACCACATATAGATCATATTTGTGCCCAATGACTATTAATTCCCAAGGATTAGATCCTAAGTAATATATTATAATCTAAAAATTATTTATCATATTTCATTAACTCTTATTTATCATATTGGTTTCTAATAACAATTTATTGTCTAGGATTCCATGGGGTTTATTTGGAGACAGATGGCTATTTATCCCCCAGTATTACCACATATGGATCATCGATGATGCCTGCTACTATCTTGGATTCCTAGGATGTAATCATAGGATCTAGTGATTGGTAATGATATATGTGGATTACTAATATAATTCATAGTATATGGAATTTATGATTAATTATATATGGATATTGGGCTAGGTACTATTTGGAATGATAATTTGACTTTGTTATAGATACTCTGAAACTTGTCGAAGAAGGTATAGTCAATTCATAGGGCCATGTTTGGACTTGAGGATCGAATATGGTTAGTTTATTTATGCTACTAAATTTTATTTATTTCTTCTACTAATCAAGTCAGAAGAACATAAATTCCATTTATTAGTTATGCATGAGATCATTTTGGTGGTGCCCTAATAAGTTGTACCCAAACATTTCTTCGGGGATCATGTTATTAGGGTTGCATAGGAAACTTCACTAATCACAGGTTCATGTAAGAAAGAGTCTTAAAGTTTCATGATAAAGGTGAATAGATCAATCTTAATTTTAGACTAGGATGTAGTAAGTATTAATGATGGTAGTGGAACATCTATTTTATTTTATTCATTTATTTATTTCTATTATGATCATTCTAGTGGGAGATCAATAATTTTATGCTGATGTGGCCATGGGTTTGTATTATATTTTTCTTCACAATTTCATTTATTGTTGGTAGATTTTTTTATAGATTATTTTCAAAATTATTTATTCCTTTTAATATTATTTAGTTATTTTTGTTTATTATTTCACAATTCAATATAGGGGTAGAGTTTCTCTCTAACAACACCCTAGAACCCCACTAATAAAAGGATGCCTATGGCATATGGTAGGTGAACCTAAGGCCCTGTTGGTTGTCTAGTCGTGGAACGAGTTCAATGTATATGTGAAATGGATTTTATATTCATTTTAATTATCTTAGTATTTGGATATATGGAAAACATGTGATATATATATATATATTGAAGCTTACGATGGACCTCAAACATGTGTGTTATGGACAATTTTCTTATGGTAATTCCAGGTAACCCATGATATGATATTACTATTAATGGTTTCTGATATATTAGTTGATATTATTATTAAATGTTGATGTGTATATTTTATATTGGTATTTATGGTTTCAGATATTGGACCATTAGGAAGAGGGTTTTTTACATGAACCACTCTTGGAACATATGAAATACATAACATATGTATGCTTGTGTGAGATTGATATAATTTACAACCATGGTTTAAATATTTAAAATGTAAATAAGTTATTATATAGACTTTTCATTTATAATGTTTTTTTGTAATTATACTTAGCTGAAACATGACATATTTTCTCTATCAACATTTCATGTAGATTCTATAAAGAAATTATCCTTGATGATGGCCATACAGTACCTCCAGGTAAGGGATGTGTAGTGACCCTTGATGGGTTTTTACATGAATTGGATTACTTCCTAATAAACCCCTCATGGGTAATTAAGATATTGATTCTCGATGAAATAAAACGGTTTTTTGTATTTAAAGTGTCAAAAAAACCTATATAGGGTTTTCTTATTTATCTTTTTGGTGTTAATCTATTTAACCAAACCATGTTACCATGGTGTAATCAAAACTAATCATCACGAGAGGTTGATGTTATATATAAATATGGATGAGACAATGATCATCAAGGGTGGTGTCTCATATGAAGATACACTTTGAGGATTATTACCATGGATTGGGCTGATGGCTTTCCATGTGATGTGTGATGCGTATACGTATGAGAGCCCTAAAGTGGGGGTTTTGGGCACATGAGTTTCCTTGGGATTCATGAGATATGAACAAAGAAGTTACCCATGAATTGAATAATATATGAGATATATTCATGGGATAAGTGAGGGATTCTAGTTCACTTGTTATGTGGCTTTCGATCATGGTGATTCAGGTGCTATATCAAGTGGCAAGAAATTCTTTACTGTTGTTGAGATAAATTATGGTATACGAGGGTATCCTGAGATGGGGTTAGCCCAAAATTGTGAGTGAAAATATAGATGAGAATAATGGGATTATTATTTCGGATAGGAGATTAGTTCATAAGAGGTTCTGATATATATATTCTATAGACATAGATATTCCTTGGACATTTGTGGTAAAAATACAATGAAGTGCTTTGGTATTGAGGTTTGGTATCGAGGGTAGTATTGGTAGGATTATTTACTCTATTGTTTTAGGTTGGGATTTCAGTGGAATTTTAAGATAATGGTATATGCTTATAGTTTTGAAATGATTTATGTGTGATGGGTGATCATTTGGTAAGCCTTTTCATGTGATACATTTGAGGCTTTTTTTTAACACCATTAGATTTTGGATTATATTTTTCTCTAAATTAAAACTATGTTCGATAGCTTGTTCTACATGAAACATTGAAATAAAATGACACATGATATATTAGATGAATATTATTAATAAAATATGAAAAAATAAAACCTCTGGTAAATATAAATATTTTAATCAAATATAAATGCATACAAAATTTGATTAATAACAATTACAATTTTGAAAGGGAAATTTTCAATAAAAGAAGTTTCCATTATATATTTTATTTTTATTCAAAAATAAATTTATAAATATATAAATTTAATGTTTATAATTAATTTAATTTCTGAATTTCTTGTATAAAAATTATCTCACTTTGAATTTTTGGTATTTTTCAAAAATAGTGGATTTCTTGGTGTATAGTAAAAAACAAAAGTTTTACCAAATATTGTAATTTTTATGACATTATAAATCTATGAGAAAGTGTTATAAGTTTAAATTTTTTTAATTGATTAAATAAATATTTAATGTGTAATCCTTTATATTTTAAAATATCTTTTTCCACTTATAAAACCTATGTTCAATATTTTAGAACATTAGTAACATTTCATTCAAATTTTAAAACTGTTTTTGTCATTTATTTAAATTAAAATTTTAATATTAATATTAAGTATTGGATTAATTTTTAATCCACATAAATATTATTTTTTAAAATATAGAAATTTACATAATTAAAGTAATTTTTTGATAATTTATACTGCACATGGATTTTAAGTTTAAAAACAAATTTTTTTGAAAAATGATTTTTATGCGCTATGTGATATAACATGAAAATTAAATTTTTATACCATTTAGAAATTTTATTTGAGAATTTTTTTTTGTATTTTATATTAGAATGTTCATATAATTTAATAATTTAAATTTAAATTTAGGGATAAAATTATGTCACCAATGTAAATATTAGTTATCACGGAAAAAAACTATTTTTTTAAGTAATGGTAATTTTCAAAATTTTATATATTATTAAATGAAATTGATTTATTTTAAATTAATACTATAATATTTTGATTAAATATATATTCAATTAAATTAACACCCATTTAATTTTTAATCAATATTTCATAATATTAAGGACACTTAATTTTTAAAACTATATTTTTTAACTAAAATGGGTTTTAAACACTATATATGTTTCAATTTTAATTTTAATTTTCTTATATCTAGAAATTTAAATATATTTAATGGATCAAAAATTAGTATAAATAGTATAAATTTCGTAATAACTGTTATATTATACTTTTAGTGATAAAATAATAACTATCATTAATATTTAATCAATATTTATATGTGTTTAAATGTGTAATATAATGTGGATCGAATTTTACTAAATCAAAATGACAAAATATACAATTTATAATAAAATTTTTAGCTAATAAATTCATAACTACATGTATCAACAATGTATTACCTTCATTCTCTCCATTAAATCAACTACATTGCAACTCCTACCTACTGAGATGTGAATATGGTTGCAGATGGTCTAAACAATGAAGGAGTTTCGCAAGACATAACCTGTCTAGGGGAGCTCCCTAACAGATTTCTTCCTTTTCATGTAAAAGGTTTTAATATCATTCCGTCTTTTAGACTCATGTAATCTATTTTTTTGCCAATAAAATTTTCTTCTGTCTTTTGACCAAAATTCCACCTTTCTTAAAAAAACATGTATCACCAATATTTACCCACTAAAATCACCTAAATATAATTCAATTACATTATTACCCGTTAAATAAAAATATTTTCCAAATATTTTCCCTCTTTTTGACATATAAATAGAGATCAATTCCATCCACCTCTAGGAAACACCTCTAGTTACAAATTCACATAAAACAAAGAAAAAATTGCTTCTTATAAATAACTAATTAATTTTTTGAAACCTATATCATCCAAAAAATTTCCTCAATTCCTTTATTTCTGAAGGATACTTGAAGAATAGATCCAAATACTCAACATAAGTATTACTTACACTTTTACTTCAATTCTTTTTTCCTTCTCATCCATCCTATCCAAAATGCATTTTAAAAATATGTATATAATTAAATAAGTATAAATAAAACACCAAAATGTTATAATATTTATGGTATAATGATTATATATTCCCCTCCCATTGAATCCAAAAAATTAAATTGTAACTGATGTGCGTGTGTAGACTACAACCAATATAAAGGACACATTTTATTTTTCATCACCAAATTTACAAAATGGTTTGAGAAATTTTTTAGTGAATATATATTTAATTTTTTTCATGATATGTATTCTTGAAATAAAAATTAGGCATTTCATAAGTTATATTATAAATAAGAGATCATTGTAAAACCAATAACCTAAAACAAATGGACTAAGAGGTAATATTATTTTTTAAGTAATGATTTCATTTTATGTTAAATTGTTATTATAAATAATAATTAATTTTATTAGTAACCTTAAGAACATCTAAATTATTTAATTATACTTTTATTATGATTATATTATAAAAATGATCTCTTCCAAAGCCATACCCACACACATATTGTAACATGTTCTTTTCAAGCCAATTTAATGATCTAAATGAACAATGATATTTTTTTCAAGTATGGATTTGTTAACAATATATTAGATAATAATAATTAAATTGTTATTTTTTATTTAATGTTAATATAAATATTTACCTCAATAATTAAGACAACACTATCCATTTGTTATAAATTACTGAAATAAGTTGGTCATTGAATTCATCATCCCGAATGATAACTAAAGTATTTATGAAATGAAATTACACCATTATAAATAAATAAAAAGAATAAATTATATCACCTTTTTTTATTTATGAATTATTTATATTATTAGAATAACTAATAACAAAATTTTTATTATGAAACTAGTTCATAATGATCAAGATTAATAACATTTGATATTAGAAATAAATAATAACTAAATAATAAAAATTTAAAGAATAATTATAAAATTAGTTTATAAAAAAATATTTATGTGAAAAATTTTATGAAAAATGTTACTAATATATTTATGTTTTTCATATAGGATCTTAGATTGTATTCGACTAAGTAGGGAAATAGGGTAAGGCTTTCTTGACTAAAATTTTCACCCCTAGAGACATATTTTTCATTATACACCATGTTTTATTTGGAATGGTTTATCTAATATAACATTGATATTTTTTGTCATGATACTCTAATTAATAATGGTATTTATTGTATTTTTTTAATCATATCCTTCAATGTTTTCAACTCTAATGTTTCTAAGGTTAAAAGGGGTTCTTTCTCTCAAGTTTATTTTCTTGAGACATATTTCTTATTGTTCACTATGACATATTTTATATGCTGTTATTACATAATAATGATATTATATGACTATATTCATGTAATTTATGGGATTTTAAGATCCATATAATTTTCATTATTTAAATGTACTTAAATTTAAAAGACACTACAATTTTTAAGAGTTTGTTTTAACTAAACTCCTTTTGTTCAGATATTAGGGTTCTTCTTGAACATATTTCTTCCAATATTGGTTTATTCCATTATAAGTTTTTATTTAATAGTACTTTTTCATTATCTATAATGATAAATTACATTTCATTCCAATCATTTACCTTGATAGAATTTATTTATAAAAAGTATATCTTTATTGAGAATAATTTCCATCCAATATAATGATGGTATCCAATCGTTATCCTTATTTCCCATTCCCTTCAATTTCCTCATTTTTATTTGAAATTATAAATATGTGTTATATCATGAGATATTCATATTTCCTCTTATTATATTTTAAAAATGAGATTTTTACTCTTTTTACAATGTGTATTTTCAAGGGTGGTTTTCAAAAATATTTAAAAGGTTTCTCATCCCTTAAAAATAAAATATTCTATATGAAACTCGACATTATATTTTAAAAAACATTAAATATTTTAAAGGCTATAATTTTATATATTATTTTTAAATGTATTTTTTAAAATTTTTCGCATCACCTTTGTAACATCTGCCAATCCAACACTCTCTCACATGGCCAAAACAGGTTTGTTAGAAGACCTATAGTGAACCTCCTCATATAATAATGGTTGAAGACTAGCATTGGGGGTGTGAAATATATAGTGAGAAGACTATACCCTCTAGTATTATGTTTCATAATAGTATAAGAAATCCATATAAATTAAAACAATCAAATTATAAACCTCGAGAAATCTAAAAATAAATTCAAAATGAATAATCTAATAAATAATAAAGCAATAATGTAATGACGTGCTAGAATGTAAATAAATATCATGAAAAAACAGTACAAGTAAAAGACTCGAAGACTCAAATAAAGACTCAAAAGTCCCCAATCCCAAACCCCATGTCAGTCCAACCTTCAAACTTCATCCCATATATCAAGAAAATAATCAACATCAATATCCCTTTCCCTTTTCCAAATCTACATCCACGCAATCATCTTGGGTACCAAACAACAACCTAAATAGGGTTTGAATATAACCCATTAGGTCAATACCACCACAGATAAACAAAACAATCTGATAATAAGTGTATTAAATGAAGATATTAAAAATTTGTATTAATTAATTTAATAATTAATAAAATATAACAATAACCTGCTTTGGCACCATACTGAAATTTATATGAGAATTTCTTTATGACCGATTCTATCCAAAACCATATAACAATGGTAAAATAGACTACTTTGACACAATTCCTTAATATATAAGATCATGTCTTATGACCATTCCAACCCCCACTATATAAACATGGTACAATCACACAAATATTGTATAAATACCTATAATAATTACAGTATTCGGGTCAAATACCTATAAGAATTACAACAAGGGACTGGGAAAAGTAGACTCTCTATAACCATTATAAAATGGTACTTAGATAAGCCCACTCAACGTTAACATTACCTCATATAAGTGTGCATGTTCTAGGGCCAATCCAGATATATAAGAATTTCAACATGGAACACAAGTCCTATAATAAATTATGGATATCACAAAATCACATCTTAAATAACAATGGTTAATTATAAGAATTACCATTTTTTGTTCATATACTACATTCAATTAAATTAGAATTGATTTACAGTTAAAACAATAAAAAATACTCCACAACTTAGTGATTATATATCAGGAAATCATCTAAGGTATTATGTCATGCTAAAATCAATTTATGCCACTAGCCATTTTAATTCTATTAATAGTTTTCTCACCCAATGTGTACCCATAAGCCAGGTAAGAAGCCAATTGAAACCAAAGGACTCCAATGAAAATTTCCATTTTTATTTAATTTATTCAGGGGAATGTTGGGTTGGTGAAATCATAATGTAGCATAAAATTTTCAATTATCATCCCTAGGGTTATGATTTAGATCCCCTATATTTAACTGATGATCCAAAAATTCTTCCAACAGAAAAAATCCCATGAGGAAGAATGTTCCGATGATGAAAATGTGAATCCTAGATAAAAAATGATCAATATTAGAACCAATATTCCAAAAAGTCAAAGTATTTCACCAAAACAGTTGGAGAACCAAGGGATATAATTATGAAACTGGACCAAAAACAGTTACCAAGATTCGAAGGAACCATCAGGACATCCAAAAGGAAGGTTGTCACTCCAAAATCACTAAGATGATGCACTAGGTTTGAGAGGAGAAGGTTGTGGTGAGTTATAATGAAAAATGAACAACACAACATACTTTAAAATATCATGTCAAGGAATTACACATCATGTAATTTTGTTACATTTTGTGTAAATATTTTTAATGGGATAGGTTGAAAAACCCACTTATTGAAATTGTTTTATTAAAAAAACCTAAACATTACATGACATTTTCATCATTTAAATAGTTTTTAAATTTTATGTAGATGGGTTTTCATCCCAATTTTCCATTAAACAACCCAAACCACCTTTATTTATTCTCAACATACCAAGAACCCATGAAACACTTATACCATTTATATTCGGTCGCCATTAATCTAGATAAACATACTTCTATATACTTTAAGTCATTTTACCAAACAAAGACCTCCACATGGATCCTCTCTAGTTTTCCAATTTTCGGTTTAAAGATGAGGAAAAATAGCCTGAAAGATAAGTTAATGAAAAAAATTATAAAGAGTCATACTTGAAAAGAGATTAGATCTTATAACATCCCAACATATAATATCTCATCCCTAGGATGCTCAAATAATCACTTAGAGGTCTCAGTGAAAAATTCTAGCCACTATGTTTTCATATCATACTCTCTCTCCTCTGTCTCCTCATGCACTCACCTACACTTCCACTGCACTCAAACCAACAATATAGTCCAACCCTGAATATACTTATTAGTACAACGAAAAACCCATATCAGATGCTCTTAAATGGTTAAATAAAAAAAACTATAAGTCTTCTATGTCTATCACATGGGAAGGTTATAGATGATATATCTATAGTTGTGAAATGTGGAACAAAACATGAATGGAACTGTAGCATTATAGGATGTCTAAACAGTATGCCACTGAACCGAACCTTGAACTATCTCAAATGACCAAACATACATGGGTTATAGATTTCCATGTTTCCTGATACGATGTTTCTCCCACATAGGTTACAAAAAAAGGAAAACATACTGACCGACCTCAAATTCTAGAAGTCATATTCGATGGTAATCATATGATTTTGGCCTTCTATGCGTGTTCACAAACCACTCTATGATCAACTAAACATGATAAGATGTATTCTATACGAGACAGGGTCCAACAAGTGCTGAATAACATACCTTTATCAAAAAATGAGGTGAACGACATGGACTTCCATACAAAGCCTAAAAAGGGTCCATTTGGATCAATTCTTGGAAGCTATTATTATATAGAAACTCCACGAGTGCCATATGTTGCTCCCATGATCCTCCAAAATCCAAAACACAAGCTCATAATGTATCCTCCAAAACCTGAATAGTCCAATCAGATTTAACATATTATAGGAATAATAGGATATTATTAAAAATAACAATGATCTTAGAGACATCTAAATACCCTTCCAGAAACACTATGTGAAATAAGTATCTCTATCTAAAATGATACTCCTCGGAACATCATGAAACAAAACCACCTCACACATGTAAAGACATCCCATATAATTAATAATGAACGTTTTCCTAATAGGTGAGAAGTGTGATACCTTTTCTTTTCAATATAAAATAACCTATATAGTGTCATTATTTTTTGTTGTCCTTGAAATTCCTATAAACAAATCTACTGTTACATCATCCCATTTCCTGTAGATAATGGGTAAAGGATGGAAAAAACAAGCAAGCCTATGCTTCCTAGGTTTCATTGGATGAAAATTGAAGCATCTAGCAAGAAATCTTATCACCTCCTTCATTATTGGACACCAACATTTTCTATGGAGATCATGATACATCTTTGTTAAACCATGCTATACCACCCATTTAGCATCATGAAACTCTCTAATTAGATCCTCACATAAGCCCATAAGAACCAAAACCCGACAATAGAAAAGAATATAATTTTACACCATTAAGAGACCATCCTGTTGGTGTCTCCCAACAATATAATTTCTCTCTCAGAATAGATCCCTCTGGCTCAAAAAACATCTCAGTACTAATTCCCTCCAAAATCATGTGTATAATAGATGTTGATGTCAGAGCTACTCAACCTTATGATTACTGAACAAATAGATGCATGTATTCAAAGAGGTACATTTCTTCCACTCACCACAGGACTGACATACATCCTCTTTCTATATCATTCAGTTCAATTTTTTGGAAATGATGATTCCCTTGCCTAGTTTATAATCCAATCAGATGTTTAAAGACTACAGATACTTGACCCACCACCTCTATCAAAGGTTCATGTATCACTGAGAAAAGATGTACCTCAGGTTCTTGTGGTCCATGTATACCACAATCCTCTCACCCAAGATATAATGTCTCCAACATCTCAAGGTATGTACCACTAATGCTAACTCCATATCATGAGTAGGGTAATTCCCCTCATGCAATCTCAGCAAACTAGAGCCATAATCAACCACTCAATCCTCCTCAATTAGAATTGCTCTAAGACCAACTCGGGATGCATCACATTACACAATATATGATTTACCTGGAATAAATAATGTGTGGATAGGTGTTTAGGTCATCCATCGTTTCATCTCTAGAAAATATATCTCACAAGCATAAAACCAAACAAAATTCACCCCTTTCTTGGTCAGCCTAGACATTTTTGCTTCCAAATGGTAGAAATTCATGATAAAATACTAGTAATAACATTATAAACCTAAAAATATACAAATCTATAATTCATTCTTAGAATATTCCCAAGATACTATGACTGTGAGTTTCTATTGGTCCACTGACACTTCTGCCTATGAGATGACATGGCCCAAGAAGAGCACATTATTAATCTAGAAATAGAATTTGGTTAGTATGTCATAAATGAAATGATCTCTCAATTTAGTTAGGATTATGTCAAGATGTTTGGAATGATCATATGTTTGATAGAATTAATCTAAAATATCATTAACAAAACCCACCAAAAAATAGTCTATAAAAGGAAGGAATATCATTTTCATCAAGGCTATGAATACTATCGGTACGTTAGTCAACCTAAAAGACATCACTATACAGAAATTCTAGTCGTATCTTCTCCTAATACCTATACGAGTTATGTAAATTGGTATCACCCGTAACTAGTGGTTACCTGATCTCAAATAAAAATTGGAGAAGATTTTATCACCTCTCAATTGATCAAAAATATTGTCAATGTATAGAAGAGGATACCAGTTCTTTATGATCTTCGGGTTCAACCTCTGATAATCCACACATAAGCGCAAAGACCCATCATTATTCCTGGAGAAGAGAACTGGATAACCCTGAGGAGAATAACTTTTCCATATGAAGTGTCTAGATACTAGATCTTCCAACTAAACAATAAAATCCTTAAGCTCTACTTGTTCCATTTTGTAAGGCATGATATAAACTATCTCTACTCCAAAAATCAACTCAACCATAAACTCAATATATCCCTCATGAGATAAGATGTAAGAATAATTAAGGAAAAAATCCATAAAATGGTCTAGCACTAGAAGAAAATTATCCAACTACATTTCACCGTCATCAATATTGAAACTAACTATATGATTCACGAGACAATCCAATCGGTACTGAATTATCCCCACACGACGAGCCTGATGATCCCACTCACCATACTGAGAATGAAAACCTCCTTCTGATGATAGATAGGTAACTCTCATACTATAATAGTTGATATGATTTTGTTATATGAATAGAAAATTCATACCAAGAATCAGATCAATGCGAGTCACTTTTAGCATAAATAGTTCCCAAAAGAAATGGTAACCACCAATCTCTAGAGAACCCACATGAAAATATTTGACAATTTCTAACCAAACTCTTAATGGAGAGTCTATGGGAAAGTAAACAGCCAATATTTACACATCCAAGACCAAAAAAATTTAAAAATGTTTAGATAGAAAAAAAATGAGAAGTTCCTATATAAAAAAACAAAAGCTAATATAGATGATACATGAATTGTACCATTGATTGTAGACTGTCCTGCATCCATAATAGCAAGAGTATTCTATATAACATGAATATGACTTGACCATATACCTTGGGATCCAATATTATTACCCTAATCTATTTCAGATTCCTAGTACTACTTCTCATGCAATGGGTCACCACATCCCCTTCCTCAGCCAGAATGGTCAATGGAACTCTAGCTACTAGCCTATTGAGGGGTAGCTAAGCCCATTCCCAAATCAAGTTCCTATATTGATCCCATTACGCTAGTATGCTATGTATATTTCACACAGAACCATTTAAGATGACCCATTCATCCATATATATGACACTTGACTGTGGGTTAAGGACATTATGGGTTCTTATGGACAAAAATTCCACACTGATCGCACTAGAATGGGAGATGGTCCTGTGATGTTTTTCCAGTTCCCTAACTGCTATGCCCAATAATTTTTGGAAAAAAATCGTCATAGAGAAGCATCTTTCCACTAAAAGAAGAGATCCCAGTTTCCCCTACTAAAAAATCTAGACCATTACTGTAGGTTTCTCCAATATTTATTTCCATGACGAGTGCATGGTTCTTCATTTCCTCAAAGACACTCAAGAAAAAAATATTTTTCAATGACCTAATCTCATTATGAAGACCATTTTAAAAACTAATCACTCTAGAGATATCATCATTTTCCAAATATAGAGAACGGAACTGTAGTTCAGTGAAACATCTGTCATAGTCCATCATTTACATGCCCTCCTGTGTCAGATGCATTAACTCATGAGATTTTTCCTCAATAAAAGTATCAGGATATAATTAGATCAAGAACTTTTTCTCAAAGTTTATTCAAGATAGATCATCCTGATGCCCTACTTCCTATAGAATATCCCACCAACTCCTGGTAGGTCCACAAATCATATATGCAGCAACCTTCATCCTCCTATCCGTAGGTGTCTCAAGATGGTTGAAGATCATCTAGACTAACTCGATCCAGAATGTGGCTACCTGGGATACTCCTTCAATATTAAATATTGGATGATATTGTAGCTAAAAATCTCTTGTCAGCTCATACATCGAAATAATTGTATGAATAGTCTCACTTTCCACAGACTACATGGCCCTCAGGAAGTTATCGTGAAGTTGAATATCCAATTGATCCTCAATAACTACTTGAACCTCTGGTTCATTTATGTTTGGTGTCTGATGATTTCCACTCTCCTGAAAATCAATTCAAAGATAACGTAGGGGAATTTTATCTATAAGACCGATGCACACCATAAATCACTATCTAGCAATAATTTCAAACCTGAAAGGTGACTAAAATAGAGAACCACAATATCATGGTCTCTCTGAACGTGAGTTATAGGTGTTTTATCATGACAGATCAATTTATTTCATATATCCAATGAAATAGATATCTCAGATCACATTTCATCAGGAAAGTATATGTCACAAGAAAAAATTGATATGCCTTTATCTTGAAAAATACATGTTAATATATACTCATGTGCCTATTATAATGAATGATTTATCATCTTTCTCCATACCTGGCCACAAGTACAAATATCAAGAAATAGTAACAACATAATATAATAACCTCAAACAACATGTGAATCACCAAATGTTATATAATATCAACTGTAATATCCACACAACATAAACAGCAATCCCATCCTTGGGCACTCGGATTTCACCCCATACATGGGTTAGGTACTCCTTTACCCAAACTCATTACCAAGTCTCAACACAACTTAATATATTTTTTACCTTTCCCAGATAGTAAAGAAAAAAAACTTCTTCTCTAATACCACTTTATAATGTCCAGTGGTCCATCAATCTCTCAGGTGAACAAAAAGGGTTGGATATGAGACCTCACACATGCCTTTTTATACGCTAAAGGCTGCTGACTAGCAGTGAGGTGTTAAATTTATAGTTGGGAGACTATACCCTCATGTATAAAGTGTCATAGAAGTTTAAATAAACCATATAAATGAAATAAATCAAAGTATAGACAAAACGAAAACCAACAAAAAAATCCAACTGAATAATTCAATAACTAAAAAATTAATAATGTAATGATATTCCGGAATGTAACTAAATTTCATGTTAGAAACAATACATGTAAAATAATAATAGACTTAAATAAAGACTCAAAATTACCAGGTCTTGAACCCCATCTTGTCCCCCCTATAAACTCCATCATATCCAACAAGAAACAATCAACAATAAGGTCATTTTCCAATGTCCATACCTACATCCACAAAATATTCTTGGGTACTAAATGTTGGCCCGAATGCAGTGTGGGTATAACTAATGTGGTCAACAACACTGTGTATAAACAAACCAGTTTGATAAGAAGTTTATGAATTATGGGATAAAAAAGTTTATTAATTAATTCAATATTTATTAAAATACAATAATAACCTTCTTCTTCTCTATACTAGAATAAATTATATCATGTCTTACAACTATTCCAACCACAAAAATATAACCCCTGTAAAATAACATATTTCAGATCCATGCTGAAATATCTCAGATAATGTCTTATGACTATGCTAAAAACCGCCATATAACAATTGTATGGTTACAACAATACGGGTCAAATCCCGATAAGAATTATAAGATCTGAGTCAAATCTCTATAATCATTACTGCATGGGACTAGGAAGATCCCACATTATATAAGAATTATAGTATGGGACTGGGCCAAGACTACTTAATATCAATATTATAGTAGATAAGTGTACATGTTACAGGTCCAAGACCGATATGAAATCATTTCAGAATGGAACACAAGTCCTTTCATACAACATGGATATCACAATATCACATAATAAATCTCTATGGTTAATTATGTGAATTACCATTTTTATTTTATATTCCACATTAAATTAAATAACAATTGATTAACTGTCAAAACAATAAACAATAATACATAAATGAGGGATTCTATATTAGGAAATCACCTAAGGTCTCATGTCATGCTAAAATCACTTTAATACATTATCCAACTCAATCATATTTAGGGTTCTCTCACCCAACACGTAGCCATATGCTAGGTCAGAAGACAGCTTAAACTATAGGACATGAAAAAAATATCATTCATTATTTAATTAATTAAAATACTTGTTACATTGGAGAAGTCGCAATATTTCATATAAATGGAAATTATCAAACCATAGGGTTATTATTTATACCCTTACCTTTAACTAATGATAAAATAATGACTCCAATAGAAAAGAACGTGAGGATGAAGGGGTAGATGATTGCCCAAATAATCATAGATCAAAACTGATCAAGATCAAAATAAACAACTCACACGGTCATGTTACTCTTATGTTGGATGATTTACTATTAATAAGGGTCATATTACTATTCATAAGGTTAGGTTACTATTCATAAGGGTAGGTCACTATTCACCAAAAAAGATTTTTGTTTCATTAGACTCCAAAAATCATCTTGAACACAACCGTGTATGTCGGATTTTAAAAATTCCAAACATAGGAGTGAAAAAGTTTTGTTTAAAGGTCACTTATCACTTAGTAGTTCATTATTTAGTGTTTTCATGTTATTTTATAACATAAATATAAGAAGGTAATTTTCCATTGAAAAACATTGGGTCCTTACAATGTGTAAGACTAAAACAAAAGCCTTTTTAAACTTAAACTTTACAATAATATGGAAAATATAAATCAAAATAATTCTATTTACTAATTCACATGGATATTCTACCAGTCGAATAATCACATGTAATATCAATAGCTAATTTTTTAATGACAGAATGCATAATGTTGTACATCATAACCACATATTCAAGGCCTCGTGCCAAGACTACAAATAAGATTTTCTCAAGGCCTTATTCCAAGACACTATTCTGTCCCATGAGACCTACCGATTCATCGAGGAGCTATAGAGGGCTCCACCTATCACTTACTAAGTCCAATGCATTTATCATATGAAAAGGTTGAAACATAACATAACCATTTGTATTAAAACAAGAATACAAAATGTTAATATATTTACCATAAAACAAGAATGGTATAAAAATAACACATCCATAGTCAAACACGTCACAAAACCTTTAATACAATATGGAAGATTGTATCATAATAAATCAACTTTAAACAAGTGTAAAATCCACCAAAGGATGTTCACATAGATGGAATAAAAACTATTTGAGAGAAATATCTCTTTCAATTTTGAAATCATTTAAATGTAAAATTATTATAAAAGAAAAAAATTATTTTGAAAATTTTGTTATAATCTGGTAAAGGAAGCTTATATGGTGTTATAACAGCCGAAAATTGCCGCACCCGCTATATAAGTTAAAAAAAATCATTCCTTAATTTTGTTGAAATGGTCATAAATTACCTTGTCTAGAAAATGACGGAAAGATTACTTCTTAATTTTTTTTATAAAAATTCAAAAAAGGGTATAAATTACATTAACCCACAGTCTAGGAAATAGTAAAAATGTTTTCAAATACATTTTTAAGAAACCCGAATGTGGATGATAAAGAGGTCCCGGTAGATACTCAATTATAAACAACCTCGAATAATGAAGAGATTGTAGAATTAACCCTTACCTTGTACTTTTCCTTGTTCGAGGGTATTTCAAACTCCTATATTATAGTTAAATAACTGTTATTATATTATACAAGAACCACATACAAAAATATGATATCATATATGATCTTCTCATATTACATTGTTAATAATATTTCAGTAGTATCATCGTTTCAGGTGTTAACAGATTCATTTTCCATTATATATTTTGTTATGAAATTCATGTTTGTTATGGATATGATGTATTTGATTCATATTAATAATTATATTAAGTTCATAATTTTTTTTTAATCATAAATGGAAATTTATTCTCGAATGATTTTGATGGGGAATGAATCTCATCGTGTTCGCAGAGACAGTAATTCGTACATATGCATGCGTGACAACATCATTCTATTGATGGTGAAATCGTATGTAATTGAATGGTATTTCATATATACATAATCATTAACATGTTTTATTTATTATTTACATCAGTTATACACATAGTTATACCCATCCAAATATTGAAGTGTTTGAATAACAAACTACACCAAGACGTGGAGATTGTAAGCCATACGTACACACACACGGTGACTTTGTCGTTAATAGGTTGCATAGAGTAAATACTATAGTTGTAACATATTTATAATAACATAAAAGTATGAATATGTTATAGGAGTTATTATTTTGGTATGGGAATAACAATGAAAGAGGAAGTGGAAGAAGAAAAGAACTTGGAAGAGGTGGTGAAATAATTACCTCTTTTTCAAGTGATTCATTATGATTTGATCAAAAGGGCTCTATAGGTTGGCGTTATGATCAAAGTAATTCCTCTAGGATTAAGTGAGTGTATTTGGGAGGATATTTGGGCAGGGTTTGTCTGATCCAAATTGCATTGGAGGGGTTATTTTGAGAGAAGGGGAAGTTTCCTTTTATAATAGAGGTGAGGGTCACCTTTGGAAAATCTTGAAATTTTATTTTATAATAAAATCATTTTTATTTTCTAATGGAAAAAAATAACTTATTTAGTGGATAATGTTGGTATGGGTCGAAAATATCTCAAAAAATATGTTTTAGACATGTTTAGGTCACCATATTAACCTAATCTTTTAGATTTAACTCTTAGTTAAATAGTTTGACATTTACTATGTCTCCTTTTATTTTTATATTATGTGGTTAATAAACGTACTATAAAATTATATGATAACCCCATGTTGTTCATAATTGATATATATAACCTTATCTAAGTACTTTGGCCGACCCTTATATTTTTAGGAATATTACATCAATTAATTATATAGTATTTGTTTTAAAAACTCATATATGTCAATTTTGACACTATTTGGTATTTTGTTTTTGTGAAAGTCATAAAAACTTGATTACACCAAAAAAATTCATTTAATCAACCCTAACATGTCATATTAACCTATAAAATTCGTGTAATTCATCCAAATACTCTATTGACATTTATTTGGATATTTATAATATCAATTATTTTAATCTTCCATTAATAAAGTAATTACTACATCATCATTGTGTCATAAATAAATTTAATTATTTAATTTATAAATTTTTTAAATAAAATACGATTAAGTAGTAAATAGTTTTATCTTTCTAGTCAATTTTTACAGTTGAATTTATATTATGTGCAACCCTATATTAAAAATGATTTAGTTATGAAAATTTGAATTTTACACTTTTAACTCTTCTTTAAATAAAATAATAATAAATGTCTTAATATATTACAATTTGATCAAAAGGGTCATATTTTATTCCTAAGCCTGTTTTTTGTCAAAATAAACTTATTTAATAGAATTAGGACATGTGTTAGGGTAATTATAATCTCATTTTTACCTTTAAATACCCTATTTAGTTTTAACTGTGATGAATAAAAGTCAAAAGTCACTATTCACAAAAAAAAAATTATTTTTAATCTTATTGAACCATATTATACATTGTGATGTCAACCATGTCTCTCAAAATTTCTAAATTCAACTCACAGATGCAGTAAAATTATGTTTTATGAAAATTTGTTAATGCTCTTAAAAGGTGGGTAAAAGACTGTAAGAAGTTCAATAAAATTTTATATGTCTAATATTATTATAAAATGACCCTAATGAATTAAATTGAAAATATATAGGTATTATGTATTTATTTTTACCTAATATAAAATTAAATTAAATAACAAATTATCTAAATAAAAAGTTTGTTTTAAGAAATAATGTAGTGTTTTCACTATTCATCAAAAATTGAATGTTTTCAGAAAAATACCAAAAATTCACCCCAAGATAATTTTGATATTCTGAATCCAAAAATGATGTCCATTTTATAAAATAAAATTTATAAAATTTCAAATATTATTTATTACTATTCTTAACAGCTAGTTTTGTTGGTCGTGATGTGTTAGAACTCGAAGTAACGTTCAACGCAAGCTGTTGTATTATTCAAAAAGAAGCATACAGTGAATGTTTTGGGTGTTACATAGTTCTAACATCAATGATGGTTTGTGTGGACCATGGGGGTAAATTTTATCTATTTAACAAATTCACACGAGGAACCATAGGGTTCACACCATAGATAGTGCTGACAATGGGGTATGACCCTCTACCTCAAAGATTTCAGGGCTTGAGCCATTGTTCATGTTAAGAATGGATTCTGGTAGAGGGAAGATAGCTCTTCCTGAGTGTTTCCTGGTGTAAATATTCACATCACACCATGAAAGGGGTCTTGGGTGTGTTATTTATATGGGGGAAAATATTTTTTTTTATTGGGGGTTTGGAGTTTTTAGGGGGCCATAGGTGACAGAATCATTCATTCAACTGATTACTACTCTCCCCCTTCCCTCCTTTGTTTCCCATCCATTTTAAACAATTATAGGTGTCATTGTGTGTCATACAAGGCATGTTTCTTTCTTTTGTTCCTGGTATCCTTGTTCCCATTCATCCCAAATAATTTCATTGTGGGTTAGTTTACGAATTATCATTGTATCCACTGGATCATGCAAGAACTGGGAAATATCCACTGTACATTTTCATGCGGTGGCTATAAGACATCCTAGGTGATATCTACATGTCATTCCTCTTCATTTTAGTTAAGTTATGTATCCTAGTGATTTTTGATATCATTTTTAGCGAATAAAAAATTTAAATTTTGTTTTATTGGGTGCCTTTATTGGTGATTTTATGTGGATTAAGTTCAGCGTTGTGTTTGGAGTGTTTTGTACCATCTTGCTCGAAGATTTAGTGCGGGAAAGTCACTTGATGACTTTTAATAATTTATATGTATTAAAAATAAATGGAATTAAATTGTTAAATTATTTCAAATTTGATAAAATTAATTGAGTTATGAATCTTGGAATGAGTTAGCACTCTGTAATGATGGGTAGTGGCTGGTTGGACATGGGCGATCCGAGCTAGTGATGTATGTGCTATTAGTTATAGGGAATAAATCTGTAATTAATGATGGTGGTCCCTAAACATAAACCTATGATATTTTCTTCCATTTATATATTTTATCATTTTATATATGGTATTTCAATTGATGGATCTAAACAATTTTAATTTATAAAAAAATTAGTTTAAATGAAATACATGAGAAAAAATGAAAAAGTACCAAGGGAAATAATAAACTCTTGTGTATTTGCTTGATTTCCTCAACCAATGATGAATGAGGCCTTGATTATAATTTAATTCTACATGATTACAAAAATCTGGGAAGGGTATAAAATGAATTAAATTAAATTAAAAAGTTGCAGATACACTTGTTATAGGTTCCCTTAGTGACCTCTAAGTAGAGGTACGCGATAGGATGTGAGTGAGTGGGCCTAATAGGCCTCAGTAAACCATGAGATGCATATATAATTTATTATATTAAAGAAGATACTGGGGTGATCATCCCAAACCAATTAGTATGTCAATATCATAGTGGTTATTCCCTAGGTAGACTATGGTAATGTTAGGTGTGTGAGGATTGACCTATGATGGAAATGACAGTGAGGCTTACATTAGGAGGCTAGTTATAGTGTGATATAATCCAGATAAAATCACCATTTTCTATCTCCCCTAGGTTAGGAGTGTTTACCTAAGAAATATAAATTTTATTGAGGAACCCATGTAGGTTGTATGGAAAATTATGCTACCAAAGGGTCTATGGTAGGTTCCCCAATGATATATTGACCCTAGAGAGTGTGTTTATGGGAAAAGGATTATGATCATTGTTGGTGTCACCTTAGAACCTAAATCGATTATATGAGCATTATATAGATATATTTATGGGGATATTTCTTAAACATTAGAGGATATACATGGTTATGCGATATTTGATGTGATATGATCATAACATACATAAATCATTCATAATTTTATCTTAATATCCAATAAATTTTATAATAGTACATATTTGAGGGTTATATGGTTTAGTGTATTTAAAGACTAATTATATAATCAGATTATTTCGGAAAATACCTTAAACTTATCCCTTAAAATTTTTCACTGATTGTTCCCTTTTTAGAATTTTTTTACGTAAAATTTTTTATCCTAACCTGAGCAAAATGGAAATATAAGAATGGATGAGCTCAGATGCACAATAAGGTTAAACATGAGAGATATTAACTGATGATCTTATGAAAGCATAAGATACACAAAAGGGTATAAGATACTAATTATTTCTTATAAATTTCATAACCAATCATTCATAGATCATAATTCATGTGTCATGATATAATGCTTCAGTATTTCAAAAGACATTTGTCAAAAGAGTGAGGAATCATCATGAATCAATCATGAGCTGTGACATCATATCATAACCATCATAACAAGAAATAAGAATTATGACACAATTATAAGTATAGAAAATAATTTCATTTTACATGGTTTACTTACAAGACTATCATAGTGGATAAAGTCCCATAGTGGACTGGGTTCACTCCCCATTCTATCGTTTCCTTAGTCAAGGTTTACTCACAAATCTATCTTAGTGGAAAAATTTTCATAATAAACAGGGCTCACATCCCATTCCAGTCCATATAATCTCATGAGATATCAACAATTACCTAATTAATTGGAGGTATTTAGTAGAACAACCATCAAAAAATAAAAATCCAACATATGTGTTCCACAATATCATAAAAACACTCATTAATACATCATATAATTAACCATGGAAAAGAAATGAGTTTCATAAACACTTCATTATCATATAATCATAATACATACAAAAAAATAACCTGGATTTTATAATTATATCATATACCCATTTAAGAATAATAATCATTAATGGGAGTTTATATAGTTGAAAAACACCTTCAAATGAGCATTTGGACGATTTTTAAAATAACATTAAATATCCTTTAACTTTTGTATCATTAAAATTCAAAATTATATAATTTTGAGATATATTTTCTATTGGAAAATAACCATGGGGACTTTTAGAGTAATATTAAAAAAATAATTTTCAAGATGCCAATAAAATCCATTCACGCAGTAAATGTTAAAATAAAGATTCCTTTCATGGTTTTGGTAAGAAGTCCAATCGTATGTCATATAGAAAATGAAATGACTATTAAATTTAATGTTTTTATATAAATTAATATATGGATGAAATGTACATCAAATAATCGTTCCATCATATAAAATAACATTCTTGAAAAATTATGAAATAATATAGACATGGAATAAAAAGTTTATGTAATAAAGAGAAAATAAGGTTGAATTTTATGAAAAACATGTTATCAATAATTTTACATTCCAATGATATTAAAATAGAATTAATTCATTAATATTTATAAAATAACTATAGTAGATGAAAATATATGGGGTTTAATATTAAAAAAAATATATAATTACACCAATGGAGAATCAAGCATAACCAATCCCGAATAAATTGAGATTGGAAGATAAACCCTTACCTCATGTTTTGTTTTACATCATAAACATTAGAAAATAATATATAATAAATATATAATAATTAATAAAATTTTAAAAAACCATATTCATATATAATATAACATTTATAAATCCTTTATAATGTCCAATTATCCATTTATTAACCATTCTTTGTTAAAATGAACATTCAGGTGAAAACTGGTCTGTTTTCCACTCATGTTTCTCTTTGAGGGTTCGGTTACATGAACCTAATTCATGGTTTAATTTTCTAAAAAATATTAATCAATTAATAAGTATAATACTTATTCATTATATTAAATTTTATAACTATTTAAATGGTGTGTTAAAAAACTCATTACATCACTTCATAGAGATGGTAGTCTGTATGTACACACTAGTGATGTTTCCACTTTTCAATGGATAAAACAAAAGAAATGTAATAATAATTCAAAATTATAAAATCATAATTATATCCAAAATATCATATATATTCATTAAATGTGTCCTTATTACCTAACATGTAAAAAGGAAGTGAAAAAATGAATCAGATCACTTCATGTAGGTGGTAGTACTCAAATACACATGAGCGATGTTATCATTTTTTAAAAGAAGGGAATGAGATAGAAAATGGATATACCATTAATATAAAAACATAAAATTATAGTAAATATACTTATTTCATAATGTTTATACTGTTAAATAACATTTATAGGAGTGGAAAAAATGAAAGAAACATGAAAAAGATCAGTAAGAACATATACATATTCTTCAAGTATATTATTTTTAGAAACACCTTAAGGATTCTTGGATGGGTATTTTAGGATGACCAAAACCCCAAGTTAATGGATATGGTTTTTGGGAGAGTGTTTTGTTATATATTGGTCAAGATAAATGGTTCATGTGGTGTGTAGAATAGAGGATTGGTGGTTCCCTTTTTATAAGTGAGGGGAGTGGCACACTTGTAATTATTTAGAATATTAAAATATAATAGCCACTATCATGTAAAAGTGGATCAAAATTGGATAGAGTTTAAATATCGGATGATATAGAAATGAAATAAATTCCAAAAATAGTATTTAGAAATTATTTTAGGTAATTTTAACCCTTTTTTCTATAGTTGAACCCCTTCTTTAACCTTTTAACCTTTACCATATTAATGAATTTTTCCCCAACTACTATTCATAAAAATGAAAAATGAAAGTGGTCATATTAAAAAAATTGGACACTAAAATTCCAAAGATGGAAACCATTTTATAAAATTAAATTCCTACAATTTGAATATATTCATTTAAAAATAAGTGCCTAAAATGTAATGAAAACCATTTTTAGCATAAAAATGAATTTATTCTCATTCATTTCCTTGTAATAACCATTAAATGAATTTTAAAACATTTTACTGAATAGATATATAGACCGAGGGATCAAATTACACTTATTTATAAATCTTATAACCTTTTTACATGGAGATTTTCATTGGAATACCTCGTCACCAAATTTTAATTTAAGATCTCCTTGATAATTGAGAATATAATATTTCTATCAACTTTGAGATTACATGATGAGATTATGAATGAAAATAACATTAAAATCCATTTCGTAATCTATATTTGGTCGCAATAAATTTCTTTTTACAACTTCATACCATGACATTAAATTTCTATACATCCTTCCATAGAGGGATTCATAAGGATCCTTTAGAGTGCTTGAGTGAAAGACGTTATTATAGGAAAATTCAATTAGAGAAAGGTATTGATCCTAGCCAAATTTGAAATCCATAATAATTGACATCAACATATCATATAGGGTTTTATTGGTCCTGCAATATTTTATATCTTCCGGAGTATGATATGCAATGCTAAAGTTCAACTCAGTATTCAAATCTTACTTAAGACTTCTCTAGAACATCGAGGTAAACCCCTGATCCTGATCAAATAAAAAAAGTGGTAATCTATGAAACCTTAAAACTTCCATAATATATTTACTAACAAGATAATGAAGATATAAATCCTCTATAATTTTAATCAAATTTCTGAATTTAAATGTAAATTTACTACAACCCAAATAACATTATAGCCTTTAGATTTTTTGGGGAGTCTAATAATGAAATACACAGTGATGTTTTCCCAATTACATTAAGGTATGAGTAATGGTTATAACAACCCCTTAGACTTATATATATTATCCATATATTTTTAACATACTAGGAATAAAGATAAAAACTCTACAATACCCCTTTTCATATCTTCACAACAGAAATAGTCTTTTTGAGCTCTAGGCATGTTAATACTTATACGTTGGGTAGAAAATTATAAACTATAAGATTTATCTAATATAAATTTATTAAATTTAAGTATTTATGGGGAAAATACTATAATAATTATCTTTATGATTCCTTGAAAATCATGGTTCATTCAAATAAAAAGCCTCATTGTGTTATGTAATTCCACATCTTCTTTCTACATCTCTTCAAACCTAACATAGATGGATGATTGAACATTCATCAATGAATGATATGATCTATCCTAATTCTTCATGATCTCAAGATCCATATTTTTAAAATCTATATGTATTGTATCTATTTAAATCCTCATCATGTTAAAACTAACATGGCCCTTCTAGATTTGGGGATTAGTTGACCTTTTCGACCTCCTAGGGTGGTAATAAATTAAGGAGTCATAATATTTAATTAACATAAACCATATCATTTATTGTATATTTTACTATTTTTGAGTGAATATAAACTTTAATATTTTATTATTAGTATATATATATATATCAATTTCTTACCATAAAATTAACAAATATATATTTTTAATACAATAATTACAACTAGAAACTCCAAATTATGAGTTTTGTAAAAAATTTCTGGAATTTTCAATTTGTTTGAGGTATAAGAAATTACCATGTCATTATTCATGAGGTTACAACCCAATACCTTGTTTTATGTATAACCATCAATCATAAACCCTTATCAAACATAGGGATGTTTGAGCACAGGTGTACTGCACAACCTTATCTTCAGTTCTTGAAATTTTCCTCATATTCATATTTCAAAAGGAACTTCACTTCCTTCCATTTCAACATGGTTATGGGATTTAATATATGAGATATGTTTCTCACAAATCATCAAAAGTATCCATAAAACCTAATAAAACTATGGTTCTCAGTCACCATGGTTATTCTAGCCTATTTCCTAGAAAATTACAACATTAAATGTTTCACTGATATACACTTGACTGAGATTTTATAACCCCCAAATCAAACATTTTTAGTTAGTAGTCACTGTTGGTATATTTGAAAAAAAGAACTTATCCTTCCTCAAGGTCCTCAACACAATTATAAAGTGTTATCAATACTCGTCCTTTATCTTGAATCATATAATAATATTACCTATAAAGACTACCATAAACTTATTGAGTTATTCTATAAAGAATATATTTATTAAATACATGAAGATAACATCGTAATTGGTTAGTCCAAATAGAATCAATATAAATTCATAATGACCATAAATCATATGGAAGGATCTCATGGGAATATTCTCATACTTGACAGAAAATTGATGATATCCAAAACCAATATTAATCATGAAAAAGTGTTGACCCCTGCACAGTTGATTTGAAAAGTGATCAATACAAGGTAGATGATATTTGTTCTTGATAATATTCTTGTTATGTTCTCAATAATCAATACAAAGAAGAATTGTACAACATTTATTCATAAAAATATATATTGATGAACCTTATGGAGATTCTATATGGAATAAAAAATACTCACGAAGACCCTCTTTGAGTTTCTTATTCAATTATTACCACTCAATTAGGGAAATTATATATGGAGTCTTTTAAATAGGATTAACATCAATTATGAGTTCTATTAAAAACACAACTTCAATATTTAGGGTATGACTAGTAAATTCCAAGTGAAATACATGAAAATATTCATGAACAATATGAATATCTTAAATTTTGGTTTTATCACCAACCATTTGACATAAATATCCATAATGAATGGGTAATAAAACCCATACATTAGAAGTAATTTCTATCGAAATTTTATATTCATCCTCAAACGGAATGGCAGTGATAGGTTGATTTAGAATATCTATTATGACGTCCATTAATTGGAAATTGATAAGATATGATATATATATATATATATATATATATAACTAAATGCAATCTATTCCCAAAATAACATCAAATTCAACTATAATAAGAATAAAATTATTTAAAGGAATCACAATCTTAAAAACTTCTATCAGAGTAGAGCTATATAATTAAGATGTGATCATCATATCGTTAGGATTTTTCAAAAATAATTCAACATATAACAATTTAATTAGTGTTATTATACCATTATAAAATTCATCATATATAAAAGAGTGGGTATAACTAGAATATAGTAAGTAATTTTTAGGTCTAGATTGGATGATAAGTTCACCTTTCCCTAATGTTTTCTCATGACACACTTTATCAATTGTGATAACAAGATATTTACCTTAATCTCTTTGAACAAGTGGTTTTTGACCCATATTATCTTCATTTTCCCTTGAATAATAGCACAATTTATAAAATTACTATACTCTTTATAGTTTTTGCATCATAGTGTGGGAGGGGGAATTGAACTGAGACTTCTCCCCATTTTTACATTGAATTTACTATTTACATATATTTTAAATTCAATGTCTCAATGATCCTATTTTATACACATGAAACAATTACTAGTACCTTAGAGTCAATTTCCCCATGCTTATTTCCACACTTATGAAATAAAGGAAGATTAATTTTCATTCCTCTATGGGTTTTAGTATTTTAATTTCATTGAAACTCCAACTTTATCTTATAATAAAAACTAACAACACGACATAAATATCCACTCTATATTTCTATCCTGAGAGAACATCAAATTATTTTTTCATATCGACTAAAATATAAAATGTATAGGGCCATCATCGAAATTGTTTTAGGGCAATGAATAATTGATCAATTTTCCTTCTAGGGTTAATGATAAAACCAAAATTACATCTTGAAAGTATTGTAAAATTTTCCTCATAGTTACTAATTGATTAATCATACTTTTACTTAAACTCAAGGAATTCTGTTTTAATTTTCATGTGAAATTTTTAGGGGAAGTACTTATTGAGGAATGCCCTATTAATTTCATCCCATTCCATTGAATCAAATTCTTCTTTCGGCCTCATATTTTTAATAATATTTTACAATTAGTTTTCTTCTCCTTGTAAATGATAAACTTCTAGGAAATATTTATTATGCATTGGGCATTGGTGTATGAAAAATATCTTTTCAGTAGTATTGACCTATTTCTTAAAGATAAGTAGATCAAATAAACCAACAAAAGAAGGTTTATTTTCCTTCATAAAATACTAAATGGTGAATTGATCATTCCTTACATAATTTATAAGATCAAAATTATTTATGTCTTCAGAGAGTCATGTGTTAATAACAACAATATTTTTCATTCCAACCCTCATGATATTTGGTTTTTCAAGATGAAAATTATTTCATTTTCCACCACATTAATTGTTAACATGATTTTTACTAGTTGAATACATTGAATAAAACCAAAATGTATAGTTTATGAATCATTCTATAATAATCAGAGAGAGAAATTATATTTTCATTATAATCGTCCTTGATAATTCCTTTTTTATGGAACATAATTATCAAACTATGATACTTTCATGTTCAGTCTATATAAATTTCTATTCTTTATAGGTGGTCTTATGTTCTATCCCCATATTATTCATAACCCAATCTAAAAAATTACTAAATCATAATCTTACACCAACTGAGTAAACCAAAGCATCATATATAAAAAAATTATGTCATTTTATATGAATACTCAATAAATTTCACTATAGAAAGTGCCCCGAGGACCATAATGGATTAGTTTATTTGGTCACTAGATTCATAATCCACATATTTCATAAAATATCTCAAATATATATAAAAATGTTCTTCAATAATAGTACCCTTATTATACTTCTCAAATATAAAACCATTATTCATTACTTGGGGAAAATAGAAACACAACAAAGGGTGAGCTCAAATTCTCAATATGGGTAAACATAGGAGATATGAATTGATGATCACATGGAATAGTATGATATATATAAGGGTAGGATATCATGATTATAACTTAAAAATTTTATACCTAATTATTCATAAATCATAAATAATGAATCATGTGATAAAGATTTAACATTTTTAAATACATGAGTCATAAGTGCAAGTAATCATCATTAATCACCCATGATCCATGAGAGCATATAATAAGCATAAGAAAATTCCATTGGAATTTTAGAACAATTATAATCATTGAAAATAATTTCATTTTTAAATGTTCACTAATAATACTATCTTTGTAGAAAAATTACTACAGTGAACTGGGTTCACTCCCCATTCTATCATTTCCATATTCAAGGATAACCCTATAGACTATCATAGTGGAAAACATCATGTAATGAAATGAGTTCATTTCCTATTCCATTTCATATTATCTTACAAGACATCAATAATTACCAATGGAATTTTATATATTTAATGGAAGCACCCCTAACATAATAAAAACTATACATATGTTTTAATTAGATCACAAAAAAACTAATCAATTCATCATAGAATAAACTGTGTAAAAAACACAAGTTTCATAAATATTTATTGATCCTAGAATCTTAATCAATATATAAAAATAATGTAAATGATATAATTAGATAATATCAATAATTATGTATAAAAAACATAAAGGGTTGTTGAGAAAGATTAAAAATACTATTAAAATAGAATTTGAAACTTTCATTGAAAATATGGGAAAATATCCTTTTCCTTTGGTATATTAAAAAATAACAATTTAATGAATATTGAGAAAATTATTTTCATTGAAAATATAATTAGACACTTATAAAATATTATTCAAATAAATTAATGATCATTATGGAGGAAAAACCCATTCTTGGGGTGAATGTTAAAATAATTATTCATTTCACACATTTGCTAATATGCCAAAATGTTTCTTGTTTAGAAAGGATCATAATATTCCTTCTCAAAAATTGAAAAAATGAAAAATATTTTTTGGAAATTAATATAAATTATCATTTATCATATCAAATATAACACTTTAAAACATTTTAATAAGTTTATATATGGAAGGAAAAGTTTACTGACTAAAGAGGAAATATTATAGGCTTTACTTAAAAATAATTTTCTCCATAATTTTGAGTAATAAAGAGAGTAAAATTGAAATAATAATTTAAAAATATAAATTTAAAAATTATTGGATAAAATATATGGTATTTAATATAAAAATATTATAAAATTACCCAAATGGAGGTTCATGCATAATCAATCCCGATTAAAAATGAGATTGCCATATAAACATTTACCTAAAATCCCTTTATTTTCCATACAAATTCAATCCTCCTATATAATAAATATAAATTTATTATATATATATATATATATATCATTTAACCATATTCATAAATAATCTCCATGTTTCATTCATTTATAATTTCTAATTATCATTTTATTAACAACTCTTTATTAAAAGGAACATTTAGGTGATAACGGTTCCATTTTCCATGCATGTTTCAGTTTTATAGTTCCAGTAAATGCACCTTAATCAGGAAATAATTAAATATAAAATCTTTATAATATTATAATTATCATATTTATTCATTATAAAAAATTTTATAACCATTCATATAAATTATTGATTAATAATTAATTACATCACTTCATGGAGATGGTAGTTATTATGTACACATGATGGATGTTTCCACTTTTCGATGGATGAAAAGAAAGAAAGGTAATTAATAATTTTAATTTATAGCATCATAGTTTTATCATAATTATCTTATATATTAATTAAATCTATCCTTATTTCTAATCATTTATAAAAGCAAATGAAAAATGAATTATATCACTTTGTGGAGGTGGTAGTCCACACGTACGCGTAAACGATGTAATCATTTTACAATAGATGGGAAGGGGATAGAAAATGGATATATAATTTAAATAAAATCATAAAATTATAGTAAATATTTTTATTCCATAATGTATATATGGATAAATAACTTTTTATGATGTTTAAGAAGAAATAAATATGAAAAAGGTTGGTAAGAACATATACCTCTTCTTCGGGTATCCTCCATTGAGAAGCACCTTAAGGATTCTTAGATGGGTATTTTGGGAACAACAAAACCTCAATGTCATGTATAAGTAATGTTTGGAGAGTATTTACTAAGTTATTGTTTTGATAAATTTCTCATGTTATGCTTAGAAGAGAGTATATGAGGTGCCCTTTGTGTAAGTGAGGAGAGTATACCACATGTAATTATTACGAATATTAAAATATAATAAAGTCACTCTCAGGGGAAATCGATACCAAATTTGAAAAAGATAAAAGTTAGGATAGTAAGGTATCTAAATAACTTCATAAAATAGGATTTAAATTGTTTTTATTTCTTTTTAACCCAAATCTATTTATTTTAACCCCTCATTAACCCATTTAACCATATCGTAGTAGTAGATTCTTACCTAGATTACTATTCATAATGACCTAAAATGAAAGTGGTATCATTAGAAATTTTTTAAATGATGATTGAAAACATGGAAAATATTTTATAAAATATAATTCCTAGAGGTGGAATAAATTCATTTTAAAATAATCATGTACAACCCAAAAAACCCCTTTTTTAAAATGTACTTTATTGCATAATACTAAATTTATTCCCATTCATTTCCTAGTAATAACCATAAATATAAGGTTAAAATATTTTATTGAATATATTGTCTAAATTATAATTTTAATAAATCATAAAAAGTAATTTATTTAATTTATTAATATTAAAATATATTGTATGCATAAAACTTATTTTTATAAAAAAACCTTTTTAACATTCAACTGATTTTTAATTTAGTTTATGACCAATTTACTAACAATGAATACAATTCATACTTTTATAAAAAATATTCTTTCATAAATTGATAGGTCCTATTTATAAACACCCATCTAATGACAATGAAATATCTAACACATATAATAATAATATTTCAATAGTACACCACAATTCATTTAAACCTAGTTTTGTGTTTAAGGAAATATATCATTGGTAAAAACATTATTTTAAAAGGAATATATCATAATATATTGGGGTATTTCAAGTTGTTTTTCAGTGTATTTAAAACCCTATTGATATTATTATATGAAATTATATAGGAGAAAAAACATTCCTATGAGATGTATTTACATACATGGTATTCTATAAGTTGTTCTCCTTGGATATGTCCTTTGTGCCTACTACTATAGAATGACTATGATTCCTTCTTGGGGTTAGGTGTTTATTCATAATGTCTATTTATCATGTAGGATTACGTCCTATGAATTATCTATTTTTGACAAGTATTGATCACCAACTATTACCTCATAGGGTTCAACATTATGGCTGATGACTATTGATTATCTAGTACTACTACATATAGATCATCTTTATGCTGAATGACTATTAATTTCCAAGGATTAGATCCTAGGTAATATATTATAATCTAAAAATTATTTATCATATTTCATTAAATCTTATTTATCATATTGGTTTCTAATAATAATTTTATGTCAAGGATTCCATGGGGTTTATTTGGAGACAGATGGCTATTTATCCCCCAGTATTACCTCATAGGGATCATCGATGATGCCTGCTACTATCTTGGATTCCTTGGATATAGTCATAGGATCTAGTGATTGGTAATGATATATGTGGATTACTAATATAATTCATAGGAAATGGAATTTATGATTAATTATATATGGATATTAGGCTAGGTACTATTTGGAATGATAATTTGACTTTGTCATAGATACTTTGAAACTTGTCGAAGAAGGTATAGTCAATTCATAGGGCCGTGTTTGGACTTGAGGATCGAATATGGTTAGTTTATTTATGCTACTAAATTTTATTTATTTCTTCTACTAATCAAGTCACAAGAACATAAATTCCATTTATTAGTTATACATGAGATCATTTTGGTGGTGCCCTAACAAGTTGCACCCAAACATTTCTTCGGGGATCATGTTATTAGGGTTGCATAGGAAACTTCACTAATCACAGGATCATGTAAGAAAGAGTCTTAAAGATTCCTGATACAGGTTAATAGATCAATCCTAATTGTAGACTAGGATGTAGTACGTATTAAGGATGGTCGTAGAACCTCTATGTCATTTTATTCATTTATTTATTTCTATTGTGATCATTCTAGTGGGAGATCAGTAATTGTATGCTGACGTGGCCATGAGTTTGTATTATATTTTTCTTCACAATTTCATTTATTGTTGGTAAATTTTTTTATAGATTATTTTCAAAATTATTTATTCCTTTTCATATTCTTTAGTTATTTTTGTTTATTATTTCACAATTCAATATAGGGGTAGAGTTTCTCTCTAACAACACCCTAGAACCCCACTACTAAAAGGAAGCCTATGGCATATGGGAGGTGCACCTAAGGCCCTGTTGTTTGTCTAGTCTAGGAACAAGTTCAATGTATATGGGAAATGGATTTTATATTCATTTTAATTATCTTAGTATTTGGATATATGGCATACAAGTGATATAGGTATATATTGAAGCTTACAATGGACCTCAAACATGTGTGTTATGGACAATTTTATTATGGTAAGTCCAGGTAACCCATGATATGATATTACTATTCATGGTTTCTGATATATTAGTTGATATTATTATTAAATGTTGATGAGTATATTTTATATTGGTATTTATGGTTTCATATCTTGGACCATTAGGAAGAGGGTTTTTTTACATGAATCACTCTTAGAACATATGAAATACATGACATATGTATGCTTGTGTGCGATTGATATAATTTACAACCAGGGTTTAACTATTTAAAATGTAAATAATTTATTATATATAATTTTCATTTATAATGTTTTTGTGTAATTATACTTAGGTGAAACATGACATATTTTCTCTATCAACATTTCATATAGATTCTATAAAGGGATTATCCTTAATGATGCCCATACAGTACATCCAGGAAAGGGATGTGTAGTGACCCTTGATGGGTTTTTACATGAATTGGATGACATCCTGATAAACCCCTCATGGGTAATTAAGATATTTATTCTCTATGAAATAAAATGGTTTTTGGTATTTAATGTGTCAAAAAAACCTATATAGTGTTTTCTTATTTTAATTTTTGGTGTCAATCTATTTAACCAAACCATGTTACCATGGTGTACTCAAAACTAATCATCACGAGAGGTTGATGTTATATATAAATATGGATGAGACAATGATCATCAAGGGTGGTGTCTCATATGATGATACACTTTGAGGATTATTACCATGGATTGGGCTGATGGCTTTCCATGTGATGTGTGATGCGTATACGTTTGAGAGCCCTAGAGTGGGGGTTTTGGACACATGAGTTTCCTTGGGATTCATGAGATATGAACAAAGAAGTTACCAATTATTTGCATAATATATGAGATATAGTCATGGGATAAGTTAGGAATTCTAGTTCACTTGTTATGTGGCTTTCGATAGTGTTGATTCAGGTGCTATATCAAGTGGCAAGAAATTCTCTTACTGTTGTTGAGATAAATTAGGGTATACGAGGGTAACCTGAGATGGGGTTAGCCCAAACTTGTGAGTGAAAATATAGATGAGAATAATGGGATTATTATTTAGGATATGAGATTAGTTCATAAGAGGTTCTGATATATATATTCTATAGGCATAGATATTCCTTGGACATTTGTGGTAAAAATACAATGAAGTGATTTGGTATTGAGGTTTGGTATCGAGGGTAGTATTAGTATGATTATTTACTCTATTGTTTTAGGTTGGGATTTCAGTGGAATTTTAAGATAATGGTATATGATTATAGTTTTGAAATGATTTATGTGTGATCAGTGATCATTTGGTAATCCTTTTCATGTGATACATTTGAGGCTTGTTTTTAACACCATGAGATTTTGGATTATTTTTTTCTAAATTAAAACTATGTTCGATAGCTTGTTCCACATGAAACATTGAAATAAAATGACACATGATATATTAGATGAATATTATTAATAAAATATGAGAAAATAAAACCTCTGGTAAATATAAATTTTTAACCAAATATAAATGCATACAAAATTTGATTAATAACAATTACAATTTTGAAAGGGAATTTTTCAATAAAATAAGTTTCCATTATATATTTTATTTTTCTTCAAAAATAAATTTATAAATATATAAATTTAAAGTTTATAATTAATTTAATTTCGGAATTTCTTATATAAAAATTATCTCACTTTGAATTTTTGATATTTTTCTAAAATAATGGATTTCTTGGTGTATAGTAAAAAACCAAAGTTTTACCAAAATTGTAATTTTTATGACATTTTAAATCTATGAGAAAGTGTTATAAGTTTAAATTTTTTTAATTGATTAAATAAATATTTAATGTGTAATCCTATGTATTTTAAAATATCTTTTTCCACTTATAAAACCTATGTTCAATATTTTAGAACATTAGTAACGTTTCATTCAAATTTTAAAACTGTTTTTATAATTTATTTAAATTAAAATTTTAATATTAATATTCAGTATTGGATTAATTTTTAATCCACATAAATATTATTTTTTAAAATAAAGAAATTAACATAATTAAAGTAATTTTTTTGATAAATTTATACTGCACATGGATTTTAAGTTTAAAAACAAATTTTTTTGAAAAATGATTTTTATGGGCTATGTGATCTAATATGAAAATTAAATTTTCATACCATTTAGAAATTTTATTTGAGAATTTTTTTGTATTTTATATTAGGATGTTCATATAATTTAATAATTTAAATTTCAATTTAGGGATAAAATTATGTCACCAATGTAAATATTAGTTATCACAGAAAGAAAACTATTTTTTAAGTAATGGTAATTTTAAAAATTTTATATATTCTTAAATGAAATTGATTTATTTTAAATTAATAATATAATATTTTGATTAAATATATATTCAATTAAATTAACACCTATTTTTCTTTTAATCAATATTTAATAATATTAAGGATACTTAATTTTTAAAAATATATTTTTTAACTAAAATGGGTTTTCAACACTATATATGTTTCAATTTTAATTTTAATTTTCTCATATCAATAAATTTAAATATATTTAATGGATCAAAAATTAGTATAAAAAAGTGTAAATTTCATAATAACTGTTATATTATACTTTTAGTGATAAAATAATAACTGTCATTAATATTTAATCAATATTTATATGTGCTTAAATGGGTAATATAATGTGGCTCGAATTTTACTAAATCAAAATGACAAAATATACAATTTATAATAAATTTTTAGCTAATAAATTCATAACTACATGTATCAACAATGTATTACCTTCATTCTCTCCATGAAATCAACTACATTGCATTCCTACCTACTGAGATGTGAATATGGTTGCAGATGGTCTAAACAATGAAGGAGTTTTTCAAGACATAACCTATCTAGGGGAGCTCCCTGACAGCTTTCTTCCTTTTCATGTAAAAGGTTTTAATATGATTTCATCTTTTAGACTCATGTAATCTATTTTTTTCCAGTAAAATTTTCTTCTGTTTTTTGACCAAAATTCCACCTTTCTTAAAAAAACATGTATCACCAATATTTACCCACTAAAATCACCTAAATATAATTCAATTCCATTATTACCCGTTAAATAAAAATATTTTCCAAATAATTTTCCCACTTTTTGACATATAAATGGAGCACAATTCCATCCACCTCAAGGAAACACCTCTAGTTACAAATTCACATAAAAAAAGAAACAATTTCTTCTTATAAATAACTAATTAATTTTTTGAAACCTATATCATCCAAAAAATTTCCTCATTTAATTTATTTCTAAAGGATACTTGAAGATAAGATCCAAATACTCAACATAAGTATTACTTACACTTTTACTTCGATTCTTTTTCCTTCTCATCCAACCTCTCCAAAATGCATTCTAAAAATATGTATATAATTAAATAAGTATAAATAAAACACCAAAATGTTATTATATTTATGGTATAATTATTATATATTCCCCTCCCAGTGAATCAAAAAAATTAAATTGTCACTGATGTGCGTGTGCAGACTACAACCTATATAAAGGACACATTTTGTTTTTCATCACCAAATTTACAGGATGGTTTGAGAAATTTTTTAGTGAATATATATTTAATTTATTTCATGACATGTATTCTTGAAATAAAAATTAGGCATTTCATAAGTTATATTATAAATAAGAGATCATTGTAAAACCGAAAACCTAAAACGAATGGAAAAAGAGGTAATATGATTTTTTAAGTAATGATTTAATTTTATGATAAATTGTTTTTATAAATAATAATTATTATTATTAATAACCTTAAAAACATCTAAATTATTTAATTATACTTTTATTATGATTATATTATAAAAAATGATCTCTTCCAAAGCCATACCCACACACAGATTTTAACATGTTCTTTCTAGTCCAATTTAATGATCTAAATGAACAATGCTATTTTTTTCAAGGATGGATTTTTTAAAAATATATTAGATAATAATAATTCAATTTTTATTTTTTATTTAATGTTAATATAAATATTTACCTCAATAATTAATACAACACTATCCATTCATTATAAATTACCGAAAGAAGCTGGTCATTGAATTCATTATCCTGAATGATAACTAAAGTATTTATGGAATGAAATTATAACATTATAAATAAATAAAACGAATAAATTATATCACCTTTTTATTTATGAATTATTTACTTTATTAGAATAACTAATAACAAAATTTTTATTATGAAACTAGTTCATACCGATCAAGATTAATAACATTTGATATTAGAAATAAATAATAACTAAATAATAAATATTTAAATAATAATTATAAAATTAGTTTATAAAACAATATTTATGTGAAAAATTTTATGAAAAATGTTACTAATATATTTATGTTTTTTCATATAGGATCTTAGATTGTATTCGACTAAGTAGGGAAATAGGGTAAGGCTTTCTTGACTAAAATTTTCACCCCTAGAGACATATTTTTCATTATACACCATGTTTTATTTGGAATGGTTTATCTAATATAACATTGATATTTTTTGTCATGATACTCTAATTAATAATGGTATTTAATGTATTTTTTTAATCATATCCTTCAATGTTTTTAACTCTAATGTTTCTAAGGTTAAAAGGGGTTCTTTCTCTAAAATTTATTTTCTTGAGACATATTTTTTATGGTTCACCATGACATATTTTATATGTTGTTATTACATAATAATGATATTATATGACTATATTCATGTAATTTATGGGATTTTAATATCCATATAATTTTCATTATTTAAATGTACATAAATATAAAAGACACTACATTGTTTAAGAGTTTGTTTTAACTAAACTCCTTTTGTTTAGATATTAGGGTTCTTCTTGAACATATTTCTTCCTATATTGGTTTATTCCACTATAATTTTTTATTTAATAGTACTTTTTCATTATCTATAATGATAAATTACATTTCATTACAATCATTTACCTTGATAGAATTTATTTCTAAAAAGTATATCTTTATTGAGAATAATTTCCATCCAATCTAATGATGGTATCCACTCCTTATCCTTATTTCCCATTCCCTTCAATGTCATCATTTTTATTTGAAATTAAAATTATGTGTTATATCATGATATATTCATATTTCCTCTTATTATATTTTAAAAATGAGGTTTTTACTCTTTTTACAATGTGTATTTTCAAGGGTGGTATTCAAAAATATTTAAAAGGTTTCTCATCCCTTAAAAATAAAATATTCTATCTGAAACTCGACATTATATATTTTAAAGGCTATAATTTTATAGATTATTTTTAAATGTATTTTTTAAAATTTTTCGCATCACCTTTGTAAGATTTTCGAATCCAACACTCTCTCACATGGCCAAAACGGGTTTGTTAAAAGACCTCTAGTGAACCTCCTCATATAATAATGGTTGAAGACTAGCGTTGGGGGTGTAAAATGTATAATGAGAAGACTGTACCCTCTAGTATTATGTTTCATAATATTATAAGTAATCCATATAAATTAAAACAATCAAATTATAAACATAGAGAAATCTAAAAATAAATTCTTAATGAATAATCTAATAAATAATAAAGCAATAATGTAATGACGTGCCAGAATGTAAATAAATATCATGAAAAAAAGTACAAGTAAAAGACTCGAAGACTTAAATAAAGACTGAAAAGTCCCCAATCTGAAACCCTATGTCAGTCCCACCATCAAACTTCATCCCATCTATCAATAAAATAATCAATATCAACATCCTTTTCCCTTTTCCAAAGCTACATCCACACAATCATCTTGGGTACCAAACAACAACCTAAATAGGGTATGAATATAACCCAGTAGGTCAATACCACCACGGATAAACAAAACAATCTGATAATAAGTGTACTAAATGAAGATATAAATTTTTTTATTAATTAATTAAATAATTAAAAATATATAACAATAACCTGCTTTGGCACCATACTGAAATTTGTATGAGAATTTCTTTATGACCATTCCATCCAAAACCATATAACCATGGTAAAATAATCTTCTTTGGCAAAATTCCTTAATATATAAGATCTTGTCTTATGACCATTCCAACCCCCACTATATAACCATGGTATAATCACACAAATATTGTATAAATACCTATAAGAATTACAACATTCGTGTCAAAGACCTATAATAATTACAACAAGGGACTGGGAAAAGTACACTCTCTATAACCATTATAACATGGTACTTGGATAAGCCCACTCAACGTTAACATTACCTCATATAAGTTTTCATGTTTTAGGGCCATGCCAGATATATAAGAATTTCAACATAGAACACAAGTCCTATAAGAAATTATGGATATCACAATATCACATCTTAAATAACAATGGTTAATTATAAGAATTACCATTTTTTGTTCATATAAGAAATTCAATTAAATTATAATTGATTTATAGTTAGAACAATAAAAAATACTCCACAAGTTAGGGATTCTATATCAAGAAATCATCTAAGGTCTTATGTCATGCTAAAATCAATTTATGCCACTAGCCAATTTAATTCTATTAATAGTTTTCTCACCCGATGTGTACCCATAATCTAGGTAAAAATCCAATTGAAACCAAAGGACTCTAATGAATATTTCCATTTATTATTTAATTTATTCAGGGGTATGTTGTGTTGGTGAAATCATAATGTAGCATAAAATTTTCAATTATCATCCCTAGGGTTATGATTTAGATCCCCTATATTTAACTGATGATCCAAAAATTCTTCCAACAGAAAAAATCCCATGTGGAAGAATGTTCAGATGATGAAAATGTTAATCCTAGATAAAAAATGATCAATATCACAACCAATATTCTAAACAGTCAAAGGATTTCACCGAAACAGTTTGAGAACCAAGGGATATAATTAAGAAACTAGACCAAAAACAGTTACCAAGATTCGAAGGAATCATCTGGACATCCAAAAGGAAGGTTTTCACTCCAAAATCACCGAGATGCTGCACTAGGTTTGAGAGGAGAAGGTTGTAGTGAGTAAGAATGAAAAATGAACAACACAACATACTTTAAAATATCATGTCTAGGAATAACACATCATGTAATATTGTTACAATTTGTGTAAATATTTTTAATGGGATAGGTTGAAAAACCGACTTCTTGAAATTGGTTTATTAAAAATACCAAAACATTACATGATGCGTTCATCATTTAAATAGTTTGTAAATTTTATATAGATGGGTTTTCATCCCAATTTTCCATTAAATAGCCCAAACCCCCTTTATTTCTTCTCAACTTACCAAGAACCCATGAAACACTTATATCATTTATATTCGGTCTCCATTAATTTAGATAAACATGCTTCTATAGAATTTAAGTCATTTTACACAACAAAGACCTCCACATAGATCCTCTCTAGTTTTCCAATTTTCGGTTTAAAGATGAGGAAAAAATAGCCTGAAAGATAAGTTAATGAAAAAAATAATAAAGAGTCATACTTGAAAAAAGATTAGATCTTATAACAACCCAACATATAATATCTCATCCCAAAGATGCTCAAATAATCACTTAGAGGTCTCAGTGAAAAATTATAGACACTATGTTTTCATATCATAATCCCTCTCCTCGGTCTCCTCATGCACTCACCTACACTTCCACTACACTCGAACCAAAAATATAGTCCTACCCTGAATATATTTCTTAGTACAACGAAAAACCTGTATCTGATGCTCTTAAATGGTCACATAAAAAAAACTATAAGTCTTCTATGTCTATCACATGGGAAGGTTATAGATGATATATCAATAGTTGTGACATGTGGAACAAAACATTCATGGAACTATAGAGTTATGGGATGTCTAAACAGTATGCCACTGAACTGACCCTTGAACTATCTCAAATGACCAAACATACGTGGGTTATAGCTTTCCATGTTTCCTAATATGATGTTTCTCCAATATAGGTTACAAAAAAAGGAATACATACTAACCAACCTCAAATTCTAGAAGTCATCTTTGATGGTAATCATATGATTTTGGCCTTCTATGCGTGTTCACAAACCACTTTCTGATCAACTAAACATGATAAGATGTATTCTATATGAGACAGGGTCCAACAAGTGCTGAATAACATACCTTTATCAAAAAATGAGGTGAACGACATGGACTTCCATACAAAGCCTAAAAAGGGTCCATTTGGATCAATTCTTGGAAGCTATTATTATATAGAAACTCCACGAGTGCCATATGTTGCTCCCATGAACCTCCAAAATCCAAAACACAAGCTCATAATGTATCCTCCAAAACCTGAATAGTCCAATCCGATTTAACATATTATTGGAATAATAGGATATTATTAAAATTAACAATGATCTTAGAGACATCTAAATACCCTTCCAGAAACACTATGTGAAATAAGTATCTCTATTTAAAATGATACTCCTCGGAACACCATGAAACAAAACCACCTCACACATGTAAAGACATCCCATATAATTAATAATGAACGTTTTCCTAATAGGTGAGAAGTGGGATACCTTTTCTTTTCAATATAAAATAACCTATATAGTGTCATTATTTTTTGTTGTCCTTCAAATTCCTATAAACAAATCTACTGTTACATCATCCCATTTCCTGTAGATAATGGGTAAAGGATGGAAAAAACGAGCTAGCCTATGATTCCTAGGTTTCATTGGATGAATATTGAAGCATCTAGCTAGAAATCTTATCACCTCCTTCATTATTGGACACCAACATTTTCTATGGAGATCACGATACATATTTGTTAAACCATGCTACACCACCCATTTAGCATCATGAAACTCTCTAATTAGATCCTCACATAATCCCATAGGAACCAAAACCCGACAATAGAAAAGAATAGAATTTTACACCATTAAGAGACCATCCTGTTGGTGTCTCCCAACAATATAATTTCTCTCTCAGAACAAATCCCTCTGGCTCAAAAAACATCTCAGTACTAATTCCCTCTAAAATCATGTGTATAATAGATGCTTATGTCAGATCTACTCAACCTTATGATTACTAAACAAATAGATGCATGTATTCAAAGAGGTACATTTCTTCCACTCACCACATGACTCACATACATCCTCTTTCTGTGTCATTTAGTTCAATTTTTTGGAAATGATGTTTCCCTTGCCTAGTTTATAATCCAATTAGATGTTGAAAGACTACAGATACTTGACCCACCACCTCTATCAAAGGTTCATGTCTCACTGTGAAAAGATATACCTAAGGTTCTTGTGGTCCATGTATACCACAATCCTCTCACCCAAGATATAATTTATCCAACATCTCAAGGCATGTACCACTAATGCTAACTCCAGATCATGAGTAGGGTAATTCCCCTCATGCAATCTCAGCAAACTAGAGCCATAATCAACCACTCAATCCTCCTCAATTATAATTGCTCTGAGACCAACTCGGGCTGAATCACATTTCACAATATATGATTTACCTGGAATAAATAATGTGTGGATAGGTGTTTAGGTCATCCATCATTTAATCTCCAGAAAATATATCTCACAAGCATAAACCCAAACAAAAATCACCCCTTTCTTGGTCATCCTAGACATTTGTGCTTCCAAATGGTAGAAATTCATGATAAAATACTAGTAATAACATTATAAACCTAAAAATATACAAATCTATAAGTCATTCTTAGAATATTCCCAAGATACTATGACTGTGAGTTTCTATTGGTCCACTGAAACTTCTGCCTCTGAGATGACATGGCCCAATAAGAGCACATTTTTAATCTAGAAATAGAATTTGTTTAGTATGTCATAAGTGAAATGATCTCTCAATTTAGTTAGGATTAGGTCAAGATGTTTGGAATGATCATATGTTTGATAGAATTAATCTAAAATATCATTAACAAAACCCACCAAAAATAGTCTATAAAAGGAAGGAATATCATTTTCATCAAGGCTATGAATACTATTGGTACGTTAGTCATCCTAAAAGACATCACTATAAAGAAATTCTAGTCGTATATTCTCTCAATACCTATACGAGTTATGTACATTGGTCTCACCCTTAACTGGTGGTTACCTGATCTCAAATAAATATTGGAGAAGATTTTATCACCTCTCAATTGATCAAAAATATCGTTAATGTATAGAAGAGGATACCAGTTCTTTACGATCTTCAGGTTCAACCTATGATAATCCATACATAAGCGCAACGACCCATCATTATTCTTGGATAAGAGAACAGGAGAACCCCGAGGAGAATAACTTGTCCATTTGAAGTGTCTAGATATTAGATCATCCAACTAAAAAATAAAATCATGAAGCTCTACTTGTGCCATTTTGTAAGGATTGATATAAACTATCTCTACTCCAAAAATCAACTCAACCATAAACTCAATATATCACTCATGAGATAAGATGTAAGAATCATTGGGGAAAAAATCCTTAAAATGGTCTATCACTAGAAGAAAATTATCCTACTACATTTCACCATCATCAATATTGAAACTAACTATATGATTCACAAGACAATCCAATCGGTACTGAATTATCCCCACACGACTAGCCTGATAATCCCACTCAACATACTAAGAATGAAAACCTCCTTCTGATGATAGATAGGTAACTCTCATACTATAATAGTTGATATGATTTTGTTATATGACTAGAAAATTCATACCAAGAATCAGATCAATGCGAGTCATTTTTAGCACAAATAGTTCCCAAAATAAACGGTAACCACCAATCTCTAGAGAACACACATGAAAATATTTGACAATTTCTAACCAAAATCCTAATAGAGAGTCTATGGGAAAGTAAACAAAGAATATTTACACATCCAAGACCAAAAAATTTTAAAATGTTTAGATAAAAAAAATTAGAAGTTCCTATATAAAAAAACAAAATCTAATATAGATGATACATGAATTGTAACATTGATTGTAGACTGTCCTGCATCCACAATATCTAGAGTATTCTGTATAACATGAATATGACATGACCATCTACCTTGGGATCCAATATTATTATGCTAATCTATTTCACATGCCTAGTACTACTTCTCATTCAATGGGGCACCACATCCCCTTCCTCAACCAGAATGGTCATTGGAAATCTAGCTACTAGCCTATTGAGGGGTAGCTAAGCCCATTCCAAAATCAGGTTCCTATATTGGTCCCATTCCTCTAGTATGCTATGTAAATTTCACACAGAACCATTTCATATGACCCATTCATCCATATATATGACACTTGAATATGGGTTAAGGACATTTATGGGTGCTTATGGACAAAAATTCCACACTGATCGCACTAGAATAGGAGATGGTCCTGTGATGTTTTTCCAGTTCCCTAACTGCTATGCCCAATAATTTTTGGAAACAAATTGTCATAGCGGAGCATCTTTACACTTAAAGAAGAGATCCTAGTTTCCCCTACTAAAAAAATACAGGCCGCTACTGTAGGTTTCTCCAATATTTATTTCCATGACGAGTGGATGGTTCTTCATTTCCTCAAAGACATTCAAGAAAAAAATATTTTTCTATGACCTAATCTCATTATGAAGACCATTTTAAAAACTAATAACCCTAGAGATGTCATCATTTTCCAAATATGGAGAAAGGAACTGTAGTTTAGTGGATATTCTGTCATAGTCCATCATTTACATGCCCTCCTATGTTAGATGCATTAACTAATGAGTTTTTTCCTCACTAAAATTATCAGGACATAATTAGATCAAGAACTTTTTCTCAAAGTTTATTCAAGATAGATCATCCTAACACCCTACTTCCTATAGAATATCCCACCAACTCCTGGTAGGTCCATAAATCATATATGCAGCATCCTTCATCCTCCTATCCGTAGGTGTCTCAAGATGGTTGAAGATCATCTAGACTAACTCGATCCAGAATGTGGATACCTGGGATACTCCTTCCATATTAAATATTGGATTATATTGTAGCTAAAAATCACTTGTCAGCTCATACATCGAAATAATTGTATGAATAGTCTCACTTTCCACAGACTACATGACCCTCAGGAAGCTATCGTGAAGTGGAATATCCAATTGATCATCAATAACTACTTGAACCTCTTGTTCATTTATATTTGGAGTCTGATGATTTCCACTCTCTTGAAAATCAATTCAAAGATAACGTAGGCGAATTTTCTCTATAAGACCAATGCATACCATAAATCACTATCTAACAATAATTTCAAACCCAAAAGGTTACTAAAATAGAGAACCACAATATCATGGTCTCTCTGAACGTGAGTTATAGGTGTTTTATCATGACACATCAATTTATTTCATATATCCAATGAAATAGATATCTCAGATCACATTTCATCAGGAAAGTATATGTCATATGAAAAAATTGATATGCCTTTATCTTGAAAAATACATGTTAATATATACTCATGTGCCTATTATAATGAAAGATTTTTCATCTTTCTCCTTACCTGGCCACAAGTACAAATCTCAAGAAATAGTAACATCATAAAATAATAACATCAACCAACATGTGAATCACCAAATGTTATATAATATCAACTGTAATATCCACACAACATAAACAACAATCCCATCCTTGGGCGCTCAGATTTCACCCCATACATGGGTTAGGTACTCCTTTACCCAAACTCATTACCAAGTCTCAACACAACTTAATATATTTTTTACCTTTCCCAAATACTAAAGAAAACAAAAATACTTCTTCTCTAATACCACTTTATAATGTACAGTGGTCCATCAATCTCTCAGGTGAACAAAAAGGGTTGGATATAAGACCTCACACATGCCTTTTTATAAGCTAAAGGCTGTTGACTAGTAGTGAGGTGTTAAATTTGTAGTTGGGAGACTATACCCTCATGTATAAAGTGTCATAGAAGTTGAAATAAACCATATAAATGAAATAAATCAATGTATAGACATAACGAAAACCAACAAAAAAATCCAACAGAATAATTCAATAACAAAAAAATTAATAATGTAATGATATTCTGGAATGTAACTAAATTTCATGTTAGAAACAATACATGTAAACTAATAGTAGACTTAAATAAAGACTCAAAATTACCAGGCCTCGAACCCCATGTTTTCCCCCTCTAAACTCCATCATATCCAACAAGAAACAATCAACAATAAGGTCATTTTTCATTGTCCATACCTACATCCACAAAATATTCTTGGGTACTAAATGTTGGCCCGAATGCAGTGTGGGTATAACTAATGTGGTCAACACCACTGTGTATAAACAAACCAGTTTGATAAGAAGTGTATGAATTATGGGATAAAAAATTTTATTAACTAATTCAATATTTATTAAAATACAATAATAACCTTCTTCTTCTCTATACTAGAATAAATTTTATCATGTCTTACAACTATTCCAACCACAAAAATATAACCACTGTAAAATAACGTATTTCAGATCCATGCTGAAATATCATAGATAATGTCTTATGACTATGCTAACCACCACCATATAACAATTGTATGGTTATAACAATACGGGTCAAATCTCGATAAGAATTATAATATCGGAGTCAAATCTCTATAATGATTACTGCATGGGACTAGGAAGATCCCACATTCTATAAGAATTATAGTATGGGACTGGGCCAAGACTAATGAATATCAGTATTATAGTAGATAAGTGTATATGTTACAGCTCCAAGACCGATATAAAATCATTTCAGTATGGAACACAAGTCATTTCATACAACATGGATATCACAATATCACATCATAAATCTCTATGGTTAATTATGTGAATTACCATTTTTATTTTATATTCCACATTCAATTAAATAACAATTGATTAACTGTCAAAACAATAAACAATAATACATAAATGAGGGATTATATATCAAGAAATCACCTAAGGTATCATGTAATTCTAAAATCACTTTAATACATTATCCAACTCAATCCTATTTATGGTTCTCTCACCCAACACGTAGCCATATGCTAGGTCAGAAGACAACTTAAACTATAGGACATGAAAAAAATCTCATTCATTATTTAATTAATTCAGATACTTGTTACATTGGAGAAGTCACAATATTTCATATAAATGGAAATTATCAAACCATAGGGTTATTATTTATACCCTTACCTTTAATTAATGATAAAATAATGAATCCAATAGAAAAGATCGTGAGGAAAAAGGGGTAGATGATTTCCCTAATAATCATAGATCAAAACTGATCAAGATCAAAATAAACAACTCACACGGTCAAAGTATTTCACCATAATGGTGGGAGAACTAAGGTAGAGAAGTGATAAAATGGACCAAAACCACTTATAGGGTTGAAAGACATTATTGGGATGTTTATAAGAATGGTTGGCACTCCAAAATTTCTTGGAATATGCTTTAGGGTCGAGAGGAGATGATTTTAATGAGTTGGAATGAAAACTCCACGTCATAATATAAACTAAAATGATAGTTCAAGGAATTACATGTCATGTAATTTATTTACAAATTGTGTAAATATTTTGAATGGGATACGCCAAAAAAATCCATCACCACATATTGTTTTTTTAAAAACAACAAAACCTTATTTGAAGTGTAATCCATTTCTATAGTGTTTAAATGTATTATAGATGAGTTTTCATCCCTTTTTTCCTTTAAAGAACTCAATCCCCCTTTATAGATTTTAAACTTACCAAGATCCTGTTAAACACATAACCCATTTATACCTAGACTCTATTAATTCAGTTAAACATAATTCTATGGACATTACATCATTTTCCCAACAAAGATCTCCACATGGATCCTCTCTGGGTTTCACAATTCTTTTTTAAAGATGTGGCAAAACATACTTGAATGAAAATATAATGAATCAATTAGAGAGAGACACACCTAGAAAAAGATGGTATCTTACAACCATTCTAAATAATTTATGTCTCTTTCAAGGATCCATTATTTCATATTATTTTTAAAAGTAAAAGTTTTCAAAATGTTTTCACTACTACTTTTTGAAACCTTTATCTCTTCAAATACTCAATTTTTGTGATTTATTGAAAATTTTATTTTTTAAAATGACTTATTTAAAATTTATCAAAAGTAAAATTTTTGAAAATGAGTTTTCAAAGTGAGAAAAACTTTTCCTTTTATGCCAAATATAATATCATTTTCTACGAATTATGTTAATATTTTGATAACTTTTACATATTTATCCCTAAAGTTATTATTTCAATGGTAGTTATTCTTCAGGAATCACCCTCAAAATTTTCTTATAAAATATTCTTTTTGGGTTATTTAATTTTGGGGTATTAACCATTTATATTCATTAGATTAATTTTGGTGGTACCATCTATATATTTTGTGAAACCCATTTTTATTTCAATATGTTCATTATGATATAATGAATAAATTATTTCAAGTGTCACTCATTTGTATAGACGACTGATGGGTGGGGTCCTATATTTCCTTCCACTGCATTGGTTAAATTTTCACATAAGATATTATAAGTAAATTGAGTGTAGTAATCATTTTTATTCAAAACATGATGTGTCGATAATTTCCCTATTCACAACATGAAGCGTTAAAATTTTTTATGTTTAGAATTGGAAGTGTGGAAATTTTATTTGTTCACAATAGAAAGAGTGATAATTATTTTATTAACAACATGATTCTTGGACATTTTGTTTGTTCATAATGTTATAATTTATATTTTTTCTATTTGAGAGAATTTTATTTGTTATGATATGTCTATGGGGAATGTTACATTTCAATGCCTTAAGCATATGATTATGCTCGATGGTTCATGTTTATTGTCTCATATTCACTAAATTTTATTCCAATGTATATTTTTATCTTTTGAGATAACATTTCATGCAATCATTACATATAAAAAACTCTTATTATTTCATATTATTTTTAATAATATATTTTTCTCATATTCATGTTTTCCCATAGGCTTATGATTTATCCCTTGATGAAATATTAAAAGGTTTCCCCTTACTGAGTATTTTATCTCACCGCTATATTATGTTTCCATTCACTATGTTATGAAGATGATTATAACATAAAATAATTTTATAATATAGTATAGTGTGGATCAATTATGGAGTAATGTCAAAAAGTGATACAGAATAATTTTCTAATGTAGCTAGTCCTCAACGAAACTAAAACATCCATTCTTGTAATTGTGATAATTTTTATGAGTTATAATTTTTATCTTATGGAAACAATGTTAAAAAACAACATGTTTAGTATTTTGTCACTATATTTTTAGAATGTAAGAACCATGGTGATTCAACCTAGATTTGATTGACATGAATTAGTGCATTGTTAGTGATTTACTTGCATGATCCTAGGATCAATGGGATATGACTCGAAATGGTTCGAGTCAAATGATATGGTAGGGAATAATTGGGGTGTACACCTTCTTAGGTATTATTTTTTGATAATGGGGGGAGATGAGTATTTTTATAATGAAATACTTAGATAGTGGAATGAGGTGCACACAAATGGTTTTACAAGTTGGTTTTACATTAAATGGAATATGGAGTTAGTGTTCTTGAGATGGATTCATGAAATCATGGTTATCTATGGTTTTGATGAAAATGAGAGTTTTTTTTACTATGGGGAGATGAATCCTCTGAGATGGATCAGAGTACCATGGTACGGTTGACTGAATATAGTCTTTAATAGAAATATCATGGGTTTTTGGGGAGTCATGAGCATTAACCGGGAGGAGAGAAATATGTGTGATGATGGAAATTATTGTGGTTATGATCTAGGAGGGGTATTAGGTAAGATAAATAGTATAGGGTCCACTATATACTATTAGAGTGTGTGACCCTCATTATAGATGAAATTTAGTAGACATTCAGGATGTCATTCCTTATGATTTGGGAATATATAGTTATTGATGTTTCATATTGGCACTTATGTATAAGTGGTATATACATGTACAATAATTATGTTTTGTAATGGATGGATCCTAGAACATGGAGGTATAACATTCATGTGGGTAGGTTCATGGGTGTGATGAGATTGACCATTTGAAGAATGATATAAAAATAGGGTTCTAATGTGAAGATAGTTCTGATTTAATTTGGTTCCATGGGGAATACAAGATTTGAGATTAAATTGTGGTATCATGGAGTGATTATGTGTTAGCATCAGGCTTGGGATGGGTTTTGATGTGATCTAAGGGTGTATTTTATTAAAGGTACATTGACACTCTATGTGATATTATGAAGGCTCATGCAGGTGGATAGTGATCTAAGCATGAAAATTACATCAAATGTCGGGTTTTTCATCAATTTTAGTGTTTATAAGATCTTTTAATTCCTTTAAGGACTTAGGAATCATCATTGGGCTATGACCTAGTATGTTGACTAGTGTTGGTGATAATTTTTGACAATTATCATCCTGGGGAGCTTCAACTAATGGTTTTACAAGAAATTCGGCGTGGTGTGATGGAACTGACAACAAGCATGTCATTGGACCATTGATAATGCATTTTCAATAGGAGATTCTGATGATGGGGAGCACCATAGATCAAAACTGGACCTTATGAACTGAGTCATATATAGGGGATCATGATGATACTATGAATGAATTAATCAATAACACCTTTGTGTATTTAAATAAATATGTAAAATTGATTACCATATTGGTATTCTAAATTAATACAAGTGGATTACTCAATTTTTTGTGAATAAGGTCGCTCGATTTTTGGAATTTTGATTTGGGAACTCATTTAAAATTTTGAGGTATGACACAATAACTCAATCATCATATAATGACCACGAAAGGTTAAGATTGATGGTTGTATGACCAATGAGGAATCTAGAGGATTAAAAGTGATATAGTGGGGGTCTTATGATGACCTGGGTTTTTATGGGTGGTGAAATTTAGTGACAATTTGAATTTTCGGCTCAAATCAAGGGTCATTTTGAGAATTATAATTCAGATCAGAATTTTAAGAGTTAAAATATCTCAAGGAGATGTTTTTGGAATTGGATCATTTCTTGAGAGGTGTATTGAGTTCTTAAGTTATCATCAAGAGCTTTAGGTTGATGTTTAGAATTATGGAAATGGGCTTACCTTATCGAACAATTACATCATAGTTAAAGAAAAATATGCAAGTTAATAATCCATGGATATTTAATTGGGGTGGTGGTTCATAATTAATGAATACCAAAAAGAGTTAAAGTTTATTTTTGAAGGGATCATCGTGGATGGTGAAAAACATGGAAAACTGTGTGGCTAAACCATACAATGTGGTGTGGGTTGAGATAGTTCGAATAGCACGATTGGAATTTGTTTTGGTAAAACATGTGGAAAACCCATTAGAGGTGTATATCCTTAGTTATTAAAGGGTTTTTGGTTGGTAAATAGTTTATAAAACCATGTGGGAACCATTTGACTCCATATATTTCATTACAATTTCATAACAATCGTATTCATGCTTTGGGATTTTAGTTCTCACCTTTTCTCATTCTCTCCCCTTATACAAACTGATCCATGGAGTCCCAATCCATTTATTCTCCTTCAGCATCCAACAATTTGGAGTGGTTATAAATATTATTTAATGGTAATTCTTGGTGATTTTCCTCCTTTATTTCATCTATTCATCTTCTCTATCTGTAGCCACAAAATTTTCGTTGTCTCGACTTGGGGTTTCATTGTGGATTCCATTAGATCATGGTGGAATCCTCACAATATAATAGATATTTTTCATGTAATTTCTAGAGGACATACTAATATATTTCATACATATCATTTCAAACCATTTTATTTAAGGTATCTATCCTAAGGAAATTTTCTATTGTTTAAAAAAATTTGGGATAAACAGACCATTGATTTGGGTAAACTTATAAGGCCCCGACCTTAAACATTACTTAATCATGAATTAAACGAATAATTCACATAGAGGATCTTTTCAGGTTTATATTTTTAGAGAATTAGGTCATAATTATTACATCTCAAAAGATTACATAGTAGAAACTTCTACTATGTTTCCATAAAATAAAAAAACACTTAAAAAGAAACATGTCTAGGTCCATGTTTTAGATAGAATGTCTTCCCTTGATCCCATCCTTGACCCTATTCATCTTTAAGTGCCGTGGAAAACATTTCAAAAACTTGGGATGATCATAAAAATCCCAGTAAAGGATACACAAAAAAGGAAAACTGTTAGTTTTTTAAAACAACAAGTAAACCATGTATACTTTACTAAAGTAATACTTTTCACCTTTATGAAGTAGTAAAAACTCTTCACTGAATAAAAGACCATTACTTACCCTTTGTAACCAAAAGATTACCATAAAACCCATATAAAGAACACATAATATAAAAAGGTAACTTGGGACATAAACATACTTAAATGGAATAACCATACGGTTGACTTCCACACATACTTAATGGAATATCCATAGAGCCTACTTCAATACCCAATGCATTGGAGGTTATAACGTAACCACCCGTCCTGGTATTCACGGCACCACATCTCATATGGTTTATCACGTAACCACCCGTAAAATGTCCAAGTACCATCATTACACATAAAATATTGAAAATATAAACATTTCAATAACAACATTTCATTTGTAATCACAATAAGTAATTCCAAGATATTGAATTAATCAATCAATTTTCAAAAAAACATTTAAAAGAGATTTTTGAATCAAAGTGTCCCATACCACTTTGAAGATTTTAATGGAATTATAATTTTAAAACATTAATTTCCATATAAATAAATACTAAAAACCATTTTGAAAAGATGGACATTAAAGATAAAGATTTAGAATAATGAATCTTTAAAACATTTAAAATGATATTTTTGTTAAAGTGTTTTTAACAAAATGAGAGACTCTTGAATACAAATAATTTCGGAATAACATTAAATCCGAAATTTATAATATCATGAGAATAAAGGTATTCTTGATATAATATGTCAAAGGATAGTATACACACCATATAAGAGTGAATTGGTGCATAATAACAATGAAGTCTCAATGGAAATGTAAATTGAGATGAAATCCATTATAAAGATGGTATCCTTAAATTAAGGATAAATATATCACATAATTATGTGTGAGAAATATAAATACACCCAATATAAGTGGATATTAAGTGTGAAACAATCAGAGGTCATTCACACATAATCCTGGAAAAACAAAACCAATGACATAGATAATTAACTCAATGAAATGAGATTGAGTTATGATTTCCCATAAAAGTTCATAAGAATTTACCAATGAGATGATTATGTGTATAAATAGTATATCTACACAATGTTTTGTGGAAATTACAACATATATATTCCACACATAATCTTGGCATAATAAAATCAAGAATTAGTTGTTTAACCCAAAGAATTGAAAGTGGGTTAAGAAGTTCCCTAACAGAAATCTAACAGCCTAACGACACCACTTTAAATTTAAGAAAATGAGTTGATGAGAGAGAAAATGGAATCTCATCACTTGGACACAAAATTTACATAAATAAGGATATAGAATAACATATCCCAACATAATAGTATGTGAATTAAAAGACATAAAAAATAAGTCTTTTAAAAAGAGGAGGGTTAAAGGTCCCCTTACTGAGTTGGGTAACTTTTGAAAAGTACACCCCATGAATGAAGGGTCATAAAATGAATATATAAATACCCATAAATGAAATTATACTACAAAAAGTGTATAATAATGGTCAGTACATACACCACTCAAAATAAATAGTGGCAAACGTAGCATAAATGTCACAGGAATAAAAGTGAGATGAAAAATCCCTTACGAAAACTCGGCAGCCTAACGACGCCACTTAAATCTTCCAAAAATGGATTTATGAGATCAAATAGGGTCTCTAATAATATGAACATAAAAATTAAAGTATTAGAAATATAAAATAACATCCCCAAACATAAGAAAGATGAGCTTAAAAGGAATGACATAAAAGAGTGTACTTAAAAAGAAAGAGAGGGGTAGGTTCCCTTACCTCGTATCTGACTTGACTCGATCGTTCTTTAATCTTCTGAATAATAAACATGAGTTAATTTATACTTTCTTAAGAACATTTTTCATGTTCATTATTCCTTTTATATCACTTATTACCATGTCATGAACACTATGTAATTATTTAAGTTAATAACGGCCATTTTAACGATCATTGCTATTTGAGTCAAAAATAAACTCTTTATAATTACAAGTTTGTTCATGGGGTAAAATATCCATTATATCCAGAATTATATTCATTATGTAGATATCATATATATAATATATATCCATTATATACATGAATTTATAATATTACATAACATTTAGAGGTAGGAAATGAAATGCACCGTTCATGGAGACGGTAAGCCGTACGTACGCATGAACGCTACTTCCATTTTTATTTAATATTTAATGGAATTAATACATAATGATAAATAATAGTATTATAATTATAGTTTGGTATCATATATAATATCATTATATATATCCTTTATATGTACCACATATGGTATTAACGAATCAAATAACTTTGAGGGGGCGGTAGTCCGCACTTCCTAAAATGAAGATATCGTGTTTACCCATAATGAAAACCATAATGGTATGCTATAAATGAAAAATACATAACCTTAAGGGAAACATAAACATTTTATATATCATATATAAATATAGTGACATCTTAATATCCACCTTTGAAGGTGTTAAAAGAATATTTAACATTCATCGTTTCGTGAGGCAGAAATTCACCATCCACAGAAACAGTATGTTCTTTAACCATTAGATGTAGGTGTGTGTAAGTTTAGCTCGAATACTTCTTATAAAATAATCATATTATATGGAATACACTGTATTTTTTACAAAAGAAATTAATAAAAAGAGTTTAGGAGGTTGGATAAGAAAAATAAAACAAAAGAGCACAAGTGAAGACGTTACCTTAAAATCGGGTAACTCCCTTTGGTTTGAACCAAAAGGGTTTCTTGAAGAGATTACTGCCTAAGGTAAGGATTCTAGGATTAGGAGAGGGATGTGGAGAGACGAAATGATCAGGTATTGGCCGAGAAAAAGTCTTGAGAGGTGTGGGTAAGGTGGTAGAGGTGGGGGCCTTTTATAAGAGGAGAGGAGGGGCACTCTTGGAAAGTCAAGAAAGGATACATTATTTTCAAATGAGTTTCGGATTTTAAAGGTCCCAAATTGATATATTCTGAGTATAAGGTGATAAGGGTTATAAATCCACCCATCCAATAGGTTTTTGACATGTGTAGGTCTTATATTTTACATTATCTTTTCATTTTATTTAAATCGTTAAATAATGAGGTAATCGTTGCATCATCCTGATGTCATAAATAATTTAATATATTTAATGACTAAAAATTATAAAAAAAATACTATGATGTAGTAAATGCTTTTAGATTTCCAATTACTATTTATAGTCAAAAATCTGACTTGTATAACCCCATGTAAAAAATGTTTTTATTAAAACAATACATGTTTGTGTGATTTTTTACTTTTACTTTAAATAAAAGGCATTAATGTCCTTATCTTACCCATGTGGCTTCATGGGGTCCCAAAAATAGACCCATGGGTTGTATTGGTCTTCCATGACTCATCCAATAGGGTTAGGATAAGTGTCAATATATTTTCATTTTATTATAATATCATTTTTACCTTAAATCACACTGATTACCTTTAATCGCGATGAGTAAAACTTAAAAGTTACTTTTCATCAAAAATTATTTTCATCCCATTGAACCACATTTTAAGTAATAATAAAAATCGTTTAAATTGTATTTTTGAAACTCAAATCACAGAGGTGGTAAAGTTCTATTTAAATGAAAAATCAATTTCTGTAACTACCACTTTGTGGTTTCACTATTCATAAAAAATTGAGGTTTTTCAGAAAAATACCAAAAATTCACCCTAAGATATATTTGATATTCCGAATTGAAAAATGATTTCTATTTTACCAAATTCATAACATAGAAGTTTCATTAATTAATTTTATAATTAAATCCCACTGTCAAATCAAATAGCGTGTTTTAAGAAACAATATCTATCAAAAGATTGACACTCGTTTATGTACAATCTCAAAGTGATATTAATTTCAATGACTACCATTGGATTAAATGGTAAAAATATATTCTAATTTCACCTTAAAAACAATTAAAAAGATAATATATTCATATAAATAAATTAGATGAAAAAAGGTTTTGAATTAAAATACAACATTTTTCACTATTCATTAAAAAAATGAACTTTATCAGAAAAATAATAAAAATTTACACAAAGTAAATTTTGATGTCCCGATTCTAAAGAAGAATTTTGTTTTGTCAAATAAAACATATAAAATTGTCAAAAGTATATTTAAAAAGTGTTTTCCATCAAAAGGCGGTTAATCTACCTTTTAAAGAATATTAGATGATTTATGCTTAAAATTGTATTCATTTGCATTTTTAATCCTTTAACATTTATTGTAAAAAGTAAAAATATTTTACAAACATATATAATAAATTTTTTAGTTAGTTCTGTTCATTCCCGTCATTACAACGACTAGGTGTTAACTACCATTTAAAATAAAATTATTTTATTATTAGAGTGAAATGTAAGATTTCAAAGGAACTCGTTGTTGCGTATTGGGTAAGACATCAAGCATAGCGTTCCCTTTAAAGTAATATTAATATTTTATTCACAAATATGGATAAATATAAAAATGTCATATTCTTTATTTACCTGGGGTGTTACATCCTTCCCCCCTTTTGGGAATTGCATCCTCGCAATTTTAAAATTGGGGTCAGAAACTTCATTTAAAGCCCCACATCGGAAAAGGAGTAAATTAAACTATCACTTTAAAAGAACGAAAGGGAAGTACAAAGGTCACTCGAGTTAACCCATAGTAGGATTCCATGTATGAAAACATGGATATGGAAGAAAAAACAAAGGTTCATGTTCTGAGGGAGTGTGATAGAAACCATGTTTATGAGAAAGTTAACCACTAGAAAATCACAGACTTGTGATGGGTTAAACGGTATTGGATTCCTCAGTAGGAAAAGTTAACAGACAACATTTTTGTAGTTACTTTTCATTGAGGAATTTATTTTTGAACCTAACTAAAACATAAGGAAATATACTTACTTGTCATGTTGACTTTTAACTTTTACTAGATTTCTTACATAACTCATATTTTCTCCAAAAGATGAGTATTTAGGAAGACTTGTTTACATTAAGAGAGCTATAATCAACTTCTATAGAATCACCTAATCCAAAAACGAGAACTGTATACTTCCAATTTCTTTATACCTTAACCAAAACTAAAACCAAAAAGGTTAGTATGAGATCAAATAATACCAAAAAAGGATAATCCTTTATAAAAAGGAAATCTATTCTTAATCTCCAAAATATGTCCAACAAGACCCAAAGTTCAACGAAGCCAAAATTAAACCAAACTAATATTGAAACCCAAATATTTAAAGGATTTAATCACATAGTCTTCCAAGTTAAATCGTAACATTTCTCTCCAAACAACATCAGTTACTCTTAAAGTCTCATATTGAAGAGTAATTAACCTAATCACATATCCTCCATGATAGGTTAATAATCTCCATAGATAACCCAAAATAAACATTCTCTTAATTCATAAAATAATCTAACTAAAAATAATTAGTCAAAATAACTAGGGACATCACATAGTCCATTGTTAGGTGATAAATACTAGTCACACTTTGGTTGTGGGTTTGATTCCTATAGTTTTGTCTGACGCAGCGGGTTGTCACACGATCTGCGTGTTGTCCTTTTTCCAAACTATATAATTCTAAAATCATTCCACAAAAAGAGACAAAATCATCAAAAACAACCATAACATAATTTAACCTCAATTTTATCTCTTGCCTATCATTTTCCATCATAACATATAGTATCCCATAATTACCTCAAAAGTAAGGATCATATAAACCCAAATGGTTCTTTATAACTATGTCCACAAAAGAACAGATAACTATTCCTTGAATAAAATTTTCATATATCAAACATCAAGGTTACACATACTATAAAAAAGTCTTCTAATGTAACCCCATCATCAAAAGAGACTTAATACTCTTAATAATTTCACTACAACTCTTAAAGCCCTTATATGTTGACTTCTTACTCATTCAACATTCTTCATGATCCATTAACCATTCCTTTCCAAATTATTCTGAAATAATTCTTTCCTAAAAACAAAATCATGAATCATATTCTAGGATTCCAAAATAGGAAAAAAAAAGTTACGAAATAATCCATACCTTTGATTGGTCATTTTCAGTTTCTTCATTCTCAATCTGAATGGAATTAGGTATTTGTAAACGAATATTTGTACGATCTTGGTGATCCCATTCCTGAAACTTCTTTATAGGACATGTGTTTTCATAATGACCATGCACACCAAATTTAAGACATTCAACTGATCCTTCAGAAAGAACTTTTTTCCCTTTCCTTGAGTCAATTGGATGCTTCCTTTTTCCATGGTAGGTTATTGCTTTATGACCTTCATTTCCACATCTATAGCATATTTCTGCCTATTTGAAACATTTTCCTAGGTTTTTCTTTCCACATCTTTGACACATAGGTTGTTGAACACACTTATCTTTATGATTATTCCCTATTGTTCCATAGGGATTTTTTTCTCGCATATATGATGCCTTATATAAATAACCAAGGTATAGGTGGTCAATCATGACACCAGATAGTTGGTTGAGGATAAACACAAGAGTTCTCATTGCAGTTCCCATATCATTCAGTTGCTCACTCAGAAAACTATCACAGTTTCCTTCACATCCACTGTTACTTTGGTGCCTGCTAGATCCAGCCATTTACTAAAATAAAAAAGGTCAGTGTGAGTATATCAACAAAACCATCCTGTACTAATGAGGAAGATAAACACTAAGATATTCTTACTCATTCACATTATCTAAAACTAGGATCCTTTCTGAAATCCTAACTATTATGGTAATGTCACTTATGCTTAGAGAATACCCTAACCTCTAAAATTATCTAAGCCGACCTTTGATACCAACTATAAGGCCCCGACCTTAAACATTACTTAATCATGAATTAAACAAATAATTCATATAGAGGATCTTTTCAGGATTAGATTTTTAGAGAATTAATTCATAAATATTACATCTCAAAAGATTACATGGTAGACACTTCTACTAAGTTTCCATAAAATAAAAAAACACTTAAAAAGAAACATGTCTAGTTCCATGTTTTAGATAGAATGTCTTCCCATGATCCCATCCTTGACCCTATTCATCTTTAAGTCCTGTGGAAAACATTTCAAAAACTTGGGATGAGCATAAAAAGCCATGTAAAGAATACACAAAGAAGGAAAACTGTTAGTTTTTCAAAACAACACGTAAACCATGTATACTTTACTAAAGTAATACTTTTCACCTTTATAAAGTAGTAAAAACTCTTCACTGAAGAAAAGACCATTACTTACCCTTTTGTAACCAAAATATTACCATAAAACCCATATAAAGAATACATAATATAAAAAGGTATCTTGGGACATAAACATACTTAAATGGAATAACCATACGGTCAACTTCCACACATACTTAATGGAATAGCCATACATCCAACTTCTATACCCAATGCATTGGAGGTTATAACGTAACCACCCATCCTGGTATTCACGGCACCAACCGTTATATGGTTTATCAGGTAACCAACCATAAAACGTCCAAGTACCATCATTACACATAAAAGATTGACAATATAAACATTTCAATAACATCATTTCATTTGCAATCACAATAAGTAATTCCAAGATATTGAATTAATCAATCCATTTTCAAAAACCATTTAAAAGATATTTTTGAATCAAAGTGTCAAATACCACTTTGAAGATTTTAATGTAATTATAATTTTAAAACAGTAATGTCCATATAAATAAATACTGAAAACCATTATGAAAACATGGACATTAAAGATAAATATTTAGAATAATGAATCTTTAAAACATTTAAAACGATATTTTTGTTAAAGAGTTTTAACAAAATGAGAGACTCTTGAATACAAATAATTGTGGAATAATATTTAATCTAAACATTATAATATCATGAGAATAAATTTATTCTTGATATAATATGTCAAAGGATAGTATACACACCATATAAGAGTGAATTGGTTCATAACAACAATAAAGTCTCAATGGAAATGTAAATTGAGATGAAATCCATTATAAAGATGGTATCTATAAATTAAGGATAAATTTATCACATAATTATGTGTGAGAAACATAAATACACCCAATATAAGTGGATATTAAGTGTGAAACAATCAGAGGTCATTCACACATAATCTTGGAAAAACAAAACCAATTACATGGATATTTAACTCAATGAAATGTGATTGAGTTATGATTTCCCATACAAGTTCATAAGAATTTATCAATGAGATGATTATGTGTATAAATAGTATATCTACACAAAGGTTTGGGGAAATTACAACATAGATATTCCACACATAATCTTGGCATAATAAAATCAAGAAGTAGCGGTTTAACCCAAATAATTGAAAGTGGGTTAAGAAGTTCCCTTACAGAAATCCGACAGCCTAACAGCGTCACATTAAAATTCAGAAAATGAGTTGATGAGAGAGAAAATGGTATCTCATCACTTTAACAAAAAATTTAAATAAATAATGATATATAATAACATAACCCAACATAATAATATGTGAATTAAAAGACATAAAAAAGAAGTCTTTTAGAAAGAGGTGGGTGAAAGGTCCCCTTACCGAGTTGGGTAACTTTCGAAACGTACACCCCATGGAAGAAGGGTTATAAAATGAAGATGTAAACACCCATAAATGAAATTATACTACTCAAAGTGTATAATAAAGGGCAGTACATACACAAATCAAAGGAAATAGTGGAAAAATTAGCATAAATGACACGGGAATAAAAGTGAGATGAAAAATCCCTTACGAAAACTCGGCAGCCTAACGACGCCACTTAAAACATCCAAAAATGGATTCATGAGATCAAAGAGGGTCTCTAATAATATGAACATAAAAAGTACAGTATTAGTAATATAAAATAACATCCCCAAAAATAAGAAATATGTGCTTAAAAGGAATCACAAAAAAGAGTGTACTTAAAAAGAAATAGAGGGGTAGGTTCCCTTACCTCGTATCCGACTTGACTCAATCGTTCTTTAATCTCCTGACTAATAAAATTGAGTTAAATTCTAATTTCTTAAGAACCTTTTTCAAGTTCATTATTCCTTTAATATCACTTATTACCATGTCATGAACACTATTTAATTATTTAAGTTAATAACGGTCATTTTAATGATCGTTGCTACTTGAGTCAAAAATAAACTCTTTATAATTACAAGTTTGTTCATGGGGTAAAATATCCATTATATACAGAATTATATTCATTATTTAGATATCATATATATAATATATACCCATTTTATACATGCATATATAATATTACATAACATTTAGAAGTAAGAAATGAAATGCACCGTTCATGTAGACGGTAAGCCGTACATACGCATGAACGCTACTTCCATTTCTATTTAATATTTTATGGAATTAAAACATAATGATAAATAATAGTATTATAATTCCATAATTTTATCATATATAATATGATTAAATATATCCTTTATACGTAGCACATATGGTATTAACGAATCAAATCACCTTGAGGGGGCGGTAGTACACACTTCCTAAAATGAAGATATCGTGTTTACCCATAATGGAAACCATAAAGGTATGCCATAATTGAAAAATAAATAAGCTTAAGGAAAACATAAAAATATTATATAACACTTATAAATATATTGACATATTAATGGACACCTTTGACGGTGTTAAAAGAATATTGAACAATCATCGTTTCATGTGGCAGAAATTCACCATCCAAAGAAATAGTATGTTCTTTAACCATTAGATGTGGGTGTGTGTATGTGTATCTCGAATCCTTATTATAAAAACATCCTAGTATATTGAATATACTTGTGTTGTTATAAAAGAAATGAATAAAAAGAGGTTAGGGGTTTGGAGAAGCAAAATAAAACAAAAGAGCACAAGTGAAGACGTTACCTTAAAATCGGGTAACTTCCTTTGGTTTGAACCAAATGGGTTTCTTGAAGAGGTTCCTGCCTAAGGTAAGGCTTCTAGGATGCGTAGAGAGATGTGGAGAGACAAAATGATCAGATCTTGGATGAGCCAAAGGCTTGAGAGCTGTGGGTAAGGTGGTAGAGGTGGGGCCCTTTTATAAGAGGAGAGGAGGGACACTCTTGGAGAGTCAAGAAAGGTTACATTATTTTCAAATGAGTTTCGGATTTTAAAGGTCCCACATTGATATATATATATAGTATAATGTGATAAGGGTTCGAAATCCATCCATCCAATAGGTTTTTGACATGTTTAGGTCTTATATTTTATATTATCTTATCATTTTATATAAATCGTTAAATAATGAGTTAATCGCTGCACCATCATGATGGCATAAATAATTTAATTTATTTAATGACTAAAAATTATAAAAAAAGAAATCTTTTTATCCTTCCAATTACTATTTAGAGTCAAAAATCGGACTTGTATAACCCCATGTAATTTTTTTTATTAAAACAATACATGTTTGTGTCATTTTTACTTTTACTTTAAATAAAAGGCATTAATGTCATTATCTTACCCAAGTGGCTCCATGGGGTCCCAAAAATCGACCCATGTGTTTTCTTGGTCGACCATGACTCATACAATAGGGTTAGGACAAGTTTCAAGATATTTTCATTTTATTATAATATCATTTTTACCTTAAATCACACTGAATACCTTTAATTACGATTAATAAAACATAAAAATTACTTTTCATAAAAATATTATTTTCATCCCATTGAACCATATTTTACTTAATAATAAAAATAATTTAAATTGGATTTTTGAAATTGAAATCTTAGAAGTTGTAAAGTTCCATTTAAATGAAAAATCAGTTTTTGTTACTACCATTTTGTGGTTTCACTATTCATCAAAAATTAAGGTTTTTCAAAAAAATACCAAAAATTCAACCTAAGCTATATTTGATATTACAAATTCAAAAATGATGTATATTTTACCAAATTAATAACATAGAAGTTGCATTAATTAATTTTATAATTAAATCCCGCTGTCAAATCAAATAGCGTGTTTTAAGAAACAATATCCATCAAAAGATTGACACTCGTTTATGTCCAATCTCAAAGTGATATTAATTTCAACGACCACCATAGGATTAAATGGTAAAAATATATTATAATTTCACTTTAAAACAAATTCAAAATATAATCTAATAATATAAATAAATTAGATTAAAAAAAGGTTTTGAATTAAAATACAACATTTTTCACTATTCATTAAAAATGAACTTTATCGGAAAAATACCAAAAATTTACACAAAGTAAATTTTGATGTCCCGATTTTAAAGAAGAATTTTATTTTGTCAAATAAAACATATAAAATTTTCAAGAGTATATTTAAAAAGGGTTTTCCATCAAAAGGCAGTTAATCGGCCTTTTAAAGAATCTTAGAAGATTTATGCTTATAATTGGATTCATTTGCATTTTTAATCCTCTAACATTTGTTGTAAAAAGTAAAAATATTTGACAAACATCTACAATCAATTTTGTAGTTAGTTCTATTCATTCTCGTCATTACAACGGCTAGGTGTTAACTACCATTTAAAATAAAATTATTTTATTATTAGAGTGCAACGTAAGATTTCAACGTAACTTGTTGTTGCGTATTGGGTAAGCTATCAAGCATAGTGTTCCATTTAAAGTTATAGTAATATTTTATTCACAAATATGGATAAATATAAAATTTTCATATTCTTTATTTACCTGGTCTGTTACATCCTTCCCCCCTTTTCGGAATTGCGTCCTCACAATTTTAAAATTGGGCTCGGAAACTTCATTGAAAGCCCCACATCGAAAAAGTAGTAAATTAAAATATCACATTAAAAGAAAGAAAGGGAAGTACAAAGGTCACATGAGTTAACCCATACTAGGATTCCATGTATGAAAATATGGATATGGAAGAAAAAACAAAGGGTCATGTTCTGAGGGAGTGTGATAGAAAACATGTTTAGGAGAAAGTTAACCACCAGAAAATCACAAACTTGTGATAGGTTAAACTGTATTAGATTCCCCAGTAGGAATTGTTAACGGACAACATTTATTTTAGTTAATATTCATTGAGGAATTTAGTTTTGAGCTTAACTAAAACATAAGGAAACATACTTACTTGTCATGTTGGCCTTCAACATTTACTATATTTCTTAAACGAACTCATATTTTCTCCAAAAGATGAGTATTTAGGATGACTTGTTTACATTAAGAGAGCTATAATGAACTTCTAGAGAATCACCTAATCCACAAAAAAGAACTGTATACTTCCCATGTGTTTAGAACTTAACCAAAACTAAAACCAAAAAGGTTAGTATGAGATCAGATAATACCCAAAAAGGACAATCCTTTATAAAAAGGAAATATATTCTTAATCTCCAAAATTTGTCCAACAAGACCCAAAGTTCAATGAAGACCAAAAGTAAACCAAACTAAGATTGAAACCCAAATATTTTAAGGATTTAATTACATATTCTTCCAAGTCCAATCGTAACATTTATCTCTAAACAACATCAGTTGCTCTTAAAGTCTCGTATTGAAAAGTAATTAACCTAATCACATATCCTCCATGATAGGTTAATAATTTATATAGATAACCCAAAATCAACTCACTCTTAATTCATAAAATCATCTAACTAAAAATAATTAGTCAAACTAACCAGGGACTTCACGTAGTCCAGTGGTAGGTGATAAATACCAGTCGCACTTTGGTTGTGGGTTTGATTCCTGCAATTTTGTCCGACGCGACGAGTTGTCACACGGTCTGCGTGTTGTCCTTTTTCCAAACTATATAATTCTCAAATCATTCCCCAAAAAGAGATAAAATCATCAAAAATAACAATAAAATAATTTAACCTCAATTTTATCTCATGCCTTTCACTTTCCATCATAACATATAGTAACCCATAAATACCTCAAAAGTAAGGATCATATCAACCTGAATGGTTCTTTGTAACTATGTCCACAAAAGAATAGATAACTATTCCTTGAATAAAATTTTCATATATCAAACATCAGGGTTACACATACTATAAAAAAGTCTTCTAATGTAACCCCATCATCAAAATAGACTTAATACTCTTAAGAATTTCACTATAACTCTTGAAGCCCTTATATGTTGACTTCTTACTCATTCAACATTCTTCATGATCCATTAACCTTTCCTTTCCAACTTATTATGAAATACTTATTTCCTACAAACAAAATCATGAATCATATCCTTATATTCCAAAATAGGAAAACAAAAGTTAAGAAATAATCCATACCTTTGATTGGTCATTGTTAGTTTCTTCATCCTCCATCTGAATGGAATTAGGTATTGGTAAACGAATATTTGTACGATATTGGTGATCCCATTCCCAAAACTTCTTCATAGGACATGTGTTTTCATAATGACCTTGGACACCACATTTAAAACATTCAATTGATCCCTCACAAAGAACTTCTTTCCCTTTCATTGAGTCAACTGGATGCTACCTTTTTTCATGGCAGGTTCTTGCTTTATGACCTTAATTTCCACATCTATAGCATATTTATGTACCTTTGAAACATTTTCCTAGGTGTTTCTTTCCACATCTTTGACACATAGGTTTTTGAACACACTTACCTTTATGATTATTACCTTTAGTTCCGTAGGGATTTGTTTCTCACATATATGATACCTTATAGAAATCACCAAGGTTTAGGTGGTCAATCATGACTCCAAATAGTTGGTTGGGGATAAACACAAGAGTTCTCAGTGTAGCTCCAATATCATTCAGTTTCTCACTCAGAAAAGTGTCATAGTTCCCTTCACATCCACTGTTACTTTGGTGCCTGCTAGATCCATCCATTTACTAAAACCAAAAAGGTCAGTGTGAGTATATCAATAAAACCATCATGTACTAATGAGGAAGATAAACACTAAGATATACTTACTCATTCACTTTATCTAAAACTAGTACCCTTTCTGAAATCCTAACCATTATGGTAATGTCACTTATACTTAGAGAATACCCTAACCTCTAAAGTTATATAAACCAACCTTTGATACCAACTATAAGGACCTAGCCATAAACATTACTTAATCATGAATTAAACGAATAATTCACATAGAGGATCTTTTCAGGTTTAGAGTTTTAGAGAATTAGGTCATAACTATTACATCTCAAAAGATTACATAGCAGACACTTCTACTAAGTTTCATAAAATAAAAAAACACTTAAAAAGAAACATGTCTAGTTCCATGTTTTAGATAGAATGTCTTCCCTTGGTCCCATCCTTGACCCTATTCATCTTTAAGTCATGTGGAAAACATTTCAAAAACATGGGCTGAGCAAAAAAAGCCCAGTAAAGGATACACAAAGAAAGAAAACTGTTATTTTTTCAAAACAACAAGTAAACCATGTATACTTTACTAATGTAATACTTTTCACCTTCATGAAGTAGTAAAAACACTTCACTTAATAAAAGACCATTACTTACCCTTTTGTAACCAAAAGATTACCATAAAACCCATATAAAGAACACATAATATAAAAAGGTAACTTGGGACATAAACATACATAAATGGAATAACCATACGGTCGACTTCCACACATACTTAATGGAATAGCCATACAGCCAACTTCCATACCCAATGCATTGGAGGTTATAACGTAACCACATGTCCTAGTATTCACGGCACCACCCGTCATATGGTTTATCACGTAACCACCCGTAAAATGTCCAAGTACCATCATTACACATAAAATATTGCAATATAAACATTTCAATAACAACATTTCATTTTCAATCACAATAAGTAATTCCAAGTTATTGAATTAATCAATCCATTTTCAAAAACCATTTAAAAGCGATTTTTGAATCAAAGTGTCCCATACCACATTGATGATTTTAATGGAATTATAATTTTAAAACATTAATGTCCATTTAAATAAATACTGAAAACCATTTTGAAAACATCGACATTAAAGATAAAGGTTTATAATAATGAATCTTTAAAACATTTAAAACGATATTTTTGTTAAAGAGTTTTTAACAAAATGAGAGACTCTTGAATACAAATAATTGCAGAATAAAATTTCATCCGAACTTTATAATATCACGAGAATAAATGGATTCTTGATATAATATGTCAAAGGATATTATACACACCATACAAGAGTGAATTGGTGCATAACCACAATGAAGTCTCAATGGAAATGTAAATTGATATGAAATCCATTATAATGATAGTACCCTTAAATTAATGATAAATCTATCACATAATTATTTGTGAGAAATATAAATACACAAAATATAAGTGGATATTTATTGTGAAACAATCAGAGGTAATTCACACATAATCTTGGAAAAACACAACCAATGACATAGATATTTAACTCAATGAAATGAGATTGAGTTACGATTTCCCATACAAGTTCGTAAGAATTTATCAATGAGATGATTATGTGTAGAAATAGTATATCTACACAAAGGTTTGTGGAAATTACAACATAGATATTCCACACATAATCTTGGCAAAATAAAATCAAGAAGTAGTGGTTTAACCCAAAGAATTGAAAGTGGGTTAAGAAGTTCCCTTACAGAAATCCGACAGCCTAACGACGTCACTTTAAAATTCAGAAAATGAGTTGATGAGAGAGAAAATGGTATCTCATAACTTGGAAATAGAATTTTCATAAATAAGTATATAGAAGAAAATATCCCAACATAATAGTATGTGAATTAAAAGACATAAAAAATAAGTCTTTTAAAAAGAGGAGGGTGAAAGGTCCCCTTACCGAGTTGGGTAACTTTCGAAACGTACACCCCATGGAAGAAGGGTCATAAAATTAATATTTAAATACCCATAAATGAAATTATACTACACAAAGTGTATAATAATGGGCAGTACATACACCACTCAAAGGAAATAGTGGAAAACGTAGCATAAATGTAACAGGAATAAAAGTGAGATGAAAGATCCCTTTCGAAAACTCGGCAGCCTAACAACGCCACTTAAAACTTCCAAAATTGGATTTATGTGATAAAATATGGTCTCTAATAATATGAACAGAAAAAGTAAATTATTAGGAATATAAAATAACATCCCCAAACATAAGAAAGATGTGCTTAAAAGGAATGACATAAAAGAGTGTACTTAAAAAGAAAGAGAGGGGTAGGTTCCCTTACCTCGTATCCGACTTGACTCGATCGTTAGTTAATCTTCTGAATAATAAACTTGAGTTAATTTCTAATTAATTAAGAACCTTTTTCAAGTTCATTATTCCTTTTATATCACTTATTAACATGTCATGAACACTATGTAATTATTTAGGTTAATAACAGTCGTTTTAACGATCATTGCTACTTGAGTCAAAAATAAACTCTTTATAATTACAAGTTTGTTCATGGGGTAAAATATCCATTATATCCAGAATTATATTAATTATTTAGATATCATATATATAATATATATACATTATATACATGCATTTATAATATTACATAACATTTAGAGATAAGAAATGAAATGCATCGTTCATGGAGACGGTAAGCCGTACGCACGCGTGAATGCTACTTCCATTTCTATTTCATATTTAATGGAATTAAAACATAATGATAAATAATATTATTATAATTCTAGTATGGTATCATATATAATATAATTAAATATATCCTTTATACATACCACATATGGTATTAACGAATCAAATAACTTTGAGGGGCGGTAGTCCGCACTTCCTAAAATGAAGATATTGTGTTTACCTATAATGGAAACCATAAAGGTATGCCATAAATTTAAAATACAGAATCTTAAGGAAACCATAAACATATTATATATCATATATAAATATAGAGACATCTTAATGGCCACCTGTGAAGGTGTTAAAAGAATATTGAACAATCATCGTTTCGTGAGGCAGAAATTCACAATCCACAGAAACAGTATGTTTTTAACCATTAGATGTAGGTGTGTGTAATTGTAGATCGAATACTTATTATAACAACATCCTAGTATATTGAATATACTGGGTTTTTTACAAAATAAATTAATTAAAAGAGTTTAGGGGGTTGGAGAAGCAAAATAAAACAAAAGAGCACAAGTGAAGACGTTACCTTAAAATCGGGTAACTCCCTTTGGTTTGAACAAAAAGGGTTTCTTGAAGAGCTTCCTGCCTAAGGTAAGGCTTTTAGGATGAGTAGAGGGATGTTTAGAGACAAAAATATCAGAGATTGGCCGAGCCAAAGGCTTGATAGGTGTGGGTAAGGTGGTAGAGGTGGGGGACTTTTATTAGAGGATAGGAGGGGCACTCTTGGAAAGTCAAGAAAGGTTACATTATTTTGAAATGAGTTTTGGATTTTAAAGGTACCACATTGATATATTTCTAGGATACGGTGATAAGGGTTTGAAATCCACCCATCCAATAGGTTATTTACATGTGTAGGTATTAGATTTTACATTATCTTTTCATTTTATTTAAATCGTTAAATAATGAGGTAATCGCTGCATCATCATGATGTCATAAATAATTTAATTTAATTAGTGAATAAAAATTATAAAAAAACTACTATGATGTAGGAAATCTTTTTAGCTTTCCTATGAATATTTATATTCAAAAATCTGACTTTTATAACCCCATGTAAAAATTGTTTTATTAAAACAATACATGTTTGTGTCATTTTTACTTTTACTTTAAATAAAAGGCATTAATGTCATTATCGTACCCAAGTGGCTCCATGGGGTCCCAAAAATATACCCATGGGTTTTCTTGGTCGGCCATGACTCATCCAATAGGGTTAGGACAAGTGTCAAAATATTTTCATTTAATTATAATATCATTTTTAACTTAAATCACACTGATTACCTTTAATCACGATTAATAAAACATAAAAGTTACTTTTCATCCCATTGAACCACATTTTACTTAATAAAAAAATAATTTGAATTGGATTTTTGAAATTCAAATCATAGAAGTGGCAAAGTTCCATTTAAACTAAAAATCAGTTTTTGTAACTACCACTTTGTGGTTTCACTATTCATAAAAAATTAAGGTTTTTTAGAAGAATACAAAAAATTCACCCTAAGCTATATTTGATATTCCAAATTCGAAAATGATGTCTATTTTACCAAATTAATAACATAGAATTTTCATTAATTAATTTTATAATTAAATCCCACTGTCAAATCAAATAGCATGTTTTTAAGAAACAATATCTTTCAAAAGATTGACACTCGTTTATGTCCAATATCAAAGTGATATTAATTTCAATGACCACCGTTGGATTAAATGGTAAAAATATATTCTAATTTCACTTTAAAACCAATTAAAAAGATAATATAATCATATAAATAAATTATTTTAAAAAGAGGTTTTGAATTAAAATACAACATTTTTCACTATTCATTAAAAAATGAACTTTATCGGAAAAATACCAAAAATTTACACAGAGTAAATTTTTGATGTCCCGATTATAAAAAAGAATTTTATTTTGTCAAATAAAACATATAAAATTGTCAAAATTATATTTAAAAATGGTTTTCCATCAAAAGGCGGTTAATCGTCCTTTTAAATAATATTAGAATATTTATGATTAAAATTGAATTCATTTTCATTTCTAATCCTCTAACATTTATTATAAAAAGTAAAAATATTTTACAGACATATATAATAATTTTTTTAGTTAGTTCTGTTCATTCCTGTCATTACAACGACTAGGTATTAACTACCATTTAAAATAAAATTATTTTATTATTAGAGTGCAACATAAGATTTCAAAGGAACTCGTTGTTGCGTATTGGGTAAGCCATCAATCATAGCATTCCCTTTAAAGTAATATTAATATTATATTCACCAATATGGATAAATATAAAAATGTTATATTCTTTATTTACCTGGGGTGTTACAAAACTGATTGGTAAATTTTTATGGATTAGGTTCAGGTGCTTGTAAGGAATAGAACAAACCCCATTGCTCAAGGTTTCAACAAGTAGATGTTTCTAGGTGCTCAGGTGGTTATTTTAGTCCTATATGAAATTAGGTTAGAGTTCCCAGGATGTGATCAAAGGAAATAGAGTTGGATGAGGTAGGTGTTCCCCAAATATGACCTACGGTTTATGAATTAAATTTTTGTAGAATGTGATATGGAATATTCCCATTTTTTTGTATTAACATTTTTTTAAATGTATTTCTCTAAATAAAATCCATGATATGAACTATGCTTCAAGGTTTATGATGGACCCATAAACATTGTTGATGAGTCAACTTCTGATGGTTGAGGGATTGTACAAAAAAGTGTGTGATTATTTATATAAAACCCATGAGGTTTTGGGATTTAATTACAATGAATGATAAATATTGGTATTGGGATAGATCCCCTTAGTGACGTCTAGGTAGATGTGTGTGATGGGATGGGAATGATTTCCCTATGTGGGAAATATTGGAACTATGAGACACATTTTGGGATTCAGGAAAATTTACTTGAGAGTGGTTCAAGTGTTCCTCCCCCACTAGCATGTGAGTACCTAAGTGTGTATACATTGAGTAGATTTATAATGGGTTTGGTGAATGGATTGACCTAGGATTACATGAGATGGGAGATGGTCTTGTGTCCATCCGTCTAGTGGGATGTTAGTATGTCATTGCCTATGAGGCTTGTGAGGGCATATTATAACACAATATTGATGAGGGATGTTATTCCCTATGAGTGGAGAGTTTGATTGAGTACCTAAGAATGAAAAGAGTGACCTAATAAGGTTTTTTGGGATACTATGTGTCTTAGGAGACTATAGTGGGTGACCGCATGTTATGATGAACCTGGATATGGTCAGTTCATAGAGTTACACATTATTGAATTTGGGTGTCACCTTAGAACACATCGATTGATGGCGTGAGCCTGATGTGGCTATAATGATGATGATGATTTACATGGTTTGGAGGATAACCCAATTTATTATTATAAATATTAAATTGGGTGGTGATGGACCTTGGTAATATATTATTATATGATATATTATTTGAGGAAAACACTACCCTTGAGTTTTTAGGAATGTCAATCTTAAGTGATATCCTAGGATATGGTGTTTATAGTAGATATAATATGGGATTCATAGGATAATTCCATTTATATGATGATTATGCTTTATTACTATAGATACCTATTATACTTCCTAGGATAACATTATTAATAACTTGTGAATATTGATTCCTATGATAATTATTTGAAATTTTATTTTATACCTGTTGACTATGGATTATTAGGTTACTTTTTTGGATCCATATTTCAAATATGATGACTATGGATTCAAAGGAAACATCCTAGGACTCAGACATTATTATTAATAAATATTGATTCCTAGGACACTTTCTATGATCCTTCAATTAAGTCTGATAACTATTAATGCCTTGGATACTTCCTAGGATCCAGTTTTCTTCCTATACAGAATTTCTAGGATACTCCCCAGGATATAGTTATTAAACTTAATGCTTCCTGTGAGATGCTTAGTATACTCCCTATGATATACCTTCTAATTTTTATATGATGAGATTCATAGGAAACTCCCTAGTTTCTATATTTTTATCATGATAGTATCTGTGATGATAAGGATACTTCACAAAATATAGTGTTTACAGTTGAAATTAAATTCATGAGACTATGGGGATAGACACCTCTCAATGATTATATAACATTCTCAAAGACAATCCTACACTATCCAAAGTAGGTGTGGTTATTCCCTGGTGCCACCTTAGAACCCTACGTTTTTGGGTGATTATTTTATTTAACTTCCATAGTTAATAATTTATTTTTCCATGAAAATAACTTGTTCATAATCTACATTACATATTACGTAGAGACCTTGTTGGTGGTTTGCAACTATGTTGTACTCACTTACTTCTTGGCAGGCCATGGAACTTGGGTTCCCAAGAATAATTCATGTTTATAGGATCATGTAGGCTAGGGTACCAATGTTTCATGATCAGGATGGAGCATCTTGATGAGGATTGGAGAATTTGATGAGATAAGGCACACGGGCAGTAGTAGAACCTACCTGTCATTTATTTTTTTGTTTATTTTTTATATATGGTTTGCCTAGTGGGAAACCAGTTTCTATGTATGACTGTATGAAATCAAATTATACTTGATATAGGATTATGTTTTTATTACATTACCATATTCTATTTTAATATTATTATTATGGATATTTTCTAGTAAAATTTCCTCTATTTAATTACTATTATATGATGATATCCTCTTCATATGTTAACACTTGAGACCCTAATTACTTCCTAACATCCTACAAAATATGGTAAGGTGCACTTAAATTCATGTAGTTGTTGTTAGCATGGAGAATGATTAGTGGTCGAGGTGGTGAGGCATTAAAAAGTGTAATTTGAGAGTCTTTTTATTTTTCATTATATTTGGGGAGATTTTGGATAGGTGAAATGATAATGATCTAGAGCTTCAGATGGATATTAGATAAGTGAATCGTGAAAAAAATTGATGGGAATTATAGGTTACCAGGGATATGATGTTTCCATTCTGGGTTTTTGATGTTATAGTTGAGATATTAATTCAATTATGATGTGTTTTTTGGAGGTTGATATTTTTGTTTTGAGATCCTAGCTCATTATAAAGGCCCTATGCACATAAACCATTCTTAATATGTAGGAATCAAATGAAATATTCTTTCATGAGACAGATATCCCTAATTATTAGGGTTAAACTATTTAAATTATGAATAAGATATAATTTTTTTAACTTATAACTTTTTATTGGAATTATACTTTACCGAATGATGGTTTATTTTCTCTAATAATAGGCCATGTGGATTTTATTGAGGGATTCTCCTTGATGACAACTATATAGTCCCATTAAGTAAAGGATGTATAATAACTCATGATGGGGCATTACTGGAATTGGATGACTTCATGATTAACACCTTGATGGAAATTATGATAGTAGTTATATTTAAATGAAAATGGGGTTGGTTGTTTGAAGTGTCAATAATAAGCAATATTGTGTTTTCCTATATAGCTTCTTAGCATAATCTTAATTAACATAACCATGTTTATCTTTTATAATTGATACCGATCAACATGGTATGATGCCAATATATATACAGATATAAGAAAATAATCTACTAGAGGTTAGTCTCATATATTGATGCATAGGGAGGATTAATTCCCTGGTGTGGGAATATGACATGGCAAGTGATGTTTGATGCATATATGTATGAGAACTATAGAGTTGGTTTTTTAGGAGTTGGTTCCCTAGAACCAAATTTTTTGTGATTTATGATAATCTCTATTAATAGTTTCGAATATTAATACACTTATTATCACATTATTATTGTACTTATATGTAACAAAGTATTTCATAATGTTCCAAGAGTAGATATCAGACTAAAAGGTCATAGCAGTTCCCCGTTGTGATGAGAACCCAGAGGTTCTAGGAAAATATTCTTAAATATTTGTTCTATAGTTGGATGATATAATTCAAGGGATACAAATTATTTATGGTATCGTGGGTGGATACTCATAGAACATTGAGGAAACTTCTCAAGGTATACGCCCTTGGAAATATCTAGTGTAGGGTATTATGAGGATGAGACCCACCAGTAAGAAATCCAAATTTATATGTGTCATTGGATATTACAGTATACATATAAGTGTATTGATACATAGAATTTAATATTATTATTAATTTTTATTTTGAGTTAGGTAATTTTATGTACTGACCGAAACCATGACAACATATGTTCGTGGTGAGGTAGGATACGTTGGGTGCATCACAAGTAATATTATATTAATGAATAATGTGTGAATGGATTTGTACCTTGTGGTCTTTAATAGAAGTTTATACCTCCTAAACTTTTATAGAAATGGCATAGTCTAAATAAATCCATGTACATGGTGTTCTATAGTAAATTTCAATTTCTATGATGTTAAAAAAAGAGACATCAATCACATAGGTTGATGGAACCGCCATGCCACCTGCTTGATTAGAGATATCACGCTAAATAGATTATATTACATAGTAAGCATCCGTATAAGGTACTATGTCATTGTAACATTAACTCATTTCTATATGAGTTCCTTGTCATGTTTCTTGATGCTATCATTGGACTTTAGGCTGCTTTTACTAATGCTAAAGATAAAGAAGCCTCAATGGTTACACACTAAGTGTATCCAGAATCTTAGATAAATAATAATGAAATTATTTATTATTTAACATCTGGAATAAATATTATTACCGTATGTGGTTTAGTAAATATTCATTTTAGTTTGGTGTCAAATATTTTGTCACTTTTTCTTTGAGAAAATATAATATGAGGATAAAATTTAAGAAATATTTTTTTACTATTTAGCAAAAATAAAGTTTCTTTATTTTTTAGAGAATAATGTTGTGATATTTATTTAACAAATAAATAATCATTATTAAAGGACTATTACTTATAGTGGAGGAATGGGGAATTTAGTTTAATGGTCCGGTGAGAAATAATAAATAATAAATTTTATTTTTTAAAATAATATTTAATTTCATTCAAATGTTAATTTTATGTTGATAAATATTAATAATATTTGTATTATTTGACATGGGGTTTTGTAAGGATTAAACTAATAATTAAGGGAACTTGTGGATTTTTTTAATTTTAACCCTAGTACTATATAAACCAAATTATTTATTTTCTATGATATAAAATTCTTTTTTTGGTTGTGACAACAAATTTGAAGAATCATCTCAATCCATAGAGAGGTCCATTATTCAAGAACACTCCCATGAATGGAGAGCAGTCTTCCTCCCCCTCACACTCTCAAGAAAGAGAAATATTAGAGTATGATTTGGAATTAGGTCTTGTGGAGATCAAAGGTGAATGAAATAAGTGATAATATCCTCCTTGCTTTCCCCAAGAAATTCCTATGATAATGTTTGTGGATTTTTGGAACATGTGTGGATCACCAATAGAGGGAATCTTCTCCTATTTTCTACAACACAATGACAATTCTACACATACATGTTATCATATCCCTAAATAAAAAATAATTCTATTAATGAAAATCCTAAATCGATATAATTAATTATAAATAATATGTGATGATCCTCTATAAGGTTCCACAGTTCTTTACCGTGTCTATTTTCTATGATTTAATTCCATATATCATGATATTTATCATTTTGTAAACCCTATATTGATCATTAATCATTATAAAAAGGAAGGTCAGGCCATACCAAATGCATGCATCCACTTTTCTTGGAAACTACAAGTGGTATTAGAGAAAACACATAATTATTTATAATTATTTAAATATCATTGATTGATTTAAACATTTTTTATTAGTTTTATAATCATGTTTAATCTTTATCTTAATCCGAATTGAGATATATACTTCTTCCTCCTTCATTTCTTATAGATCTAATAAAAATTATTATTTTTATGAATGAAGAAAACAAATAATTATCAAGAGGTTCCAAGGATTATAGCCAGATAACACATGAGAAAACTTCTTATAACTAGAGTTACACATCATGTACATGTGATCAATGCACCAGGAATTATTTAAAAATTAATTAAAATTGTGTGAATTGATGACATGCGGTGGATTTATTTCTTACACAACAAGTTGATTTGGATAACCTGCTATACAATTAGTTAGAGTACATACTGTGTATCCCACATACACAAATGTGGTCCTTTAAGTCATAGATGTTCCATGTAGTTCCATACACGACTGACCTAACTGGTGACCGTGTAACTCAGAGATCACACACCATGTAGTCATTTATACACACCATGTAATCTAATTTTTTGAGGCATGATTTACATGCCTAGTCCCTAGGAATGTTCCTCAGATAGAGGTTGAGAGACATAAATTCCATTTTTGATCACCTTTAAATGTCATGTACTTATACAAAATTTCATAGAATTAAATTTGATTTATTATACTATATAAACCTTATCGACATGTGCTTTTGTGTGGTCATTAATTTCACATGACATTCCATGTGATCAGTTTTCAATATATATATATATATATATCTAATTAGTTTTTCATAATATCCCAATATATATATCATGTATGAGTTGTATGGAAGATATTAATCTACATGCATTGAATCATAACACGTGGATAAAAATCATTTACTTCATGTATTGATTATGTTTATTTTATAGTTAATGAAAGTAGAAGATAAGTCATGCATTCCATATGTCCCAAGATTAAAATATGTATGAATATAATAGATATTGGGTAGATTCAGATGAGTTTTCCCCATGTTTAATCCAATGTATATTTATGTATACAGTTAATTTTAAACAAATTTATTTATATTCCTAAAATTACTATGGATGAGAATCACAGTGAAATTCAGATGAGGATTAAGATAAATGAATTGATTAATTAAATATGATAATTAATTGGTTAAATTGTGATTTATCATTAATAAGAATGACTGATAATTGAATCTAGTTTCAGTAAATGTGTAATTGGTTTCATGCATGTCGATGATCATGATAATAGACCAAACCTTTTTATATGATTGGTTTAATTTAATTTATTATTAAATTAATTTTCTATTATGTGTTCCTTCTCTCCTCTTATTATGTAAGGTCCCTCATGGCCCTGGTTTATTTTACATAAACACTTTTCCACTCACCTATGTGTGAGTAAAATAATATGTAATGGATGGAGCTCACAAGATGGTGGTTCCAATTCATGTTTGGATTTGAGGAGAAAAAAATCCAAGAGAGATATATAGTTGGATAGGTGGGAAGCTGTAACATGAACCTTAATTGGTTCATGGTGATTTCCCCGTGTTGAAAGATTAGTTTATCAACCACTAGATAAACTAACCATTAGTAAAATATCATTATCATACCACTTTATTATTTTATTTCCATCATGTTTCATGGTTATTTCATTATGTATTTTTTATCATGATAATATGAATTAATGAAATTAACAAGAATGAAAATATAGGACTAAAAGAAAATGACTTATGGTAAATATTATATAATAAGTGGTAAATCACATATGTTAATTCACTTAATATTAAAAAGCATATGATAAAGATAATAATTGGTGATTTACACATAAAAGGATAAAATCCCTCAATAATTTATATTAAGTTGGTATAGCCTTCCACTACCTTAGTTAAAATTGAACCATAGTTCAAAGTTCTTGACTAGACAAAGTTTCAGTGATTTCAATTATTAGATAATTCTAACATGATGTTTTAGGTTGAAATAACTTAGATCACATCAACTGTTGATTGTCAAAGAAGAACTTGATGAAACTAAGAGGAAAGAGTTAAATAAATACTATTTACAGATTTCAGTATTGGGCATGAAGAGACCCGGATTTTCCATGTGATTTTTTAATTATATGGAATTATTTCAAGATCGTGAAATTAGACAGCACGTGATTCCGAGGCTCAAAGTTCCTGGAATGATCCGTCAAAGTTTTGATAAACATTAATTAGTAGGTGCAAGCAGTTTTCTGAAAAAAGTGGAATAAATCTTAAAAAGTTTCCTATATCAGAAATCCAAGGGCACCATTAAGTTTATGAAGGTAGGTTTACCCAAGGCACGACTTAAGTTTAGTCAGCGCATGCCTCCTATGAAAAAACCTGAAAATGGCATAACCATAAATAAAAAAAATTAAATAGAGTTATTTTATTTTTCAAATGCTTATAACTCACTAATAGTAACTAGGATTGAAAGTCATAGACCAGCACTGAACTCGTGAGGGTATGATTTCCTTAGATAGATACTAACATTGGCTGGTATGGGCCACCAATGAATGTTAGTTTTTTGACATAAATAGAATAATTAAGTTACACCAATATTATTGTAAAATCCATAACTTCTAAATAGTAACTCAGTTTGAAAATCTGAGAGAATTTTTGAGTTTTTTGGGATGTGTTTCCATTAGGAAGATCCTAACCTCAACTGATGCAGGTCAAGGGTGAATATTAACATTTTTATGAAATATGTTTTAGGTACGTTCAGTAAACACGCGTGCGTGTGGCGTTTTCTAACTTTTGAACCAGTGCCCAGATTAAAAATCTGAGGGCACCATTGAATCCATAGTACCGAGATTTTCTTAAGGGAGGATTCACTTTGACTGTGGTAGGTCACGATAAAAAGTTATTTTTGGTGACATTTTAAAGAAAAATAAAAATAACTTAGTTAATTTTTATTTTCTTTCTTTCCCTCCAATGGGAAAACAGAAACATGGGGCCAACAATGTGTCAATCCATTAAATGGCCTGACCATTCAATCTAAGTAATAGAAACATTGAGGAAATAGGAAGATTCCTAATTAATGATCCACCATTAATTCCCAACGTCAGTACTTACCCTCCCTCTCTTTTATTTCTATGGAGCTTGGGGAGGGGTATCAACACTACTTCACAAAGCAACAAATTGCTGAGAAAGTGTCGAGATGACAAACCCTTGGATGATCGAGCTGGTCCCAGCGAGCGGTGACAAGAGACACTGAATCCCCAAACTGAATAATGATGATCGAGCGGCGTCATTGGAGGCTAGTTGCATAGGACGGTGAACACTGACCCCCTTTGTCAAGTGCGGAGGCTCTCCAACAACCTCTGGTAGGGGTTTGATTATTGTTTTAAATTTAAGTGAATTTATTGAAACCCTTTATCCTCCCTAATGATTTCGAGAAAACGTAGAGGGCGCAAGACTAATGAACATGGCCCAAACCCTCTGCTACTTTTCTACCCTTGAGCCCTCCGTGGAAGACCGCCGGTGTGGCGGAACCAACCAGCTACGAAGGAGGTAGTGCACCGACGCACACCGCAAGAGGAGGCCGTGTCACTAAGTCACGGTGGTCATCGCAGTGGCTGGCCCCAGCCAGTCTTAGAGGAGGTGCAGTGCGCCATCGTGCACTACCAGTGTGCCATCATGCACCACCGGTGAGCAAACAGCTGCGACTCGTTAGCTACGGTGGTCGGAGGAGGCTACCGACACATCGACCATCTATGGAAAGGGAGGCAGCGTGACCAGTGCACCACTAGTGAGCGAGAAGGAGGCATGATCAGTGCGCTGTCGATGAGAATAGGGTCGCGGACGAAGCCGTAGTGGAGGCAGAACCCGCGCCTACCTAGTGGGTTCCATAGCGACCAGGTAGTCCCCACATGGCGCCACCATTTCAGGAAGCTGAACGGCCTCTAGTCCATTCGGGATACTGGGGGAAATGCTCCAACCATGAGAGCTCGGGCAGACCGCGGGCCGCCCACTTGTGGGTCACGCCTCACACGACCGAGCTGCCTGCCCAGCGGGCCACTGACCAGAGGACTGGGCAGCCCCCTTGTGGTCCGCCTTTTTCGGTCCCCCATTATAGGCTGGGCCGAGTCGGTCCGACCAGGTCGGACTGGACCCAGGCCCAAGCGGACCGAGAAACACTTAAAGGGCCCTATCTTGAGAACCAGACGTTTGTTTGAAAAACCATCTATGATGTTGGGATCCTTGGATCGAGACTGTCCTTTGGGAATACTCTAATTGAGTTTTGGAGATAGTTGGTGTATGGCCGGGTTGGATCAAACACAAATCTAACCGGGCCCTCAGAACTAAAAAACATATAAGTCATAGACTGGGCGTCTGATTGACAAACCGTCTGTCGCATTGGAACCATTAAGAAATAGTGGTACTTCGTGTTACTTATTTATGGAGCTTAGCACTGGTTAAGGTACGAATGATATCTCTAGGGGAAAGTTCTACTGAAATCAAGTGCACTAGGTGTGAGGAATATTGTGGCTGGATATAATGTGAAGAAATAACATTGATCATGTGTGGGTCATCATCTATAAGATCTTGTGTGGGTCAGCACTCAATGATCCTGTGTTGGTCAGCACATACCAATCCTACGTGGGTCAGATCCTGTGTGGGTTAGTGCTCAGTGATCCTGTGTGGGTAAACACATACCAATCCTGTGTGGGTCAGATCATGTGTTGGTCAGTCAGGGTTAGTTACCTATCTATCTTGTGTGGGTCAGCGGGGGTTAGTTACCTATCAATCATATGTGGTTCAGAAGCAATTCTATTAACATAATAAGATGAGCTATCTTATGACTAATCACATGTAATTCTATGCCTAAGTTATTCCCTATATTAAATGAGTATTTTATCTTTGTGGTGTTACCTGTGTGGTACCTTCCCATACGCGGTGTAATTTACGTGGTTTTACCTATGTGGTACCTTCACCTTCGTGGTGTTATCTTCGTGGTTTTACCTATGTGGTACCTTCAACTTCGTGGTGTTACCTATCTGGTACCTTCACCTTCGTGGTGTTATCTTCATGGTGTTTCTTGTGCGGTACCTTCACCATCATGGTGTTATCTTTCTAGTGTTACATGTGTGGTGCATTCACCTTCATGGTGTTATCTTTGTGGTGTTACCTTTGTGGTACCTTCACCTTCTTGGTGTTATCATCATGGTGCTACATGTGTGGTGATTTTACCTTCATTGTGTTAGCTTGTGGTACTTTTACCTTCATGGGGTTACCTTTGTGGTATTCTTCCCTCATGTATGAGACGAGTGTATCTTGATAACTTAGGTATATGTATGGGTATATACCTAAGTAGAGTTTTAGACTACTTTTTGCTTTGTGATTGAGGTCTTGCTTTGTTCTCTTTCCTTTGTGGAACTCTGGGAGACCTTCAGGGGTCTCAGGGTCCCTACTAGGTATTGTTATACTCACCACTACAATGGATTTTCCCACACCTTGTTGTGTCTTGTGCAGACGACATACAACATTAATCATGGATGAGGGAGCCAGGACATGACGGTGCTCAGAGGTAGACTATTTTTTGTGACGTGACACAAGGACTTCTGATTGAAAGATATACCTACCATTCTAGTAGGATTCTCAGTGGATGATCCAGGAGCAGTTTTTCTCTTTTTAGTTGTACTTGTATTTTCTAGTTGGGATTTTATTCTGTCCGTTTTACATTCAGCACACTTTTACTACAACAGTTTACATCGTGGTTGCTTCTTGTTGTGTTATTTTATTGTGTGTTTGTACAGGTTTAAAGGAAATTCCTTCCCATTATAGTGATACACCTTTCCAGTGCTAGTCACCAGCCCCTGGCCTATAGAAGGTGGGCTTAGGGTAGACACGACACGTGCCCTGGGGTACGTGTCATGACAAAGTGGTATTAAAGGGGGTCAGTTCTAATGAAGAACTAGGACTCTGATCTTTTAAATGGAGAAATAGTGTTATGTGATTTGAGTGTGTTATTTAGTTCGGGGAGCCTATTTTTGGTGTGGTGACCGACATATCCCTACACTAAGTCACTGAATTCTGATTTCTAATTCAGTGAATGAAAGCACTGAATTAATGTGTATTGGAAATGTTTTTCTTTGGTGTCTTTGTAGTCATTTCACCTGGAATAACTTAATGACTATGGCACACTAATTCATTATTTGGATGTTTCTACGTAGACAGCTAGATTGGATTCCCGAGAGAGTACACAATGATGGCCCACCCAGTGATGATTCTCCGGTGCAGGGCCCTCTTAATGTGTTGGCACCTTCTGGTGGTGTACCAGCAGTAGCACCACCTGTTGGGCATCAGTTACCACCAACCGCACTGGCGGGCAGTGTACGCCGACTGATCGCATTTCATTAGTTCCCGAGGTAGTAGACTTTGAGGTTTTGAGGCACGATAGATTCCCAGGTAGGTGAGTACTGGCTGGAGGCTGTGGCTAGTGTTTTCTGCCGAGTTGAGACACCAGTAGAGCATATGGTGATCTTAGCTGCATGTTTTTTCAAGTGTGTGACCATGAAGATAGTCTGGAAGGTGAATAAGCTTCATTACATGGACAGTTTCCCGAGATGGTACCTTTGGGTAGTGTTCCAGCTATATCACTGCTTGTTCATCAAAAGTTACAACCGGCAGTACCGGTAGAGGACACATGTAGGCTTTGTTCCTTATACACGTTTCTATATCAAATACCCCTCAGGTTACGAAGCGATCCTGAGTCATAGGAGGCTAAGGAATGTCATGGGGAGGTGGTAGAGTTTTCATCTATCCGGATCACCATTTGATCATATGGTGGTCCTGGTAGAGAGACTTCTACATGGCTCAGTAGGAAACATATGCCAGTCTCAGAGACTTGGGCACGTAAAATGTTTCTAGAAGAGGAAGTGATAGGGAATGAAAAATCTGAAGGGTAGAATATGTGGAAGTGGAGCAAGGAGATCAGAATGAGGTGGTATACATTTCAACAAGTTACAACCACCATCGCAATGTAGTCCCCACCAGGCTTAGGGAGATGGAGGACATGGGAAGGGAGTAACCGCATGTAGTAATGGAGTGTGACCCAAGGGACCCATGAATGATTCGATGTATAGTATGTGTCTATTACTAGCTGCTGTATTAATAGACATATGTACCAATCATTCCATCTTACCATGAATCTTGTTCAAGACCTCGAGTTTCCAACTAAACTGAAGACTTGACCATTATGTCTAAAGACACCTTTGGTAGGATACTCGATAATCAAACTTATGATGATGGTGTGTTCTGACCCTTGAGGTGAGAGTTTTGGTTGGAACCTCTTGGTGGAAGCATCGAGGACGTACGATGTTAGTTTGGGTATGCACTGGATATCCAAAGTTCATACTCAGATTGACTGTATTAGGGAAAAATGTTAAGGTTTATCTACTATGTTGGAATGGGTTTTCCTTGGTTGGTGAAGAAGGACACCCAAGAAGCACAGGATAAACTCATGCACTGGAGGGTTAACTGATCACTCTGGAGTAATCCAACCATACCTTTGTGGCAGTAGATTTATTTGAGTTTTCAGCTTCCAAATGTAGTGGCAGAGTGTAGGGACATCTTATCAAAATATGTTTCTAGGATTAACTCCCTGAAGGGAGAGGGACTTCTTCTTTGGATGGGTACTACCAGCGATTTGTACCTAAATTCTTTAGGGTAGCGATACCCTTGTCTACATTAACGAAGAATGGGGATCCATTCCTATGGATGGAGAAGTTTTATAAGAGCTTTCAGGAGATGAGATAGAGACTGATGAGTGCCCCCATCTTGAGGCTTCCTGAAGAGGGAATTGGGTATGTAGTATTCTGTGACACATCAGGGAACAGAATAGGTTGTTTCCTGATGTAGTAGTAGGTATTGATCACCTTTGGCTCATGGTAGTTGTGACAGCACTGACATAACTACGGTACACATGACTTGGAGTAAACAGTAGTGGTATTTGCACTGAAGATGTGGTGGCACTACTTGGTGGGTAAACGATTTACTGTTTACTCTCATCATAAGAGTCCGAGGTATAACTTCCTACAGAAGGACCTGAACTTGAGATAGAGGCGATGGCTAGAGTTCCTCCAGGACTATGACTTTGAGATAATCTGTACTTATGTGAAGGGTAACATGGTAGCAGACACACTGAGTAGGTGGTCTAGTCTACAACTTCTGATTGAGGCCTCAGAGCAGCTAGTCGCGCTGTAGATATCCTTTGTAGATAAAGATGGAGTAGCTTACCTCTAGTCTATGACTGTCACTCCCACAATTATTTATCGATTTTGGGAGGCACAACTTAGGGATGTTGACTGCGAGGCTCAATGACCTCATATATCCCCAGGATGGTCTACTGAGGGATTTTCTGAAGGTGGAGAGAACGTCATCCTCATTAGGGGACGCACCATGGTGCCAGTGCTACTTCAGGAGGAGTTGTTGAGGGAGATCCATACATCCCCTTTAACAGTACATCCTGGAGTGGTAAAGATTTACCAGGACCTCCAGTATTAGTATTGGTGGCAAGGGAAGAAGGAAGCAATGGTAGAGTTTGTATCATGATACCCCACTTGTCAGCAAGTAGAGATGACACAAATCTAATAGAAGTCTTATGCTGATAGGAGGTAGAGACCTTTGGAGGTCAAGGAGGGATACCATGTCTTCCTATGGGTCTCACCTCAATGATTATTATAGAGATTTAGCCGAGGCAGAAAGTTATGAACAAGGCTTATCGGACCATTTCTGATACTTTAGAGGATTGGAGAGGTGTCATACCTCTTGGAACTTCCACTGTAGTTGGAGAGGGTACACAATGTCTTCCACATATCCCAGCTGAAGAGATATGTGCATGACCCATATCACATCATAGACCACAACAAGTTGATCTTTAATGAGGGGGCTACGTTTACGGAGGTTCCAGTAGAGATTGAGGATCGACAGGAGAGAGTCCATCATGGGTGGTCTATACCTCAGGTGCACATTTGCTAGAAGCATGGGAACCTCCCAGAGAGAACATGGGTGCGGGAGGCTCAGATTCGTGCTCATTACCCCCGTTTGTTCCCTTAGTCTATGATGAGGCTTTTAGGGACGAAAATCCCTAAGGTAGGGAGAATGTAAATAATTGGATTTTCAATGTAATTTGTTTAATTATATTGAATAATTTTGAGACATTGAAATGTGACGATGTTTTATTCCAAGGTCCGTAGTGCCCGGAATGATCCTTCGAAGTTTTGTTAAGATTTAATTAGCGTTCATAAGCAGTTTTCATGAAGAAGTTGAATAACTATTAAACTATTTCCCATATCAGAAATCTGAGGACACCATTGCATTCAGGATGGTGTGTTTACCCTAGGCGTGACTTATGTTTAGTCAGTGCAGGCCTCCTGTGAGAATACCTAAAAATGATATAACCATAAATAAAATAATTAAATAGAGATGTTTTATTTATAAAATTTTTATAACTCACGAACATTAACCCAGATTCAAAATCTGAGAGCACCGCTGAACTTGTGAGGGAAAGATTTACATAGATTGATACAAACATTGATTGGCACAGGCCACCAGGGAAAGTTAATTTCTAGCCACATGTAAAATAATTAAGTGACAATTATTTTATTGTAAAATCCGTAACATCGAAATGGTAACTCAGATTGATAATCCGAGAGGAATGTTGAGTTCTTTGGGGCGTTTTTCCCTTAGGTAGAGCCTAACCTCGATCAACACGAGTCTAGGGTGAATGTTAATAATTTTATAAACTTTTATAATGTACCTTCAGTAAATGCACGTGCAAGCATCATTTTCTAACTTTTGAACCGGTGCTCGGATAAAAAATAGAGGGCACAATTGAATCCATAGAGCTCGAATTCTCTTAAGGGAGGCATCAATTTGACCACAATAGGTCTTGAGAAAATGTTAATTTTTTGGACTTTTTAAAGAATAATAAAAATAACATAGTTATTTTTTATTTTACTTCTATCCCTCCAACAGAAAAATGACAATGTGTGGTCAGTGGTTTGTCAAGACAATAAATGTCTTGACCCTTAAATATACGTAACAAAAATGTTGAGGTATTAGGAAGACTCATAATGAATGAGCCACCATTAATTCCCACCATCATTAATTACCTTCCCCCTCTTTTATTTATATGGAGCTTGGGGAGGGGTATCAGCATTGTTTCGCCAAGTAACAAAGTGCTGACCATTTTCCGAGATGCCAAAACATTGGAGGCTGGAGCCGGTTCCGACAAGCAGTGACAAGCAACACGAAAACCCCGAACCGATGATCGATGATCGGGCGATGTTGTTGGAGACTAGTTGTAGAAGATGGAAAACACCGACCCCCTTCTTCAAGCATGGATCCTCTCCAACAAACTCAGGTAGGGGTATGATTCTTGTTTTAAATTCATGTGAATTTATTGAAACCCTGTATCCTCCCTCAAGATTATAGGCTATTGTGGAGGGCGCAGGCCTAACATACCCGACCCAAACCCTCAGATAATTTGCTACCCTTTCTACCTCCATGGAAGACCATCATCATGGTGGCACCAAGTGGTTACCAATGAGGTGGCACACCGACATACACCGCAGGAGGAGGTTGTGAAACTAAGCTGTAGTGGACATTGGAGTAGCCGACACCGGCTGGTGTGGGGGAGGTGCGGCAAGCCATCATGAATCACCGATGAGAAAAGGGTCACAAATCGTCAACCATGACAATTAGAGGAGGCATACGGCACATCGGCCTACCATAAAAGATGTGGCAGCACGACCAGGGCACAGCTAATGACCGGAGGGCTAGGACTGATGCCACAGTAAAGGCATAACGCACGCCTACCCAGTGGGTTCCGCGGTGACTGGGTGGTACCCACGTGGCACCACCATTTCACAAAGCTGAAGGGCCTATAGGCCGTTCACGATACTGAGAGGAAACACTCCCACCTAGCTAGCTCAGGCAGACCACGGGCCACATCTCATGCGGACGGGCTTCCTGCCTAGTGGGCCACCGCTCAGCAGGTCGGGCCACCCCCTTGCGGCCCCCCTTTTCGGTCCAGGCTGCCTTTCCGTGCTAGGAAGTACCTCAACCCAGCCCAGATAGGGTCGGGTCGTGTTGGTTCGACTAGGTCGGACTGGACCCGGGGCCAACCGGAACCAGAAACACTTAAAGGGCCGTATCTTGAGAACTAGACGTTCGTTTGATGAACCATCTGCGGTGTTGGGATCCTTGGATCAAGGAGGTCCATTAGGTATACTCAACATGAGTTTTAGATATAGTTGGAGTATGGATGGTCTGGATCGAACCTGAATCCAACTAGTCCCTCATAACTAAAATGATTATAACTCACAGACTAGGTGTCCGATTGATGCACTGTCTTTCACGTTGGAACCCTTACAACATAGCGGTACTTTGGATTACTCCATTGTAGAGATTAGTGGTGGTTGAGGTATGACCGATATCTTGAGGGTAATATTCTAAGGAACTAAAATGCAGCAGGTGCAAGGAATCCTATGGCTGGCTAAAACGTGGATAAAGGACATCGATCCGATGTGGGTCAGCATCTATCAGATCCTATGTGGGTCAGTTCTCATCGATTCGGTGTGGGTAAGCGCATACCGATCCTGTGTGGGTCAACCGACAATGATCCTATGTGGGTTAGTGCATATCGATCCTGTGTGGGTCTGATCATGTGTTGGTCAGTGGGGGTTAGTTAACTATCAATCCTATGGGGGTCGGTGGAGGTTAGTTACCTATTGATCCTGTGTGGGTCAAAAGTAATACTCTTATCAGAATAAGATGATATAGCTTATGACTAATCATCTGTACTTCTGTGATTATGTTATACCTGATGTGAGATGAGTCTTTGATCTTCACGGTGTTACCTATGTGGTACCTTCACCGTCATGGTGTAATATTAATGGTGTTACCTTTGTGGTACCTTCACATTCATGGTGTTATATTCGGGGTGTTACCTGTGTTGTACCTTCACCTTCGTGGTGTTACCTATGTGGTACCTTCACCTTCGTGGTGTTATCTTCGTTGTGTTACATGTGTGGTACCTTAAAATTTGTGGTGTTATTTTTTTGGTTTTACCTATGTGGTACCTTAACCTTCAGGGTGTTATCTACATGGTATTACCTGTGTGGTACCTTCAACATCGTGGTGTTATCTTCGTGGTGTTAGATGTGTGGTACTTTTACCTTCGTGGTGTTACCTTCGTGGTGTTACCATGTGGTACATTTTCTTTCATAGTGTTACATTTGTGGCATTCTTCCCACATGTATGAGACAAGTGTATCTTGATAACTTAGGTATATGTATGGGCATCTACCTAAGTAGAGTTTTTGACTACTTCCTTCTTTGTGATTGAGGTCTTGTTTTGCGGTCTTTCCATTGTAGAACTCTAGAAGACCGTCAAGGTTCTCGGGGTCCCTACTGAGTATTTTTATACTCACTCCTACACAGGTTTCACCCATACCTTGTTGTGTCTTGTGTAGATGGTAGATAGTGTTGATCAAGGCTTAGGGAGTTGGGTCTGGACGGTGATCAGAGGTGGACCATTTGGTGTGATGTGACGCATGGAATACTGATTGAGAGCTATACCTACCATTCAAGTAGGATCCTTAGTGGATGATCCAAGAGATGTTTTTCTCTTTTATGTTGTACTTGTATTTTCTAGTTGGGCTTGTATTCCAGCCCCTTTTCTTGCAGCACACTTTTTACTATAGCAGTTTAGTTTGTGGTTTCTTCTTGTCATGGTCTTGGATTGTGTGTTTGTACATGTTTAAAGGCAATTCCTTCAAGTTATAGGGATACGCCTTTCTGGTGCTAGTCTCCTGCCCGTGGCCTATAGAATGCGGGCTTGGGGTAGTCATGACACGGGCCCTGAGGGATGGGTCGTGACTGGGGATTCCACTCAATAGATCAATGAATTGTGAGTTAATGAGGTTGGAATTTGGAATTCCTTCCTAAAACCATATTAATTCATTGACCAACCAATGATGGGATAATGAGAAGGGTAATGTGGATCCTTACCACTAGAATGTTCGAGAAAAAGGATATTATGAAGCCAATGGTGAGGACTATTGGGATTTGATAAAACTATCAGATATTAATAAATATAATAATTATTTATTTGTCTGCATTTTTTTAGATAAAGTACTAAAATCCTTCTCATTTTAAATGTATAAACAACAATGAAATGAATTCAAGCATATCATTGAAATCCATACTCGAGAAGGTTAACCTTATCATCGACACAAATTTTAAAGAGTGTAAATTATGGTTATGCGTAATCCTTCACCGTGAAAGGAAATTTTATTTGATGGAAGAACATTTTCTTGATGCACCCGGTAATGAGGCAAGTGAGGAAGAGTTATCACTCTGGGGAAAAATTTTGGGAGATTCCACATATTTTCAATGTTTTAGGTTATCATCCATGACCAATGATCTTTTAAAGGAACATTTTGACATATATGTGTATAGAATGATGTATCACCATCAGGATCTCTATAAAGATATTGCGAGACAAGAGAGGTTCGAGATATCAAATGATTTCTATACCACTATTCTTGGAGAATTTTTGCCAGATAGGCCTCATGTAGTCATGATTATTGTCTACATTTAATGATTATACATCATAGGGATTAAATTCCTAGATGATTTGTGTAGAGATCTCATAATTTCACCACTTCCATAGACCTTCTCTATTTTTATTATTAATCAAAATTTGAGAAAAAATGAGAAGAAAATTTTAGAAATTCTTTCTTTAATTCACCATGTAGATAAGAACATAGGGCGTGATAAACCTGCAATCCTTATGGTGAAAAATAAAATTAAGAACAAGGAAAATGGGACCAAGAATCACATGAAGTCTAAATATCCCGAGCACTATCCTTACAAGAAGTGTATGATCTATAAAAGTGGAAAGGAAAAGGAGGTAGTATGTTTACATGTGTTTAGCTAGCACACAGGACGAGGAAATGAACCCAAAAGAAAGGGGAAGCTAAAGGTGCATTCACTATTAAGTTCAATATTTTAATATCTACACATTATGTGTTAGATACAACTTGTGGTGCTGACATCTGTATCCAAATAAAAGATCCAATTAGATTGGAAATGATTTCTAGAGGAGATGTGTATATGAGAGCTACTAATGGTGTGAGGGAGGCTTCTCTAGAAATTGGATACTACCACCTATCATTGTCGACATGAATGATTTTTGTTTTAAAATATTTTAATTATAAACCAACAGTTACCAATAACATAATTTCTATATTATTCCTAGATATGGATGGGTTTATTTTTAATTTTAGAAATAAGAGTAATTTTTTTATCAGTAAAACATATTTTATGGTATGGAACTTTTAAATAACAATATTTATGTATTAAATTACAAAATCCACGTTTTGGAAATTGATAAAAAATCATGTCCATATGAATCATATAACACCAAGCTATTACATCACTGTCTTAGTGATGTAAATAAGAAGCATTTGAAAAATCTCTCTTAATATGATTATTTAGACACATCTGATTTAAAACCACATGAAAGATGTCATGATAGTTTATAAGTAAAAATGACCAAACTAACATTCGATGGACATGGTGGAAGGTCCATAGAGATTATAGGGAACGTTGTGGCTGAACCTGAGACAACGACGATGGCTCGAGTTCCTCCAGGACTATGAATTTGAGATAGTCTATACCCCTGGAAAAGGGAACGTTGTGGCTGATGCTGTCAGTTGGAGATCGGGCATACAACTACAAGGGGAGGTGACAGAGTAGCTAGCCGTGTTGCAGATATACATCATAGATAGAGATGGAGAAGCCTTTCTATAGTCTCTCACAGTCATTCCTCCACTACTGTAGTGGGTCAGAGAGGCAAAACGTGGGGACGTTTACTATGAGAATCGACGTGCTCAGATTTACACTGGGAAGGCGCCTGATGGATTTTCTGAAGTAGGAGAGCACGTCATCCTCTCCAGGGGACATACGATGGTTCCAGTTTCTCTATAGGGGGAGGTTCTGAGGGAATTCCACACATCCCCTCTAGCGGTACATCCATGAGTGGCAAAGATGTACCAGGACCTCAGACGACAACACTGGTGGCCGGGTATGAAGAAGGCTATAGCAGAGTTCGTTTCACGATGCCTCAGTTTTCACAAAGTGAAGGCGGAGCACCAGGTACCTACAGGATTATTACAGCCCTTAGAGGTCTCAGAGTGGAAGTGGGATGGGATATCCATGGATTTCGTGACGAGGCATCCACGTACTTCCAGAGGACATGACTCCATCTGGGTGATCGTAGATCGACTCACTATGTCGGCCCACTTCCGACCGATCAGAGATCAAGGCTGAGTAGAGAGCTTGGGATGCCTCTATGTTCAGGGGATTGTACGGCTTCATGGTGTGGCATCATATATCATCTCCGATCGAGACACTCGCTTTACTTCCCAACTTTGGAAGGGGTTGTAGGAGAAATTTGGGACGCAGCTGCGCCTGAGCACTGCCTTTCATCCTCAGACAGATGGCAAGATGGAGAGGACCATTCAGATTTCGAGGACATGCTCTGTGCATGTGTCCTCGACTTTGGTCGTAACTGGGAGGATTATTTTCCCTTGGTGGAGTTTTCTTACAACAACAACTACCACTGCACCATCGGGATGACACCATACGCGACACTATACGGACGACCATGCAGATCACCTATGTGATGGAATGACCTTGGGGATTCAGCACTTGTAGGACCAGAGATGGTTCAGGCTACGACGGAGAAGGTGAAGATCATCTAGGAGCAGATGAAGACTACCCAGAGCACATAGAATTCCTATGTTGATACTGGAGTTCGAGGATGGCGACCACATATTCCTACGGTTCTCACCTCGATGAGGTCTATGGAGATTTGGCTGGGGTGGCAAGTTATCTCCACATTTCATCGGACCATTCTAGGTCCTCAGCCGAGTAGGCAAGGTGGCTTACCGCCTGGACCTTCCACCTCAGTTGCACCAGGTGCATGACGTCTTCCACATATCTCATCTGAGGAGATACGTGCACGACCCAGCCCACATCATCGATCACGGGGAGATGGACATCGACGATGGGGCGACATTCCTGGAGGTTCCGGTGGAAATTGAGGATCTACAGGAGTGGGACCTTTATGGATGGTCGATTCCTATAGTGCGCGTTTGATGGTAGCACGAGAACCTTCAAAAGTGCACATGGGAGTGGGAGGCTTAGATGCGTGCTCAGTACCCCTTTTTGTTTTCCTAGTGTATGTTGTAGCATTACAGGGACAGAAAGCCCTGAGGTGGGAGTAATTTAAAGACCCATAAATTTCATGAAAAATTATTTTTATTAAATTATTTGTAATTTTACAAGTACATAGTTTCTGGCGGCACCTGATTCCGAGGCTCAGTGTGCCCGGAATAATTTTTTGAAGTTCAGCTCGGGTACGTTCAGTGAACGAACGAGCGGGTTTTTTCTATATTTTGAAGTCATGCATGGAATTGAAATCCGAGGGCACCGAGGAACTCACAGCACCGGTATTTTCTTAAGGGGACCTTTATTACAGTTGTGTTTTATGCGGGTCGAAAGTTAATTTTTGGGGTTTAATCATAAACTTAAAAAAATTGTGTGGTACATGATTTTATTGTGAGTTGGTTATTTCCTCCCAAGTGTGGCTATTTGTGAGGTGGGGCCCACACGAGCCCCAACCTTCTTTTCCCCATTACTCTCCTAAACTCTCCACTAATTCCTCACTGTTTCCTTTGACAACTCCTCATTAATGGTGGATCCTTCCTACCTCCCTCTTCCCATTAAATGTGCCAAACTATTAATTTAATATCAGCATTAAATTAATTGGCACCAATTTGAAATTAATATGAATTGCATAACAATTATTATAATTTAGGGAGCCTCTTTTTCTATTTTTGGAAAATCTCTTTGGGAAAAGACTCTGGAGGGGTGATCCTTCATCGACGAAGTATATTGTACTTCAACGAAGAATATTGTTCTTCAACGAAGAACACCCCCGGTGAAGAACGTGAAGAACTTCTTCCAACAATGCATCTGCCTCAGACGCATCTCGACGTCAAGGAGCCTACGTCGCCTATGACAATGACTCTTCCACCATAATTGATGGAATTTAAGGGGGATTTTTATATTTCATTTATGTGATTTATACTCTCGAATATGGCGTTTAATTGTTGGGTGATGATTTGAACCACTAACACAGTGGGTACGTACTAACGAACAAGTCTGGAGCCACCGATCTTTTTTTCATGATGCACAGGGTGTTGGTGATGACAAAATAGGACCACAACGACGATTTGGGGCCTTTACAGTGATGTTCGGATCCCAAGATGACCACAGGCACAGACGGAAGCAAAAACGGACCACCAGAAAGACTCCGGGGGCCCACGGAAGCCTGCGGCGGTGCGGGTCGCCGGAGGTGGCGGCTGGCACCGACCGACTGCCCGGAGGTGGCGGTGCCCCAGTGCGCCACGGGCAGGAGATCAACATAGCACCGACCTCGGTGGCGAGCGACGGATCCCACATCCGCATGGGATCTGGGGAGACAGAGACACCAGCCTGGCGCCACGTTTGTGGAACAGGGGACCGCGCCCCCCGCTCGACCAGCTGGCCGAGCTAGCACCCCCTGTAATGCCCCGAACCCATTTACCCAAAGTCAGTGAATTATTACATAATATTGGCGTGATCACAAAAGATCAGGTCTCGAAATACCGATTAGTTTAGTAGCTTTGGAATAACTAGATACATTCATAAAGTTTACATTACATCATAAAGTGAAAACTACAACAACAACATCCTGTCTTCATATCCCATTATATTATCCCTGCACGTCATTCATAAATTAATTCTTCACATCCTGGGAAAATAAAACATTTAAAGGGGTGAGCTCAGAAGCTCAGTAAGGATAACAATATAGTGGAAACTTTCATAAATAAGCATAATCATTTAAGGCAATGTATAACTAAAACAAAAGCCTTTTAAACTTGAACTTCAACATAAGATGGAAAAGATAAAATGAAATAATGCCATTTACTTATTCATATGGATATTCTACTAGTCGAATAATCACATTCAATATCAATAACCACCTTCATAATGATAGAATTCATAATTCCAGACTATCATAACCACATAGTCAAGGCCTCGTGCCAAGACTACAAATATGATTTTGTCAAAGCCTTGTGCCAAGACACTAGTTTGTCTCATGAGACCTACCGATGCATCGAGGAGATATAGTGGGCTCCACCCGTCACTTATTAAGTCCAATGCATTCCTCATATGAACTCGCTTAAACATAACATAAACATTCGTATTAAAACTAGAATACGAATTGTCAATACATTATCCATAAACCATGAATGGTATAAAAATAACACATCCACGGTAAAACATATCACAAAACCTTCAATACAATGTGGAAGTTTTGTATCACAATAAATCAACTTCAAATAAGCTTAAAATACATCAAAGGATGTTGAAATAGATGAAATCAAAAACTATTTGAGAGAAATATCTCCTTTTTTGAAATCATTTAAAAGTCACATAATTTTAAAATAAAATATTTACTTTCAAAATATTCTTATAAGCTTGTAAGGGAAGCTTCGAAGATTTTATAATGGTGGAAAATATCCTCACCTGCTGTATAAGTTAGAAAGACATTCTTACCTTAATTTTGTTGAAAAGATTAAAAAGGACCTTTTTTGGAAAACGACAGAAAGATTCCTTTATAAACTTATTATAATAAGTCAAACAAGGGTATAAATGACTTTAACACATATTCTGTAAAATAGTAAGAATTTTTTGAAATACAATTTTAGGAAACATGGATTTGGATGACAAAGAGGTCCCAGTAGATAATTATGTATAAACAACCTCGGATAATGAAGAGATTGCGAAATAAACCCTTACCTTGTAATTTTCCTTGGTTGAGGGTAGGTTGAACTCCTATATAATTGTGAAATAATTTTTATTAAATTATACAAGATTCATATACATTAATTTGATATCATATATGATCTTTTAACATTGTTTTGTAAATAATATCTTAGTAATATCGTCGTTTTGGGTGTTAACTTACTCGTTTTATTTTATATGTTTTGATACATAATCCGTGTTTTTTATGGATAGGTTGTGTCTTATTCATGTCCAGAATGATATAAATTTCTCAAACATTACTTTTAATCATCAAATGAGAATTAGTCTTGAATGGATACGATGGGGAATGAATCTCATCGCGTTCTTGGAGACGGTAGTCCGTACGTACGCACAAGCAACAATATCATTTTTTTATATTAAAATAATATATAATTGGATGTTATATCAAATATACAGAATAATTATCATATTATATTTATTATTTACATGAATTACACATCATTATTATACCCATAAAAATAATAATATATTGATTAACAATTACACCACGACATGGAGACGGTTAGCCGTACGTACGCATGTATGGTGACATGTAATTTAAAGGATGGATAGAATACAGAACTGTACCATATTTATAATAACATCACAGTATATAGAATATACTAGAGTTATTATTTTATAATGGTAATAACAAATAAAGAAGAAGATAAAGAAGAAATGAACTTGAAAGAGGGTGGTGGAATCATTATCTCTTCTTTGGGTTCTTCATATTGATTTGATCAAAATGGATAATTAGGTTGTCTTTCTGATCAAAATAATTCCTCTAGGTAAAATTGAGGGGAGTTGAGAGAATATTTGGGCCGGGGTTGTCCGATACAAAAGGCTTTGAAGGTGTGAAATTGAGAGAAGGGGGAGTGACCTTTTATAAGAGGGGTGAGGGGCACCTTAGGAAAAGCTAGAAATATTATTTTATAATAAATTCATATTCGGTTTTTTCTAATGGCTCCAAAGTGGATTATTAAAATTTTAATGTGGGGATAGGTCGAAAACCACTCAACCAATAGGTTTTAGATAGGTTTGGGTCACATTGTTAACCTTATCTTTTAGTTTAAACTCTTAGTTAATTAGTTTGACAGTTACCATGTATCTTTGTATTTTTATATTATATAGTCAATAAACATTCCATAAACGTACAAGAGACCCCCAAGTAGTCCATTAATTATACACCTATCATTATATAAGTCTCTTTTCCAAACATTATATTTTTAGGAATATAATATAAATTAATAATATAATATTTGTTTTAAAAACTCTTTTTTGTCAATTTTTAGACTATTGGGTATTTTGTTTTTGATAATTTCATAATAGCATTATTACTTCGAAAAAAATTTATATAATCAGTCCAAATATTTCATATTAACCTTGAAAATTAGAGGAATTTATAAAAAGTCTCAAATTACATTTATTTTGATATTTATAATATCAATTATTTTACTATTTCATTAATTAGGTAATTAATGTATCACCATTGTGTCATAAATAAATTAAATTATTTAGTGTCTAAAAATTATAAATAAAATAAAATTGTGTTGGAAATTCTTTTATCTTTCTAATGAATATTTATAATCGAATTTATCTTATTTATAACCCTATATGAAAACTATTTTAGTTATTAAACTTTGATTTTATCTCTTTTAACTCTTCTTTGAATTAAATAATAATAAATGTCTTAATCTAATCCAAGTGGACCTAAATGATAATATTTTATTCCTAGGGTTGTTTTTGGTCGAGATAAACTTGTCTGATAGAATTAGGAAAAGTGTTAGGGTAATATTAATATCATTTTTACCCTTAATTACCCTACTTACTTTAAACCGTGGTGAATACAAGTAAAAATTTACTATTCACCAAAAATTATTTTAATCTCATTGAACCACATTTTACTCCTTGATATTAACCATGTCTCTCATATTTTCGAAATTCCACTCACAGATGCGGAAAATTATGTTTAATGTGAATTTCCAAATTCTTCTAAGAGGTGGGTAAAAGACGGTGAAAAGTTCAATAAAATTTTAATATATCTAAAATTATTCTAAACTAACTCGAATGAATTACATTTAACTTATATAGGTATTATGTATCTATTTTTACCTTAATTAAATTTAAATAAAATAAATAATTATTTATATAAAATTTCGGTTTGAACCAACAACTCAGTGTTTCTTCACTATTCATCAAAAATCGAAAGTTTTCAAAAAAATAACAAAAAATCACCCTAGGCTAATTTCGATATTCCGAATCCAAAAATGAAGTCAATTTTGAAAGATAAAATTTATAAAATTTCAAAAAGTGGGTATTACTATTCATAACGGCTAGTTTGATTGGTTGTGGTGTGTGTTAGAACTCGAGGTTGCATACAACACACGCTACTGTATTAATCAAAGAGAAGCGTATCGTGGATGCTTGGGGTGTTACATTCTACCCTCCTTCAAATAATGTTATCCTAGAAATTTCTAGAATACAACCGCATGAAATGACTTGGGTGGTTCTTCTTCATGATTTCCACGAGATCCCACTTTGCCTCTTCAATCTTATGGTTTCTCCATATAACTTTTTCCAGACGAGTCGTCCGGTTTCTCAGAACTTGTTATCTGGTATCAAGAATCGTGATGTGATATTTGCAATAAGACAGATCGGGTTCCAGTTCTAATTCATCGTAAGTGAGTACATACATTGGTTCAGAAATGTATTTTCTCAACAGTGATACGTGGAACACATCGTGAACTTTGGGGAGACATGGCGGCATTTCCAAATGGTAAGCTATATCCCCAATTCGTTCTAGAATTTCGAATTGTCCGATGTACCTGGGACTCAATTTACCTTACTTAAGGAAACATATAACTCCCTTCCATGGAGATACCTTCAAGAAAACATGATCTCTTACCTGAAATTACAAATCCTTCCTTCGATTATCGACATAGCTCTTTTGCCTACTTTGAGTTGATTTGATGTGGTTTTGGATTACCATCACCTTTTACATCGTTTCCTCCACCAGTTCGGGGCCTACAATTTTCATTCACCGATGTCATCCCAACAGGTTGGTGTGCGACAACTCTTTTCATATAACGCTTTATATGGTGCCATCCGAATACATGAATGGAAGCTATTGTTATAGGAAAATTCTACCAGAGGTAAATATTGATCCCACATACCCTGAAATTCAAGTGAGCATGATCTCAACATGTCTTCTAAGGTTTGAATAGTTCATTCTGATTGTCCATCAGTTTGGGGATGGTAGGCAGTTCTCAAATGAAGTTCAGTATCCAAGGCCTTCTGAAGACTCTTCCAGAATCTTAAAGTAAAACATGGATCACGATCAGAAACAATCAATAGGGGTATTCCATGAAGCCTCACAACTTCATTAATATATAGTATTGCTAGACGTTCCAGTGGTAGATCTTCTCTTATAGCAAGAAAATGTGCTGACTTGGTAAGACGATCAACAATAACCCATATTTCGTTGTTCCTTCTATGATTATTTGGTAGCCCCAAGACAAATTCCATCGTGATATTATCCCATTTCCACTCAGGTATGGGAAGAGGTTGCATAACTCCTCTAGGCTGTTTCCTTCCAGCTTTCACTTGTTGACAAACCATACATCTTGACACAAAATCATCAATCTCCCTCTTTAGGTTGTCCCACTAAAAATGTTCCTTCAAATCTCTATAAATGTTGGTGCTCTCAGGGTGTATAGAGAAATTGGAGCTATGAGCATCATCTAACAATTCCATTTTTAGATCAGGTATATTGGGAAAACAAAATCTCTTCCCAAATTTCAAAATTCCATCTTCATACACAAAGTCACTCAATCTCCCATCATTCACAGCTTTAATCTTCTTTTGAAATTCTTTATCATCGGTCTGAGAACTCATTATCCTTTTTAGTAAATATGGTTTGGAAACCATTTGAAAAAGTATCGATGTTTCACCTTCCATGGTAACTCCCATATCCATTTTCACTAGATCTATGAAAATAGGATCCCTTTAATTCTCATCACGTTCAAAACTCCATGGTCCTTTCTGATCAAAGAAGCTTCCACCTTATTTTCCTTCACTGGGTGGTAGTGTATCGTGCAATCATAATCCTTGAGTAGTTAAAGCCATCGCCTTTGCCTCATGTTGTGTTCTTTCTGTGAGAAAATGTACTTTAAACTCTTTTGATCGGTATATATCTCACATTTTTCACCATAGAGATAATGCCTCCATATTTTCAAAGAAAATATAACAGCAGCTAACTCAAGATCATCAGTAGGATAGTTTTTCTCATGAATTTTTGGCTGTCATGATGCATAGGAAATAACCCTATCATTCTGCATAAGGACACAACCAAGTCCTTTCTTCGATGCATCAATATAAATAACTAACCCATCATTCCCTGATGGTAGATTCAATATAGGAGCATTAAATAATCTTCTCTTCAGTTCTTCAAAACATTCTTAACACTCTTTTGTCCAAAAATTTTTTACCCCTTTACGTGTGAGCTTCGTTAATGGGTTAGCCAATCGGGAAAAATTATGGATGAAATTCCGATAATAACCTGCTAAACCAATAAAATTGCGTACCTCATTTATAATCATTGGGGATGCTCATTATTGGATTTCCTTGGTCGTAGAAGGATCAATAGAGATTCTATATTTAGAGACAATATGGCCAAGAATATAAATCTCCTGAAGCTAGAATTCACACTTGCTAAACATCCCATATAATTCGTGTCTTCTAAGAGTCTTCAGGATAATGCGCAAGTGATTTTCATGATATTTGTATCTTTTGGAGTATACCAAGATATTATCAAAAAATACCACCAAACATTCATCAAGATATTCCTTGAAAACTCTATTCATTAGATCTATGAATATAGAGGGTGCATTAGTCAGCCTAAAAGGCATTACTGTAAACTCGTAATGCCTGTACCAAGTTTGAAATGTTGTTTTCAGAATGTCTTCCTTCTTCGCACACAACTGATGGTATCCAGATCAAAGGTCAATCTTCGAAAAGTATTGTGCTCCATGAAGTTGATCAAATAAATCATCAATGCGAGGTAGGGGATACTTTTTCTTTATTGTTATAGTGTTGATTTCCCTGTAGTCGATACATAACCTCATAGACCCATCTTTCTTAGTAACAAAAAGGACAGGGGCTCCCCATGGAGAAACACTAGGGAGAATAAATCCCTTATTACTCAATTCCTCTAGTTGTTTAATTAGTTCCACTAATTCTACTATGTCCATTCTATAAGGGGTCTTCGATATAGGCCTTTGTCCCAGAATTAAATCAATGGAAAACTCAACTTCTCATTCTGGGGGATGTCCATGTAAATCTTCCGGAAACACATCTACATATTCTTTCACAATAGGTACATCATATATTTGAACATTACTTTCCTTAACCACAATCATTTCATTCTATTCCTCCCTAATAATTGAATTTAGTTGAGTTACTGGGTGTGGATATAGATAAGAATTAGGTGGTGAAGATTCTTCTCTAAAGATAAGGTTTTCCTTATCATCATCATAAAAAATTGTAACCTCTTTATTCTTACAATAAATCTTCGTATAATGGTCCAAAAGCCAATCCATACCGAGGATTATATCAAACTCAATCATAGGTATGGCGATGAGATCAGCGGATAAAGAACATATATGTGCTCTAATGGGGACTGATTCACAAAACTTTGTTGCAATGAAACTTCCCTTTGGAGATTTAACTGATAACTCCCTTGTTAAATAAAATTGGAAATATCTAATTTTCTTAGCAAACTGGGAAGATATGAAACAATGCGATGATCCAGAATCAAATAATTCATTTGATAAACTTGAGGAAACCATTAAATGACCTGCCACCACGTCTTTTGGAGCTTCTACCTCAGTAGTAGTGATAGCATAAGCTTGGCCTTGATCCCTTGGCCTTTTCTGAGGTATGTTCCCCTGATGCTTAGGACATTCATTTGCAAAACGTCCCATCTCCCTGCAATTGTAGCATTGGAAATTGGTAGCTTCCTTCTTCCCCATGCAATCATGAGCTTGGTGGCCTTTTTCACCACAATTGTAACAGACTTGCATTCCATTCAAGAAGATCTTCCCACATTTATTGCAGGATGGATATTCAACTTTTCCCTTCATTCCCTTATTTCCATTCCCAGATTGATCAGCAGATCTCTTCTTCTCTAGATTTTCTTTAAAGTCATAAGACTTAGAGAATTCATTTTCTTTTTTGATAGCACAAGAGACAATGTCTTCATACGATGAGAAGGATTCTGAGACTAATGCTTGATGGATAAATGGTTTTAACCCATCAAAGAAAATTTCAATCTTACATCTTGGGTTACATATATAATATCTATCATACCTTTCTAACCTCGTAAAGTTATCCTTATACTTTTCGACATTCTCATCCTCCTTTTGTCTCAGACTCAGAAATTGCCTTTCCATATCTGCTCGATGGTCACGAGGAAAGTATTTTTCTAAAAACAGATATTTGAACTCCCTCAATTCCATATTTGATACTTCATCACCTTCCTTCATGTTTTTAATCAATGAACACCATTGATCAGCATCTCCAGTGAGGCGGTAAACTGCCATGATAACTTTTTCCCTTTTACTAATCTCCAAAGGCTAAAATATTTTCTCTAGGGAACTTATCCATTAATCAGCTACCAATGGATTTTTACTCCCATTGAATGTTGGTGGTTTCTGCCTCATGAAGCGATCTAACATTGATCCTCCACACTGTGGATCAGGGTGCTCCATATGGGTAAGGTTATTATTCATAACCTGAGTGTGTTGTCCTAGTATGGTGATTAGCTGATCAGCACCAGTGGCATCACCATATGAACTATAATTATCTTGAGTAGGAGGGAAATCCCTACATGGTGTGCGTGCATTGATACGATTTCCATTTCTCTCACTAGGCTCCATTTCTAAAAAATGGCATAAACTAGATCAGTTTATGAATCAAAATACATAATTCCATACTTGTAAAACTCTTAACATAAATTGAACAGTTTATGGATATAATATATAATCATAAAAATGTTTTCTTTTAATTTGTATATACTCATAAACCCTTCATAATGGTTTGTAAAGAAAATTAGAATTATCATAAGCATATCCCCTGGGAGTGTCGTAACCAAGAGTGCAACAAGGCCCATTGTCGTGCACAAGTTCTCGTTCGAGTCTAGCTCAAAGAGGTGTTTTCTTATTTTACCCCTAGGAACATCTGTGCCAAAGCTACCTCTACCTGCTCATATCTAGAGAGGGATGTATTGCTCAGAAAACTCACAAAATCTCTAAAATACCAAAATTCTAGGAAGTTCTTCTATACTAATCCTCAAAATCCATCTTAGGTCTATGTTCTCTAATCAGAGTTTATCTAAATTTAGCTTCCAAGGATTGTACTAAACTTACTCTGATACCAACTGTAATGCCCCGGACCTAGTTACCCAGAGTCAGTGCATAATTACATAATATTGGCATGATCACAAAAGATCATGTCTCGAAAGATCGATTAGTTTAGTAGCTTTGGAATAACTAGATACATTTATAAAGTTTACACTACATCATAAAGTGAAAATGACAACAACAACATCTTGTCTTCATATTCCTTCATACTATACTTTCAGGTCATTCATAAATTACTTCTTCACATCCTGGGAAAATAAAACATTGAAAGGGGTGAGCTCAGATGATCAGTAAGGATAACAATATAGCGGAAAATTTCATAAATAAGCATAAACAATTAAGGAAATGTATAACTAAAACAAAAGCCTTTTAAACATGAACATCAACATAATATGACAATGATAAAATGAAATAATTCCATTTACTTATTCGCATGGATATTCTACTAGTCGAATAATCACATGCAATATCAATAACCACTTTCATAATGATGGAATGCATAATGCCAGACTATCATAACCACATAGTCAAGGCCTCATGAAAAGACTACAAATAAGATTTTGTCAAGGCCTTTTTCCAAGACACTAGTTTGTCACATGAGACCTACTTATGCATCGAGGAACTATAGTGGGCTCCACCCGTCACTTATTATGTCAAATGTGTTCCTCATATGAACCTGTTTAAACATAACATAAACATTAGTATTAAAACTAGCATACAAAATGTCAATAATTTATCCATAAACCTTGAATGGTATAAAAATAACACATCCACAGTCAAACATATCACAAAATCATCAATAAAATGTCGAAATTTTGTATCATAAGAAATAATATTCAAATAAGTTTAAAATCCATCAAAGGATGTTGACATAGATGAAATCAAAAACTATTTGAGAGTAATATCTCCTTTTTTGAAATCATTTAAAAGTAACATAATTATAAAATAAAATATTTACTTTCAAAATATTCTAATAATATTGTAAGGGAAGCTTTGAAGATTTAATAATTGTTGAAAATAGCCGCACCAGACGTATAAGTTAAAAAGACATTCTTACCTTAATTTTGTCGAAAAGGATAAAAAGGACCTTGTTTGGAAAACGATAGAAAGATTCCTTTATAAACATCTTATAAAAATTAAAAAAGTGTATAAATTACTTTAACCCATATTTTGTAAAATAGTAAGAATGTTTTGAATACTTTTTTAAGAAACATGGATGTTGATGATAAAGAGGTCCCAGTAGATAATTATGTATAAACAACCTCGGATAATGAAGAGATTGCGAAATAAACCCTTACCTTGTACTTTTCATTGGTTGAGGGTAGGTTTATCTTATATATAATGGTGATGTAATTGTTATTAAATTATAAAATAATCATACACATTAATATGATATCATATATGATCTTTTAACATTGCTTTGCTAATAATATCTTAGTATTATTGTCATTTCAGGTGTTAACTTACTCGTTTTCTTTTATATGTTTTGTTACATAAGCCATGTTTGTTATGAATAGGTTGTATCTTATTCATGTCCATGATGATATAATAATTCTTAAACATTACTATTAATCATAAAATGAGAATTAGTCTTGAATGGATACAATGGGGAATGAATATCATCGCGTTTGTGGAGACGGTAGTCCGTACGTACGCACGAGCGACAATATCATTCTTTTGATGTTAAAATAATATATAATTGGATGGTATATTATATATAAAAAATCATTATCATGTTATATTAATTATTTACATGAATTACACAACATTATTATACCCATCCAAATAATAATATATTGAATAACAATTACACCATGACATGGAGATGGTAAGACGTACATACACACGTATGGTGACATGTCATTCAAAAGATGGATAAAATACTGAATATTGGTGTACCATATTTATAATAGCATCACAGTATATAGAAGATACTGGTGTTTTTATTTTAAGATGGGAATAACAAAGAAAGAAGAAGTTGAAGAAGATAGGAACTTGAAAGAGGGTGGTGAAAACATTACCTCTTCTTCGCGTTCTTCCTTTTGATTTGATCAAAAGGGCTCCTTAGGTTGGATCTATGATATAACTAAGGAATCTAGGTCGAAGTGAGGGAAGTTGAGATAATATTTGGGTAGGGGTTGGATGAGCCAAAAGGCTTTGAAGGTATGAAATTGAGAGAAGGGGGAGTGCCCTTTTATAAGAGGGGTGAGGGGAACCTTTGGAAAAGCTAGAAATATTATTTTATAATAAATTCATATTCGGTTTCAAATGGATCCAAAGAGGATTATTTAAATGTTATGTTTGGGATAGGTCGAAAACCAATCAACCAATATGTTTTAGACAGGCTTGGTTCACTTTAATAATATTATCTTTTAGTTTTAACTCTTAGTTAATTAGTTTGACACTTACCATGTCTCTTTGTATTTTTATATTATATAGTCAATAAAATTACTATACACATCCAAGAGACCCCCCAAGTGGTCCATTAATTATATAACTATAATTATATAAGTCTCTTGGCCGAACCATAGATTTTTGGGAATAGAATATAAATTAATAATATAATATTTGTTTTAAAAACTCTTTTATGTCACTTTTGACACTATTGGGTATTTTGTTTTGGATAATTTCATAACAGCATTATTACATCTAAAAGAATTTATATAATCAGTCCTAATATGTCATATTAACCTATAAAATTATTGGAATTTATAAAAAGTCACAAATTAAATTTATTTTTATATTTATAATATCAATTACTTTAATATTTCATTAATTAGGTAATTACTACATCACCATTGTCTCATAAATAAATTAAATTATTTAGTGTCTAAAAATTATAAATAAAATAACATTATGTAGGAAATAGTTTTATATTTATAATTAATATTTATAATCTAATTTATATTATGTATAACCCTATATTTAAAATGTTTTAGTTATTAATCTTTGATTTTAACTCTTTTATCTCTTCTTTGAATTAAATAATAATAAATGTCCTAATGTAATCCAAGTGGACCTAAATGATAATATTTTATTTCTAAGGTTGTTTTTTGTCGAGATACACTTGTCCAATAGAATTAGGACATGTGTTAGGGTTATATTGATATCATTTATCCTTAATCACCCTGTTTACTTTTAACCGTGGTAAATAAAAGTAAAAAGTTATTATTCACCAAAAATTATTTTCGTCTCATTGAACCACATTTTTCTCCTTGATATTAAATGTGGCTCTAAGATTTTGAAAATTCCACTCATAGAAGCGGTAAAATTATGTTTTATGTGAATTTCCAAATTCTCCTAGGAGGTTGGTAAAAGACCGTGAAAAGTTCTATAAATTATATATATATATATAATTATTCTAAAATAACTCAAATGAATTAAATTTAACTTATATAGGTATTATTTATCTATTTTTACCTTAATTAAATATAAATAAAACAAATAATTATTTAAATAAAAAGTCAGTTTTAACCAATAACTCAATGTTTCTTCACTGTTCATCAAAACTTGTAAGTTTTCAGAAAAATACAAAAAATTCACACCAGGCTAATTTTGATATTCTGAATCCAAAAATGAATTCCATTTTGAAAGATAAAATTTAAAAAATTTCAAAAAGTGGGTATTAATATTCATAACGGCTAGTTTGATTGGTTGTGGTGTGTGTTAGAACTCGAGGTTGCGCACAACACACGCTACTATATTATTCAAAGAGAAGTGTACCGTGGAATCTTGGGGTGATACACCCCCCCCCAGGCTGGGCCGGGGAAGGTCATGTGGACTGGGCCGCGCCGCGCCCAGCTGGGCTAGGCCCAGACATGGGTCGGGTCAACCCGGTTCGGGCCGACACAGGGTGGGTTGGGCCAGGTCGGACCGGGCCCAAACCCCCCACTTCGGACCGTTTTTAGGTGTTTTTCCCATAACATGAGCTACAGACTTCCGATCGATGCACTGTTAGTTGTGTAGGAAACCTTGGATCGAGACAGGCGTTTAGTTATATTTCAACCAAGGTTTCAGTGATGTTTGGGTACATCCGGGTTTGTTTGAACCCGAAACCAACCGGACCCTTGGAGCAGGAACGCTTATAACCTAAGGACCGGATGTCCGATTGACGAGCCCCCAACTACGTTGAACTAATTTTGATGATAAGGTTGTTTTGGAATACTACACTTGAGGTTTGGATGCAGCTGGAGTACGGTCGGGTTGGTTTTAGCTTAAAAACCAATCGTGCCCATGGAATGGAAAAGCCAATAACTCTCAGACCGAGCGTCCGATTGACGCGCCGTCTGTTGCGTTGGGTTTATTTTGACAAGATTGTACATTGTGATACATCTACACTGGAATTCGTGACAGTTGATGTATCGAACCATTGGCTCAAGGAGTGGACCCTCCCGGAATCGAGCGTACTGTGTGCGGGAACCCTAGAGCTGGTTGTGACTACGACGATGACGACTATACTTGGATCCTCCGTGGGTTCGATAGCGAGGAAAAATGTACATGGATCCTCTGTGGGTTCGGTAGTGATGACGACTGTAATGGGACCCTATGTGGGTTCGACAGCGATGAATACTGTTCTTGTATCCTATGTGGGTCCGACAGAATGACCTCTATACTTGTATCCTGAGTGGGTCCGGCAGAGTAGCTGGTCTTGTATCCTATGTGGGTCTGACAACTTATCTGGTCTTGTATCCTATGTGGGTCTGACCACTTAGATGAATCAGCTACTACATATGATCATCTCTATTAATATACAAAAAATGTAAACATGTGTGAGCTGAGTCTTGACTTTCAATCATTATCATCGATGTGATTGACTATATTTCCTCTGTGGACTGGGTTGTGCTTGGGTTCGGGAGTTAGAGCCGACCTGTGATTGATTACTTAGGTATATGTATGGGCATATACCTAAGTAGAGTTGGCTGATACTTCTTTATTGTATCTTTCCTTTGTGGTTTATCCTTTGTGGATTCTGGGAGACCTTCGGGGGTCTCGGGGTCCCTACTGAGTATCATATACTTACCCCTACACGGGCTATGCACGCACTATGTTGTGTTGGATGAAGACGACAGACAGTACTAATCGTGGAGGAGTCTTGGGGAGCTGGACGACACCCGGAGGTGGACCACCTAATGAGGCATGCACTGAGCGTACGGACAGACCCGAGGTTCCAAGGAGACCATATATACCCACCCTTCAGGTGGGATTCCCGGAGGACGACTCCGTGGTTGCTTCTTTACTTTACAGCTGTTGTAATTCCCTTTTCAGTTATACTTTACATTCAATTGGGTTTGTATACTTTCCCATTTACTTTTCATCAATTACTTTTTTACTCAGTTTTACTTAGAGCTTACATCACTTGCGTACTCTGTTTTGTTGTTTACTTATATAAAAGGCAATTCCTTCCCTTTTTATTGGGATTTAGGCCTTTGGTGCTGGTCGCCAGCCCCTGGCCTATGGAAGGTGGGATTGGGGTAGTCACGGCACGAGCCCCGAGGATGGGTCGTGACAAACATAAACAACATAAACATTCATATTGAAACTAACATATGAAATGTAAATAACATTACCCGAACATTAAGCATAAACACTAACCATTCAATGTAAATTGGTGAATGGTTTTAAGATAGCACATACACAATCAAGAAAATCATAAAACATTAAATTAAATATGGTGGATGGTATCATAAAATATTAATCCCAATAATAAATAAGAATCAGTAAGAGTGTTGAAATATATGAAGACACTCTAATAAAATCATCGAGGGATTCTTGAGATAAAAACTAATTTAATTTAAAAATAAGTGTTCATTCTGAAGATTATTTTTATAAAAAAATTATTTATGATAGAATTTTAATAATAAAAATAGTGATTTTATGATGATAATGTATTCTAAAAACATATTATATAGTTCCCTTGAAAATAGGTAAGAATTTTTGAAATTCCCTTCAATCGGGATTGTATTTCAGGAAGAGTTTTTTGAAAGATCCTTTTAAAACATATAATTCCTCATAAATGAAGATTGTATTATGGTTGGTACTCATATATAGAACAATAAAACATAATTTATGTGTTGTAAATATTAATTAAAAATAATTTAATTGAGTTAATTAGAAAATAAAAGTAACTTGAATGAAAATAGAGGTTTGTGTGGAAAACCATTACCTTAAGTAAGATTGAGTTCGTCACTTGATCTTAGTGTCATGGAAAACAAAATTAAATTCATTAATTGATATTTATAGAACCTATTATTTATGTAATTGATTTATTATATCCTTATTATGTTCATTCATTTAATTATTTATGGGTTTAAGAGGTTCAATTTTATTGATTGGGTGCGTTTTCTTCTTTGGTATTCATGATTGGTTTACTTATATAAAAGGATAAACATGAAATATGATAATGGTTGTCTAGAATAGAAGTTTTATTATATTTTTTTAACATACATAATATTACATGGTTATAAAATTCATTATTTTATTGGGAGTGAAGATGAATCGTTATATAAAACATTAAAGATAATTGTTTGAGTTAATTGTGAGTTTTTGATCCCAAAGAACTCATTTTAATTTATCAATTAATATCATGTTTGAAAAAGACTCTAGAAATTTACATAAGTTATAATAAATATATTATATTCGGTTTGAACCATAAAAATGGTTTCATTAACAAAATTTAATATATTAAAAAAAATGAAACTTTTCATCCTTGAATGTGATAAATTAACACATCTTCGATGGTGTTTTCATTTCTAGTATAAAGAAGGAGAAAGGAGATATGATGATTAATTATTACATTATCACAAGAAAAACTACAGTACATGTAAGTTATTGGAGTTATCATAACATTTCGATGAAAGGAGGTGAGGAAAGAAAAAGGAAATAAATGAACTCTAAATAAAATAAATGTTAAGAAATCCCTTATGAAAATTCAGCAGTCCAATGGCGTCACATAAAAAATCATAAAATATTTTGATGAGAGAAAAATGGGCCTCTAATAATTCTTAAATAAGTTGGAATGTAAGGGGATATGGAATTACATATCTCAACATAATACAATTGAAATTAAAAGATAAATACAGAATAAGAGTTCTTGAAAAGGAGAGAGATTTTGAGACGAATATTCTGCAGCATAACGGCTATGTAACAAGGTTTTAGAAAAAATTAAAAAGAGAGGAGAAATGGGTCAAACATTCATAAAATAATCATAAAATATTATATTAAAATAATAAAAATTAAATAAGAACATGGTAAAAAAAACATGAAATACATACCACATCAAAGAGAACTTCAATGGAATGGAGAAGTTGGAAATTTTCTTACCTTGTAGAGTAACTCCTAACTCCAGAAAGTTGGGAACATGGGGGATTGAGTACACCTTTGGAGGACTCCTATGGAGGTAAAAATATCATATCATAGTGGATTATAAAATTTTTATGAATGAAACTAAGTAATTGGTGGCTATTTATTGTAAAATAGATAGACTTTTTTTATTAATTTCTAATGACACCTCATTAGTGGTATTTACAAAACCATGGGCTTTTGAATGGTATTTGCCCTGGGGTTTGGCCACATGGGACACCTCATATCATATTTTATTGATCAGGAGTTGAAATGAATTATTACATCATGATTACATCATTAATGATATTATTAAACATACAAAAAACTCAAAACTGTATTTTTACTATTCACAAAAAACTAATGTATTTTACAAAAATCTCGTGAATTATACATAACCTAATAACAACATTATGAATTCAAAAATGAAATTTATTTTAACTTAATAATTATCTAAATATGAAAATTTTAACTTTTATCTATGACAATACTTATTTATTAAAAATAATAGTGGATATAAAATGCATAGTAAAATTTTTGAAAATTAAAAAAATAAAATTATTTTACCATTTTTAATTAAAAATAGTGTTTTGAAAAGACAATTTAATTATAATATAAATTAATAAATCCTTAGTCTGATATAATAATCTAAATCTCCTTAAAATGTACAATTTTTACCTAAAAAATCAATTTATCAAAATTGTCAAATTTTTAAGAAAAAACTAAACTGAAAACCGAAATTATGGAACACAAAATTTATATATACTTTCTTAGGTGAGATTTCTACTCCATTGGTCATATTACTATTCATAATGGGAATTTACTATTCATAAGGGTGTGTTACTATTCACTAAATATTAAGTTTGTCTTATCAAACTCTAAATATCTTACTAATCACAACCATGTATGTTAGTTTTTTGAAATTCAAATAACTTACATGGAAACATTATGATTACTGTATATGTTATAACAAAGTGGTGTTTTTTAGAGACTCAGGGTTTCATGCATTCAATATTAAATTTATTTTCAAAATCTTGGGGTGTTACTGGTGGAGACTCATAGGACTTTGAGGAACATTGTCATGGTGTATGAACTTAGTAAAATCTAGATTTGGGTATTATGAGAACATGACCTTCATGTAAGAAATCCAAATTTATATGTGTCATCTGATGTTCCTATATATAGAAGATTATATTGATCCTTAGACTTTAATTTATGATTAATTAGTATTTTGAGTTGCATACTTTTATATATTGTAAAAACAAATGATGACATGTGTTCATAGTGAGGTATGATATGTTAGGTGCATGACAAGTAATATTGCATTAATGAATAATCCGAGAAAGGATTTTTCACTTATATTCTGTAATATAATTTTTTTTATCCCGGTCTTTCTAATACAGATTATATATCCTAAATAAATCTATTTCCATGGTTTTCTATAGGAAAGTATACTTTCTGGGACGCCAATGAAAGAGGCATAGAGCACATAGGTTGATGACACTAGCATGAAACTAGATTGATTAGAGATATCACGCTAAAGATATTATATTACATAGTAAGAATCTATATGAGGCATTATGTCATTATGAAATTAACTTCTTTCTCAATGGGTAACTCGACATGTTTATAGATGCTAACATTGGAATATATGCAATTTCACCTAATGACAAAGAGAAATAGGACTAGAGGTCCACACACTAAATATATCTACAATCTCAGGTAAATAATAATAATAATATTAATTATTTAACAGGTTGAATAAATATTATTCCAACACGTGGTTTAGAAATTATTCATCTTTGTTTGATAACATGTATTCCATGACCCTTTATTCAAGACAATATTATGTTAGAAGAATATTTAGAAAATATTTATTTAGTATTTAGTTAATATTATATTTTTTTTTGCTGGAAAATAATGCAGTGATATTTATTTAAAAAATTAATAGTCATTATTCAAGGCCTGAATAATATTGTAGAAGATTGGGGGACTGTGTTTAATAGTTCTGTGAGAAATATTAAATATTAAATATTATTTTATTGAATAATATTTATTTTAAATCACAAGTTAAAAAGATGTTGAGAGGTAATAATAATATTATTATTATTTGACATGGGGTTCTGTAGGGATTAAATAAATAACAAAGGCCACTTTTGAAATTATTATTTTTAACCCTAATGGTATGTAAACCCAAATTTTTTATTTTATAAGTGTGCCAATTTATTTTTTTGGTTGTGTTCAATAAATTTTGATAATCCACTAAATCCCTAGAGAGCTCCCTTCTCCAGGAATGCTCCCAAGAATGTAAAGATATCTTCCTACACCCCCCACTCTCATGTAAAGAGAGATCGAAACGAATGCTTTGGAAGTGGTCCTTGTGGAAATAAAAGTCCAATGATGCAAGAGATAAGATATTCTATAATAGAGAAGGAAGATTCCAATGATAAAATTTAGGGATTTGTGGAAGACGCATGGATGACAACCAGAGGGAATATTATCTTAATTCCTACATTGCAATGATGGTGCAACACAGATTTGGTGTGATATCCCTCAATAAAGAAAGAATCCCAATAAGTTAATTAATTAATTAATTTAATTAATTATAAATAATACAGGATGATCCTCCCTATTGTCCTAATGTTATATCCCCAGTCTGTTTTTTGATTCAATTTCGAAGATCATGATGTTTATCATTTTGTAAATCATGAATTGATCATCAATCATGACAAAAAGAAAATATGGGCATGACCAAATGCACAATTCAACTACATCAAGAACCTATAGGTGTTTTGGTAATTGGAGTTGCATTAGGCTACTTGATATGGAAAAATAGAGGTTTTCTATGAGTTTTGGATTATATGAGATATATTCTGGGGGTAGGTGAGAGAGTCTTGTTCACTTGTTACTCATGATATTAGTGATACAGGTTCTATTATCGAGTAATAGAATTTTATTCTTCTACTATTAATATGATCTATTGTAAATGAGGGTAATCTAAGAGGGTGTTAATTTATAAGTTTGAGTTCCCTTGTTCATGAGAAGCATGTGTATATTCTTCAGGTTATGATTTCAATTCCTGAGAGGTTATAACAAATATATAGTATAAGAATAGACATTTCCTGGTATTTATTGATGAAAAGGAAATGTTGTAGTTTGGTATTGAGGTTTAGTTTCAAGGAAATATTTGGAAGGATAATTGTTCCGACTGATTCTAGATAAGGATTTAGTGGAAAAGTGAGAGTGTGTTAGAATGATTTTGTTTTTGAAATGATTCCACAATGATAGGTGATGATTTGGTAATACTTGGAATGTGTGTGTGTGTGGGGGGGGATGTTAGGATTGTTGGAAAGTAATTATTGTGGGGATTCAGGTTACATGATATTGACATGAAATGGTGAATGGTCTATGAATTAGGTGCATGATATTTTGATTGATGGGATATGACTAAACATTGTCCAATTTAGATTATATGGTAGGGTTTACTCCTACATAGTTATGATTTATTTTACTAGCGAGAGATATTGAGCGTCATTATAAAAAATTTCTTGCATAGTGGAATGAGGTGAATATCAATAGTCTTATAAGTCTATTTCACTTTAAATTGATCATAGATATGGTGTTTCTGAGATTGAATTGTGTGGGAATAGTTTTATGGGATTCTGATGAGAATAAGAGGCATTTTCCAAGTGGTGAGAGAAAATATTTGAGATAGATCAATGTACCATGGTGTGGTCAGTGAGAGATGGTCCTTGATCGAACTATCATGGGTTGTGAAGGATTCACGAGTGTGGATTCCGAGATAAACACATGTAACTACAGAAACCTTTGAGGTTGTTCTTGAGGATAGGTATTATGGAATCCATATGGTGGGGAATACACTATTGGTTGTTAGAGGGCGTTACCCTCATCATAGAGGAAATTCAAAGGATGCTGAGGATGATGCCCCTAGTTATCCAAGAATAGGAATTGATTGATGTTTCATGTTAGTACTCAGGTATAAGTGGGACATAAAAATATGGTCACTACATATAGTAATAGATATATAATGGTTCCTATAGGTATTACCCACATGTTGGATGGGTCATGGGTGTGATGAGATTAAACATTGGAAGGTTGAGATGGTACCAGTGTCCCTATGTGATAATTGATATGTTTTTACCTTATTACTTAGTGAATATTATATTTGAGATCCCAATGTGTTATCAGATGCATTCAGTGAAATTTCATAAGGATTGAGATGGGGTTTTATGTGATATATCACAATCACCTCTCTACTAGGTGTTATCCTCATAGACCGGAAGTGGGAGAAGAGAGAGAGAGAGAGAGCGACACCTAAGTCCCGCTTCTATTAAGCCCTGAGTTGGATACTTCCACCAAGGTTATAGTAAACACACAAATGGGAGGAATTTACCTCTAAGAGAACACATGTGAAAGAGAGAGAAAACATTGACACCAACCAAATCCTTATTAGGCTCTAATATAGTTTAATATCCAAGTTACACATTTGTAATTTCATGCAAGAACTACTATAATTGAGAGTAAAACTACAAGCACACAAAAGTAAAGATGAAAACAACTATGAATCCCAAACAACTCATGCTGAACCCCAAGCTAGTAGTAATTATAATTCTCTCTAACTCGATCCAAATAACCTAAAAATAGTTTATATATAATTAGAGTGAGTATAAAATAAATATTTATTATGATCCTCCCTAGAGCCTCTCTTGCAAAAGGTAAAGAAGGAATGATAAAGCACAATGAACAAAAAATGAAACTAACTCATCCCATAAATAGCTATACTAAGTTCCTAGCCTCACCATGCATACTCTCAACATGTATTGCATAAAAGACTATATAATATAATAAAGCATATCAAGGGTTCCCCACTACCGCTTCCGCACTGGTTTTCTACTCCGCCCTAACATTGCACGTCCTGGGCATTTCTCACCAATAAGGCTAACCCACATAAACCATGGAGAAGCACCAAAAAAAGAACCTCATGTAGCACACCACCTTGTTCATGTAACCAAAACTAACCAGGTAGTTTCTGGGTGCCACCACATCCCGCATAATGTGTATCATACATAAGGTATTATACCTCAAGCCATCAAAACCCATACCCAGATTAAGGAAACTCAATCCATCATAACCTACACACATTATACATATAGTAAACCTTAGGAAACTATATCTAGAATACATGTGTGTGAAAATAACCAAAATCTATTACATCCCTCTACACACATATATGGGGAAAACTACCTTCCATACATACTTGTACACGTAACTACCAAAATAAGAGGGAAGGGTCAAAGGGAGTTGTCAGCCATCCATCCTCCCACTGAGATATTGGAGAAAACCCCCCCAGGACTCAGAATCACCGAGGGGTGAGTTTCAGTAATCAAAAGGGTGGATTAGTGTATAAAAACTCAAAATTTGCATGATATAATATAGATCACAACCACGGTATGGGAATAACCTAGTCTTAGAGTCAACTTCAACTAACATCTCTTGGACTTTTGGATTCCATTGCTAAATCTATATATCCTATAAACACACAACCTTTTAAAGAGATACATTATGTTATTCAATTCCTTTTCACCAGTTTCAATTTATGTTAATTAATTCATTTACCATTAATTACGAATTTTCATTTCCCATAATACATTACAATATCATTTCAAGAAATTCCCATTCCCTCAATGCATAAGAAAACAAAGTTCACAACTTCTCGTAATTATAAAATCATCATTGCATCCCAAAAATGTCCATCCCCATGGTTTAAAAATTTATTCAATTATTAAAATTATTCATTCACATATTACTAGGTAAACTAAGAAATCATCCTAAGCTACAATACATGGCATAAAACCCAGAAAATCCATCTACCTCAAGCAGCGAGGAAAGGAAAGGAGATAAAAAATAACATGGTCATTGAAAAAAATATTCAGAGAAGCATACTACCTTCATACCAGTGTCTAAGCCCAGATTCAACCCATTTTTTCATCTTTGGTGTCCTCCTAGACACCCACATGAATATAATGATGCATCCTTCCACCAAAAACATCAACTACTGCCACAAATTCTGGGCCTCCCTACTGCACATACCACAATATCCCTCCAGGCTCATCAATCCTAGGATCACGTCATGTCTAGGACTCCCTTCCCAATATACCACAAAATACCTCCATTCTTTTCCATACCGGGCTCAAATCCCAAGCAGTAGGAAACAAAAAAATCAACCAGTCTCTTGGCCCTAAAACATGGAATCCATCCTTCATATATAATGAGCTCTCACAACTCTAAAGAACAAGACACATGGACTTTACAAGAAAGAAGGAAACTCAGGCCACAATATGAATTTTTTTTATCACAAAATAAATTATTATACCATATTGAATTAACAAATTCATTATCAAAGGTTCTAACTATGGGAAACCTAATAAACAAGCTATCGTAACTATCCAAAATTTATTAAATAATTCATTTAATACGCCTTTAATTATTTTATCAACAAGAATTAACAAGTTTCATGTTCCTTAACCAATTCAATTAAACATTAATACTTGCATCAATTTTATTAACATCATATAAAAATAACAACCGAATTCACAAATCATGCCTCTTTAATCTTTTAGCCAATTAATTATCAATTAATTCCAACTTTATGTTCTTTACCAATTCACATGATAAATCATGATCTACATGAACTGAATACATATCACACTATCTACTAAATCAAGAGGCAAAAAATTATTAAGGATCGAAAAACTACATCACCAAGTGATTAATAACAATTATTTAATCCAATTTCAGTAATTATTAGGATAATTTAATTACAATCCAAGGGGCTTAATCATGATAGATCTACTATTTCAAATTAATAAATAGGGATCCAAAAAATCCAATTTATAGAAATTTGTGTCAACATTATTTACCTCGGAATGGACCAACTCTACAGATCCTGATCACCTACCCCACAAGAAGTGCATCCACCTGAGGATGCGACACCATAATCATGCCAACAAACAACCCAAAAAAAAACTCCATTACAACATAGAGATCTAGATCCATCAGAATTCAAATAGAAAGGGGAGAAAATGGGTTGTATAAAATACCAATAAATATGTATAAAATACCTTGGATCAAAGACATATCAAATAAGGGATGCTAGGGATCAATCCTTGATGATGGAATGCCCAAAATTTTAAAGAGGTGGCATCGAGTCCTTGGGAATCTGAAGATAGCCACTATAAAAATAGTGTTTGAAAAACCTGAGCGGCTAAAAACATTTAAAATGTACATAATTTGGGATTTATAGGATATGCAATCCACTTTATCATCATGTAATCTTCATGGTTTTGTTTCATCGAAAAATGATTCTCCTTTTTATTTATTTAACACTAAAAATGTACACATTATGAACATTACTTACACGAAATGAAATTATTAAATGACGTGTAATTATTCCTATTTCCTAAAATTCTCATCTAATATCCTCCGTAATTTCTTCGAGCCTCCTCATAGCACCTTGGTCTTCATAAACATTAAAATGGTCAATCCATGCAGATCTAGGCTCTTACATATGATACCTCTCAAAAAATTATCATATTGGATAATCCAAAACCAACCCCGAGAAGAAATAGAACGAATTCATCCAAACATACACCCCTTGAAATACCTCCCAAGGCTCTCACCACCATGGGATATCAACCACCTCTTTCAGGCTCAAAGGGATCGACATGATATGTAGATAAACTACTCGTCGCGTCTTCACCACCCAAAGCTGGATAGTAGAATAATCCATCCATAGGAAGCTAAACACAGAATTCACTTGGAATACCCTTATAGTCTTGGCCACCCATGGAATGAGAGCATTCCACAACAAGTAATATTATTAGGACAACTCATAAACCAAAAATTTTTTAAAACCAAAAACAAACATTTTTACAAGAGAAGATATGAAAATAAAACTACTTTGGTTACTGAGTGAATATATGGGACTCATATTTCTAGGTAATCTCCTCCATGACACAATGATGCCAAAAGACATGAACGAAGGGGATAATACGCCTATGCAACACCGTCTCCTGGTGGTCCTAGATTTATAAAGGCCACTCCTCAATGGATAAATCATCTCCAACATCAATCTTTCCCCAATCTATGATGTGAGAGTCACCATGAAGATAACGATGGATCTAAAACATTTAAAAAACATCATGTATGCATATTATTTTCAGTGGAAGCACTATCTGATATTCCACAACTCCAATATAAGGGAACACCTCAAAAGGAACAACAAATCAGGGAGAAATCTTACTCCCATGACCAAACCATCACTTCCAATAACGGGAAGTCACCTTTAGGAAATCATGATCCCCAACATTGAACTCTAGAGGTATCCTCCTATGAGCAGTACATGAATTTTGATGATCTTGTATTTCCATCATCCTCTCACGAATGACCTGAACCATCTCTATAGTAATGTATAATAGTTCTGGCCTAAGAATAGATGAATCTATACACCTATTAAATCACAACGGAGAATGGAATGGCCAACCATACAAGGCTTAAAACGGTGACATACTGATGGTGGAGTAAAAACAACTATTTTAAGAGAAATCTACAAAGGGAAGATGCCTCATCTATGAAACTCCACAATCTAGGACACAAGTGCACAACATGTCTTCAAAATACTGGATGGCCCGCTCTATCTAACCAATCTTATATCGAATGTGATAAGGCAAAGTGGAGAACCAAAGTCATGATAGAGACCGCTCCACACCCTCGAGGTAAAATGGGGATCTCAATTAGAAATGATCGTCCTAAAAAATATGTGGAGTCTCACCACCTCATCCAAATACTTCTATGATAAATCCACCACTATTCTCAACATCCTGATCACCATAATTTTTGAAAATTTTATCAAATGATCCACTACCACCCTTATAGCATCCTATAATCCATGAGCTCGAGGTAAATTGGTCAAAAAGTCCATTGATATGTTCTTCCACTTCCACCAAGGATCATCTAACAACTGGAGAAAACCACTGGGAAAACGGTGGTCAGCCATCACCTTCTGGCAGATAAAACATCAAGACACAAACCCTACAACTATGTGATTCATCATAGGCCACCAAAACTGAACTCTTAAAGTTCAATTAATATTTTTCACACCAGGATATACTAATAATGGAATGCTATGTAACACCCTGAGAACCATAAAATGAATCTCCAATAGAAAGAAAAAACATCCTGAAACAAAGCATGGTGTTGTTCATCCTCACACTAACCATATTGGGGACCAATAAAGACTAATCATCCACTCTAGACCTCCACCTTCGGATCCCCAAAGGGGATTTCACAACATACTATACCAAAGATAACTGCACCATTATCTAAAAAAAGACAACCTCTACCCCTAACTTCTCCCATATCTAGATGAAATACTAAATTTTCTTCCGTAACCCTGTAAGAATCACCTAATTCACACACCGCATCCCCAAGTGAATTCCAACTCAGTGCATCTGGTACAACATTCCCCTTTATAGGTGTATATAAAATCTCGAAGTAACAATCCCATATGAAATTCATCCACCAACATTGGATCAAGTTGAACTCACATTGGAAGAAAACATAAATCAGGATCTTATGATCGGTGAAGACCAAAAATCACTAATCGATGAGGTAATGTCTCCAAAACTTCATGGAAAACAATTCCACCAAAAAAAAAGATATCATGGGTGGAATAGATTTGATCATGGGGGTGTAACATTTGAGACCCATAAGAAATGACCAATCTATGCTTCATCAGAACACAATCGATCCCAAGATGCGTGGAATTGAAAAAAACCCATAAAATTCACTTTTTCTACTAAGAGAGAAAGAACAAGAGCATTGACCAACTTCTCCTTCAAATATTAAAAACAATTTTGACACTGATCATTCCATAGGAACACCAGATCCTTTTTAGTCAATACTGTTAGAGGAGTTGAAACATAAGAAAAATCGTCTACGAACCTCCTATAATAGCTTGAATGACAAAAGAAATTTCTCACCTATTCCACTATCTTGGGGTATGAAGAAGACCAAACTACTTCTATCTTTGACAAACCCACAACTAATCCCTACTGGGATATAACATTCCCCAAGAAAAATATTTCTTGAGCCCAAAACTAACACATCGAAAACTTCCGAAACAACTTTTTAGGATGAAAACTCCCAAAATGGCATACAGATGCTCTGCATATTCCATGTTATAAGTGGAGTACATAAGGATTTAATCAATTAAATCCACCAAGAATCTTTACAAGAATTCACAGAGCACAGGGTTCTTTAACCCCATGAACCCAGCTGGAGAATTCACTAAACCAAATGGCATAAAAACAAACTCGTAATGCCGATGATGAAAATGGAAAAATTCTTAGGGATATACTCATACAACACATGAATTTGATGATATCTTGACCATAAATTAACATTCAAGAAAAACATTTCACCCTTCCATTTGATAAAATAAATCATCAATTCGTGGAATAGGATAAGGATTCTTCACTATCACTTCATTCAAGTGATGAAAATCGATACACAACCAAAAACCACCATCAATATTATTTACGAAAAAACTGGTGCACCCCACAGTGACACAGTTGGCTAAACAAAAACACACCACAAAAAACCATCGAGCTATATTCACAGATCTTGTAACTCAAAAGGTATTATCCTATATGGAGACATTAATATAGGAGACACCATTGGTTGTAGTTTGATCCCGAAATTGATCTCTTGTTGAGGGGTAAATGTTACAACCTCCACTAAAAAGACATCATGGTACTCTTATAAGACCATAGGAAACACCGACAACTAAACTTCTGATAAACTTAGTATTATACTATCCATTATGGACAATAAGAATAGAACACTCCTCGGACCCATCTAAATGACTCTCTCACCAAAAAACACTATTGGAACTCCATCAACATCTATGAACATAACCTGCCTCTCAAATCAATACATGAAATATTGAACTAAATAAAAACAATCCATGATGAGGAAGATGTCATATGGTTGTATCAGTAAACATAGGACTCTCTCCAAGAATGGTTCTTCCCAAGAACTATCTTATAGTCTCTACAGAAATCAAAAAGTCAACATGATTTCCAATTGGAATATAAAATGACAAGGGAACTAGATGCAACTCTACCACAATTCCTAATGCGTGGATAAGGGAATGTGATATGAAGGGGTGTGTCACTAACAAATCAATCAAGTAATGAACCCTAGTAGAAAACAAGAAATGGGTACCTTGAATGATGGATACCACACCTGGGACTAGAAACTCTAAATCAGACAAATGACCATGACTAGGTTCACATCCTCTTTGACCATGCTGAAGAACACCTCTACAGACGTGCTTTGCTCCATGGGGATATGGAATAAACCAAGGTTGTACTCTAACTACCTTATTTACCCTTTACTAATCCCAAAGTAGAGGAACCTTCTACTGCTTCCACCGCTGTAATTTCCTCAGTGGAGGAACCTGAAGCAGAATAACTGGTTCATACTGACTGCTCAGAAAGGTGAGGAACCCTCTATGCTGACGTCTTTGACCTCTCTAAGAAAAAAATGAATAAGATCCCTTGGTATAGGCCTAAGAGACACTGCCTCTAGAGAATCAAGACATGGAGGGATGGGACATACCTCAATTGATTGGATGCTCTTACATCCAGACAACTAGGAACCACAACCCACAACTCTATTTTTTGAGTAATCCTGAAGTATCCCCTCTCAGAAGATCAAGTTCATGATAACTTCCTCTCAATGACCTCTGATATTAACATCACCGTGAGATACATATTCAACATAAACTGGGTGTTCTAGCACTGGATCTGTAGACACAAAGCCTCCTTGAAAGTCCTCAGCATGGCCTCCTCATCTAGAAATAGGTCCTAATTATACAATAGAAGGTTACTAAAATGGATCCCTAAATCTCACACACCAGTGTTCCCTTGTAGAAGTGTAGGAATCTCTTAGTTACTTGTCACCTTTACGGTCAAATAATGAAACTCATCTATTAACTAATATCCTAACACTTCCTATGAGACTACTAACTCCTCATGATCCCCTAGGAATAAGAACCACCACTTCCTCACTTCCCCACCAAGAATCTTAAAATCCAATGATACCCATTTCCCATTCTGAGCATGGATCAAACTGAAGGATATCTCAAACTCCTCTAACAAGTCATTTGTGACTGTATATAAAATGGATCCCTCATATCTATAAAAAATCTGGTACTAAAACTCCCAAAGCATCCTCCTCCAAGTGTCTTGATTTTTAATCACTACTATATGGTGATCTGCTGGCACAACTTGATGACCATATTCCATGTGAAATTTATGAGGACGCTGGCCTGGATCCATTCCTATGAAAAAAATTGTATGTGATCATAAACATAGAATATGGAAGACCTTAATAATAATTAATTATTTTGATTTATTCATTTTTGTTTAACATATCCCAAGGTCTCCCCATTCGAAAAAAGGTGAAAATAATAATGATGCATGATCGTTTTGTAAGTCACTACCCTAAAACCAGTATCACCTCATTATTAGTCATTGTAAGCATAATGGTATGTGCATCAAATCATAATGGGGACCTAAATACCCATGTATAACATGGTTTCCCATGTTTACAGTGATTTCTTAACATAATTAATAACATTGCCCTACCGGCCCATCCAACCTCACCTGTACTTAACTCCAAACTCCATTATATCCCTCAAAATACCTCTAATACCAATCTTTCATGACCGTTCCTCACATGTAGAACCCATAGACGACCATCAATGGGAGAGGAGAGATAGTGAAACCTGAGTCCTTCCTCTGGTTAGCCTCAGTTTGGAGACTAAAACTGTGGGTAGAGTAAAAACAAAGATGGGAGGCTTTAACATCTAAAAGAACAAATGAAAAAGAGAGAGATAAGATAGACACCAACCAAATCTAGATAAAATCAAATATAGAAGAATATCCAAAGTAAAATTATGTAATTCCATGAAAGGACTACTACAAAATAAAGGAAAAGTCCTTGTACCAAAAGAAAGTAAAGACGACAGTGACCACGAAGCCCGAATAACTCATTCTAAACCCCAAGCTAGTTGTAACCAGCCTAATCTCCAACTTGATCGAAGTGAACTAAAAAATAGTTTATATATTCATAGAATGAGTTTAACAGTATACTTAGTAGGATCTTCCATAGAGTCTCTTGTGCAAAAGGTAACGATAGCATGCTAAATCACAGTAAACAAAAAGTGAATCTAACTCGTCACCTAAACAAGTATACTTTGTTCATAGAATCACCATGGATACTCACACCAAGTATCACATAGAATAGTATATAATATAATAAATAATATAAAGGGTTCCTAGATACTACTTCCCTATTGGTTTTCTGCTCTTCCCCAATGTTACACGTCCTGAGCATCTCTCAGGAAACAGGTTATCCCATAGACACCTGGGCGAAGTACCACAACATGTACCTCCTGCAACACACCAACACTTCAATATAACCAAAATTAACCAGGTAGTTTCTAGGAGCCACCAAATCCCACATAACATGTATCATACATCAGATATTACACCTCAAGCCATCACAACCCATACACCAAGTAAGGATCCTCAAGCCATCAAAACCAACACATGTTATACCTATAATAGCACTTAGGAAACTATATAAAGAATACATGTGTGTGAAAATAACCACTTTCCATCATATCCCTCTACACATATATATGGGGAAAACTAACTTCCATGCATACCCACACTGGTAACTACCAAGAGAATAGAGTGGGGTCAAAGGGGGTAGTTAGTTTTCCATCCTCCCACCAGGATGTTGGGGAAAATAGGCCCTAGGCCTTAGAATCCCCAGGGTTTTAGTTTCCTTAATGAAAAGGGTGGTGTAGGGTTTAAAAACACAAAATGTACATGATATAATATATCTCACAACCACATTATGGGCATAATCTAACCTCAGAATCAACTGTAGCTAACATCTCTTGGACTCCAAGATTCCACTCCTAAGACCAAATATCCTATAATAACACAATCATTTAACAAGATATATTAAGTTATTTAATTACTTTTCACCAGCTTCAGTTTTTGTTAATTAATTAATTAACCATTTTAATTTCCCACAGTACATTACATTAGCATTAAAAAAAAGTATCACGCCTTCCATGAATATGTAAATAGAGGCCACAACTTCTATGAATTATAACCTCAACATTTTATCCCAAAAATAATCAACCCCATGGGTTAAGGATTTATTCATTTAATAAAATTTCTACTTTTTATATTACCAGGTAATATCATAAATCATCCTAAGCTACCAAACACGGTATTCAACCAAGACCATTCATATTCCACATGTATTTGGGAATGGAAAGAAGATAAAAAACTTGGATATTGGCCAAAAAATAGATTCAAACATGAATATTGATTTCATATCAGTGGTTAAGACCAACTTCAAATCTTTACATCAGCTCTGGTGTCCTCCCAGACACCCACATGCTTATCCTGATGCATCCCTCAACCACTGGAATCAACTGCTACCACAACATTCGTGGCTCCCTACCCCACATACCACTATATCCCACTAGGTTTTTCCATCCCAGGATCATGTTCCATTAGAGACTCCCTACCCCATAAACCACAAAATACCTCCAAGATATTCCATCCCAGGATTACGTGACATGTATCCAGAAAAAAAATAAACCAGTCTCTTGGACCTAAACCAAGGAATCTAATCATTATACACAAAAACCTCTCATGAATTCAAAGAACTGGACACCTAGACTTTACAAGCAAGAAGGAAACTCAATCCCTAAAAGAAATTATCTTTTATAAATGAACTAATTCTTAATCCATATTGAATAAACTGATTCATTATCACAGGTTCCAACTTTGGGAATCCTATGTAAATATCTATCACAACTATAAAAAATTATTCAAAAAATTAATTTTACATGCATTTAATTATTTTTTAAAAAACAATTAATATGGTTTGGGTTCCTTAACAAATTAAATTAAACATGAATTCTTGCATCAATTTGATTAAAATCAAATTACAAAAACAATCAGATTCATTAATCAAGCCTCTCAAATATTTTATCAAATTAACTATCAGTTAATTTCCTCTTAACATTCTTTACCAATTCACATGAAAAAATAATCATAAAAAGATCTACGTAGATATCACACTATATAGAAAATCGATGGGAAACCTATTGTCATGGAACCAAAAAAAACACCACCAAGAAATCAATACCAATTATTTAATATGATTCATGTAATTATTAATTTTATTTCATTGTAATACAAGGGGATAAATCATGCAATCTCTAATATTTCACATAAATAAATTAAGATGAAACGAATCCCCTATCTCAAAAAGGGTTTCAACATTATTTTCACCAGAACTGACGAACACTGTAGATCCCAATCACCTCTCCCACAAGAACTAAATCCACCCAAGGATTCTACGCCACAATTGAAAAAAGAAACAACCATTAAAACTCTATTGGAACAATGAGATGGAGTGCCATAATAAGGAAAAGGGGAACATGAGAATTTTTTTAATAAACTGTAAGAACAGAGCGAGAACATATCATGGATCAACAAAATATTGAAGATGTGAAGCTAGGGATAGTTCCCTGATGAAGGAATCCCTAAAACATTGAAGAGGGGGTTGTTGGGTCGCTTGGGATCAGGATAGAGGCACAAAAACCGTATGGTTTGAAAATTGAAGTGGCTGAAAAAATTTAATACTTAAATAATTGGGGATTTATGAGATGTGTAATCCCATTTCACATAGTGTAATCCTAAGGGTTTAGTTCTATAGAAACTCACATCATTATTTTTTTATTTAACACTGAAAATTTAAACTTCATCAACTTGACATACATAACATGTAATTGTTCTTATTTCGAGTAATTTACATCCAAAAATTTGTAGACTTCCATTGAGCCTCATTTGAGCACCTCAATATTCAGAAACCCAAAAAAAGTCAATCCATGTGGATCCTAAAGCTAATATGATCCAAGGGTGATCCATATTTGAGGTACAACAATACTTGGGGTGAGGGCCTAATAGTTGATATAGGTGGTTGTGAACCAACCAAGAAAATTAAATTGAATATTGTGTTAAAATATTTATGTGTGTGTTTCGTTGATCTCGTGATTATTTTATGGATTTAGGCATTGTGTTTTGGAAATGAGAGAGTCCATCGATGGTTGTAGCTATGTTTTTTAATTAATAGTAAATAATTGGAGGTCTGATAAATTTTTTACATGAAATAAGGTGTGGTGACACTACTACAAAACAGCTATTTAATAGCGCTGGTATTTATCATCGGTTTTATTTAGCACTAATAAAAGGTTCCCTATATCAGCAGTTTGCATTAGCGCCAATAAAAGTTACCCTTTAGCAGTGCTTTATTTTTAGTGTTGATAAAGGGTAACCTTTATTAGTTCCTTATTTTTAGAGCTGATAAAGGACCCGAATGAAATGAAATAATTAAATAAAAAAAATTAGTTTGTTAAAATTTTCAATAATTAAATCATTATTGATAAAATTTTATAAATTCAATTTACGATATATAATTTCAGAATACAAATAAAAAAAATATTAAATATAAAGATATATGTATGAGGAAAATTAAACAAATAAAAATGAATATTAAGTAATTTGAAAAAATATTAAATTTTTTATTAATTAAATAATTATTGATAATATTAATAAACAGTATATATTAAATATACAGATAAATATAAATGTATATAAATATTATTTATATTTAATAAGAAATAAATTACATTAAATACTGATATATCTAGTGAAGAGTGGTTTATTATTAAAACTTAATATGAATTAAAAATATAGACTAATTACATTGCGTAATGGACATAAGTAAATTTCATTTTATTTTTGAATTTAACATATATGTAATGTGTGTTATATTTATTTCACATACATATACATAACTAATTTTTTTTCATATACAACACACACACACAAATATTTATGTAATTAATGAAATCTTACATAGAAACATAAACACCTAATATTTATGCAATTTATTTAAATTTATTATTCTTTTTAGAATTTTATTATAATATGATACATTTAATATATCATATCTTTAATCTGTACATTTTATTTATCTATTTTTAATTTTATTACATTTCATTAGGTATTAATTCAGTTTTAATATTTTTTATTTTTCTGAAAATTTAAACTATTTATATTATTTATTTTAATATATATTTATTTACAATGATTTAATATTCTCAGTATTTATTCATCTTTAATTCAATATATATCCATATTTATTTAATATTTATATTTAATTAAAAAATATTATCCATTTTTCCAATACTGTTAAAGTATAATAATTTTTAATTATTCAATTTCACTCATTTTTAGCATACATGCACTTAAAATTAAATATTCATTAATAATGTTGAAAATTTATTTATAAATAAATATTTATAGATAAATATATTTATAAATAAATATATTTATAAATAAATATTTACTATATTTATAGATTTACTATATCGATAATTTTAAATAAATAAATATTATTTTTTAAATAATGTTAATATAATTAAAAATAATTTTTTTATATATTAAAATAAATATAAAATTTTAATAAATTTATATAAATAATGAATATAATTAATTTATTTTTTATTTATATAATATATATATACCATTATATAAATATATATAATGATACAAATATATAAATATATAAATATTTTTTAAAAGAAATTTATATAATTATAAGTAAATAATTATGTATTTAAATAATTATAAAATAATAAAAATATTTTTAAATATTGAATATATTTAAAAAATTTATAGTTATATATATTTATTATATATATATATATAATTATATAAACATATTTACAAATTTTTTTATTTATAATTATAATAAAAAATCTTTTATGAGCACTTATATAATAAGTACTAATGAAATGATTCTTTATCAGTGCTAAAATAGTGATGATGAAATACATCATTATCAACGTTAAAAATATAGTGCTGATAATGATGACTTTTATGATTTTTTTAGCACTGATAAATCTCTATCTTAATTTGCGCTAAAAAAGTACTGCTAAAGATGTCTTTTTTATCAGTTCTTTTTAATTTAGCACTGATAAAAGGGATCTTTATCAAGGATTTTTTAGAAGAATTAATATAAGTATCCAAATGTATTTTAAAAACCCAAGCCAATCACGAACCAGTTGCGATATCTGAAGCTTTCTATGGAAGCCTCCTGCCACCGACGCTCACCCTCCTAAAATCCAATATCAGAACAAGGTTCGAATCAAGGCTTGAACAATGTCAAGTCTCGAATCCAAGGATCTAACTATTTAAGGGTTGAATGAATCTAAGGCTCAAATAAATTCCTGGTTTGTAGATATATCTACTTTCTCTCATATGATTCAAAGCTTCAATTGAAGGTATGTTATTTTCTCCAAATCCTCAATTGTTTATTGCTTTTTTTGGAAATATCTATGTGCATTGTTTTATCAACATTATTTCAGCCACCAACCCTAATTTCCATCAGCTTACCCTCAATTTTTTCCACCATTGTACCCATGATTTCTTCAACTATGTTTGCCCTGATTTCGGTAGCTGAAGGTGTGCCTTTACCATGCCAGGCTTTATAGTGCTTGCCGAGTTGGCATGTGAGGTGAATACCTTTGGTGCTACTCGTTGAGGTCTCCCCATATTTGATAAATCCTAGTTCACCACCCATGCATTTTCATGGAAAAATGAAAATAAACATGCACATAATTTTGAGTTACTAAAAAGTGTCTACAAAAATTATAAAATAATACAATGGAAACTAAGATTAAATAATAATTGACACATAAAACAAAACTAAATTTCAAATAGGTAAACATATTAATTGACTACTGATGGGTTAATAATTTTGTCTTTTCATATTGCATTGATTTTCATTGAATAAATTCTTAGGATCCTTTGATGTTAAACCACATTTGATGAATTTAGTGTTTACTTCCTCACCTGTATCAAATCTTTCTTGGTAGATTTTATGTTCTAAATGTTTCTAAAAATAATATGTTAAGTAAAATTACAAAAAAAATCAAAGCCTAAAGTGAGATAAAGTTTCAATAGTTTCAAATAATTAATTTTCACCTATCAATCAGTTATAATTTAATTTCATACTTCATTTCATTGTATGGAAATTTAAACTACAATGAATCCATAAAAAATGAACTATACATAATATGTTATATAGAATAGATATCAATGCAAGGCATATGCCTATAGAAAACTAAATTATAAAAATAGAATCTTATATGATAAATATATTTAATAGTATTGAATGATCATAGAACTAAGAGTTCAAATAAACTCTAATAAAGGTAATTAAATTGTAATAATGAACTTTTAACAGACAAATTATACCATAATAATAGACTGGAAATATGTGTTGGTTTAATAAAAAGGTTTCAAAATCAATAAAGTTATAAATAGAAGAGAGTTTAAAGAAATTATACTTCAATGAAAATATTTACTAGAAGAAACCATATATACTTCTATGCATCGAGAAAAAATAGTATTGGCATTGAGAAATAATAAATAGGAATGAATAAAACAACATAGAATTTGTTCGTCTTCTGAAAAAATTTAGCAAATGATGTAGTTGAATCGGTCTTGTATAGACATGAATTTGACAGTAAAATTACATCTGAACATAATATAGATTTTATGTTATAAAAATATTTATGCATAAAAACCAAAATTGTAGATGGACAACCCAATAGCCCTTGGTATTCTATGTATTTGAGATAAAAATAAAATGTCCACTTGAAAATATGATTTTTTAATTGTGCTTACTTGAGAATAATAATATTAATTTTGTATAAATTTCCATGGAATCATAAAAATTCATGGTTTTATAAAAATGAAAATCATTTAGTATTATTGAGTAATATTTATAATAGTATCATTTTTAAATAATAATGTTAAATAAAATCATATATTTGGTTGTTAAGCTTTCATCACACAATTTATATTAACGTGACTCTTTGATAAAAGAACCATGTAGCTAATTCATATAATTAAAAAAACATGGATTTCTCCAAAAGTATAGAGGAATCAAAATAGAAGACCGAAATATGATGGAACCAAATAATGCTGACAACCAAATTTTTTGTACTTATGGATGTAGTATATTTTCAAGAAGTGAAGTTACTGACCCATAATCCGGATAAGTTAAATTTTTGTGTTCACATTTTATAAAAAAAATTATGGTGGTGACTCTCTCATCACCAATAAAAAATGATGATATTATACCTAAAATAGTATCATCAAAATTATTTTCAATAATAGAAACATAATTTCAACCATTTTCTTCATAAAAAAATACTTTAGAGTTAGACCATGTTATCAACATTTCACTAAGAGTGACAATGAATCATGTTAAAATTTTTTGGAAACTATTAACCATATATTTTACCCAAAATTAATTAATATGATATATATTTTTAAATGGTAAATCAAATTAGAATGAAATTTATATCAAGTGAGAATATTGCATTTAAATATGATATGAAAGTATATGATATCAAAATTACCTTTGGTGGTGTCACATTTGGTCTAGATAAATTTTAAATATAGTAGGTTGAAATGTGATTAAATGAAACAGGTTTTAAAAAAATAAAATTCAATATTTCCAAAGAATATCAATATATAGAAGAGTAACATATTGTGCCCATAGAGATTCAGTGGGTTTTATTGCTTATTGTTTAATTATGAACCCCTTAAGTAGATCCCCTAGAATTAATGAAAATTACTCATCACATTTCCATCATACAGAAATAAAAAACGATATAAAACTATGTATATAAAATAAAAAATAGGAAGATGAAAACAATGATACATCAATGGATATTTGGAGAGAAAATGTTTTTGGAGACATCAAAACATATCCCCCGCTGAGACACCTTGAATCATAATGAATAACTTGTCCCCCCCCAAATATCACCTTCAATTTGCCACGCGTTAACAACTAGTTCCAATGGTGTAATTTACTCAAATGGGAGGCATTACCCCTTTTATAGAACAAAATGTAGTACAACTATCATCCTAATTAGATTCATCTTCTAAATAGTTATTATTTAAATTTGTTTCTTTAATTTCATCCCTTGTCTCTTTTATTCTTCTTGTACTAATATGAGATCTAGTTATCCCATGGATGACTTATTCATAGATACTTTCAAGCAACATAGAATCTTGTCCACAATATATGGAAGATTATTATCAAACAAAAAAAATTCAATGATAACAATTTGGGAGATGAAATGATGAGCATGAAAATTTTCTATTACATTCACTATTATATGAATTAAAAGGGAAAAAACAACCATAGTGTAGTAATTATGTTCTTAAATTTAGTTACCCATTTTCTTCAAAGCATACTAACATTATTTTAAACAATAAAATGTTGAGTTTCCATAATTAGAATTATTTATAACTTTCACCTTTGAAAATGAAGATCTTATGTGTATTAATTTATTTATTGTACAAAATGAATATTTTATGAACCCAATAGGAATAATATGAATCCGAAATTGATTCATGCTATTCATTTTACTAAATATTATAATGGAGTTAATGTTTTAATCAATTATTCAATAGAGAATGCATATGACCATTCTAAAATCCATTTTTCACATTTACACTATTTTTATTCATGAAAAAAATTTCCAGAAGAGTCGAAAGAACATTTGATTTTTCAAAAATAGACCAGAGCTATAAATGTTAGACTAAACACAATAAAAAACTAAAAGAGCACACCGGTGTGGATGAAACTACGGTTCATGGATCATTTTATATGTATACTAGTGCACATGATATTGGAGATCTCATAGAAGAAATGACAATGGAAATTGAAGATGACATTCATGATTAACCTATATTCATTGAGAAGTTAAATAGATATGCTAAGAGGCCATTTTATACTAGTTTTACTAAATACATAAAATTGTCAGCTCAATTGAAGTTACATAATTTGAAATACGGCAACGGATTGTGTGACACCAGCTTTAGAGAACTTCTTGGTCTCCTAAATGATATGAAACTGGAAGAAATTAACTATCATGCCAAACTTATGATTCTTAATAGATTCTACATTCAATGGAAATGATTTAAAAAAATTCATGCTTTTCCAAAAGATTGCATATTGTTTTCCAAGGATTAGGAATCAATCATATAATTCCCTAAGTGTAGTGGGGAACAATACAAGAAAAATGAATCAAGTCATTCAAAATCTTTATGAACATTTCATATAATTACTTATTTTAGAATACAATATAGATGTATAGAAACCTCAAGACAATTAACATGACATGTTGATAAGAGAATTAAATATGGGAACATGTCTCACCCATAATATTCTACTCAGTGGAAGAAAATTGATTATGAGTATCCTATAATTGGAAACTAGTAATGAAACTTTCATCTGGACTTATCCATAGATGGAATATATCCTTTTGGTGTATAGAGTAGAACTCATAGTAAATGTCTCATTATTTTGGTAAATTATATCCATCCACCATAGTTATGCATGATGATAAAATACATTATGTTGTCTCTACTTATATCTAGACCAAAAAAATATGATAATTATATTGATGTTTATTTGTTTCTATTGATCAATGATCAGGAATTTTTGTGTGATACATGTGGGATACATGTGTTACAATGTATGATTCTCATATAACTGAAGAATTAACATTGATGGACTTTTTTATGGGATGATAAATTAATTCCTCTCTTAATTAAATTTATCAAGCTATAGAATTAAAGGAATGTTGGGGTGTACCATTTGTGAAGAATTCACACACTAAATTCAGTTTAATCATTCATCAAGGTCTATTTGTTAGACATAATAAAATTATACCTTTGTGACATAAATACTCATACTAAATGAAATTATTCAATGGGAATATCAAACAGGTTACAACATCTTCTCTAGTGACATGTGATCATCTATTCAATAAATTAAAATATGTTGAAACATTTTTTAGTAATTTTTTTTTGAAAAACCATCAAAAATTTGGTTGGAATAAGAAATAAATTTTCTTTTAATTACTATTTTGGGAATGTGTGAATGTCAAAAATTTTCTTGATTCCATTCCTGTAGAAAAAAAATTCATTTGATAGTGTTATTGGAACATTACTAAATGTTCCTTCCAATTGAATGATGACATCAAGGATAGGTTTCACTTTATTGACATGGGGATAACGAAATATTTGGAACCAGTGAAGGGAAAAGGGAAGACATTTCTTCCTCCAACAGCTTACATTCTATCCAAATTGGATGAAATCAAAAAAAATTCATAATAGAATAAATGTTACATAGTGGTAATCATAAAATAACAATAATTTCGTGTCAATGACTAATTTGAAGTTACATGGAATAAATCACAGAAATTGCATGTTTTGATGCTTGATTTGATGTCCTTATATTTCAATTTCATTTGGCCTCAAAATTTATGGAATAAATTTATCAGACTCTTCTACTTTTTGAAATCCATATGTAGTAATGTTAGACCCAGTGATGTTTCCAATCATGAATAAGGAGGTTTTTGTCATACTAAGTGAATTATAAATGTTCTTACCACCATCATCCATTTAATATAATGGTTTTCCTGATAGATCACTTAGATAAATAGGATCAACTATGTAGTTCTATCCATTACAGATGAATGTACCCCATTGATTGGTAAATGATTATTTTTAATGGGTATGTCCTTAATCGAGGTCATCTATAAGATTTTATTGTGGAGTGATATATTTTGTAAGAATTTATTGAATTATATACTGATTACCTACCAAAAGTTGATAGATTCGGTCTCCCAAAGTCGCATTACAACAGACTTCTTATGGGTGAAAGGATTTCTTGAAGAGATGTTGATACAATAACCATGATAGAGATGGAGAAATAACACCATTAAATTTTACATAATAGTAAATATACTGATCCATACATTGAATCCCACAAATAATTTCTTAGATAATTGAATGTATTAAGGGATGAAGGGTGAATATTTAATATACGCAATCAATAGTTTATAGGATGGTTTCAAGATCAAATTTATCAGGAGTTATCTAAAAATCCAAATTCAATTACTGAATGACTTTGATGGATAGTTTGGTGAACAAATTCAAATCTTATATCTTACAATGGTTTTGTATTCAATGGTTATATATTCTAAACAAAATAGCACAATGATTGCAGTATGATGAAAAATAGTGGTGTTATGCTTGTGGTGGATGAGATGCTCTTATTTGGTTCCAAAGATTGAAATCTAATTTATGAAAATATAACATATTTTTCATTTATAGAATCAACATACGAGTTGGATTATACAAAATTTCATGTTTCGATTTCCCATTGAAAATGGTTCGAAAATATGAATACAGTTATAGTGGATGAAATGGGCTTCATGAAGGTGAATTTCAGTGTGTAAGGGAAAAAATATTAACCATTCATAATTTCATCACAAGTAGTGAAATTATTTTATGTATCAGATCCAGAATACAAGAATTGGTTGTTTGTGGTACTGAAAATTAAAAAAAAATGTTGGGTCAGATGAAAATTAAATTAAGGACGATCCTTTGATTGGGATATCACAATCAGTTCATGACTTTCATAATATAGATAATTCTATATACATTATAGGGGGAAAATGGTTTTAGATTCTCTATATCAGAACCAGATACCATTTTTTAGAAAAATATAGTTTAATGAAATGGTAAGAGTGTTTTTAATATATTAAGTCTTCCTCACAATATTATCTATTCTACAATGAATTAATATAATATAAATTTAATGTTTGACTAATATTGTAGAAAATTTCTTATGCGCTTGATGATGTTACAAATACTATGGAAGAATAAACTATAATGAAGGAATCCTTTTAGGAATATGTAAAGGTAATGTTAAGATATGCTTTCTCTATTTTACCAAAAAATTATATTATGAAATGTTAATTTAATTTCCATTATTCCTTGGAGATTTATTTTATTTTATAAGATTTATGTTCATATTTCATTCCTTTCTATACCAAAATATCCATAATCTTCAACTCCCCCCAATCCATTTCACCCCTATAGTGTTAGAATTTATCACTTTCCATCAATTTCTGTCCACTAAAGTTGCAAGAAGTGAAAATATTCTACCTCTTCACAATCACATAGTTAATCATGATTTTTTCATAGAAAAATAATTTTCCATAGAATTAATGTATTTTTTCATATTTTTTTTAATTTATTTATTTTTAGTATTACTTAAATAATAATTATTTCCTTATAAATGTGGATTAATTTGATAGATTTGGGGTGATTCTTTTGAAGATGATCATGCTTGTGATAGATTGTATTTTGAGCCTAAAAATGAGATAATGAAAAAAAAAACAAGTTATGAATACAATCATTTAAAGGTTAATTACAACAACATATTTAATTAATTTTTTCATAATTTTATGTACTTTTTGAAAGTTAATTTTCTTTTCATTTTTATCTAATATAGATTTAGTTTATTGAAAGATCTTTTTGGAATTAATATTTATCTTTAAACTATCTACAACAAGACACAAAAGAGATAACAATCCCAACATCGAATGTTACCCCACATTACATTTCCTTTCTTCTTCAAACTGCAACACAACATATTGATTCATTGTTCTTATCTGAAATAAATTTTTCAGCTAAGAACATTAATTCCATATATTTTTGTGGAATATTGACAAATAAAACTAATGGAAATCCTGGTAACATTGATAGTTTGGTTTATATTGAGTGTTTGGGATGTTTAAGAGTCAACTAAACCACAATCTGATACACGATGTTAATGGTAGCACTACACGTGCTTCTTTTTATTTAAAATGGACATTAATTTTATTAAAAAAGTCAACTGAACTACTCAAAACCAATATAAAATATTCAAATTGTTTGTATACTTTTTTAAAATTATCTATAGGTCATTTGTGACGTGTAAGAATCATTCTCACCACAATATGATACATGATATTCCAAGTATGACTCAATGTTTCCTTTATCTGTTTAAACCCAAAATTTCAATTCAAAAAGTTCTTCTCAATGAATACTGATAAAATGAGATCACATTGTCTTGAAAATTTAGGATAGAAATTGATAATATATATTTGATCTGTAGGAATTAGTATCACATTAAATTGATACATTATGTGACCAGTATGACTGAAAGTGTGTGTTTCTAGTTTAAAATAAAAGTTTACTAAAAAATATTATTTACATACTCAAAACTAAGAAAACACATTAATATTTTTTTGTACTTGGAAAAGAATCAATAATTCATTATGGAGGAGTAGGAATTAGATTCACCTCAATTTGATGCATGGTGTTTTCGGTATGACTGAAAGTCCGTCATTTTTTTAATTAATAACAATATTTGTAAAAAAGATAACTAAACGACTAAAAACCAAACAAAAACATTCATATTATATGTATACTTCATTAAAAAAATCCATAAGTAAATTTTGATATTTAATAATCAGCCACACCTCAATATTATACACTATGTTCACATTATGACTGAAAGTGTCTGTTATTAGTTTAAAACCATCATTTCAACCAAAAATGTGCTGCTCACTGAAAATTGAGAAAATGTGCTCGTATTGTCTTCATAATTTTGTAAAATTATTTAAAAGTCATTTGTGACATGAAAGAATTAATTTCACATCAAACCAACACATGATGTGACGAGTACAACTCAATGTATGTGTTTCTATTTAAAAATGACATTTTAGTAAAAAAACATGATATACTCAAAATTGAGAAAAAATATTCAGATTATTTTTATACTTTAGGAAAATTATACATACTTCATTTTTGATGTTTAAGAAATAGCCACACCATATTATGACACATGATGTGAGAGGTATGACTCCAAGTGAGTCTTTTTATTTAAAAGTTACATTATTTTTAGCAAAATAAACATCTGACATACTCAAAACCAAAAAAACACATTCATATTGTTCTGATACTTTAGTAAAATGACCTATATATCATTTTTATTGTAAAGGAATTAACAGTAAATCAATATTTATCATGATGTTCCAGGTATAATTCAAACTATCCGTTATCATTTTAAAATTGACCTTCTAATTAAAAAATAGTCACTCAATAAAAACTAAGAAAATGTGCACATATTCTATTGATAATTTAATTAAATTATTCATAAGTAATTTTTGATATATAAGAATCAGTCGTATGTCAATCTGAAACTCAATGTGACATGTATGGCTCAAGGTTCATGTTTCTAGTTTAAAATTAAATTTTAGTCAAAAAAGACAGGTGACGTACTCAAAATCGAAAAACACATTTTTATTATTTTAATACATCATTAAAACTATCCATAAGTCATTTTTTGAGGCGATGTAATTATCCTCACCTCAATCTGACGCACCGTGTGACCAGCATGACTCAGATCACATCTTTTTATTTAAAATTTATATCAGTTTTAGTAAGAAATAAAATTAGCATACTCAAAAATTATCAAACACATTCAAATTGTTTTTATAATTTAGGAAAATGATCTATAATTCATAATTGGTTTATAGGAATCATTACTAGCTCAATCAAATAAATGATGTGGCTCATATGACATGATGCTTCCATTATTAGCTTAAAATTTACATTTTAGTTCCAAAAGTGTCACTCATTGAAAACCAAGATAAGTTTCTTAGATTTTCGGATAATTTAGTAAAACATTTCATACATCATTTTTAGACCTTGAAATTTTCTCATGTTAAACTAATACATGATGGGACAAGTATGAATCAATGTGTGTGTTTCCAATATAAATAGATACTTTAGTAAAAAATGAATGTGACATACTCAAAAATGGAGGAAACACATTCAAATTTTTTATAACATTAGGAAAATAATCCATAATTCATTTTTGAGGGGTATGATTTATCTGAACGTCAATAAGATGCATGATGTGTCTCATATGACTCCAAGTGAAATTTTTATTTAAAATTGTCATTAATTTTAGTTAAAAAAATTGATATAAACAAAACCAGGAAGAAAATTTAGATTGTTTTTATACTTTACAAAAATGATCCATAATAATTTTTGACATGAAGGAATCAGTCACACCTCAATCTGATACCTGATGTGCTCTGTATTTTCCAATGTGTCTGTTATCTGTTTAAAACTTACATTTTATTTAAAAAAGTGTCACTAACTAAAAATCAAACATGACTATATCATCTTGAAAATATAGTAAAATTATTAAGAAGTCATTTTTAAGTGTCAGAATCAGTATCACGTAGAACAAACACACGTTGTGATCGATATGACTGAAATTGTGTGTTCCTAGTTAAAAGGACTTTTATTAAAAAAGAAACCCGATGTACTCAAAACTGACCAGACAGATTTATATTCTTATGATACATCATGAAAAAAGTCCATAAGTCATTTGGGGTGTTTAAGAATCATCCATACCTTAATCTAACTTACGGTGAGACCTGTATGACCCCATGTGTGTATTTTTAATTGAAATTGACATTAGTTTTAGTAAAAAAGACGTCCGACACACTCAAAATAAAGAAAAAACATTAAAATTATTTTGATAGTTTAGAAAACATTTCTTATATCATTTTTATGTATAGGAATCCACATCAACTCAATTCAAAAAAGGATGTTATCAGTGTGACTCAAAATTTCCGTTATCAGTTTAAAATTAATATTTTAATTAAAAAAGTGTAACTCACATAAAACTAATAAAATGCAATAAAATTTTCTTGATAATTTAAGAAAATAATACATAATTAAATTGTGTTTTTTAGTAATTAGTCTAAAAATAAATTGATTCACAATGTGATCGGTATGACCAAAAGTACATGTATCCAGTATAAAATGACATTTTAGTAAAAAATACAAGTTAAGTACTCAAAATCAAGCAAACAGATTCAGATTATTTGGATACATTATAAAAATGATCCATAAGTTATTTTGGAGGTGTATGAATCTACCAAACCTTAATCCAATGCACAATATGACCAATATTCCTCCAAGTACATCCTTTTATTTAAAATTGAAGTCAATTTTAGTAAAAAAGAAAATTAACATACTCAAAAATGAGAAAAAAATTTGAATTGTTTTTATACTTTAGGAAAATGATCCATATTTCATTTATGACATGTAGAAATCAGCTTCTCTTCAAAGCAATACATGATGTACTCGATATGACTCAAAGTAACTGTTATCAATTTTAAAGGGACATTTAGTTCAAAAAGTGTCACTCATTGAAAAATAATAAATCACACTTGTATTTTCTTTATAATTTTTTGAAAATGATTCATAAGTAATTTTTGACATCTAGGTATTAATCTCATGTCAAACCAACACATGATATGACTGTTACGACTCAAAGTGTGTGTTTCTAGTTTAAAATGACATTTTAGTAAAAAAAAGTGTCATACTCAAAAATAAGAAAACACATTAATATTGGTTTGATACTTTAAAAAATGATCTATATTTAATTTTTCATGTCTATGAGGTAGCCACAACTCAATCCAATTCAATGTGTGACCGATATGACTCAAGGTGTGTATTTTAAATATATAAGTGTAATTCCAGTTTGAAACGTGCATACTTCACCAAAACCAAGAAAACGTGCCAATATTTTTCTCATCATTCTATCTCCTCTAAAATAATAAATTTCATAATAATTTTTATCTTATACTTATTTACATAATTTTTAGAGAGATAATTATTGAGGATAAACAAGAAATTATGTGATGTGAAAGAATCAAATGAAACTCAATATGATACATAGGGTTCCTGGTATGACTCAAAGTTTAGTTTAAAATTAGCACAAACTATAAATTTAGTTTTCTATATTATTAATAACATAATAATTTTTTTATTATACAAGTTTATTTTTTTCTCGAGTAAGGGTGGTTTGTTTGAAAATATCATGAGTCAGGGTCATGATCAAAATAAAAAGGAACCTTTATGTATTTTAATGTATGTAATAATTATTAATTATGTAATTGTATAAAAAATGTTTAAAATGTCTATAATATAGTGTTTTTATTATATTTTTTTGTAAATGTTATTTCATTTAAAATAATTATTAGTATGTGATTTTGTTATGTTTTGGTAGTGTTTTAAGAGCTGAAATGTGTTGTTACAGCACACTGCATTGGTTTTACAATGTTCTATTGCATCAGAAGAAAGTATTCCTCTTTATCTGTGCTTTTACTAATACTTATAAATGTATACTTTATCATCACTTCTAGAAGCACTAATAAATGCCACCATTATTAGTTATAAATAAAAGAACTAATTTTTTTCCTTTGTCATCACTTCTAAATGAGATGATAATGGACCCATTTATCAATGCATTTTTTAATGCTCATAAGGGACCCCTTTATTAGAATTTTTTACCACTGATAATAGACTAGGTCTTTTAATCCACTCTAGTAGTCAGTGCGTCAGTAACTCTTTTAAAGTTTGTATTTGTAACTTCTAATGGGATATTTTTTAGTAGTGTTAGGTTGAAATTTGACTGTGTGTGTTATTTTACTATTGAGAATTCCTTTTTTGTAGTTGATTCTGATGGTGCATAGCACCATGGAACAAAATTGACCCTTATTTGCTAATTCATATGGTGATGAGAACCATGAGATAGATAAAAAATATATTAATGATACAATATTATCTTAGAAAAGATGTGTGTGGTTGAGAACAATCTCAATATTGGAAATAGATATATTATAGTACTTTGGTTTTGATGAAAATTTTCCTTGATGTTTAGAGTTTCACTGTGGAAACTTGTTTTCCATTTTGAGGTAGGACGTGATGGGTCAATCATGAATTAATAGCTTGAGTAGGTTGCTATTGATTTTTGAATGACCATTGAGCATTCTTAGGGATGATAAGTGCTATGTTTGGGAGGTTTTAAAGGATCCTTTATTTATTGGTTGTGAAATTTAAGCGGAATTTGAACTTTTTGGAAAGGAGAAGTTTTCATTTTGAGACATGTGATTTTTATTAGAATACCAGGAGTATGAATATCTCAAGGAGTTATTTTTAAATTTTGAATAAGGCCTAACAGGTGTATTGAGGGTTCGGGTGATCATAAAAAGAACTGGGCTGTTTTTTAGAATTTTGGAAGCAGTTTTACATTATTTCATAGTTACCACACAATTAGAAAAAATCGTAAAATTAAACCATATGAGTTTATTTTTTTTGGTGGTATTGACACATGGTTTGTGAAGAGTGATTGAAAATCCATGTAAAAAAGATACTTGAGTTTCAAAGAGATCTTCATGGATGATGCACATTTTAGAAAACCTGGTGAAAACTTTTTGACTAACCAGATTTCATTAAAAATGGGAAAAATTATTATTTTCTCCATTATCTTATAACCCCCACCCTCTCCTTATCCACTCTCACATACACCAAACCAGGGAATCCCCATCCATTTCTTCTCCGTCAACCCCCATGATTTAGCGTGCATTCTTAGTACTTTCATGCAAAAATTGAGGTAAGTTTTCTCATCTCCTTATTAAATTATTCTTTCACCTCTTCATAAACTAATTTTAGTTCAATTAACTATGTGTTTTTTTGATTATTCCACTGAATCATAGTGGAATCACCTAGATATGATGAGGATTTTTCTTCAAATGGATAAAAGACATCCCAATATGATGAATACATTATATATCATGCCATTTTGATAAAGTTAATTCAATCTATGAAACTGTATAGGGTTTTAGTTGAATTTAGGAAAAACTCATAGTTTATTCATGAAATTTTAATAGATATTTTATAAAATCTAGGTTAGGGTGTCTGTCGAGAGTGAATCCTTCTACTTTAATCAAGTTTTGAATTAGTGGATATTTCTTAGTTTTTGAGAGGGAAGTTAAGTTGTGGTTGAACATGGGAGAGAGATTTCAAGATATGATCAATGGAAATGGAATCCTATGAGGTAGGTGGTCCATGAACATGTCTTATGGTTTATGCATTTTATTTCATTAGTATGTGATATGATTTCTTTCTACTTTGATAAATTAATCTTTTTATTATAAATTTATTATTCTAACTAAATTTCATGAGATGAATGATGTGTCAATAGCCATGATGAACCCTTAAACCATGTTGATGTCTTGGATATCATTGAAAATGAGATTTTGTACAAAAGCATGTAAGGATAAAAATGAAACACCTGGGGGGTATGAATTTAATTAAAATTAATGAGACATAGTGGGCCTAGAATAAATTCCCTTAGTAACCTCTCTTCTAAAGATGCATGATGGGTTTGGAATGATTGGACTAAGTGGGACATGATGGTGTAATGGGATACCCTCTAGCCTTTGAGCTAATTGAATAGAATTATGTATTTGTGTTTCTCCCCAAATTATATGTGAGTACCAAGGTGGGTATATGTTGGGGTCGATTTATTGTGTGTTGGGTAATTGGACCAACCTTGAATGACTTGGGAAGGGAGATGGGCATGAGGCTATCCCACTAGTGGGACTCTAGTATAACATTACTTATGAGGCTAGTGAGTTCGTAGTATAAATACTATTATGATGTGGTACACTATGACTTTCAAGTGATATGATTGACCCAAGAGATGAGAATGAAATAATGTGACCCTGGTATCTTGTCCAAACTATGATGTGACATAGGGTACCATGATGGGTTCGCCCCAAGTTATGTTGACCCTTTTGAGGGTCAGTGTATTAAAGTACATATTTTTAAATTTGGGTGTCACCTTAGATACCAAAGATCAAATGTGTGATCTCTATGTGACTACATTGATGATGATGGGTTGCGGGGTTTAGAGACCAACCCTATCTATTTTTATGAAAATGAAATTGAGCTGATATTACCTACCAATTATATATGATTATATTTGATATTATGGAGGGATGAACAGAGCTTGAGTTTTTATGAATGAGATTTCTAATAGAGGTCTTGGGGTTTAGTGTTTAAAAGTGATAAGATATGGGACTTGTAGGTTAATTACTAAGATAAAATAATTATGATTAATATCTATGGCTGCAAAGGATACTTACTTTCACACAATAGTTATTCAGGACGACTATAGATACCTAGGGTACTTTCAAGGATTCAAATTTTATTCTTGATGAATATATATTATTATGTTAATTACAAGGATTTATCTATTACTCTTGATGATTATGGATTCCCATGATACTTCCCAGAATCTATATTTTATTCCTCATGACTAGAGATGCCTATGATACTACCTAGTATTATACAATTAGCCTCATAATTATGATATGACTATGATATTAACTAGGATCTGGATGTTACATCTGATGTTTATGGATTCATTGGATACTTCCTAGGATCTAACTGTTACTCCTACATGAGATTCCTAGGATACTCCATAGTAGCTGGCTTATGAGATTGATATCATAAGATTCCAATGATAATCTCTTGGATCTAGTTTTTGAGCATTATACAATCTGGGATGCCTAGGGTACCTCGTATGATCTATATTTTACACTTGAAATTATATTCCTAAGACTTTAGTCATAGACCTATATCCACCTTATGGTTATGGAAGATTCTTTAGACCCTTAAACAAGAGATGAAGTAGGTATAATCAGTCTAAAGTGTCACCTTATGACCTGGAAATTTCGAATGATAATTTTATTATTATTACATATTTAGTTATTTATTTTTCTAATCAAATCACTGTTGGATACACTATCTTAATGGTAATTTTGGGACCCCATTAGTGGTTCCTTAATGTGTTGTACTTAGATACTACTTGGTGACCATGACACCTGGGTACTCAATAAGACCATATATTCATGGATTTTTCAATAGTAGGTGCTTAGTGTTGCAAAGTCATGATAGAGAAGCTCGATGGGTATTGGAGACTAGGATGTGATAAGGCTTTAGGGTTATAATAGAAAATCCTTGTATTTTTTTATTTTTTATATGTGGTTGGCCAAATGGGTGACTAGTTGTGATGTATTACTTCATTCTTCCACATTACATTTGATATAGGATGATTATTATTTATTACTTCTACATAAACTACTTGTTAATTATTTTGGATATTGTTTAGTCATTTTCCCACTATTTATTCACTATGATATGAGGGTAGAGATTTTACATCCTTCAATAGCCCAAAGGACATCATTTTTTTGTGATTTTTGATAATCCATTGTTCAATGTGTGAGGTGGAACCTTTACAAGGCCCATAGGGGTAAGTATTACATGGCCTGTAGGCCTTAGAGGAATTCATTTTCCATAGGCTTCAAACATTACATACAACCTAGAATAACTACTTGGAACTGCCCCTTCCCAAGAACCTTCATCGTGATATCAGCTCTCTACCTTTGCATGGTTGTTCAGCTAGGAATTCCCATGCATTCATAGGCTTTCCTCAATGGTAGGTGACATACCCTATCATTCTATTAATCTTTTTAGCTTCTGATATGGTGAAATATCCTTGCACATCCACCATCTAGAGCTTGTTCCTTGTAGGTTGTCTGGTTTGCATATGCACATAATGTGTCCCATAGGCCTTGAGGTGGCCTGAAGGCCTTACTGACCTGAAGGCCTTAGTTTCTTAAAGTCCATAAAGGGCTCGAGGACCAATTAGGTGACCCAAAGGATCAAACAGGGGAATAGTCCTTGATAATATAGTGTCGAACAGTACCTATTTTCGTTCCCACTACAGTACCTAGGAAATTTTTCCTCTACCTGGATTCGATCCCAGGTCTCCTAGATGCACTTATGGAGTCCTCACCAACCGGAATGAGGCCCATGTGCGTATATAATCCACATCGTAACACCCTAGACCTCACCATTAGTCGGTAACATCTGTTGTATTGGGAGGTGTGCATGATGTCAATTAATAAGCATCAGTCTGGACAATGATGAGTGGTCTAAGTTGTAAAGGTGTTAAAGGATTGGTGAAAATGAAATATTTTAAAAAATATAATTTCATAAAGGTGGAGAAGGATTTTACACAAAGGAGGATGATTTTTCTCTTTTATTATAAACGAAGGAGATATCTCTAAATCCATATTTATATTTGATATATTAATAGGATGTATTTTGGATTTCATGTAAATAATTAATGTCATGTATTAGGTATATTATTTATTTATTTTTGGATAGATGAACCATTTCACCCACATATTCAGTCATTAAATGAAATTGTTTCATATTTATATTAAATTTACATTGATGAAATTCATAATATACATTCACTAACCATGGAATTTAGACATGAGTTTTAACATGAGTTAATGAGAACACCACCTATGAGTTTCCTTTGGTTAAAAATAAAATTGACAACCCATTAATGGTAGAGTGGGTGGATATTCATCTATTGAATCCTAGGAACCTATTGCATTATTCCATCTCTATCCTTTTAATTTTCAGGAACTAGAATACCGTGGAAGGAAGATGAATCTCATCTGAGAATCAGATGATTTAGATCGGCCTATAGATACAATATATAAGTGTGATTATTTTTTTGACTTAGTGATATTCATTAAACCATATGGTGATGATGAATACATAGTTGAGTCTCATCAGTGTATGCCACTCATTTTTAAATTAGTTTTTCATTTCAATATTTTATGTTGTTTCGTATTATCCTGAATTGATTTCCATGGAAAGGGTTTTTTAATCATGTTCATTACTTATAATAATTTTTATTAGAATCTTACAATTACCTTCAATGGTATCATAGTGATCTATGTTTAGTTTTATGATATCATACATAAAATGAAGAAGAAACCAGAAAAATTGAGCATCGTTTCATTTTTTAGAAATTCGATTTTATAAAGGGTTTACCCATATATAGATAGGATATCTAAAGGTTAATGAAGAACTTATCCTTATGTAATTAATGTACATATGGGTAACCAAACGATTACCCTTACATAGAGTGGTCTATGTATGAGTTATATCAGCTTAACCTTACATATATTAGTCTATATAAGGGTTAACACAACATATACTTATATGAATTAAGGGTTATATAATGTTATCTATGCTTACAGAAGATTTACATAAAGGTTAACTTTTGTTTACATTACACAAATGGTTTTCATAATTTTAGTACCCTTATACGGTGGTACCAGGAGGCTATGTAAAGTTAAAATGAGAACTACCCTTATGTGAGTCATTCATGTAAAGTTAATATATTTACAACCCTTGTACAGAATGAGCTGCATAAAGGTAATATTTGTTTCAACTCTATGTAGCGCATAATATCATTTTTGTGTAAAAGTAAATAGTGAGTTACCTTTATGTAAGGGATTATGACCTGTGTAAGGTTAGAGGGATTATACCATTGTGAATAATAGAGACTCGCTGTAAGGTTAAAGAATATTGATTGTAAAAATTGTTTTTATAATAGTAAATGGTTTTTCAATTTTTTATAAATAATTATAAAAGGTATTTTGGGAATATTTTTTATAAGTTACTAATAAATAAATAAATAAATAACAAATTTTTTAAAATTAAATTAAATAAATTCTTATGAAACATTTATATTCACAAATATTAAATTCTCATATTTGAGACACCATTAAACCAAATTATATAGAAGTAATTTTTACTTAGAAATAGAATTGTGAATTTTGAAATAACAATTGATAATTTTTAAAAGTTGATACATTAGGAAATATTGTAAAAACATAAAAGGATTATATTCAAATTATGAACTATTCACAGTTAATTATTTTGAAATTTTTAAAATAAAAAAGATCCTTATTCGGATATTATTTAAGCCAAATAAAAATGTGTTTTATTGATTGATATGATCAAGGGTTAAATAATTATTAATAATATGATATTTAAATTATGTGAAATGTTTTAAACGTGTTTATTGGATCATTAATAGTTTTTAATTCATATAATCTCATATATTTATAATGGAAAATCCATAAATTGATAAAAATGAATGATTTCATATAGGAATGAAAATAAAATTATTTTACTCATAACTATGGAATGTCTATAAAGTTAAATAAGAAAATTTAAATTGTCAATAAATAGATTTTATTTATTTATTATTCATAAATGTTTATCACATGTTTTAATATAGGAATTGTTCATTTATTTAAAAGGTTATTCAATGTTCTATTCATTGTCATAAATTGTTTATATGATGGATGGTTTATTCATTAGCTTAATTATAAAACATATATTAAATAGATACTTTCATTAAATTCATGGAATGATATAAATTTATTTTTTCATCTACATTGACCTTAGTTTTTTTAATTGATGTTATGAACTTCAATTTAGTCATTTAATATAATTTTTTCATATGTGGTGTTAGAGTTTTGATCGTAAATTTAGTCATTGAATATAGTTTTTTCATATAAGGTGTTATAATTACAATAAATTGGATCCTCTCTCGAGTAAAGGATCCCTAGATAGAGGGAATTGGGATTAGACTACCTACCTACATGGAGGCTTATAACTTTTTTTCCTCATGAATGGGGTCAGATATCTATTACTCCAAGCGTAATCAAGTTGATATTTTAAATAACATTTATTTATTAAACATAATATAATGTTTTGAAGTACCATATACAGTTGGTGTATTTATATATATATGAATATGTTTCACTTATACTTTTTAGTAAGTAAAAAAATTGTGTGTAAAGAGTTACATAACAATATAGTTTGAACATATTGATTAGGTGGAGGAAATATGATTCCAAACCAAATTAATTGAATTATGTATACATAAAAGGTAATATAATGATATATGATGGGGAGATTAAAATACCATTAAAATACTAATTGTGATATTCATTCTAGAGAAACACTTTTCAAGACCTTTATCATCTAACCAGGTAGGTTATACCAAAGTTGGGTGCCATTGGATTGTCATATGTAAGAAAAAAAGTAATGGGTGACACTATATCATTATTGGTTAGGTTTTCCATATCATGTTCCACTAGGTTTTCTATTTTAAATATATTTTTTATGATTTCTCTCGGTAACACTTAGTTGGGAAACTGTTAGGAGGGATACAAGAGGAATAGAGTTGAGTTTATCCATATAATGGATTGGATAAAGGGTTATACAGTTAACAATATAAGAGTCATATATATTTATATTGGTATTATTTCCCACCCAAATAATTAAGTGATGCGAGAAATTTCTTTATTAGGAAGAATTCTATGTACAATATAGATCAAAACTCACTAATGGATACAACGATTTTTAAATGGGGCCATAATTTTACTAGGATCCCATTAAACAACAATCCTTATTAAATGGTTAATAATAAATTATTCTCATATGATAAAATATTATACATATATATATTATCATTATCATAAAGCTAATCTTAAAGACTAACCCTTGAAAGGATAAGCTTAATGCAATCTACTCATTAGAATGGTGACTTAAGAAAAGTTCTTAATCTAGATCAGCGATTTATGAAAAGTTCCTAATGAGAAATATATGTTCCATAATAGTTCCTTTTTTAATAAACAGGTTTTAAAGTGTCCAAAAAGTAAATATATATTCTTATAGAAGTATATAGTGATTCATTCAATGCTTCAAAAGTTTAAGATGCAAAATCGTTTCTTAGTTTTATGTAACTTATACTATTATTATCTAGGGAAATTATCCTAAAATTTGATTAAATTCATTAAATGTTAACCATTTATTCTCTATGTATTAATAATGAATGAAATTATGACTTGATTTTGGTAGTTTATGGACAATTCAAGTGGGTACATATTTATATTTAAAGAATAATAGTTAGTTGAAAAAGTTAAACAACATTTCTTCAAGAATGTAATCATGGGTGTTAAAACCCTGGGTTTTCAGGAAAGAAGAATAATGATTCGATCTGATTGGAGTATCCAATATATACATAAAGTATTTTTTGAAACTTCATTGATTATTTATGTCAGGTATGGATTCTATATAAATTAATTATTTCTATTTTGATAGGTTTGTGATACTGAAGGTATATTTTACAATTGTTGTAAATATAAAAGAGTTAAAAATAAAATGAGGAATTGTTTAAGATTTATGTATAAATTCCTGAATAAAAGAACTTATACATATGAATGTAAAATATTTTATCAACATCAATTGAATTGAAGTAATTTTTTTTGATAAAATAGTATTTATTAATTTTTTTATGATTCATCAATTTTTATATCATGTTTGATTAGAAGATATGGATAAAAATGTTTTATCTAGGATTAATGATTTTATATAAATATTTATTAAAATATATCGTAATGTGTTCCAGCCATCCATTTTTGTCATATTTTAGTAAATTATTCTTATTGAATGAAAATGTTGTAAACAAATAGAGTAACATATATGAAATGGAAAAAATTGTTTTTATAAATATTCCTACCTAACGAAAATAAAGGTTATTTCCTAACAAAAAAGTGGTTTTGTTTATTAAAATGATATTTTGAAATAGAATATAGTATCTAAGAGGATAGAGGAAGTATTTTTGGACTTAGAGAAGATTAACATTAACAAAAATAAATTACAAAAATCCTAAATTAATATGTTTTCCACTTAATATCATAAAATGTTTAGGATATGTGATAGTAAAGAGAAATTTAAATTGTTACATTTATTTACAATTTAGAAAGTGTATATCACTATATTACCGGTTTTAGATAAAATTTTTTCACTTAATATGCTAAAAGAATTCATGATATGTGGTTATTTATAAAAATATAATGGGTTATATTTAGTTATCCTGAAAAATAAAAGACACTATTTCTTAAGAGATTACATCATTAAAATGAAAATTAAATTAAAATTTATATCATAAAAGATTCAATCGATGTGGGTAAAGAGAAATGTAAGAGTTAAATTTAGTTACCATGTTAATGTAATTTTTAGTAAATCCTAAATGAGTTTAGGAGGTCTGATAAAAAATAATGTAAGTAGATACATTAATTCTAGGAAAATTTTGGGGGAATAGGGTTCCAAGGATGATAATGATGAACTTATAATGATTTATAAGTAGAAAACATAAGTTGATATTGTAATAATTTATTTTCTGAAGTTAAAAGGTTTGAATATGTTTGATAAGTTGAAAAATTTACAATATGATTCTTAAATCTCCCCATTATTGAAAAATGGATTTCTTTATAGATGTTTCCCACTAAAGGGATAACAGAATTGTTTTATCAAATGGTCACATAGTGATATAATAGGGATTATGTATGATTTAATGTGTTAATAAACTATAGATATAGTGGTGGAAAAATGGATTATTTGGATGATTTTTATTTATGATATGTTAAATATATGATTATATTGGGGTTTTTAAACATTATTAAAGATTTTATGAATATTAAAATGTATCAAATTGAATGGAAACATACATTTTATCATTATTTATTGTTATATATGTAAAAATATATATATATATATATTCATTTCATGAAGTTAAATGATATTTGACCTCACAAATTATGAATTTTTGTTTAACTATAACGAATTTTCATCAAGGATTATTATAGGCTATGATAAAATGTTAAGGTTAGGGTGAGTAAGATTATTATATAGAGGTATAGAATATGATGATGAGGTATAATACAAACATCCTGATTCTTTGTGTGCACTAGATGACCCACTAATTATACAACATGGAGTGCTATATAGATGATTTTTTTATAATAGTTTTACAGGGATAATATTTCAGACTCCACTACATGAGGGTTTTGAGATACCTATAATGAGAACCTTTATACATTTATAATGTACTTAAACAAGTATACATATTGACCATGCAAATATGGGGGTCGTTGTGCATGTTTCTAATCATGTTGTTGATTAGAACATAACCAAATGGGATTTGTCCTCTCATATAACGTGTATGAAATCATGGACCTTGATGAAGATATATTGTGTGGGTGTGAGACCGTATATATATATTATATATCTATCTACATAAGATACATTGGTTGTAAAAATTTGTAATGATGAATGAAATGTGATGTATTCATTGATCAAATCAGCCTATACTATATGAATAAAGAATATATGAGTTGGCTATATGGGATTGACATGATCTATGTCCCATGGTCACTTTATGTCTTTGAAAAAGGTAAAATAAACGAATTCACACACACTCATATATATATATATAACGTATCGGTGGAAACAATTAAATAGATACCTGAGTTTGAGGAATACCATGTTAGATCCCTTTATAGCTTGTGTAGAAATGATACTTTACTAGAGGTTACTCTTTTCTCTCACCTATAGATCCAAAGATTTGTATATTTTTCAATAATATAAAGGTCTGTGGGATCACACTTTGTGGTTTAGGAAATGGGTATTGAGTTTGAATCAGAGAACTACTGAAAAAGAGTATTAGATATTATCCAAAAAGTGTTTTGGATGAGTGGTCAAAAATTATTACATAGGATGTAATAGAAGTTGAAGTTAATAATAGATTTCCAAGTGTGTTTTAGATGATATTCAAAAGGATTTTTTGATATAGTTTCACACGTTATTGTATATAATAAAATATAAGGTTAAATTTTACAAATTCAATTAGGATTTATTGAAAGTGGGATATTGAAGGATAAATTCTCTAAATCAATATTTATATATGATTTATTTAGGGGATGTATTTCATTTTTCATGAAAATAATGATTCACATGGATTGAGTAAATTATTTCACGTGTTATGGACACCCAAACCATTCACCCTTATATGATGTCATTAAATGAAATAATTTTATATTTATAAGAAATGTACATTAATTAAAATCATATTATTCATGAACTAGATATGAAAATTAAAAATATTTTTTAATGCATGGGATAATGAAAGAACCACCCATGAGTGTCTATGGGTTATATATAAAACAGAAAACTATTTGATGGTATGGTGGGAGGATATTCAGCCAATAAATCCTAATAATCCATTTCTATCCTTTATTTTACTCCTTTTAATTTTGAGATACTAGTATATAATAGTGAAAGGATGAATCTTGTATGAACATTAGATGATTCATATTGGCGCGTGGATACACCATAGAGGTGGGATGATTTATCTACTTAGTGATATTAATCAATCCATATATTGATGATGAATATGTAGTAAAAGATATTTATTGTATGGTAAACATGTTTTACAAAATTTTTTCATTTTAGTATTTTACACAGCTTCATGTTATTCTTCATGGAGATCGTTGGACAAGGGGCTTTCAATTTCTTCCACTACGTCAAATAATTATTATTAGACTCATAGAAAACCCATAAAAAGTGTACATATCATAGACATATTAATATATACCATGATTGATGATGTTAATAGATGAAATCAAGATAGTAAGGTAAAATCTATCAAATTAATATATAAAAGGACAGATTTTTCATAAGATATTCTTGAGAAACCATGTGAAAAACCAAAAAAGCTAACCATGTCACCAAAGAATATATTATTATTCAGCCAACTCATTTAGAAATGGAATGAAATATAAAAAAAATTAAAATAAGATTTGTAACAACCTATATAATTAGAAATAATTTTTTCATTCTAGAATTATATAGTTAAATTCATTATAAATGTACAATGATGCAAGTGGTATTTATATAAATTAAGGAATTTATACTGATGAAATAGTAACTTGACCATAGGATAGTAACATGACCACTAGGAATATTAATATGGATAATAGAATAGTAATATGATCTAATAAATTTTTTGTAAATTTTATCCATTTTATATGTAAAAATATGATATATTTATATCACTAAATAAGTAAATAATTTTTTTGAAAATTAAAAATTATGCGTTGTTTTTTTGTAAGTTACAAATATTTAATTACAAATTTGTAATTAATATAATTATTTAAAAGACAATATATTTTCATAAAAAAATTCATAAATTAATATTTTATTTCTTTGTGATTATAATATAATTTTATGAGACCTTACATAATTTTTCATAGTATTAAACATTTAGTTAAAGTTTCAAAACTGGTATTTTTAGAATAAATTATTATTTCAATTAAAAATAAAATTTATCATATTTAGGAAAAAAATTCTATAAATGGAGTTTAATTTTTTTAATTCTACACATTGAAAAATGGTTAGGGTTATTTTTTTGGGGTTTTCTAAAATACTTGAATTTTTGGTGACCAGTGAATTATGGTAATTTCCGTTATAAGCTAAATCCATGATTTATTGAGTCATAAATGATGTTAAAATGATTTAAGACTAAAATATCAAATAATCTTTCATTATTTTAATATATTTAGTGGTAATTTTAAGACTATTCATTGTCTTATGAAAAAAATAATAAACTAATGAATAAAATAATGAGAAAACACCCCTATCCTCCACTATAAATACCACCCTCCCTACCTTTTCTCATCACACCTCAAAGCCCAATAGATTATTTAATTTTCTCCATATTCACTTTACAATCCTTTTACCCACGTACAAGGACTTTTTTTCTCACAAAAAGGACAAAACCAAAGGCCATAAAGAGGTTCTCATGGAGGAGAATTCAAGAGGTAAAATCATCTTTGATTTTCATTTATTTTCATTTCAATTCATTTTCTTTTCTTATACTCTCTTCATCCCCACATATTCAAGTGGCCTAAAAACTCAATTATCTGATATTTTTTTTATATTATCATGGTTATTGAAAAATTCATTATAAACTTCTTCCCCTATCCCTTTTACTCCAAAAATGAGAACATCATCTACGATTTACGATTTACTACAATAGTGGAAGATACACATTCATTTCTCATTAGCACCATCAAGTAAGGTCATAAAACAATTATCATGGTTAAATAATATTTTATTATAAATATTATGACTTACGGAAAGTTTTTTAACCATTATATAAACATTATATTAAATAAAATGATTGAAGCTCATGATGGTCTTAAAAACCACCCAAATGAACTAATTTATTTTCTTTAATGTTTTATTTAGTGATTCATCCTCATATAAGGGAGAGTGATATATGATATAATTTAAAATTATGGAATCATATTAACAATATTTTAGTAAACTTTTGGAGTTTTTCTTCCATTAAAATAGAAAATCTATAAAGAACTAACCATGGAAACCATGAAATAAATACACAAAAAACAATGAAAATGTAGGAATATTTTTACAAAATTGGTGGAATGGTGTTATAATAATATCATATAAGTAATTATAAATACTAATATATATATTTAATATATTAATATCAATCTTTAACCCATTATAAAGGATGTCTGATAACTTTTTATTTAATAAAAACCTGAGGTAAAAGAATTCTTAACCCAATTTCCATTCTTTGGGTTAACCATGTACTTTAATGAATTTGTGGTGATAATTTTATTTATGAAATTAATTATGATGATATTATGTTGTATTATTTTCACATACAATTTATACATATATTCCGTAATTTTATCAATTATCACATCAAATATATGATATTTTAATGGTACTTGTCTTTTAAAAACACTATTTTTAATTTTGATTTTTACAAAATTCAAAAAAAAATAATGATGCAAGTACTCGTATTTTATGATTATGTTATGGTTGTTTGGAATTACTTGTGATGAAGGGTCTAAACTATATATCCCTCAAATTAAGTAGGTATATTTATTTCTGTGGTCGATCATAAGGTTACTCCATGTGTAACTGTGATGGTTACACAATAAGGCAGCTATGCTGGTTACATCATAATGTATCAATAAGGGTTACATTATAAGGTTTCCATGAGGGTTACAAAACATATGGTATCCTAGAGGTTTAGGATTTTATATAAGTAATTCTCTATGTTACCTTTATGGTATTATTTATGTTTTCTATGTTTTATGGAAATCTCTTGTTTTCACAGTGTAACTATATGATACTTTTTGGGTGATAAGTATGTCTTTGTGAAAATGATTTCGTATCATAATAGATATTCATATACTAACGGTTTCTATACTTCTTTTAATTTCCCTTACTTATATTTTTGTGATCATCACACATTCTAAAATGTTTTTCATAGGGTTTAAGGATTGGTAATATAAACTTAGAATCCAAGATGAATTTTTCGAAGAATTTTCCGGAAAAGATTTTATATTTTTATGAAATAGTTTTTTATTATAAGAAGAAATGGGTACTGTCTTAGAATTACCGAATAATTATTCTTGTTGGTTGATATATAAGAAATATAACATAATTTTATAAAACTTTGAACCTAAAATATCTTTCGGAATGTGAATAAGTGAATTATAATAAAATTTACTATATTATGTAATGTTTAAGGTTGTGTCCTTATAGTTGGTATCAAAGCAAGGTGTAGATAACTTTAGGGATTAGGATGGTGTTAATAAAATTCCATAATTTATTTTTACCAAATTTTTATGATGAAATTATATTTAATTTTAATATTACCATGTTGATTTATCTATGATAAGTCTATATATAATGGTTCTCCACAAAAGAAACAAGGAAGCTGAAGTAGGACACACTTAGAGGATGATATCTTTCTGAATCCGCAACCTGGAAGGGTGGGAATTAGAACTAATCAGTTTGTGGCTATATAAATTTATTCAAATTATACAAATTATATTTTATTTAATTTTCCTGAACAATTATATACACATGATATTAAATAAATTGATTCAATTTTTTGATGGTTGTAAAAACCTCTAACATAAACTAATTCATTTTCATTAATGTTTTTCCAAATGATTCATCCTCATATTAGAAAAAATTATATATGGTATCATTTAAAATTATTCAAAAAACTTTACACCATTTCATTACATTTATAGAGTTTTTCTTCCATTCAAAAAGAAAATTCCTATTGAACCAACCATAGAAACCTAAAAACTTATGCATTCAAAATAATGAAAATAACAAAATATTATTACTAAATGGGTGGAAAGTTGTCATAATAATATCATATACTTAATTATAAATATGAATATGGTTAATTAATATATTAATAACACCCTTTAATACATTATAAAATCGTTTGGACCGTGTTTTGTGTAAGACAAACCCAACGTAATGGAATTTTTAGCCCAATCTCCATTCTATTGGTTAACCATCTAGTTTAATGATTATGTGGTCCTAAGATTATTTTTCAAATTTATTTTTATTATATTATGTTTTATAATGTTTATTTATATTTTAAATACATATTAATTTCTTTTTATCTATTCTCAATTCAAATATAGAATATTTGTATGGGTCTTTTCTTAAAAAATCCTCCGTAAAATTTCTATTTTTACAAAACTCAAATAGAATTTTTTTCTGGGGAAAGTATTGTTGTTATATTATTATGTTCTAGTTATTAGTATATTTATTGAAAAGGGTGGTTCATTTATCTCCCTCAGGATAATTTTTTGTGTTGATATTGGAGGATAACTGTATGGTTACTCCAAGTGTCATTATTATGGTTACACCATAAGGTAGTAGTGGGGGTTACATCAGAAGGTAGCCCTGAGGGTTATGTTGTAAGGTATCTGTGAGGGTTATAAATCATATGGTATCTATGAGGTTTAAAAATTTATGTAATTAATTCCCCAATTTACATTGATGGTATTATATATATATATTTATGTTTTATGGAAATCTCATCTTTTCACAAAGTAACTCTACGATAATTTTTGGGTGAGAAGTTTTTCTTTGTGAAAATGATTTCATATGTTTTTATGTATTCATCTACCAATGGTTTATTTCCATATTTTTATATACCTTAATTACCTTTTATTTCTCATTATAGGTTTTAAAATGTTTTTAACAAGGTTTAAGGATGTGTAAGAGTAAATGATATTCTAAGATGAATATTGTGAAGACTTTTCATGAAAAGATTTCATGTTTGTTTTAAAACATTTTTATTAGGGAAGAAAAGGATACAATTTTAGATATACCAAATTGGTATGATTTTGGGTTGATGTTTATGAATTATTTCCCAAATTTATAGAACTATAAACCCAAAATATCTGTTGGAATGTAAAGAAGTTAATTATAATGAACTTTATTAGATTATGAAATGTCTAAGTCCATGTCCATATAAAATATATGTTCTACAGGGAAATTAAAAATTAAAAATGAATAATAAATCTAATTTAAAGAGAGTTTTTAAAAAATTACTGATTCAAGAGTTGTTGAGGAGTTTTTTGAACATTTAAGTAGGCTAGACACAATTCAAAAAACTATTTGATCACACTACCAACCAAAGTGGATATCCTTAATAAGATAAATCTGGAACAAAAATATACCTATGATTTAATAGATAATGTATATAAAGAAATTTCATATAAATAATTATCATAAAATGTAAATAATTAGATTAAGAATAAAATAAGTATTTGTTTCGAATGTGGAATTCATAGTGGAAAATAAAAAGTATAATAATGTTGAGTTCTCTCATATTTAAAAAAATAAAAGGAGTATGTTGGTTAAGAATCAATTATCGACAAGATTGTTCCCATTGAGTATATTTGGAATCTAACCTTATTACCATAAATATATTTTTTTATATAAGGAAATTAAGGTGATGTGTGTTTTGAGGGGGAGAAATAATTAAATTAATCTTATTGTGGGATTTCATAAAAACATATTGATCCATCAAATATTGATCCTAAAAATTGGCATCTTAAATAATATTTGAGGAATTGATCATTCATTATAGAGATGTTTTTTAATGTACCCTTTAGGGGATAAAAATATAGAGGAGTATTTTGGAAAGATAAAAGAAGTTATTATTTCATGTAATTTGGAATTTTTCAAAATTTCATAGAAAATTTCATTAACGAGATATGTTTTTATATTTTCTCATCCATTTTTCTAATAGAAATAATTTTGATGTTAAGGGGGATAATATATATTAATTAACTACATGATAAATGAGAACAAATTGATAAATACATGGATATTAATTACATGTGTTGAGAAATTGTTTAGTTACTGTTTTATTTGTACATTGAACATGGATCATGTCGACATATAGTTGATTAATAAGTGTCATAAAAAATTAATATAATTGTTTTCATTTTTTTTCAATTAGTATGATCAATAATAAAAGGAAGAAAATATACTAAAGTTCATTTTCAATATCGATATTGATTATAAATACAAAGGGAACTATTTCTGTGCTCTGGGTTGATGTTGGTGTTGTGTTTATTGTCAATACAAATTCATGTTACATTTTATTGAGAATAGAATATTTGAAGAGTATTTTTGTAACAAAGAATATGATAATACGGTAAGAATAGTTTGGTTGGAGAACTGTAGAAAGGGTTTTTACATGTATAGAGTTGGGAAATTTTTTTGAATAAAGTATATCTTGGATTTGGATCTTCCCTCATGAATAATTCTTGATAAATAATATTTTCAATAAGGGGGATAAATAAGTGAGGTTATTATATAAATTAATATAAGGTAATATGATTAATATAATACCATTGGTGATGTTGAAATAGTTTTTAGGAAAAATTAAAACATTCAAGCTAGGCCAGAATAATATTTTGTCACATGTGATTAACTCTAGTGGCTAAGGAAGTATAAGAATAGGTTTCTATGGATTATATAATATTCATCTAGTTGTTATGTCTGATTTACTTATTTGTTTTAAAGGCTATTTGAGAGACATATATTTTTCATGTGGGAGTAAATCTATTTTTTTATGAATAATACGAATAAAATTAAATTATTTTATACCATTTTATAAATATCAAACACCATGAAGTTAAAAATTATATAATAATATTTTTAAGAGATGAATAGTGCCCCATAATGAAGAGGAGAACACCAAAACGTAATATTTTGATTAAAAATTAGATGGAGTTGGTTCAATAAATTGAGATGATGTCAAACCATAAGGAAAAATGTATATGTAAATGTGTTATGATGATAGTGTTATAATATCACATCACATCAGAATGATTTTTTATGAAATCTCTTCATAGAAATATATTGAGAAATAAAAGTAATTTACATTGAAATAATAATTTCAATGTCATGACCCTAAATACATGGATAAGAATGAATATTTTGATAAAAATTGATATGTTTCCTCACCTATTAATAGTGTCATAATATTTTTTCTTGTAGATATGAAATTAAAATATGTTTTTTTGAAAAATTACTGGATCCAAGGTTTTCCAACACTCCCTGTGGTTCATGGAATTATCATAGCTACCCTCCCCACTAGCTACATGACAACTCATCCTGATCTTAATAGGTTATTCAATGAAAGTAAATTATGATTCCTAGATGGGGTATGTGTGTGTGGTGGGGGTGGGGGGATATGAATCATATTTAAACAATATGGGATTTCTCCCCAAACACAATACCTTTTCCAAACCTATGAGGAATTAATCCAAAGGGGAAAAATACCATGTATAGTTGGCTGGAAGGACTTGTTAGCTGGTATAAAAGTCAATGGGGGTAGCGTTAAACAACTTTTGTAAATATAATGGTGATATTTTTTGATCTCTTTTTTATAGTGTTCGATGATGTATATGACATGGGCTTATCACCCCTTCAATTGGACTCTTGGCATTGTGACATGAACCTAAGAGATCATGTCATGCCACTGAATTTTGTGTCCCATATGATGATAGGAGGAGTCACATCTATAAAATTAATACTGCATGGGATATATTACCCACAACAAGGACATTAAAAAATCAATGAGGTAGTGTGGAAAAGTAGATATTTTCATTTAAAGAGGTGTTTCATGACCTTCTAGTATCATTATTGCTATCAAAAGTTGTAATAATAAATTTAATACCAATTAAAAGTCCATTGTAAGTCACATCAAGTGTTTCTAATGTATATAAAGATTCTCATAGAAGAATTAAAATGGTTTCAGAGATATTTTAATGTATTTGGATATATCTGGAATATTTCAAATTGTGATAGAAATTCCACATGGCAAGTAGAGTAGTAGTTTGTGGAACCACAATGTAAGAATAATAGTCAAACCATGAATTGGATTGGAATAAAAAAAATTAAAATCGATTTATATTTCATAAGAGTAAAAATATATTATGTAAGTGTAATTTATATGAAATATAAGGTTTATTTCATTGTATATTTTTAAGAACTCATTACATAATAAAATATAGGCACCACACCTTGAAAATAGCTAGGCATATTTTAGTGGTTTTGGAAATAGTTATTCATATAATAAAATTATAGATCATGTAGTGAATTATTCTTGGGAAAATTCAATGGTTTTAAAAATTAATTATGCATGCGTATTAGAAATACTATTTCGATATAAGAGGGTAAATAACAAAAAATGAATATAAGAATGCACTGCAACTACATTCCATGAGAAGATACCATTCATTGGAAATTAATGTTATTTATATTTTAATATTATAATTAGGTATGCACCACAATGGTTCATGTCACTTTTGACTCATTTTATATTTTAAATTGGTTACGGAGAAACTATGTTATCACATCATGGGGTTGAATTCTATGTCATGATTTTGGAAATTTGGATAGTTTTAAAAGAAGTGATAAATTTTCGGTCTCATGATAATTTAATAGTTATTTAAGACACTATATGACTAATAATAATAATTTATATAGTGGAAGTCAATATGAATATTAATCATGTGTAAGAATTTTTGAAAAATAATTTGTAAGTTTTCATAGATTCGAATTTTGAATTTGGAATTCAATTATTTTTGGAGTATAAATGGTGATGGTTATGAAAATGAAGATGTATAACACATATAAAATAAATAGAGGAGTATTGAAGATATAACGAAATAGTATTAATAATGAAGTACATTTTATAAATTTAATTGAAAGGTAAATTGTGACCAATATAAACTATATTGATGATCAGGCTTGTAAGAAATGATTTTTGGAAAAATCACTAAAAATATATAAGTGAAGAAAAATCCATTCTAAAGAATACCCACTTCTATTTGGTGTTTTATATCAGATTGATGTCTTTTTGAGTTTGACCTATGTTTCAGTTATATATTTGTATCTGTCATCAATGTAGTGGGTAATAGAGATGATGGGTCCATAGACCTTAGATGATTACTATGATCATCCTAAATTTTATAATCACATACTCGTGATGTGGTGATTAATTATACTACTAATACATCATTGAAATGTTCTCTTTGGATGTAACTCATTATAAATGAATTAGTTAATATCATTTTGTTTTTTCCAATTTTTTTTGTATTTAATTATTCCTACAAGTTATATTTAAAGTGTCTTTATCAACACAAAGACAAGATCGTATTTTTCTTAAATAAATACATTATTTTTCGATACACCCAAATTCACCCACCCAGATAGGGTGTATAATACAACCATAGGTTTTAATAATTTATAGCAGAGCCACACGTTATTTGGAGAATTTGTTCAGGGAAGGAAAATGTCATGGTGAATATCATGAATATTAAGGTATTACTATTATTTTATTGGTGAAACTATCATCTTTGGAATAACATAATGAGATAACAGTGATGATTTATTGGACTATATTTTTACTCATAAGAAATAAACGAAATTTATGTAAGTGATTCCACTAAAATATGAATGAATAAAGATAATATGAATTTTTTAATGATGATTTTATGACTAAAAATTATTTAAAGGGATAATTTTAAAATCAAATATATATTATTATGAATTATGTTTCAATAGTTAAAGGGACATTGGGATAAATATCCTAATATATATAATGTTGATAAGAATCTTAAAGAATACAAATTGAAAGTTTTTCAAAATTAGTATGATGACCTGAGGGTTAGTTTTATGGAAAATGTAACAGGATTTTTCAAGATTCTTATTAATGAAGATGGTACAATACTAGGACTCGGTCATGAGATCAAGTACTATGATATTGTACTGAAAATCATTATAATTTTACCACAAATTTACAATCCAATATTGTTATCACTTGATGAAATTTACCTTATAGAATTATCCCATAAAAATTTTCACAGTAATATGGGTTCATATGAAATGAGAATAAAACTAAAGTGATCTTTTAAAAACTCATATAAAGAGGTAACAGTCAATGAATTTGTGAATAAAGAGGATCAGGAGGATGAAAATTAATATAATGTTATAGATGAGTTATTATCACAAGTGCAAATAAAATTTAAAATAGGTGAAATAATTTTTATTTGAAATTACCCATGGACTATTTCTATTGTTGGAATATCAAGCCCATTTATACTATTTTTACAAAAATATATAATTAAAATGATGTTGAGATTTAATTATCACCAAAATAAAAGTATAATTTTCTCCTAATAAGGATATTTAACTAATGTAATGGATGTGAATTAATTTTTAGAGGAATGTATTAGTAAGTAGAGAGGAATAATATATATAAAAATATCCATCAGAAGGAATTAAGATAGAGGTTATCTCAAATATAGAATATTCATTGATTGATTTAATGGATAACTCTAAAAATTATGTTTTAAAGAATGATCCTGTTGAGGGAGTTGGGAATATAAAAGTGGATTTGGAAGGGTTTCATGAGGATCATAATCTATATATAATTAATAACGGAAAAATTATATGTTTATTGAAGTATTATTCATGTTATAGTAGTGAACATGAATTATATTTTTGTCTTCTAAGAAAGGTATTAAAATAATATAAAAATAATAAAGTGAAATTTAAAGTATCTTTGAATTAAATACTGGATATTGTGGTAGCAACTAAGATCATTGATGACCTTAATATGTCTATCAAGAAGAATGAAATGAAAATCCAAAACATTAGGATGATGTTATATCCTAGATAAATAATCCTAAATTATATATTAAAACATATGGTTCAAATATGAATCTTATGTTTTGGAAATCATAAGATAATGTTTTGAAATAATGGAGTTATCGAGGCATAAAAAATTTAGAGGATCTAATTAGTGATCAAAGACCAAATTCTATGGGTAAATATGTTCTTTCTTATGAGTTTGGTGCATAAAAAGCAAGGTTATATAGTGTGAAGTGAAAAGAAGAGAACAAGAAAGGAGAAATTTATCATCCATCATGAATATGAAAATAATCAAGTAGGTATTTTAATGTATGATATTTTTAGTGAAATGAAAAAAGTTTATTTCCATTAATGAAGTGTCAATTTTGTTGGATTCTTGGAAACACTATGTCATATTATGGTGATGTTTAATGTTATATAATAATATAAGCTACAATAATTCAAAAAATAATTTTATTCAATATAATTTATATTTTAATATAAATTTTAAATGTGTACAATTTCAATTATTAATTTTTGTGGCATAGAATCGTATATTTTATAAAGATAAAAGGTAGACATTCCTATATACGTTTAAGGAAAATGGATTCAATACAATGTAATACAATTCCTTTGAAAAATAGGTTTTATGCTCTTAAATAATAAGAATTCGATTTTATTTCTTCTAATGAAGATAACAATAGGAGATAAAAAAAAGTTCTAAAACATTTGAAAATTACAATATTAGGAAATAATAATATTGAGACAAAAAAGTTGGAATAAATTTCTGTTAAATAATTAACTAATATTAGCATTTGCATTCCGGATTGTGGTTTTCCATCTCATATGATAGGGAATACGAATCCTTTGGAAAATGTAATGGGTAGAGTTGACAGAACAATACTTTTTAGAAATTATAGAAGATTAAATATTTATGTAAGTATATATCCATATTTGGATGTGGATGAATTGAGGAATACTAAAGTCCTTTATAATGATGTAATTCATCATAATTTATCGAGTGCGAGTTGGATATGTGGATTATGATTGAAATTGACATTAAATCATAAAGGTTTTAATTGCAATGGAATGGATGTGAATAATATTATGAAAGTTTAGAGGAGAAATGGAAGTCTATATATGGTAGATAGAATAGAGAATACTGTTATTATAATAGTGGATGAAGAAAACAATATATTGTTCCTAGGGTTGTGTCATTCTCCACTCAGTGTATGTGATTAGGACTAACGACTCTCCTGTTTGGAAGTTTATCTATTATCAAGCCACATACCACATTTGGGTATTTGGGAGAAACATGTATGACTACTATGAAAGGTATGGTCCAACCCATTTTATTAGAACTTTTACTTGTTAAATGGGTGTAGTGTCCCCTGAGGATAAAACTGTGTAGGTGGGATTACAAAATAAAGTAGTCTAAAGACACCTACAATCACTTGTGGACAGACTCATAGTCTTGAAAATGGTATTAGATACATGGGGAAAACATTGTAAAAACTCGAGTAACACCGATGAATATATTTTCCCACTAGGGTTGTGGAGTGCTGCCCTTGGTGTCTGTGACTAGACTAACCATTGTTCTTTCTAGAGGTGTCTATATTATAAAGCCTTAAGTCCCACATTATGACATTGAGAGGATTTCATACTCTAATAAGAAAAGTTCAATCCAAACCCTTTTATAAGGATTTTAAATAGGTATAATGATCTAGGGGGAGAAAACTATGTGTGTGGGATTCCAAAATCTAATAGTTCCTTAAACCTTAGTGCTCGTGGATAAACTCATGAGTTTTATAGAAAACCATGTTCCCCTATTATTTAACTCATATAAAGTGAATCATGTAGAATCAAAATTCATTGAATAGTTTAGGTGTTACTTAATTTAATGGAAATTACTTTCTTGGGTGGAAGAATGGAATTATACCATTTCTATTATCATAATATATTGAAGTGATTGATTCTGTCACTTTTGGTTATCCATTAATTACAAGAGACAAAGATATTAAATTTATATATAAAAGGAATATGAAGATAGATGGGAAATAATTAAAAAAAATATTATAATCATTATATCACAATGTGTTCAAAAAGGGGATGTAGATATTGAAAACTAAGGGAATATGTGATAATATTGAGAATATATTTGATAGAAAGATCAAGATAAAAGATGAAATGTTGAAAATTTAGATAGAAAATTTTGAAGATATCATAATGGATGAAGATGTGATTTTGATGACTAGTTCACTAAGTTTAATGAGATATTTAGTCATATAAGATTCCCTATAAAATATATATGATCCAACCATGGTAAAAAAATTAATGAGAAACTTTTAGGATAGATCTGACCCAAATTTCTTATATTTGGAATAACTAAAAGAAATATATCTTGATGAGAAACACAAAACACTATTGAATTATGATATGGTAAAATTACTACTAAGAATGAAAAATGATAAATATTAAATGAATTTGAAATCATTTAATAATTTAATGATTAAAGAGGAATAAATATTGAAGCCCCTAGGTAATTCATATGAAGAAGATAAGATTTATGAGAATAAAATGAAAATCATGGCTATAATATTTAAAAATCATAAAAAAGAAAAAAATATATATATGAAAAATATTAAAAATAAATTTTTTATATGCATAATAATTATATATTTTTATATATACTATCAAAACAGGAATAAATATATTGTTTTAGTTGAAGGAGAAGAAGAATAAATAAATAATGTAAGTGAAATGAATGATCTTAATAAAATATATAGTAAATTCTATTAAAGAAAAAAAGAAAAGATTTAAAAGGAAATAAAAGGAATGTTGAGTATAATGGAATAATAAAACTCTTCATTATGTTTTTATTATATGGAGAAATGTTCTAGAAAAGATTCTCACTTTATCAAACTTATTGAAAGAAAATATGATAGTTCTAGTACGCAGGAGATGAAGATTACATGATTCACAAGTTGAAGATAGAACATGAAGACTATGTTAAAAAGAACACTGGAATTAATACGGCCGGTAAAAATTTCATGAATGAAATCGAAAGTTGGAATAAAGATTAAGGTGATTTTCACATAAAGGGTAATGAGCCCATTGATGAGATTAATCTTACCAAAGTTAAAGCTTCTGAGAAATAGTGAATTATTATTTGATAAGAAAATATATTCATTAATTATGAAGAAAAGGATAATAGGTATAAATAAATGTGTATTAAATATAAAAATACACTTGAATAAACAATTTTTTACATTGACAATTTTTTTATGTTTGGTTTATGTTATCTCAAAATGTTGAGAAGCCTTGTTCATCGGCTTAGGTAAAACCTGCACCTGTTAAATGTATTTATTTAAATTTGTTCAACCTAATAGTATAGGCCTTATAATAAATTTTTGATATACTTGGGGTGAGGTAAACCTCCATAGGAAGTCTAATATCGTTAATTTTAGGGTGAGTTATCATAAAATTAAAGGCTCTTTAAAACTAATGAAATATAATTAATTTTCTACCAAAAAATTAAGTATATTTTCTAAGATAGAAAAAATAAATATGTTAAATAAATAACTTATAGGGTTATTATAATTATTTTTTATCATATTTAAATAATTTTTTTAATTTTATAGTATATATATCCCTTGGAATCAATTTTTGATGGAGTTTAGGGAGAGATACTCTAAAAACATGAGTAACATATCTTGTTTAAAGCAATAAAAATATAAATAATAGAAATTGTACCTATTGAAAAACTATTTAGGAATCTTGAAGAAATATATGGATGATGTGACCAACAAGACTACTTTTCATAATAGTATATAACAATTGTTTAAGGTAAATTATAATGGATTATAAAAGGAAAGAAGGAATCAAACGAAAGTAAGAAAAAAGATATTTTATTTTTAGTGTTGTTCCAAAATCTAGAAAGAGGGGAAATCCTTGGATCCATAATAGTAGATGATCATAAAAAATTATAGGATATACCATTATTTTAAAATTCATTAAATATTATTATGGAGGTTTAGTGACCTTTGAAAATAGAATTTATTTTAAAATCAAGGGAGTTGGTTCTATTATGATTGAAGCTAACTGAATAAATTCCCAAGATGATTAATTTTTTAATGTTATCCAACACAACCATTTTGAGTGAAATTAAATTATTTAATGATGAAAATAGGATATTTTTAAGAATAAAAATTTTCTCATTATAATATTTGAATATGGAAAAATTATCAAAACATGAGAATACAATAATGGTTTTTTACATTGGAGATCCCTCTAATTCATGATATATCCTTCCCTAGGATGAATATCATCTCTAAAACAAAATACATGGCCTCATTAATCAAAATAATATGATAAAAATATATAAATTAAATATTTCTAAATATTTACCTTAAATAATTCTTGATAAAAAATAGGTATTCACATTCATTCAAAAGGGAAAATTGTTAAAGGGTGACACAAGAAATATTTATTAAGACCTTTAGAATTTTTATACCAAAATATTTTTGGACCCATGAGAAAAAAATATATAAATGGTGAATTTTATTTTATAACATTAATTAATTAATGTTTAATTATTAAAATGGTATTATTTATAAATATTATGTCACATGTAGTGGATATTTTCAATATTTATTGAGGAGATTTTGAAAGATAAATTGATATTTAAATCATATAGTTGTGAATTGATAATGGGAAGGAGTACACTAGTATCTCATTTGAGCCTTACCATGGTATGTATGGGATTAACATCGATATAACACTTCTTATAAACTAAAAAAATATGGTTGTTGGGAGAATAAATAAATCCCTCATAGATTTGTGGGGAACTATGCCTGCTGAGCTTGAGAGTTCAAAATTCCATTGGAGAACAGATCTATGCACAATTTTAAACATTAATAATAAATGGTTTAGAAGATAAAACTCAAAAAATGTCTTATAAGATATTTTCTATAATAATAAGACAATTGGGATTCAATTTAGAGTTTCCAATAGCTATTTGTTGATCAAAATTGAAGGCTCCAGTATAGGAAAATTTGATGATAAAGTCATGGAAGGTATATTTCCTTGGTACCTATCAAAATTGAAGAGATAAATATGTTGGAATAAAAAAAATTCGAAAAATGGTTTATTGTTATGATTTAAATTATATTAAAAACCCACCCATAAATAATATTCTATATGTAATAGTTTTAATTGAATGTGACCGATTGATTAAGAATATTTCCAGATAGAACAATTAGAAATTGTTTGGTTCTAAACCAAGAGTAGAATATGATTAATAAAATCAAACCAATGATGAGGAAATGTCTATTGATAATGAAAAATATATGTTTCGTTGGATTATGATAAATGTGGAGTTAGAGAAAATCATTAGAGAATTTTCTACACCAGTGAAGACCAAAGGATATCTAAGAAATTATAAGCCTGCAATATAATCAAATAGATGAAATATAAGGACTAAAAATCAAACATAACATAATTTTTCAGATGAACAACATTCTATGTAAGAATCTTTTAAACCTAAGGATTTTTTGGGGATATGAATGAAGAGAGGAGTTATACGAAACAAATTTACCTAGTATTTTATTATAATAGCTAATGATAAAAATGTAATTAAAGTCAAGTGGTTCTTTAGGATCAATATGAATGACAAGGAAAAATTTATTTGGAAAAAAGATATAATTTTATTTAAGAGATATTATCAAGTAGAATGAGTTGATTTTGAAGAATCCTTCACACCAGTTACAAGGTTGGAACCTATCGGGATGGTCCTTCCTATGGTTTCCCACATGCATTGTAACTTGTTAAAAATGATCTTAAATCCACATTCTAAAATAGTTACCTCTACGAATATGTTTAAATTGATAAGCCTGAAGTTTTTGAGCTTGATAATGATGATAAAAGAGTGTGAACATTTAATAAGGATCTACAAAGATTTAAAAGGGTTCCAAGTGAATAGTATTCAGGGATTGAAATCAACATCAATGGGTCAATAATCATTAATGGAAAAGTGTAAATAAACAATTTGAAATCAAAAAATGAATATAGGTACATTAATTATAATTTAATATGTTGATGATATCATTTTTCTCACATGATCATTAGAATTCAATTAAATAATATTCATATCAAATGAATCAAAAAAATTGAGTTTTCCATACATTTTGATATAAGAAACATTTTGGGATTAGAAGTGATGAAAATTGAAATTTGTTTCTTCTCTTAAGATAATTATTCTTGAGATCCATTCAAGAATTTATAAATTTATTATTAAAATATATTTTATATACCCATTCATGTGGGGAATTTGTTTTCTAAATATGTTTTTGAAATATTGTATATTAAAGTGAAATTAGAAGATAGACATAACCCTACATTATCTCACAGCTTCAGGACTAGATATTATAATTTTTGTGAGTCCTTATAGATATCATATTAACCCTTTGAAGACAAATTTTATGGATGATAAAAGGGTACTATGATATGTCAAATTTGCAATGAGATACGTGATTCTCTATATGATAGGAAGTGATTTAAATCATTATGGGTTTACTAATACAGATTGGGAAGGAGATTATGATGATAAAATTTACACTTATAGTGGAATATTTATATTATAATATAGTTGTGTGAGTTGTCACTATAAGAAATAGAAATCAATCACATTGAGTATTATAAGTAAAAAATATATTTTTGAAAAAAGTGATTTCACCCAAATGATTTGGATTAAAGAGAAATTAATTGATTTATAGATGAATAATGAAAACATTTATATTTCAATATGATAATCAAAGGGAAATATACCTTTATAAACATCATATGAAACACTGTAGTTCTTATAATATTGTTATTGGATTTCTATTCATCAAGAAGGAGAAAAACAAGGATTAAATTGGTTATTTATTATATCTTGAGATCAATTATGATATATCTTCACCTCAATTTCCATGAAGGGTATATTTGAGACACTGACCCTGATCATGGGTGTTAAACTACATATATATCATTAAATGACATTAGGAGGACCCCCACTAGTCCATGTATTGTGTGGTCAGTGGTGGATAAATTGTGTAGACCTATTCAATTAAAAAGTGCAATTATTTTGTTAACTATTATATTTTAGTTCCTATATTTAATGTGGAAAGGGGGAGTTGTTTAATGTGTTTAGTTCATGGATTGACTGTTAGTGAACTTTATCTCTTTTCAAAAATGATTCTTATCATCGAGAAATGGAGTTATCTAAAAAAACCTTAACCTATGGTATGGTGTTAAGATGATTTAATTTTGATAAATGGTTCGATTTAGTGTCTCTTGAATAAGAATAAATTTATTAGATGGTTTTGAGAAATTATATCATGGCTTCAAAAGAAAACCAAATGGTAATATTTGAGTTCACTTTTATTTCATGATATTGTCATTGATTTCAAGCCTGTATGAGAAATGTGCTGGGTTGTTTTAGAAGGGATTTTGATGATTTATGAAGTGGAATAATGTATTTATGGATGATTGTTATTAATTTAAAAAGGTTCAAATTGATTATTTGGAAGTAGAAAAATAGCAACGTATTGTACCATATAACTTATGGATGGCATTAAGAAAGAAGAATAAGTCTTTGTCTTAATTTCTGTTGTTAAGTTTTGAGTATTATCCATTTTTAGTGTATTTCTTCATTATAAACCTTTAAGGTGATCTTAAAATTTTGCTTATTGAATATATTGACCTCATTTCTATAAAATTTCTTCATTGTATGACTTTACAAAGTAATAATTCCATGAATATGAGATTCCATAGACCTACCCTCCCAGACGTAGTACTAAAAATATGGATGGTATCATAAGAAAATATAATAAGTGTATCATAACTAATAAAAAAAATACAATAATGAAATAATCCTTTTAATATTATTTGATAAATAACTTTGAAAAAAAGAAGAATATGTATCCCACTTTTGAAATGATTGAAATTTCATTGGAAATGTTTTCTTTAAAATTTCTAAATTATATCTTAATAAATTTTTTTAAATATTATCCTGTAAAACCAAAGAGGTTTTTCAAAAAATATATTTATAAAATCAATAAATTTTTAAAATCATTATGTGAGAGGAAATAAAAACATCAAAGATTTCTTTTAAAAATACAAACCATTAAATTCCATTCCAAATTAAAAATTCATTTTTAAAAATAAAAAAGGTTAATTTAGAAAAATATAATGAATATTTCCTTTATTTTCAAAATTATTAATAATTAAAAATCACTTTGAAAACAATTTCAAAATAGGAAAATTAATCTTTTTAATGAATAATTATTGTAAAATAATATGTTCAAATGGAAAACATTAAAAAGAGGTTATTTTCATAATTATGAAAAAAAAAACTTATATAAAATGTTAAAATATTAATTTTTTTAAAAATAAATAAATTAAAATATTATAAAATGAACTTAATTAATTATTTAATAAAATAAATGTAAATAATTAAAATAATCAATTGAATATTTATATAGAGGATGAAAATTATCGACCAAAAAGAAGAGGTGGGGTAAATTTCTCTCAGAAAGATTACATTAGGTAAATAATTTACCAAGGGAAATTAATTTTTTAGTGGAATTGTAAAACTAAAATATTAAAAATGGGATAATAAATCGGTTGGGATTTTATAGATAAAATTTTCTTTTTTCCCCATATGGAAATTCATTCATAACAATATCGATTTGAATATTATATTTTAAATAAACCATTTCAAATTTATTACCTTTAAATTAGATAAACCATGAAAGGTATATCATAATATGGATGTTTTAATCACTATTATTTCCTTAAAAATAAATACGTGGGTATTAGATACAGTAGAAAAGATAATTTGTTGTGAATATGAAGGATATCTCAATGAAGTGAAATTGAGATGAGGAAACCCTTACCTTTAATCTCGAATTCCAAAAATGTGTATTATCCTAATATAGAATAAACAGAAATATCATAATAACTCATTTAAAAACCATATTAAAGTATATAACCACTTTTAGTATTTAGTTATAATCAATTATTATACATTCAATAGTCAGTTATCACTCATCTTCTTTATCTGATTTGGTAATTCTGGTTGTTTCACACATGTTTTTTAATGGAGATGTAAAACATTATTTTTTCAAACTAAGTTAAAAATTAATTTATAATAAAATATATTTAAATTATAGTTTTTCAATTATCCATATATCCTCAACTTCATTTTATGGGAATAATGGGCAATTTTAAGGAATGAGATCGAGGAAGAACTTTTTCAGGTCATCATCCAATATTATCATATTATGTTATAATGATCCTAAATTTTTACATAGTAATTTTAGAAAGATATTAAGGATAGATATTATTTTCTAATTTCATATATATTAATTATATATTTTTCAAAACCATCAGTGTAAGGCTGTTCTGAAAGATGATATTTGTGGTTTCATGGAAGCATTAGTTTGTATGTAAATATATACGATATATTCATTTTTCATATGAGAAAATGAATGTATAATGTTTTGTATCATTTAATAATATTAAAATAGTTCTAAAAATAATACTTTTTTTGAACTATACATTTAAGGAGGTGATCATACTAAAACACATTGTTTGTAGAGCTGGAAATTTTCACGTATGCATGTATGATGTTTTCAATCACCTAATGAGAAGGGAGGAATATAGATAATGATTATCCAATAAAAATAATATCCTTTTAGTATAATAATGATATTAATGTTATTATTTTAATATTAAACAATATAATTTTATGTATAAAAATAATATGAGGAGAAATATAAATGAAAAAGAATGATTTGAAATTCTTTAAAATACATCAAACTTCTTTAAAAAGTATTTTAAACATTTGAAGAGTTTTCTTTTGAGGACACTATAATATATTGGATGTGTCTTAGAGTATATATGGTGGATTTTATTTGATTTTGGTTGAACTAAAGGGATTGTTCAGTGAATATAATTGTGGTGGAGAATATATTCTTTTATAAGTGAGGGGAGTGCTATTTTGATAATAAAGGTGAAATATTCATGGAAGTAATTCCAAATGTGGTTAATGATGGTTATAAGAAATGTTTTGTTCTAAAATTTTTTTTACCTCACACTTGGGTATTAGTTTTGATTAATTTTTGGCGTTTTTTCCTTAATTTTAACTTTTACGGTAGTTTTGTTTTACCATAATAAAACATTTTTATGCTCTGTAAATTTTCTCTTACCTAAAAATAAAATTTCCCTTATTAGGGAATTTGGATATTATTATTTAAAATATTTTAAGAAATATTATTAGACTAAATTTATAGATGTTTTAAAAAATATTATTATTAATAGTATTCTTAAGAAAATAGATTTTTTGGGGAATGATTAATTAGGGTGTAGAATGTTAATCTTAGGCTTTTAAATTAAAATGAATTTTTTAAATGAATAATATTACTTACTAAATAGTTATTTTTTTTGAAAAAGAATTCATAGATTTTTTATTAATTCATATATCATAATTTAGTCCTGTGTGTAAGAGTTTTTTTAAAAAAATACATTGTACTATTCACATAAAAATCAATATTTTCAGAAAAATCACAAAAATTATATTTAGGATAATATTAACCTAATGAATAAAAAATGTAAATTAATGTATAAAATTTAAGAATTTATATTTTAAATTAAAATAAAAAATTGATCAAAAATATTCTTTTATAAAAAAGGGTCATTTAATCTATATGTATTATTAATCTAATTGCATATCAATTACCAATTAAATAAATGTTAATATATTAGTTCGTACAATAAAATATTACATATGATCATAATCATATTTTAAAAATGATCAATTCAATTTATTGGGTTAAAATAAACAACACATTAATATAATAGTTATTTGAAAAAAATAATCATTTTTAAAATGAAACCATATTAATTATATATCATCTAAATGAAGATTTTTTAATTCATTACTATATTTTGACTTAATTTACCTTTTATTTTACTTAATATTTTCTTAATATTTTTAACCAAATATGTAACAACTTGTTTTAATTTGGTGTATCATGTAGAGTAAGGTATTATGTACAAATATTTTATTAAATAAGAATATATAAACAAATATTGGGGTGTTGTATTCTACACCTTAAATAAATTAAACACAAAAAATTATAATTTCTCTCACTAATGAATATTGATGATGAGATTATTATTATTTCTTAAATTGATATATAATTTCTAATTAAATATCAACCCCAATAACTTATTTTAGACTGGGAAACTAATATCATGATATATTATTATGATTAGTATAGTGGATGTAATATTGATAAGGAGTTCATAATTACACTTTCACTGAAAAGTGGTTATAGGTTGGTTTATGATAGAAAATGTGACTCCCTTTTATGAAAATTGATATGGTATCTATATATAGAGAGATAATAAATGTCATAAATAACATAAAATTCCTCTAATGGAGGAATATTAAGATTTTTGTGAATTCAATTCCGAAAAAAACATGGGATTAAATAAGAATACAACTAGAGGTTTTATATGATTATTCCATATGAAATCATTGGGGTGGGGATTTGATTCTTTTAGAATGCTTCCTAGATATTAGAGAGTTCCTAAAATTAAATTCCAACAAGACATGAAAAACTATAGAGTGGAGGGTAAGTGTCCATTAATTATCTCGATTCACTTTATTGGGAGTATTTGCATAGAATCTTCTATAGTCTCTTGGAATTATAAGGTTTTCATGCCTATTATCCACATTATCCTTTGAGTTAGGGAATAAATTTTCATAATTCCCAAACTCCATGCATTTAGATCATTTATTTCTGGGTGATGTATTAGTTGGGTAACATTATATATTATATTTTATTGGATAACCTCATAATATCTCTTCTTCGATCATGAGGTCGATGGAAAACCCTTCCATACATGAAACATTTTGTTTCTACTTTCAGACATTCACCTGGGTTATTTTGAACACATTCATAACATATGGGAAGTTGGATATTCTTTAAACTATGGTCATTTTCACCTAGACAATAATGAAACTCTATCCTTATCACATTTGGAGATTCATGTATTTTTTTAAGGTTTACGTTGTTAATCATACCACCTAATTTATGAGTGATAATAATCATAATATTTTCAACACCAACTTCCATCCTATTTGGTTTCTCATTAGTAAAATCACTGTATTGGACATAATATTCATTATTAACATAGCTTCTACTCAATATTTAAATTACCAAGATAAATAATATTATAATTATAATAAAAATTATTTTGTTCATAAAAGGAAACTATAAAACTAAAATAATCAGCTCATAAATGAAATGCAGAACATTAACTTATGAAAATTTATGTTTCAATATTGGTTTTACATGGAACCATCCTAAGTAGGTTCTATAAACTAAATATATTCAAATAAATAATAATGGTTTATATAGATAATTAGAATTACCCAACCAATATCCCCTTGCATGGTTAAACTAGGTGTGTGGTTATGCCTATTTTTCATACACTTGGTTAAGATCATGTTAATACGCAATGGACCTTTTCAGCCATCTTACCCCTAGGTGGATCTATCCTAGATCCCGCATTCACATGTCTGTATCCACACAAATATTTCATTTATTGGAAACCACACAATATATAAATTACCAAAAAATATGATATTTACTATATCTAGACTTATCCCAAGGGTTATCATTATGTTTTTTAGTCATAATAACCTCAAATAACTAAATACTTTTTTGACGCCAAATGAGATTCCCCATATTATTAACCCTAAACCTAGTGCCAAAAAACATCATTTAATCATATTTTTTTATTAAAACTAAGATAATATAAGATAAAATTCCATATGTTTCATAAGGTTTTCATATTTTGAACGTTAAATCTCACAAATAATCTCAGAACCTCGAAAAGAAAATAGTTTAGGGTATTTAGATATTATATATATATATAAATATTATTATGAACATTTCCCCATAGTCACACCATACTAGATCTACTTCAATAAAACTCCTAGGATATAATCATATTTATAAAATTGAATTGTAATCATAAGAATGGGATGAGCTTGTATGTTTATTTAGTGTAAACATAAGAGATAACAACTGTAGATCATAAGCGAGATTAAGAGAATCATGTGGATGTGGGATAATATTTAATGTACATGCACATATATTAGAAATTCATACCCAAATAAACATAGCCCATCAATAACATGTCAAGGAATAATGATATGATAATAAAATAAGACCGAAGTCATAATATCATGAGTGAGACATCCCGCCCCATTTCATTGGCTTGAGAGGGAGGAGGAATGTTACTAGGCCTTAAGAAATGTTCCCAAGATGCCAAAGGCTCGCAATAAATGCTGAGGGATTTGAGAATAAAGTGGGGAATGGTTTTACGTTAAGAATAAACCATCCAAATCATCCACAAACTATATAATGCATGCCAACAAAACAACCAAACTCATACATTACCAAAAGATAACCAACTAATCCATAACGATCCCCCATGCCAAAACAACCGAACACAATATCAGATTACTATGTGGAAGACTAATCAACAGACCCGAAATAATCCTAGTCATGCTCCATAGCTCCACACCAAGATCTAGGCTCCCAAAACCACTATATCTCCCAAGCATCACCCCGATCTAGTAGCAACGAGATTCTTTACCTTTACCTATGTCCTGGAATATGACATCTGAAAAAGCACAAAAGTGCCAAATATGGGGGTAAGTACTAATACATAGTAGTTTTCCCCAAATCACATACCTAGACACACCACTATGATAAAACTGTTATCACATTTATATAAACAGTCTATATAAAATAGTCAATACTGAAATAACATACAACATGCCAAAAAATTCTTATCAAGCCAATTCCACCCAAATTACCACAACACATAAGAAATCCAGACAACCATGAAACAATCCAATTCACTATTCCCCATTAGAAAAAAAATTCTATCTTTTCAAAACAACACAAATCAAAGCAACAATTACAGTGGGAATTTTTCCCCTCCCGTTTACTCCATTTACAACTAGTAGTACTTCCCGCCCAATTATCCATTGATGTTCACCCTTTTATCTACTATCAATCCTCTTTTTATAGTGGTACTCTCCACCGACATCACACATAAATAATGCAAGCAATAATTCTTAACCCACACCCAAGCATATCACCTTAGTTTCACCACATCTTGTAAACAATTTATTTACAACCAAATAATACCTCATGCACTTTAACATTTTCCACACATGCCCATTAACTTTAATAAATCACTCATTTATTGAAAAAACTATTTAACCATTTTCAAAGACAACCCATATTTCAATAAACCACACATTTTTTTAAATCAATTTTCATCTACCATTTTCACAAATCAACCCAAGAAACTGATTTTAAAATCTCCATTTTAAAATCAAACATCAAGAATGTTACACGAGAAATACCCCTTTTCCCAAAAATCACCAAAACATTACCAAAGGGATTTCTAACCAATTTAACACATCAAAATCACAAATAAATTTTAAAAAAATCAATTAATTGGAAGAAGACTTATAGTTCTATCAAAGTGGAGTCGAGAGAGAAGCCACCTACCTTTAGGGTTCTGGTGAAATCATCCCACAAGAAACCACACCCCAATCCAGGAATAAACACCACCAAAAGCACTCTAGATCCCCTTCCATACCATCCAAAAGCCTTAAAATAAATTCCCAAGGCAACTAAAATCCTATATTTACATTCAATGGATGTCGGTCTAGAAAACTGAGAGAGAGGGAGATGTAGATCTAGGGGAAACCAAAAAGAACCACAAAATGAGATTTACCCGAGAAGAACCACCTTCAATCCACCAGGAATCCCTTTCGATTTTCTTCCAAAGTGATTGGGAGAGCCCCTAAAACCCTTGATAACCAAAAATACCAATTGAGGATCGAGTGGGAGAGAGTTTGGAGTGAAATGATGTACCCCAGAGGGAGCCCAGATTCAAAAACCTTATTTTTAAGAGGATTCACGGTTAGTCTGAACAGTTTAGAAAACCATGCGCTAACCATGCACACCCCACTGTCTCAAGAGAAGGGATTTTCATTGTTTCCTCGCACTGTTTCGAAAATTGTGCATAGGCCATGCAAAGCCTATGGTCTCCCCCTGCACAGTTTCATATGGAACCCGCACAGTTTCCCCTAACCGTGTGCCCTTAGAAAATGCTCCAAACGTATAAAAAACAATTAAAAACTCTCCCATCCTCTTACCAACTCATATCAGGAACATTAAACACATAAAAAGTAATAAAAAAGGCTACATACCTCAAAATCAAGGTGCTACCTTCTCCCCACCATTAAACAATACATCCTTATAAAGTAGGGAACCATTGCTTTGCCAAAAGATCTTGGGCCATTAATGAGCCATCTCTTTCTCCCAATCTCATGTCTCCTCTTCAATCTGAATGTGATTCCACAAAATACAAACAAAACTAATGCTTTTACCATACAATAATTTCTCACTACTATCCACAATATGCACTATCACATACACAAAGGAAGCATCTGGTTCTAGCTTAACACGATCCCAACGAATCTCATGATCATGATCAAGTTGGTAAATTTTCAACTATGACACATTAAACACATTGTGCACCCCACTAAACCATAGTTTAAAAGCCAAATGATAATAGAAATCCCCAATCTGATCATGTGTCTCAAAAGGCCTAATATACCTCGAAGATAACTTACCCCGCTTCCCAAATCGACGATGTCCCAACCTAGGAGAGATTCTAAAAAACACATGATTACCCACCCTGAATAAAAATGGCCATCAACGGTGTTCTGAATATGATTTTTGAAGACTTTGAGCCATCTCCATACTCTTCCTAATCAGATTTATTTTCTCTATAGTTTTTGGACCGAGCTTAGTCCAATAATCGATTTGTCACATGTTTCCACCCAACAAAGTGGGGAATGACACAGCCGCCCATATAAAGCCTCAAACAGAGCCATATGTATCAAATCATGATATAGTTTATTATATGATAACTCGACCAATGGTAAGTGATTCTACCATGAACTATAAAAATCCATCACAAAAGCCCTTAACCTATCCTCCAAGGTTTGTATCGTCCTCTCGGATTGACCGTTCTTCTGTGGATGATACATTGTGCTCATCATAAACTGTGTCCCAAGGGTTTTCTACAAGGATTTTATAGTAACGAGATGTGAACGTCGAATCTCTATCTGATACAATCGAATATTGAACACCATGCCTCTTTAACACCTCCCGGATATAGATTTTGGATAGATCCCCCACCATATGAGATTCTTGAATCAGGATCAAATGAGCCGACTTTGTGAGCTGATCCAGAATCACCCATATGGCATAATGTTTTATGAATGTTCTTGGGAGACCCATCACAAAATCAATTTTTATTTGCTCCCATTTCCACAATGGGATAGGTAAAGACTACAACATGCCTGTTGGCTACTGATGCTCTTCCATGAATTGCTAAAAAGTCAAGCATCTCGAAACAAACTCGGCCAAATCCATTTTCATACCAACCAACCAAAAATGTTCCTTCAAAACCTTATTAATTTTTTGAATTCTAGTATGGACATCCCACCTTGAATGATGATAATCCCTGATAATGTTCTCCCAACAAGCCACCGGTACCACCATCTGATTCTAAAAACACAAGACTAAATTACCATTCACGTTATAGTTCTCAATAGTCCCCCCACCATTGAGTTTCAACCTCATCTCCATACATTCAAAATCAGATGCATGTGCCACTTTAATAAAACTATCCATGTTAGGAAGCAACTAAACTAGTACGAAGACCACACTTTCACCCCGGTCCTCACATTCCAACCGCATGTCGGCTATGACTGACATCAACTCCCATTGATCAGATGTCTACTTCACCACTTGAGCATTTGATTTCTGGATCAATGCAACTTCCCTCTAATTTCCTTTACCCGGGGTGTAAATTAAGTCGAAACTAAACAAATAGAGATATTCCATCGATATCCTTTTCCTCAAGATCAAATATCTTTGGGAAAAGATATGATTTAAGATCTTTTGATCAGTAAACACTATAAATTTCTCACCGAAGAGATTCAATATCTAAATCATGTGTTGGGTAGTTCATCTCATGCAACCACAACTTCCGTGAGCCATATAAAACCACATGACCCCCCCCCCCCCACATGAGAACACGCCCTAACCATGATCCTGATGAATCATAATACTCTAGGTAACATTTCTCTGGTTCTGGAAAAACCATGATTGGTGTCGATGTGAGGTGACCCTTTAACTCTTAAAAGAATTTATGGCACTGCTCATCCCACTGAAATGGGATATTCTTCCTTGTCAAAGCTATCATTGACATAGCCAATTGTGAGAAATCATGAAAATAATGTCAATAATACCCAGCTAGACCAAAGAAGCTCTGTATCTCGAAAACATTTTTTGGTAGTTTCTATGAAATAACAACCTCTATATTTTCTTAATCAATTGAAAAACCATTCTTAGAAATATTGTGGACAATGAAACGAACCTCATGTATCCAAAAATCACACATTGATAATTTAGAAAACAACCGATGATCCCTTAATATCCTTAACACCATCGCCAAGTTCCACTCATGTTCTAACCATGTCCTTGAATACACAAGTATATCATGAAAATATACTACCACATAAGAATCCAAATATCTCTAAAATATCTGAGTCATCAATGCCATGAACACTACTGGTGCATTCGTTAGAACAAATGGAATAACCACATACTCATAATAGACATATCTACTTCTAAAATCTATTTTCAGAATATCCTCATTCCTAAACCGCAATTGGTGATACCCTGACCTCATGTCAATCTTGGAAAACCACTGGTCTCCCCCCAACTGGTCAAAAAAATCCTCAATTCATGAAAGTGGATATCGGTTCTTTATCAGAACCTGATTAAGTCTATGATAAGCAACAAAGATCCGCAAGGTTCTATCTTTCTTTTTAACAAAAAAGTTGTGATTCCCACAGAGATGTGGTATGCCGGATGAATCCTTGGTTTTCTAACTCATTCAACTACACATTTAATTCCCATAATTCTATTGGTGCCATTAGGTATGACAGAAGTGAGATAGGAATTTTCCACGAAAGGATATCAATCGTAAACTCCACTTATCTCATGGGTGGAAACCCTGAGAATTCATTGAGAAATACATCAATAAATAGATCTACAACTGTCAGAAGAACACTCTGCTCAACAGCTTCCACCAATGTCGATGACAAGGCCTCTAACTGATATGAGATCATGCCAACAATTGGTTCCAACAAATCTATTGCACCAACCTTTTAACTCTTCTCCCCTCTAAAGAGATGTCTAATTCCATCCTACATCACAAACAAAACTGTTTGCGCATAGAAATTGATGTGGGACTTAAACATTGTCAACTAATCCATTCCCAGGATTATATAATATGTATACATTTCAAGAAATGGGAAATCCCATGTCAATTCAACGTCGTCCACTACTATGCAACATGCTCTATAGAGGAAATCTTGTCACTCTCTTTGACCCATAGGATATTGTAGTTTTAACACAGAAGGCATTATTTACACATGTATACCTAACAAATAAATGACATGAGAAGAAAGAAAGTAATGCGAAGCACTCGTAACAAACAAATCTTGCATCAATGTTGAACTTAAAATAACTATACCACACACTATAGATGGTCTTGACTTATCATCCATCACAGACTGCTCAGCTCCTAACAACTACTTTCCACACTCTACTCTTTATTACTCTACTAAGGCGTCATGGTATTCTATGAATCCCCATGCCCCACTTTACTCTGTTGGTGAGGGGTATGTTGTTTCCCACGTCCCGTCGAGGCATAAGACCCCTGTGACCCCTGAGGAGTGTCACAGACAACCGAACTTAGAGTATTCCGACATTAATGCTATAGATGAACCATCTACTTAAAATTATGACATGATTGAGGCCGTGTCATACCATACCGCTTGATGTGGCTTGTAGAACCAAACTAAAAACATCCCTACATTCTTTGAGGCTTTAGCGGAAGATTAACAGATCCTGTCATCGGATTTTGAGCCGTTCTCCCACCATGGAAATAAGTGTCCCTATTTTTCTTGAACCTAGTGTTAGAGTTCCCAATATTTTCCACGGGTACCAACATACTTCCCCCACCCATATCCCCCACAAGATCCTACTCAGCCACCGTAGCTCAATTCACCATATATATGTAATCATATATACACAACACCACTATCTTGGAATGGATTTCCTAGTTCAACCCTACTTAAAAAATTCATGCCTTCAACGATGTACTACCTGTCAACTTAAGTGAAAACCACACTATGTTCATAAACATAGCCTTATATTCAATCCCTTCCATGTTACCTTGCTTCAAACTGAGGAAATCCATTTTATGTTGATTTCTAAACGTATGAGGTATTAAGACCATTTCTTTTCTTACATTACTATTACATCATTTTAAAGATAAAAAACATAATAGTATTACACATAGAGGATACAAAGGTTTCCTATCTTGGGTAATTAGGACTAAACATAACATTTACAACATCACACACAAACATTTATTTAATTAGTTTTCTCTAGCTTCTTATCGGCACTTGACCTCTACTTAGTACATGTAGTAAGCTAAGGATATACATAAAAATATGGTGAGATAAAAGCCTAGTAAGAGGATAGATAAGAACAATATAATATGTGGTGAGCATAATCATAACTTATGCATATGCTCATGAACATAATAGGAAGCATTAATAAAAGACATGAAATGTGGCAATGCATAAAAAATGAAACATCATGTCTTAGTGGTTAACTAAAAAAACTTGTGAAAAATTCTAGAGTAACGTTCACACATAATTTCACTTTTACTCATGAGATTAATCACTTTACCCGATACATTAGAGCACTGTATAATTCCATGCCCCCCTGTCACATTCAAACATTCATACTGCGCTTATAATTAAGGGTGCACCCATCACATCATAATATGAACATTATCATGCATGCTACATTACAAATAATTGAAACATGAACATAAAATAACTAATGGAATGAAATGGTTTTCACATCGTACATTCATAAACATTTGTTTCCCAAAAGAAATAGAAAATAACATACTTGATACAAGAACCCTCAACTTTGAGTGAGATGTAAAAGGTGTGTAATTGAAAGAAGAGTTATTTTGGAAAACATTGGGTATTTTTAAATTAAAGTATAGAACATTTATATCCATGATTTGGAAAGATAAATATGAAGAAATTATTTTTAAGTAGTAACCATACCAAAAATGAAGTGAAAGAGGGAGAACCCGAAGAAAGAAAGTTGGGTTTGATAATTTCAGCTAACCTTGTATCTGAAAGCTTTATTCACTTTAAAGTCCTATATAAACACATTATATTCATTAATTTAAAAGTATAGAACCTTTTATACCAGAATTTGGTTCATTTTGGTATCATTAGGTCAGTTTATGATGCTTTGGATGAGTTATAGGGTTCAAATCCATTGTCTGGGAATGTTTGTTTTTATTGTTTTCTAGAATGGTTCACTTGTATTCATATCTGGATGTTCTTGTACAACATGGATAAACATACAGAACTAATACTACATGTTATTATTGATATTATAGGAGTTAAATTTACCTTATATTGAATTATGTTATAAACCATGTGGAAGAATTTTTAGGTAAAATTTAATGATGATCGTTTGGGTTAATTCAGGAGATTTTTCAACCACAATGAACTTATTTTGTTAAATCATTAAGAAATGTGAACATAAGTTAGTTAAAGAACATTAAATAGGATATAATACATATAATATAATCTAGTTCAACCATAAAAATGGTTTCATTTCCAGATCTAAGGGAATTAAAGAAAATTTAAATCACATCATCTATGATGTTGGTAATTCGACACATCATGGACATGGTTTTTATTCCTTGAATAAGTTGGATAAGAGAAGAAGAATGAAGATGAATTTTACGTGAAATTGATAAAATCTAGAATATAAAATATTTTTGGAGCTTTCATGCCTCTTGGATAAGAGGAAAGTTAGGAAAGAAAAATAATAGAAAGTAATTTGAAGAAAATTTGAGAAATTCCTTACAAAAATTCAGCAGCCTAATGACTATGCATCATGGTTTTAGAAAACATTAAAAGGAGAGGTGACAAGGGTCACCCATATATAAATGATTCATTATATAGTATGGATAAAAGATAAAATGGAAATAAGAACTTGGTATGGAAACATAAATGTTATACCACATGAATGAGAATTTGGATGGAAAAAGAAAGAAGTTGAGAATTCTATTACCTTGTAGAGTAACTCCAATGTCTTGAAGGTATAGACCGTGGGGGCTTGAGGACACCTTGGGAGGACTAATAGGGAGGTAATATGTCTTGATCTTTTGTTGAGGAGGAATTTGTAATGAATGGAATTATGGAATGGGTTGGTATTTATAGAAAAATTGAGGGAATATTTTAAGAATTCCCAATGGACACCTCATTAGTGGTATTTGCAAAACCATAGTCCTGACCAGGGTATTTGCCCATGGTATTAGCCACTTGGGACACCTCACATATTATTTTACCATAAAAATTTCGACCAAAATTATTACATCATTATTAAATCATTATTACATCATTATTAAATCATTATTACATCATTAATGATGTCATTAAACACACCGATACAAAAAACTATATTTTTACTATTCACCCAAAAATCAATTATTTCAGAAAAATCCCAAAAATTTCACCTAACCAGTTTTCAACATGTAGAATTAAAAAATGAACTACATTTTTTGAAAAAAATTCTGAATATTATGAATTACATTTTTAATTAAAACCAAACATTATTCAAAAGATAACAACTTTAAAACTAGAACTGGTTTTATATTACAATGAAAAATTAATCAAGATGTCATTATGTTAAATCCTTAAGAAAATAAAATGATAATAAAATTTACTATTCATCAGGGTCATATTACTATTCATATTACTATTCATAATGGTATGTTACTATTCACACAAAAATCATGTTGGTTCCATTAGACTCCAAATAACGTACTGAACACAACTGTAGATGACAACTTTTCGAAATTCAATACATAGAAATGGAAATATTTTGTTTAGTGATCACATAGTATTTAATATCATGATATTTTTTTTTCTTACAAATGTGATTATTCTATAAGGCATAATTATAAAATGGTATTTTCATTGATAAAACATTGGGTCGTAACATTGTTCCCTCCTTATGAAATTTTTCCCTCCAAATATCGTTTTACACAAATAGGTGAGGGTACTTCTCCTCATCGCCTCCTCCGATTCCCAAGCTTCTTCTTCAAACATATGGTTCCTCCAAAACACTTTGAAAATATGGGATCACTTTTTGCATAGAAACTTATCTCTCCAGTCCATTATCTTTACTAGATGCTCCTCATAAGAGATATCATCTTCCAATTGTACCACCTCTGAGTTTAGTACATGTGAGGGGTCTGAAACGTAGTACATCAGGAGTGATACGTGAAACACATCACGATCTTGAGCCATATTCGGTGAAATTGAAAGCAGATAGGACACAACTCATATGCGGTCAAGGATCTCAAGGGGACTAATTTACCATGGGATTAGCTTCCCCTTCATTCCAAACAACACGAATATCTACCATGGTGAAATTAAAAGTAAGACTTTATCTCCAACATCGAACTCCAAGTCCCTTCAGAGGATGTTAGCATAACTCTTTTGCCTACTCTGAGTAGCATTGATGTGTTTCTGGATGACTTGAACCTTCTCTGTCATCTCTCACACAATATTGGGTCAAAGTAGATTTATTTTCCAACATCATCCCAACAGGTTGGAGTTCTACATCTATTTACATATAGAGCTTCATACATAACCTTCTGAATACTCAAGTGGAAGCTATTGTTGTATGAGAACTCAACCAATGGGAGATGCTAATACCATCCACCATTGAATTAAAGAGAATATTCTTTTATCATGTCTTCAAGTTTTTGAATTATCCTTTCATATTGGCCATCATTTTGTGGGTGATAGGATGTGATGAAATTTAATTCAGTACTGAAATCATATTGAAGGCTCCTTTTGAATTTTGATGTGATCCCTGGATCTTGGTTAGAGAAAATTGTGTGAAAAAACGTGTATTCTCACCACTTCCTTCACATATATCCTTGAATGTTTTTCAAGCGAGAGATCTTCCAAAATAGAGATAAAATGGTAAATCTTAGTGAGTTAGTAAACCACCACCCATATCACATTATTTCCCATCGACATTTCCGGAGACTCGTGATAAAGTCCACAGTAACATTCTCTCATTTCCACATGGGTATAGGCAATGGTTGCATTATCCCTTTGGAATTTTTTTCTCTTCTTTAACATGCTGACATACCGAGCACATTGATATATATTCCGAAATCTCCTTCTTCATGTTATTCCCCCAAAAGTGTTCTGGGAGATCATGGTACATTTTTTGCTACCAGAATGAATAGAGAATGTTGATATATGTGCATTTTCCAATAGATCCTTCCTTATCCTATGTGATTAAGCCACACAATGTAATATTCCAAACCAAATTACGCCTTCATCATCGATATGGAACTTTTACAGATTCCCTTCCTTTACTATATACACCTTCTTTTGTAACTCTAGATCATTCCCTTCTTTCCTCCTTAATCATCTCTTGGATTGGTGGTTACACAATCATTTGGGAAAGGTATGATGAATCCCCTACCCTTATGATTGGTAAATCCATCCTTTTTATATCCATGAAGATTGGGTCTTTCTCAAACTATAACATGGATAGAGTAATAGGTTCTTCTCTGCATAGAGCATTAACTACCTTGTTCACCTTTCCAAGATGATTATGAATAGAGAAATCATAGTCCTTGATTATCTCTAAACATCACCTTTGATGCATTTTGATCTCCTTTTGTGTGAATATATTATTTAGGATATTGTGGTTGGTTTATATGTCAAACTTCTCACCATAATGGTAGTGCCATCAAATTTTCAATGAAAAAATCATGGCTTCTAGCTCTAGATCACGAGTCAGGTAGTTCTGCTCATGGATCATTAACTACCATGAGGTGTAGGTTATCACATTATCATTTTCCATGAGTACAAAACCCAAGCCATTCAATGAAGCATCACTGTATATCACAAAAAATTCACGACTCTTTGGTAATGTGAGTACAGGTGCAGTGATCAGCCTTCTTTTTAGATCCTTAAAGCTTTCCTCACATTCTTCCGTCCAAAAATAATTTACACTTTTCCTTGTTAACTTAGTAAAAAGGCTTGAAAATTGTGATAAATTTCTCACAAAACGTTGGTAGTACATAGATAATCCAAGAAAACTATGGATTTCTATGACACTAGAGGGCCTCGGTCATTCCTCAATCACAATTGATTTTGAAGGGTCCACAGAAATTCCCTCACTTGTGATTACATGTTCAAATAATGTAACTTGCTTCATCCAAAATTCACACTTTCTGAACTTGGCATACAACTTCTCCTTTGTCAATGTTTCCATCACAAGTCTTAGTTGGCCTTCATGTTCCTCATTTCTCTCAGAGTAGATGAACATATCATCGATAAAAACCACCACATTTTTGTCGAGGTAATGTCTAAAGAATCTATTCATAAAATACACAAAGACAGTAATAGAATTTGTATGTCTAAAGGGAATCACTAGAAACTCATAGTGCCCATACCTTCTACAGAAGGAAGCCTTCTAAATATCTTCTTTATTCACCTTTAGTTGATGATATCTAGAATTAATATCGACCTATGAGAAGTATTGATCTCCTCTTAACTGATTAAACAAGACATTGATCCTTGGAAGAGGATAATTTTTATTTATGGTGATCTTTTTGAGTTCCCGATAAACGATACACACCCGCATTTAACTATCCTTCTTCACAAAGAGCACTGGCGCACCCCAAGGTGATACAGTAGGGTGTATGAACCCTTTTTGAAAATTCTGTTACAGCTTTTTCCTTAACTCCACCAGTTCTATAGGAGCCATACTATAGGGAAACATTGAGATGGGAGTAGCTCTGGGTATGAGTTCTATTAAGAACTCTACCTCACGATCCGAGGGAAGTTTGGGAAATTCAATAGGAAATATGTCACTATATTCCATAATGATGGGAATTTTTGCAAGGTTGTCACATTCCATTGACTCAATCATTTAGTCAAGGTATGATTCTTCATTGGGAATAAACACCGACAACGTTGAAGTATTTTTCAAAGGAGATTCATGATCTTCCATAAATTTGTTGAGGATCATGGGATGGTTTATAATATGAAAAGATATTTCCCTTTTCTGACAGTTGATATGTTCTCTATAAAATGCGAGTCAATCCATTCCCATTGTAACGCCAAATTACACCATGGTAAGTATTACAAGATTCCCCGGAATAATCTTCCCACACACACCAATAGGCGAATTGTCAAACCCATGAGTTTAAATGATTGCACCACTTGGTTTTTATATATATCTCTACATCAAGGTTTCAGGGCCTCAATTATATAGTTCTAGAAAATGTGCAATATATAAATGAATGTGTAGAACGAGAATGAAATAAGACTTTTTTACATTATTGAGTGAATAGGAAGTGTACCTTGAATGAATTCATTATCTTGATCCACTTACATAGTAGTTATGGAATAATCCTTCTCTTGATCCTTTTGATTTTGTGGCGGCTGATTCTGATTACCCTTGAGGGATCGAGGTTCAGTGCACTAGGTTGCATAGTGCCCCTACTACCTACAATTGTATCATTGAACCATGGTTGGTTCTCTTATTTATTATACTACATTATCCTTCATTTTCATGTCTTTTAGACACTCTTGAGCATGGTTTCCTTCCTTCCCACACTTGAATAATTTCCTTGTTCCTTAGATGTTGTTCCCATGATGCAAAATCACACATTTTTGGGGTGTGGGACATTGAGTTTTTGTTCCACCATTTTCAATAAATCCTCCATCTTGAAACTCCATCCTTATTTATTATCAACAATTCCAAGGGACCATTCACCAAACTCTATCTCCACTTTTAGAGCACATAGAAAAACTTCTTCGTAACACCTAAATTCATGAATTGCATGATCCTTTCAAATATGTCGTTTTAATCCACTAAAGAATCTATCAATTTGGCTATCACTGTTGATCATAAAAACCAAAGCGTACCTTACAAGCCTCATGAAATTTTCTTCATAGTTTGTGACAAATTATCCTTCTTTCTTATTGAGCTCTATGAATTCTCTCTCCATCTTCATACGAAGAGTTCATGGGAAATACTTATAAAGAAAAATTATCTTAAAGTCTTCCCATTTCATCTCATCAATTTAAATTCATGTCCTGGTTTTCTTAATCAAAGACCACCACTGATCTACCTCTCAATCTAGATGCTAAATGGTTAGTTTCACCTCCTCCATCTCAGAACAGTGAAGCATAGAAATGATCTTCTCTAAGAAGATGACCAATAGTTCTGGAAATAGTGGATCATATGATCCACTAAACGTCAGTGGTCATTCCTGCATAAAACATTTGATAGCTAGTTGCACCCTCTTTGGGGAAGAAGGATGTTCCCCATTATTCTGGTTATTGTTCATAACCTGAGATATCTATGTAAGCATCACCACGAGGTTTTGAACTCCACCTCCAAAATCATTGGGGATGTCATTCAGGAAATCATTGTATTGGCCCTTGTGCCAGTTGTTGGCCTGGTTTCTCATGGTTCCCACTATTATCTAAATTTGAAAATGTTAGAACAAAACATAAGTGAGCAAGTGTTGAATAATTAAATTATTAATTTGTAAATATTACACTAAAATCATGATTTATGGGATCCCTATTTAAATATTCTTGTTTTCATGTTGGTACTTAGTTTCATACTAGAGGTTTTCTCTTGGGTTCACTAATCCTAATTCCCAGATTAACTAAACCATTCCTCTAATACCAACTACAATAAATCTACCTTTTCTTACATTAATATTACATTATTTTAAATATAAACATCATAATATTATTACACAGAGAGGATCCAAAGGATTAGTGTCTTGGAAAAACTAGTACCAAAAATAACATTTAAAACATCATACACAAACATTTATTTAATTTTTTCTTCTCTAGCTTCTTACTGGCACTTGACCTCTCCATAGTATATGTATTCACATGAGGATATACATCAAAATAAGGTGAGGTGAAATCACAGTAAGAGGATATATAATAAAAATATAACATGGGGTAAGCATAATCATAACTCAGGCATAGGCTCATGAACATAAGAGGAAACAATAATAAAAGACATGAAATGTGCAATGCATAAAAAATGAAACATCATGTATTAATAGTTAACTACAACAAATACTTGTAAAAAATTATAGAATCTTATTCAAACATAATTTCACTTTTACACATGAGATTCATCACTTTACCCAATTCATTGGAGCACTATATAATTATGGGCACACCTTCCACATTCAAACATTCATATTGGGCTATATAATCACAGGCGCACCCGTCACATCATAATATTAACACTACCATTCCTCCCACATTAAAAATAATTGAAACTTTAACATAAAATAACCCATGGAATGAAATGGGTTTCACATAGTACGTTCATAAACATTTGTTTCCTAAATTAAAGAGGAAATAACATACTTTATACAAGAACCATCAATTTTGAGTGAGAAGTAAAAGGAGTGTTCTTGAAAGAACAGTTCTTTTAGAAAACATCAGGGTTTTTATAAATTAAATTAGAAAAAATTTATATCCCATAATATTAAATAAAATGATGAACAACTGAATTTTAAGGAGTAGCCATACCAAAAATGAAGTGAAATAGGGAGAACCCGATGAAATAATGTTGGGTTCGATAATTTCCCCCTTACCTTGTATCCGAATGCTTTCTTCACTTTAAAGTCCTATATAACCACATTAAATTCATTAATTAAAAATTCCTGAACCTTTTATAAATTAATTTTGTTCATTGGGGATTCATTAGGTTTTTTTATGAGCCTTTTGAAGAGTTATAGGGTTCAAATCAATTGTTTCGGAATGTTTGTTTTTGTGGTTTTCTTGAATGGTTCACTTGTATTCATAAACAGATGTTCATGTAGAACATGGATAAACATAAAAAACTTATATTACATGTTATTAATTATATTAAAGGATTTAAAATTATCTTATATTGAATTATGTTACATTCCATGTGGACTAATCATTAGCTAAAATTTAATGATGATCATTTTGGTTAATTCCAGAGCATTTTTAGACCAAAACGAACATATATTGTTTAATCATTTAATAATATGAACATATGATAGTTAAATAAGATTAAAAAGGATATAATACATATAATAAAATCTGGTCAAATAATAAAAATTTATTCATGAATTGATCTGATGTAATTAAATCAAATTGAAATCTCATCATCTATGATGTCGGTAATTCGACCCATCACATAAATGATTTTATTCCTTGAATAAGTGGGAGAGGAGAAGAATAATGATGATGAATTCTTAATGAAAATGAGAAAATACATAATATAAAATATTTTGGAGCTTTCATGCCTCTTGGATAAGAGGAATGTGAGGAAAGAAAAAGAAGTAAAATGAACATTGATAAAAGTTGAGAAATTCCTTACGAAAATTCGGTAGCCTAACGGATATGCATCAGGGTTTTAGAAAAAATTAAAAAGAGAGGGGAAAAGGGTCACCCATATAGAAATGAATCATAATATAGTATATATAAAGGATAAAATGGAAATAAGAACATGGTATAAAAACATGAATGTCATACCACATAAAAGATAACTTGGATGGGAAAAGGAATGAAGTTTAGAATTCTCTTACCTTGTAGAGTAACTCCAAAGACTTGAAGGTTCGGACCTTGGGGGCTTGAGGACACCATATGAGGACTACTAGAGAGGTAATAAAGCCAGATATTCATTTATGAGGAATTTTTAAATAATTTAATAAAGTAATGCGTTGGTATATATAGAAAAATTGAGGGAATATTTTAATAATTTCCAAGGGACACCTCATTAGTGGTATTTGCAAAACCATAGGCTCTCCCATGGTATTTTCCCATGTTATTAGCCACTTGGGAAACCTAACATATTTTTATACTATAAAAAATTCGACCATAATTATTACATCATTATTAAATCATTATTACATCATTAATGAAGTCATTAAACACATCAAAACTCCAAACTGTATATTTTACTATTCACTGAAAATTCAAATGTTTTCCAAAAAACCCAAAAATTCACGCTTACCAATTTTTGACGTGTAGAATTCAAAAATGAATTCTATTTTTTCAAATCAATTTTCTAAATATTATTAATTTTATTTTTCAATAAAATAATACTTAATTAAAAAATTAACAACATTAAAACTAAAACTGATTTTATATTACATTGAAAAATTAATCAAGATGTCATTATCATAAAGCCTTATGAAAATATAATAATAATAAAATTTAATATTCATTAGGTTCCTATTAATATTCATATTATTATTCAAAAGGGTATGTTACTATTCACCAAAAAAATATGATGGTTTCATCATTCTCAAAACAACATACAGAACACAAATGTAGAAGACCACATTTCAGAATTCAAAAAATAGAAGTGGAAAAAATATGATTAGTGATCACATAGTATTTAGTATCATGATATTTTATTTCTTATGAATGTTATTATACTATAAGGCATAATTATAAGAATGTATTTTCATTGATAAAACGTTGGGTCGTTAAACGAGGGTAGAGTTATTTATTAAACAATTCCTCAAACCCCTCCCATGTCAAACATTGGTTCATCCCATCTTGGACTGCTAGCTCCCACCAGTGAAGGGAAAGATCATCCAACATATACGTGGATAAATTCACTTTCATCTTTATCGGTGTTCCCAAAAAGTCAAATATCCTATTCATTCTGTTCATCCATGCTTCAACCGTATCTGGCTTTGAATCACCCCTAAATATGGGTGGACTCTACCTTTGAAACAAAACCACATGATCCACATGACTTGGTTCATCTGCTTTATTCACGCTTCCTACTACTTATAAATCTTTCACTATACTCTTCACTAGCTTCTAGTTCACCTGGGTCTCAGGTGCAACCACATTTTTTGTATCCTCCTCCAACTGGTCCCTACGACGCCTACCGGTGCCCATTATATCAATACAAAAACAACCATAAGTCATTCTATTCTATCAACACATGATTCCAAAATTCCATTTCAATTACACTACAAATATCTTTCCATAAGTACACATTTCCTATGTTGCCCTGTTTTGAAAAAAAACCAAATGTTTTGTAAATCAACCCATTTTCAAAATACCACTAGTTTTCCAGTTTCAAATCCCTCCATTTTGATACCCAATTCAGATTTTTCAAATCCACACATTCATATCACAAAATAGATCATTATACACTAATGGAATATGCACCGTAGTGGGAAGTCATTTCTACCATTCATTCCATGCAAATCTCTTTGGCTACACCCACAATAATGATATTTCCAATGCTTATAAGTGTCTTCAAACACTTCTGTACCCAACTCACTGGTAACATAATGTTCAGAATAAAAGGGTTAAATGCATCCTTTTATGCTATAAATTTTATGTTCCAAAAATACTATGCCTTAATACAATCCTGAATCAAGGAATATACCAATAATGAATGTCAACACCAAGACCAACAATAAAATTCCAAAATACCGAACAACTGATCTTACTTAAAAGACAGGGACTGAACAAACTGATACAACTTATAAAATCCCACCCCATATCATTGGCTTGAGAAGGAGGAGGAATGTCACTAGGCCTTATGTGACATTACCAAGAAGCCAAAGGATGAAAATAAATTCTGAGGGCTTCGAGAATAAAGTGGTGAATAATTTTCCCTTATGACAAAACCAAAAAAAAAATCCACAAACTATATGATTCATGTCAACAAAACAACCATGCTCATAAATTACCAAAATAAAACCAACTAATCTATAACGACCCCCATGCCAAAACAACCAAACACAATATCAGAGTTCTATGGGGAAGACTAAACAAAAGTCTCAAAATAAACCAATACACACTACACATCTCCAAACCATGCTCCATGATCCAAGCACCACCACATATACCAAGCATAACCACGATCCACTAGTAATGAGATGCATTACCTTTACCTGTGTCCTAGAATATGACATCTGCAAAAGCCCCAAAGTTCCAAAGCCGGGGGTGAGTACTAACACTCAGTGGGTTTTCACCAAATTAATTCCCTACACACACCACTAGGATAAAACAATTAGCACATTTATATAAATAGTTTATATAAAATAGTCAATAGTGAAAAAACTTACAACATGCCAAAGACTTCTTATTAAGCCACTTTGACCAAAATTCCCACAAACACTTAGGAAATCCTTAAAACCATGAAATAAGTCAATTCACTATTCCCCATTAGCACAAAAAATTCCATCTTTGAAAAAAAACACACAACAAAGCAACCATTACGGTGGGACTTCCAACCATGCCGTCCACCCCATTCACTACTAGTAGAACTTCCCGCCCACTTATCCTTTGATGGTGGCCTTTCGTCCACTATCCACCCTCTTATAAAAGTGGTACTCCCCTCCCACTTCACACACAATTAACACAATCCATAATTCCTATCCCATGACCAAGAATATCACATCGAGGTCACCACATCATCTAATAAATTCATTTATAACCAAAAAATACCTCAAACACATTAACAATTTCAACACATTCCCATTCACTTCAATAAATCATTCATTTATTGAAAGCACTCTTTAACCATTTTACATGTCAACCCACATCTCAATAAACCACACTTTTATTGAAAAAAAATTTCATCAACCATTTTCACCAATCAACCCAATAAACCGATTTTCAAATCTCTATTTTAAAATTAAACATCAATAACATTACACGACAGAGACCCATTTTCCTAAAAATACCAAAAACATTACCAAATGGATTTACAACCAATTTAAAACATAAAAATCACCAATTAATTTATGATGAAATAATTAATTGGAACAATTTTTCTAGTTCTAACAAAGTGGAGTCAAGAGAGAAGCTACCTACATTTAGTGTTCTGGAGAAATCAAACCAGAAGCAACTGCACCCTAATTTGGAAAAAAATAAAACCAAAACTGCTCTAGATACCCTTAACTATCATCAAGAAGCATTAAAATCAACTCCCAAGGAAACTAAAACCCTATATCTATATGTAACAGATGTAGATCTAGAAACCAGAGAGAGAGAGATGTAGATCCAGAGAAAACCACAATGAACCATGATAGAAGACTTACTTGAGTAGAATTGCCATCAATACACCAATAAAGCCCTTAAATTTTCTTCCAATGTTTGTGGGAGATCCCCTAAAAACCATGGGAACCAGAAATCATGAGTAAGAATCAAGTGGGAGAGTGTTTGGAGTGAAATGAGGCACAACTGAGGGAGCTCAGATTTGAAAACCCTATTTTTAAGTGGCCACATGGTTAGTCTGCATGGTTTGGAGAACCGGGCGCTAACCATGTGCACACCACTTTCTCAAGAGAAGGGATCCACACAGTAGCCTTTTACGGTTTGAAAAACTATGTATAGGCTGTGCAAAGGCTGCTATCTCACCTACACAGTTTCTTGGGGAACCAACATGGTTTCCCCTAACCATGCTCAAACCGTGCGCCCTTAGAAAATCCTCCAAACGTATTCAAAACCATTCTAAACTCACCAATCCTATTCCAAACTCATCATAAGAACTTTTAACACATAATAAGGCATAAAAAGGATACATTCCTCAAAACAGGGGTTCTAAAATGAGATTGTAGAAAAATATTATATTTTGGAATAAAAAAGCATTGGAAATCTCCAAATTTTTAGGAAACCCAACCATCTCCCTATGTAATCATCTCATCGAGATATAAAATTTTAGAGTTTCATCATTTCACATAGATGGAAAATATTAATGTATCATAGTCTCACTTATAGGGAAAAACTTAATGTTTCATAAAATTAATTAAATAGAAAACATTATTTTGACATCACCTCACCTATATAGAAAACATTATTGAGTCATAATCTCACTTAGATGGTAAACATTAATGTTCTATCATATCACATACATATAAAACATAAATTCATCATCATCATACCAAGATGGAAAAAATTAACCAAATAATTTTAGGGATTCACCATACCCAACCTATATTAAGGACTTATCAAACCCCAAATCATCTTTGAAAATTATATCTCCTAAACCATATTAGTTCTTTATTGGCCCCAAACTATCTCAGAACTTTATCTAACCCAAACCATCCCAAGGATTTATCAGAACCAAATAATCTATGGTCTTTATCTGACCCAAATCATCTTAGGTATTTATCAAACCCAATCCATCTTAGGTATTTATTAGACCCAACCTATCTCATTATTAAAAAAATAAATAATTTTTAAAAAATATCATAAAAACATCCCTAATTTCATCATAACTTAATTAACACTTGGGAATGAAATGGGTTTATTGAAAACTTACATTAAAAATTATCATTATAAACTATTATGAGAATGAAGGTGGATAATATCATAAGAACATATCCCAAATGTAACAAAAGAAACTAAAATGGATATTGAAATATATTTAAAATTTCCTTTTTGGTAATTGGATAAACCAATTTTAAAAAACAAGAATAAATAATATTTTTTTAATTCTTGAAAACTTCTTAAATAATGTATATATTTACAATAAATTATTTTTTTATTGATAAAAAATTATAAATATAATACTTTAAATCCTAATAGGGTTATAATAAAAACATTTATAAAATAAATATTTTTTCAAAAAAAAATACTTATTAGGATTTAAAAACATTGAAGACTTCATTAAAAATAAATTCCATTTGAATAAATTTTAAAATAAAGTATTCCACTTTAAAAATAAAAATTTTACAACTGAAGATTATAAAAAATATTTAATTTTCATTTAAAAATTTTTATTAATTAAAAAAATTTTAAAACCATTTTAAAATAGGAAAATTATGCTTCATAAATAATAATTCTCATGATATAATGTGTTTATAAGGAAAACATTGAAAGAATTTATTTTCATACATTTGAAAAATCAACCCATCTGGAAAATTTTAAAAGATTTATTTCAAATTTTTTAAGAGAAATTGAAAATATTATAAAACTAACTCAATTAATGATTTAATCATAGATAAGAAAACACACAAGACTATATAATGAATATGAACATAAGGGGGGGGGGGAATTTCTGACTGAAAAGAGGAGGTGGGATTGGTTTCTCTCACAAACATCACATTGGGTAAATTATTTACAAATTGAATTAAATTTTCAGAGGAATTTTAATAGTGAAATAATAATAGGAGTATAATAATTTTTTTTGTGTTTTAGAAATAAAGTTCACATATTCTTTCCCTATATGTATTTTCATTCATAATAATATGTAATTGAAAATGATACTCAAATGAAACCCTCCAACTGTGCTACCATTAAAATAAAAAACCAATGAATGGTTGACTATAAGTTCATTTTTTGAATACATTTAATTAAACTATAAATACATATATATGTAGTATTTACACCACAAAAGAAAATGGTTTATGTGAATAAAGCATATCTCAATGAAGAGAAATTGAGAAGAGGAAACCCTTAACTATTATCTCAAATTTTACAAAACTAATCTAAAATAATGTATAAAAAATCTTAATAAAACATTTTTTAACCTTATTAATATCTATTACCCTTTTTAAGTTTTATTTATAATAATTGTTTATACATTGTTTATTTAGTTATTGCTTATTTTCATTATCAGATATTGTAATTCTGATTATTTTACACATGTTTCATGAATGTTATGTCGATCCCCATTATTTGATAATAAATTGATCATAATATATTTAGAAATTATTTTTAAATATTTTTTAAATTATTTATACATACCCAAGTTAATTTTATTGGAACTATAGGAATGGTTTGAGATAATTTAATTTATGACGAGCTGGTTTTGGGTAATCTATCAATGGACTACATCATAATGATAATAAATAAGTATGTAAAAATTTTAGGAAAATATTCCTCATATATTTGAGTAATTTATATTATATATATTCATTAGTTACATTTAATAACTTCTCATGTAAGGTGTTTATGAAAAATGAAATATATCAATCCATGGAGTTGGAAGTATGGATGTACACACAAATGGGATTTTCATTTTATATACTATAGAATGAAGGTTAATAATGGTTTAGTATTTCATAAAATTAACCATATTATAAATATCATATTTATTAACTAAATACAATTTTATAACTATACATAGAAGGAGGTGATTAAAAATTAAAAACATCGTCAATGGATGCAATTGTCTTCATGTACACATGGTAAATGATTTTATTATTCTAAGGATAAGGAGGATGTTAGATAATGATTATTCCACAAAAATAATATTTTGTTTTGTATAATAATTGTACATATGTTATTATTTGAAAAATATTTAATTTTACTTTAGGAAGAATAAGAATAATTAAATTTATAGTAACAAAAAAGAGAGATTATGGAATTTTAACCTTACTCTTTGGGAAAATCCTTTACAACAATGATCAATCATTTGGGGGAAGAATTTTGAGGAAACAATAACCTCTAGGATGTATCTGTGAATGTTATGGAGAAATTTGAGTATATTTTTTTATCTAAAGGGATTATGTAGTGAGGATAAGGGGAGTGGTGAAAGTTCCCTTTTATAAGTTAGGGGAGTGGCATTTTAGTAATAGGATGTGAAATATTCAAGGAAAGTGGCTCCAAAAGATGGATTTAATGGAGCGCGGAAAGGTTTTTCTTGATAAATTACTACACCTCACACGTTGATATAATTTTTGAGGAATTTTAGGCCTTTTAACCATATTTTTAACTTTTACACTAGTTTACTTTTTTTAAGGTAGCTCTATTTTTACAATTGGTAACTTATTTTTTTGCCTAAAAATAAATTAAATTTATTTGAAATTTGGATATTCTAATTCCAATTATAAAAAAATTCAAATTAAGTTTATATAGGTGGAAAAAGTTAATATTACTTAAATAATGTTTAAAATAATGAAAAATGATTATTATGAGAATTTTACTAAGGTTCAAAAATATCAGTCAAAGGGATCTAAATTAAAAATTATATTTTTTGTGTATAATTTTAACTATTAAATACATATTTTTTATTGAAATGGTTATATAAAATTTTATGTCATTCTAATATTCTAATGTATCCATAAAAGTGATGGTATTTATAAAAACTATATTTTATACTGTTTACCTAAAATGTTACCTTTTAGAAAAATCCAAAAATTTATATTAAGATACTATTTAAATGAATAATATAAAAATGAAGTTAATCATATTAATATTCAAGAATCATTTGCTATATTCATATGTTTTTCTCCAAGGTTACTGATGATAATATCATGTTTCAAAATTCTTGTACTATAGTACATGTTTGTTCATTTGAGATTACTTGTCCTTCTACCATGACTTATGGAAAACTAACAATGTTCTATATTCCTTTTGATAGGTCATATATCCACTAGTAATGTTTTCTTATATTATTATGATATACTCCTTTTCCAAATGATTTTAATTATTCCCTGATTATGATTTTATGCTCATCCCTTTATTATATTTTCATTCATTAGGTTATGAAGATTTGTATAACTTATGATAAGTATAGAATAGATTATAATGTTTTCAAATTGTAGAGAAATATAAAAATTTATAACAAAGTAAGTTTATTGTATATTTATTTATCAAATACATTAAACCTTCTATAATTGGTATTGAGCGATTATTGTGAGATGTAATGTGTAACTTATGGAATTAATATAAAATAAACATATCTTTAGCTTAGGTCATATCACATTGTACCGAAGGCTACGTTATCACTAGACCACATGACTGTGTGTCTAGGGTGACCCAAATATTTTGGACCATCTTTTTATGGATTATATTTATCTCAAATATGTTCTATAATATGTGATGATGAACAATGCCTGAGGAATCCCTATAAATAGAAGGTAAACAGTAGTCCATAATGGTTTAAACCTAAGGAACTAGTTTTGATCCATTGGGTGGTTCCACATGGGTGAATTATCAGTTCTATATATTGGGTGTAATGGGGTTTAAGAACTCCACCATAATGATAATTCATCATTAAATGAGTTCTCACTCTATATTTAGGTTCTATTTAGTTGTCTCTTGAGTGTCCACACACAAAAAAATATTTCACCAGTGTATTTACCATACAATGATCACTCTGTTATTATAGAAACAACAAATCATGTTCATGTAAAAATATTAAAAACAAAAATACATTTTATTTTCGGGACCCCCTCCTTCCAAAGATTCTCCTGATGAGATATAAATGAAGAAAGAGAGATAAACCCCCCCCCCCCTGAGTCCCGCCTCTAATGGGACCATGGATAGGGACCACACACCAAGGGTATAAAAATATTAGAAAATTGAATGAATTACACTTTTTATAGAAAAAATATAAGAAGATAATATGTATCAACCTCAAAAAACTAAAATAAATATATAAATGAATACCAAAATCCATCACACGTGTATGTTTAGATTAAAACTCTTAAAAATAAAATGCAAAGATATAATGTAAATAAACCAAATGTAAATATATGAAGTGACACAACAAATAACCCAATGTATAAGTGAGTAACACCTAGCATGGTCCCCATAGTCCTCCTTGAAACCTAAAAGTATATTTATAACATAGGGTTAGCATACAAGTATACTCAGTAGGAAAAACCAATGTCTATGGTGCACAAGTGGGAGAAGTATACTAATTCCCCTGTGAGAAAACAGGAGAACCAATAGGACATAACAAGGCATTATAGTCATCCCCACGTCCCAAGGAATGCTCACCATGTAATGTAAGTAAATTAAAGTAATATAGTAAACACATCGATGATAGAGTTCCCCACACAACTTTTCCACTGATAAATGCTCTCACACCCTAACAGAAAATGTATTGGTGCTCCCACATCTCCGAAAAAACCACATCACAACCCGCCCACACATACTTGGGCCTCACAACCACATCCTGCCTATAGACCCCTGGTCCACATACCACATCACATCCCACTCGCACACACCCGGTCCTTGCAAAAATATCTCTCCCGTATACATTTGGGCCTCAACCCACATCCCATCCCATCCCGAAGACAACTATGAAGAAAAACACATCTCACGTCATTCCCAAGACACCTAGAAAACAAAACACATCATATCTTGAAAACACTTGGGAAACAAAACTTTCTTCCACACACCAAGGCCTCACGAACCACAACCCACTCGAATAAACATGGGTTATAAATTCCATTAATTAGGAGCAAAGATAAGAGGGTGCCCAACCATCCATCATCCCAATAGGATATTTGGGGAAAAAACCCTCCCATGTGACAATGGGGGTGTTCGGCACATAGTGATCATCTTGGGTGGGGTGCATCAAAATTACAAAGGAATGCATGTATTTATATAATAGTAAAAACTCAAGAAAAAACCAATGGGTTCTCAACCAATAACCAACTCACGATACCATCTATAGTAATACCACTAAATAGAAAAAAACCCAAGCAACCACAAATTGAAATCATACCCCCATACAATTAATTTATCCAACTCTTATTATTTATTAAAATTTTTATTTTATAATTCCATCTCTACAAAGGAAACTTATAAGAAAAAAATTCAACAAGAAAATCAATAAAAAGTTAACACAACCATAGTAATTTTAGAAGATGAAGAGCCTTCTAGATTATCACACTATACATTTACTCTCTGTTTAAACCCCATTTGTGCTATAACAATGTACTGATTCAGAAATAAGCATTGAATCTTCTACATTATATTAATGGAGAATCATCGGTTAAATTACCCGTACCAACCACTTAAATCATCATTAGTAATTTCACCTAATACAACATGTCATCCAGAAAAAACCCCCTAACTCACATCTCCACATAACACAAATCACCACAACCACACTCGACATTCTTGCTGCATAACCACACCACAAGAATCACATCCAACAACATAAACAAATCACAACCTGTACCTGTATCTCCGTTGCTCAAACATACCACACCCAGGACACCATATCCATAGAACCAACCCCATATACACAGCCTATCATGCACACACATTACACAACTATTCTTATAATAGAAGCAGCACACAAAGTAAACAGATCATAAACATATTCATATTTAATGGGTCATCCGTTATTTAATTCCACTTGTTAGTATATGGTTATTACAAAAACTGGTTTATCCTAGGGAATCAATTTATTAACCATTTATATGTGGTTAAATATTTTCATGTTGAAAAATTCAGAAAAGAACAAACATCATTCATTAAATATATCATTCCTTGTGCAATCAATGATGTCCAAAGGTTATGATTTTTTGTGGGCGTATAGCCCATCAAATTCACAATATCAACAAATAACAAACTAGAACATAAGATCACTTATTCCTATCCCATATATATTGATCTTAAACTAAGTCAATTATCTTTATTAGGTTGGTATTCTTCTATATTCATGTAGGATACATTCATATACCCACCCCGCATGATACAAAATTTAGAAAGACTAAGGGTTACCTACCTTGAATAACAGATGAAAAAAACCTCTTTATTATTCCCATACATGGGTTGTGAAAGTAGTCAAAAAAATCTTGGGAAAATGAAATCCAAAGGCCTAAGCTCAACCATATGACACCTCAGGGAAGAATGTTTTGGGACACAACAATATAAAAAAGAAGGGTTCAAGGAATATAGGATCTCAGCTTTAGAAAGGACATATCTGAAATCAATGAAAATAATGGTTTTAAATAACTATTAATGTGGGATCTTGACCAAGAGCACATGGTTTGACCATTTAAAAGCCTAAAGATATTTATAATAGTAAAATATATGATTTATCACTTTGAACCAAATCCAATAACATTTAAAGATGTTATTAAATTCTGTTCATTCAAATTAAAATGTAAATGGGGTGAAACTAGAGAAAATAGGAAGATTTGGATATTTTGACAAACTATCATAAATGAATCACAATTGTGTGAGTCACCATCATGAGTCACTGATGGATGAGTAGTCATTGTGTGACCAACCATTGGATGAGCTACCGCCGGATGAGTCACTATTGGGTGACTCACTGTTAGATGAGATACTAGTGGATGAGTCACTATTGGGTGACTCACTACTGGACGACCCTCCATTGGACGACTCACCAACAAATGAGTCATTGTTGGAAAAGTCACTGTTGGATGATTCACAGTCGTGAGTCATCAATGGCGACCTACCAGTGGATGTGTCACCATAAGTTGACTCACCATTGGATGAGTCACCATTGGGTGACTCATCGTTGGATGAGTCATCATTGGGTGGATCACCCTTGGATGAGTCACTATTGGGTGACTCACCATTTTGTGACTCACAATTAGATGAGCTACCAGTGTATGAGTCACAGTTGTGTGATTTTCCATTGGGTGACTCACCAACAAACGGGTCACAGTTGGAAAAGTCACTATCGATTGAGTCACCATCACAAGTCACCACTGGAAACCTAGCAGTGGATGAGTCACCATTGGTTGGATCACCATTGGATGAGCTACTGATGGACAAGTCACAGTTGTGTGACACTCCATTTGAATAATCAAAATTGGATGAATCACCATCGAACAAGTTTTTATTGGATGAGTCACCATGGGAAGAGTCTCCATCGCGAGTCACCGCTAGCGACCTAGCAGTGTTAGTCACCATTGAGACTCACTATCATGACCTACCATCATGACATACCGTTCCTGACTCACCACTCTTGACCCATAGTTGTGATTCCCCATCACGAGTCACTGACGCGACTGACCATTAGGATGACCTACCATTGGAAAAGAAATGAATTTTGGAAAACTCATTAACTGAGTCATTGTTACTTCCCATAACACCTTAAAGACCAAATTTTCACAATGTAATGGACCAAATATGTCAGTTCCATTTCATTAGGTACCTCTCAAACTATTATTTCCATTGATAATTTAATCCCAACCTAGAAAAAAGTGGTGTCCATACAACCACCCCACAAGATACCTCTCAGGGATATTTCTACACTCGATGCATTCCTATCGACATCAAGGTTCAATGATAAACCACCCTATGTTGTTCAGAGCAGGAGTGAAACCTCAAAATCCAAGAACACCTCCTCTAACATCTACTAAACCAATTGACTAGAAGAAACACCACACAAGTACAACAACCACACTATCTGAACACATGAATAAGATAATCTCATCGTCTATGTCAAGATATTACTTGTACTAAGTGGCATGGGCTCACCCACATAGGTTTAATAGTGTTAAAATTAATGAATCTCTTTTAGGAATATTTTCTTCCCCTTTTCACATGTTATGAAATTATCGCGCATTATTAAGCAATGAAACATGTCTACTCATAACAAGTAAGGCTAAAATATCACATTAAAAAGTAAAATAGAACAAGGAAGAACTCAAAACAATTCTGGGTACTAGGAACACATTTGTGCTTCTCACTACCATGTACTCCCCACTAGGCCACCATACCTCCACAACACATAAAATAAAGAAATGGTACACTAACAAATCACCTTTTCCTAGTGATTTAGGATCTCTACTAGTCATTCCATGAATGTCACATCATCCTCAATATTCAACTCTCCCCAATCGATGAAGTGGAAGTCATCATGTAGATACTGTCGAAGATGAGAGGAATGAAATAAATCATGGAACCTCTCAAATTGTGAGCTATATGTTAAATAGTATGCTTTCTTGATAACTCTCCACAACACCTGAAGGGTTTGATAAACCTCAGATTAATCTTGTTACTTCTGCTAATCCTCTGCTTCCCACATCGCAGGGAACCCATCAAGAACACCTAGTCCCCATCCTCAAACTCTAGGGGCCTCCTCATATGATCGGCATTTGAATTTTTCTAGTCCTACACTGACTTCATCCTATCATGAAAAAGTTGAGCCTTCTCGGTCATTCCATGAATTACCATAGGGCCAAAACAATTGTCCCACCAACCTTTGTCAAACACAAATGTGAACAACACAATATTCTGTACAAAGCCTCAAATTAAGCCATGAATATTGAAGAGTGATAACTATTTTTTTATGAAAACTCTACCAAGGTAAAGCTTCATTCCCAATATCATCCAAAGTCCATGATGCATGACCACAACATATCATACAGTGTTTGGAAAGTCTGCTCTATCTACCCATCTGTATAATGGTGGAATGTACTACTGAGGTGTAACTGAGCACCCAAAGAATGATGTAATCCTCACCATACTCATGAGGTAAAACATGTATCCAAATATGAGACAATGGATACTGGAACTCCATTCATTCATACCACCTCATCCCCTACACATGTCTCCTTAATTTCTATGAAGTGAGCCGATTTTGACAACCAATCCACTTCTACCCAAATAGCATCATAGCCTCTCTGATTTCTCAGTAACCATGTGAAAGAATCCATCGAAATTGCATCCAACTTACACATTGAGATTTCTAATGGCTGTAACAAACCACCCAGAACACAGTGCTCAGCCTTCAACTGTTGGCACACTAAGCACATTACACAAACACTACCACTGCCCATTTAATCCAGAGCCACCAAAACATCCCTCTCAAGCCATGGTACATCTTTGAAATTTATGGGTGTTCTACTAAGGGTGTGATGTTAATATCACTAAGGACATACTTTCTTATCACCATCAGAGTAAAGAAACTTTTGTGGAAAAACGTCTGATTCTAATCATCCTTTAACCATCCTTCCAGAGCATCACTATCGTAAATGAGATTACATTTCAGCTATGTCACTGAGTCTCCCCACTGAGACTCATCCACCAACTACATCAAATAAGACAGAAATATCATTTGAATCAAACATCCTCTGCCATTTTCCATTACCACATCAAAATTAAAGGCCACAAACTCTTCCATCACCTTCCAAGCATCTACAGATTCCAAAACAACCTCATTTTATGACTCCCTTCTCAAAAAATCATCCTCAACATTCACCCATCCTGAGGTTTTGGAGATATTAAAATCATAGTCCTAAAGAAACTCTACCCACAATCATTTTCTCAAGTTCAAATCTTACTTAGAAAATATATACCTTAAACACTTGTGATTTGTGAGTACCAAAAAGCACTCCCCAATGAGATAATGCCACCTAATGGGTTTCATATTTGTGTTCATGAGGATATAACTGGATAGACCCATAAGAGATAACTCTCTAATAATGCATCAGCACAGATCCCAAGCCTTAAATGAAAGAATCATAAAACACCAAGAACATCACCGATTCCACAGGAAAATGGATCCCTATAGCACTGACCAAATTCCCCTTATGATATTAGAATGCTACCTAGAATTTTTTACTCCACATTAAAGCCTATTTTTTCCTAGTCATATCTCTCTACATAGCTATATCATGATATTAATAATGTACAATCCACTATTAGCAGTCATCAAGACCAATAATGTTACAAACCTCAACAAAATTATTGGGTGTTTTCCAAGAAACAACTGCTTCAACCTTTGATAGGTCCACTACTACACCCTATTGGGACACTACATGTCTTAGGAAATTCACCTCTCATGTCCAGAACATTCACTTGGAAAACATTCCATAGAACTATTGGAGTTTAAACACTTGAAAGATAGACCTGATATATTTGGTATTCTCCTCATCCAACATCATGTAAATAAATATTTCATTAATGAATACGTAGAAGAACTGGTCCAGGAACTCCCGGAATAAAGAGTTCATAAGCCCTATGAACATGACTAGTGCATTCATAACACCGAACGACATGACTCTGAACTCAAAGTTCGAATAGCTACATCTAAAGTAATTCTTTAGGATATCACCCTCATTCACCCTCAACTGGTGATATCCAAAATGTAGATCTATCTTAGAAAACCAACTCACCTCTCTCAGCTGGTTGAAAATATCATCTATCCTCATAAGAGGATAAAGGTTCTTGACCGTCACCTAATTCAACCTTCTGTAGTCTATGCACAATCTCTGACCACCATCCCCCATCTTGGAGAACAACACCAGAGCCCCCCATAGTGACACATTGGGCCCCGATAAATCCATTCTTCATCAAATCATCTATCTGAATCCTCAACTCCCACAACTGAGAAGGTTCCATCTGATATGGATGCATCGATATAGGATAAAAAGCAGGATAATGGTTTTTCCCAAACATATAATAAAAATTTGGGGGTAGATTCATAAACTCCTTAGGGAAAACATCCAAAAAATCCACCACAACCCAAGGGACTTCAGTGTCCACTACATCCACTAAAATCTCATCAAATAAATAATGAAGAGGTTCCACACATTGAATACCCACTTGATAGTTCCATTAACTAACAGAAGCCACATGATATACATCAATATCTGAAAACACTACTCTTATTCGGAAATAGTTGATAATGATAATCAATAAATTTAACCAGTCGATGCTGATAATAAAATCATATCGCTGTATTTATTGAAAGAAAAGATTCCCATTGGAATAAAGTGGTCCCATTATCAGTCAATTTTTCTAGAACACATTAAACAAGTTAGTATGACCTCCTAATAAAATAGTCAACATTGGGGGAACAAGTAGCCTCTCTATGTATAGTCATAGAGCATGAGATGGACCGAGTGAGCTAAAGGAGTGAGGCTCTTGAATCAAAAAAATCACAAGAGAGGGTACTAAACAAGTTGATCGCACCTTAGACGATCTCTGGACCTAAGAGAACAACTACATGTTCTTTGTGTACCTCACCACATTGAGATCCTATACCTCTTTGATGAGGATCACCTTTCTACCCATGCCTAGTTAGAGGTCCCTAAGGAAAGCCCTATGGCTGGCCTCTACCTACCCCCTCTCCCCTCGATGGAGTAGGATCCGGCTACCGCTACTGCTGAAATGGCCTAGTTGGAAACTGGTGTTGAAGAAAGTGTAGAACACGTCTACCTCCACTCTATTGATCATGAATGGCTGAAAGAAAAAGGTTATGAAGATTTCAATGGACTCCATGAAAGTAAAAAATTTGTCCCATGACCAAGGGAAAGGCATTAGGACCAGAAGGTCAAAATGAAAACTGTTGAGGTTGAATCCCCGTCAGTCGAAACCTCAAAGGCCATGGCGTCCAAGAACTCATGTTGGTAACTCTACCTCTCAAAGAACCCTACAATAACCTATCCCATAGTATAAATCTTCACAGATTAATCCTCTAAAACACTTATTCCTTCTTCTGAACCTCCATGTATGTCTGCAATGTAAATGGGGTGATCACATATTACGTTAGTCCTCTTGGTTCCTCGCATGAGACTCCTCATCCGGAAAGAGATCTAAGGAAAAACTATGTAGATCATTTAAGATAATACCAAGCTCCCATATCAACATAATCCCATGCTATAGGGAAAGTAACTCCAATATATTCTCATCCTTCATGGTTGATGAAATGAATTTTGCTCGGAACTCCTTTTGAAAATTGACCAATAGAACATCAGCCTCCTTCTCCTGTAGGTACAGCATCCAGACCTGACACACAACTCCCCCATATGGATCACTACCAAAGAAACCTAGTACTACATGGAAGCCTGGATCAAACTAAAGGATATGTCATGTTCCTCGATATATCTCTCCATCTCCATGTCCAAAACACTACCCCAATACATTCCCAAGGCCTGCCACTAAAAAGCATGTCACATTTTCTACCACTGGTCATCCTCTTCCACAAAATAAACGTTTCTCCAATCATGTAGGTCAGAATACTAAGACTCAACTACCCTAGCCACACATGGATGACAACCGGGTTCCATTACTGAAATGGTAAACCAAAAAAATCCTAAGACCGAGTAATATGGAATTTTATTTAATATTCATTTTAATTCATTTAACCCATTTTGTTATCCATTTGAAATTCCCCAAGGAACCCAAATTTAGATATGAACACAACTAATTATGATTAATGTACCTTTCTTAGGGTCTCTACCTTAAAAATGGTGTATCCTTGCTTAGTCGATCGATAGGCTCAGAGTCCTTGTATTAGAGAAAAAGGGGCCCTAAAATACGATGTCCTTGCCGGTCTCCCATAGCCTATGTCATGCACCTAGATCACCAAAAACTTCTACCTTACCAACCCATGAAGTCCTCACTATTCCTAACTCCAAAATCAATCCTATCTCTCATTCATCACCTATGATACCATTCTTTCATGAACTCCTCCATCCAAAGATGCCACTCTTGAGATAGAAATAGAGAATGAGAGATAATGAACCCTAATTCCTGCCTTCATTCAGACCTGATATGGAGATAACTACCAAGGATATGAAAATCTAAAAAAATGAGAGTCATTACACTTTTTATAGTAAACAAGATCATGGGATAAGATGTATCAACCTCAAAATAAGTCCATGAAATATATAAAAGAAAACATAAATCCATCCCACATGGATGGTTACTGTATAACTATTACAAATAAAATGAAAAGATCCAAAGTAAATACTCAAAAGTAAAGCTAAGTAGTGATAATGATATTGTACCAATGTTCAAACAAGTAACACCCAACAAAATCCCTATTGTCCTCCTAGAATACTCAAAGAAGTTTTTACGTATGTTGAGCATTAAAGTATACATAGTAAAAAAACCAAATTCATTCATGCACAAGTGAGAGAATCATACAAATTTCCCAATGAGAAAACATGGGAACCAACAAAACCAAACAAATTATTTTATCCATCCCCACCTCACCAAGGCATACTTACCATGAAACACATGTCAAGTAAGTAATATAGTAATCACATAATTGGTAGGGTACCCCACACCACTTTTAAACTGATTAGTTCCTCTCACAAACTAATAGAAAACATCCTGAAACTCCAACCTCTTCCGAAAGAACCACATCACATCCCTCCCACAAAATCATAGGAATCACAACCACTTCTGGAAAAAAGAAACAAATTCCACATAAAACATCACATCCCTCCCACACACACGTGGGCCTCAATAATACATCTTTCCTCAAACAACTAGGATACATACCATATCCCATCTTCCCTTGAAGGCACATAGGAAGCCCAACACATCTCATCTCATCCCGAAGACACCTAGGAAGCACAACACATCTCATCTCTAAAACAGCTAGGAAACACAACTAGCCCGCACGCACCTGGGACTCACCAACCAAAAACTACCCGAACAAAGTTCGGTTATCACAGTCAAGAAAGGGAGTAGCGAAGAGTGGATGGCCAGCCAGCCATCCTCCTATTGGGATATTTGGGAAAGACACCCTCCCCCATGATAATGGGGGTGTTCAGCACATAGTGGTCAACTATTGTGGGGTCCTTATTGAAATAAAAAAGTAAATACATGTATATAGATATATAATACCAAACAATCAAGCCCAACCTATGGGTTTTCAACCAAGAACCAACTCACAATACCACCTCTCATTCTACCTCTACATGCACAACCACACAACCATCCCAAAACTCATATCATACCCCCAACCAATTCTTTTATCCAAATATTATTCTTTGTTAAATATTTCTATTAATAATTCCATCTCAACCTAGGAAATTTCTAAACACGTCTACAATAAGAAAAAAAGGAAGAAGGTCAAAACCATCAAATTCATTTCTGTATGTGAAGAGCCTACTAGTTTGTGACAATTCAAGTTTAGTATCTGGTTATCACCCATTCAGGCTATAACAAAGTACTAATCATGATACATGGGGTAAATCTTTCTTCTTGTTACTCATGGAGACACATTGTGTAAAGTACCCATACCAACCACTACTATCATCATTCTTAAAATTCATTCCACCCAATCCATTATCTCAACCACAAAAAACCCCCAACTAAAATCCACATAGAACACAAATCACTACAAACACACTCGGCAGCCCTAATGCATAACCACACCATACCCATCACATCCAGCAACATAAACATAGCACAAACCAAACCTGCATCCCTTCTGCTCAAACATCCCACACCCAGCTCACCATATCCATAGAACTAACCCCCGGTGGACAATTAAGAATCCCACACACAACACAAAACCATGATTACAATATAATCACCATAAATATAAAAAATTGAACAAACATATTTAGATTTAATGGGTTATCTATTTTTAATTACATTACTTTATTCGGGGGTTATCATAGAAAATGGGATATCATGGGGAATTTATTTGTTATCCATGTATACGTGGTTAAAAGTTTTCAGGTTGAAACATTAAGCCAAGAACAAACATCATTCATTCCATAGATCATCCCATGTTCATAATAATATCACCAAAAACCATGATTTTTAGTAGGACTATAGCCCATTCGATTCACAATATCAAAAGATAACAATGTATTAAATTAGATCACGTATTCACATCCCCCACATACTGATCTTAAACCAATTCAATTATCTTTATTAAGCTGTAATTATACTATATTGAAAATGTATACATTCGAACAACCACCCCCATGATACACAATGATGAAATATGAATGGTTACCTACCTCTAAGAAAAGACGATCAACACCTCCATCTTTCACCAAGATTGGGGGCACACAAGCAGTATAATCCTCTAGGGAAAATGTGATCCAAAGGATTTAACACTACCACTTTACTACTGGGGGAAGAAATGTTTAGGGAACATCAAGAGAAAACATAAGGGTTAAAAGAAGAGATGATCTTATCTTTATAAATTACAGATCCTAAATCAATAGAATGAATGGTTTTTAAAATCCATTAAAGTGGGATATTGAAAAAGAGAACACAATTTTACCATTTAAAAGACTCATGATCTTTATTAAAGCCAAATATATGATTAATAACATTGAACCAGATCCAAAACCATTTATACATGATATTAAATTCATTTCATTTTATATAAAATTTTAAAGGGAAAAAGTTGGAAAAACTGGGAAGATTCTGAAGATTTGAAAAAAATGTTGGAAGTGAATCACTATAGGGTGAGTCATCGTCAAGAGTCACTGGTGGATGAGTCATCATTGGGCGACCCACCATCAGGTGACCCACCATTGGATGAGCTACTAGTGTATGATTCACTACTAGATGAACTACCATAGGATGAGTCACATTTGGGTGACTCACTATTAGATGACTTGATGTTGGATTACTCTTCATCGAACGAGTCACCATTGGATGAGTCATAATTGGGAGATCCACCATCGCAATTCATCATTGCTGACCTAATAGTGGATGAGTCACCATTGGGTAACTCACCATTGGAAAATATACTAGTATATAAGTCACCATTGGGTGACTCACCATTTGAAGACTCACTATTCAATGACTCGCCATCGAATGAGTCACCGTTGGATGAGTCACCATTAGAAAAGTGATTGTTGTGAGTCACCAATTGTGATCAACTGATGTGAGTCATAATTGAGTCTCAATGTTATGACCTACCATCATTAATTACTGTTCGTGAATCATAGGTCCTGACACACCATTGTGAGTCACCATCGTGAGTCATCGATGGGAGTCACCGTTGGGATGACCTACCGTTGGAAAAATTAGAAATTTAGAAAACTTCTCATATGAGTCACCATTACCACCCAGAACACCTTAAAGACCGTATTTTTACAATGTAACGGACCAAAGAGGTCCAGACCATTAAATTTATAGAATAACTGAATGAGTTAATCAATATATATTTTTAAACATCTGAGTTAACCATGCCTCCCAGTAAGTTGGAAAACAAATATTGAAGGCCCCATAGATTTCATTACCTTAAATGGGTTCATAGTCTTTATAATTTTCTTTTGTTTCTCTATCATTCCCTAACTTCTAAACATTGGAATAGTGGTATCTGAGGTATGTTACAAGAGGAATCATTGTGACACTCATGTTTATTAGATAATTTTTTGTTAATCTACTACCTTATCAATGTTTTTATCGAAAAAATAATCCATCAAACTATACGAGTGAAAATATATATACTGATATAGGGTATTAGGATCTATTTTGATAGATTTTATCTATTAATTTTTCCTCTCTGAATCATTTAATTGTCCTGATATTAATTGAAAATTCATTCAAAGGTTAACAATATATTATGTCTATGTTTATTGATTCTACACATGAGAGTAAAAATATACATATTGGAGAAGACCACTTCCCTAATACATTATGTATGATATTTAGAGAAAGAGATGAATATGAACTACTGGTAGTAGATCTAGTTTCTCATTTCTTCTAGAATACCTCTATTAGTCAATGATACATAGAGGAATATCATAAAATTAAATTCCAAAACAATTCCTAATAAAGATGACCTTCCATGAATGGAATTAGAAATAAAGATTATGCACAAATCCGTTTACTCTCTATCTGTCACACCATAATTGAGTTTACCACACATGATGAATTAGAATCCCAAAACACATTAGCAACACATATTTACAAGAGAATATATAACATATATAATAAATAGAACCAATTTAAGAATAACAAATTTACATGAAATGATTGTTTTAATAAAGAAAATAATGTACTGGAATGTAATAGAAAACAATAGGATGAAGAAGTACATTATAATTAATAAAATAAAATTATATATAAACTCATCCATTTAATAATAAATAAATTTTTCAATTTTATGAATTAAGATGAGTCACATAATGGATAAATGTGTCACAACACGTATTGAAAAAACCCAAAAGGCTCTTAACTGGTATCTCTTTTCAAGATAGGTTACAATGTCTAGAGCTATATAACATCAAGACTGTTTCAGATTATAAATTCAATATTTGAATCCACAAATAATTGTGTCATGAGATCTAAAAAATTGTTTGGGTCTCCTTCATCCATCCTTGAATCCAGATGAACCATGGTGTGAAGAAGACCGAACCAAATTGTGAACTTTATAAAATTACAAATCTCAACTGGATTCACTAGATCATAGCATGAATACCTTACTCCATGGCATGAAATATTGATATTGACTACCAATTGTGTTTAATCTTAAATACCATCACTAAATAACTTTAATCTTTATAGTGGTAAGGAATCTTACACATGTCCAAGGATTTTGGAAGAACTTTACCCATGATATTTTTATCATAGGTATTGATGATAAATAAACTAAAAGAGCGGGGAGGAATTGTAGTATAAAAGAATAAATTTTTATTCTATCCACCTAAAATTTAAATATATTATAATTATGAATTTTGTATTAACAAAAAAATTAGAATATCATTTTTAAATGTAGAATAAATTAATTGATCAGTATAACTGATATATGTGATATGAAAATATATTAAGGTGTTTAAACAAAATAAACACATCATAATTAATATATAAAAAAAGCAAAGGATAAAAATCCTTATAGTCATTATATTGATATTTTGTAATCCATACTTTTAATCCATAATGTAAGGAGGATCATTAAACTAGATCCAAAGTATAATACATCCATCATGGGAGTCCCTCAACAATAAACCTATTATAATGTATTCTATGATACACATGGAATCGCCTAATCTCCATAACCAAAAACTATTTTTGGTTAATCACATAAAATCCCTTTATATCGAAGGATTAAAAAACATTACATATTCCTACATGGAATCCATCAATAAATCATTCAGTAGTAAGACACTTCAACACATTAGAAGCTATTTGACAACACATTCAAAAATGAAACAAACCAAGTTCTAGAAACCTAGAGTCAATTTCTCAATTATTTCTTTGGAATAATATATAAGATATCATATAACTAAGGATAAACCAATTTATTAGCCATAAAGAAATATATACATACATGATACCCATTTTTTACATAGGAATAAAAATATAACACACAGTTATATGAAACATTATTTATCCTTGAACTCATTCAACGATTAATTATTTATATCCAATGTAAAGTAAAAAAATAAGAGAGATATTAAATTCTTATCAATATTTAACAAAAATAGATGATATCATGAGAAAATAAGATACATTTAATACGATAAGTTAAAAAATTAAAAACAAATTCCATTTAATCAATAACATGAGCATTAAATTCATCCATGGATAAAATGAAAGTAATAATCTCATGGATAATACTAAATTAATTATCAATGAACTAAATTTATAATTTCAAACAACATGATATTAAACATCATGATATCTTTCAATCGTGGTCTTGTCCCAAAAAAATTTAATTCGATGTGTATGCATAAGCCAAAATCCCATTTAATAAGGCTTGCTAACTATTTTTTCTCAAAATAACATCCAATAAATTGAGGGGATATTTAATTCTAGGTAGTAACTGCCTCTAAATGTACAATTAATTCCTCATATAATGAGTGATAAATTTAATTATTAAACTATATAATTTATCAATAGATATTTTTATTAAGTAAAGAATATTGAATATCAATATTTCTCTAGTTAATAAATCTACTTTCATCGTAAAAACCATATGTAGAAATTGAATTAAATATATTAAATGATAAAATCAATGATACAACATGGTTATGAAAGTGAAATTTAATGTTTTATGAAAAATTATCGAAATAAAGTGAATTTTGTTTGAAGAAAAATTTAATGGCTAAAAAATTAATAATTGATAAAGAATGACTATCAATTCAATAGAAATATAGGTTCTATAATATAATCATGTTTTTAGAGAATAAAATAAAATAGTATATGAATGTTAAAATAATATTTTATTTAATATTTATCTTTTTAAAACCATTAAAAATATTCAAAAGAATCTAAATAGTGTAAAATTGTCATGGTTACAAGAAAATTAGGTACACCATATACATTAAAATGATATATTCCATTTAAAATTTTTGTAAAGAAAGTAAAAAATAATTATTATAGAATTAATTAGAAATATTAATTTAAAACATTGTAAAAAAATTAAAGTTAATATAAAATTTCATGAATAAATCATTTGAGTAATTAAAATGGAATTTTGGATTTTTTTTAAAATATGGACATGGAATAAAAATATACCTGATTTAAAATAGAAATAATATAGGTTTTTTATTATAAAAATTAATTTTCATTAATTATGTTAAAAAGAGTGTAAAATTTGGAAAAACATGGAAATTCATAAATATACATAGGATAAAAAAATAGATGGAGTTTATTAAGGATGGATTATCAGATTCCTATAATGAAAAATAAGCAATCCCAAACAAATGAGATTGTAAAATAAATTCTTACATTTTTGGTAACATTTAAATTATAACCCATTTAATGAGGGAAGTTTAATTGAAACTTTAATAAACATTAAGAAATATATATTCATGTTAGATACATAAAATATTATGTATATACACCACATAAAATAAAATAGGTGGATAATACCAAATATGTCTCAACGAAGTGAAAATTGAGTTAAAATACCTTACCTCACACTTCTACTTTGTTAACCATAATTTATCATCCTATATAATAAATATAGAATTATTATAATTATATTATAAAACCTTATAAATATTTATTATATAATATATGATCAAATTATGCCATATTCTCAGGTTTTTGTTTACAATCATTCATTATTGTCACCGTTTCGAGTTTTAACAACTACATTTTCATTTATGATTTGAATAAGTAGTTATAGTAATTATCCCTAGATCATGGTTATATCATATATATAATTATAATGATGATATAAAATTCATACATAATCATTATATATATGAATATATTTATAATCCTCCATGAAAATAAGATATGAAAAATTAATCACCTAGCTTCTTAGAGGTGGTAGTCCACATATATGCACGAGAAACATTATCATTGTTTAAAAATGTGAAGGGTAATTAGGTATATGTTATAATAAATATAAATAATAATTTTTAATTAAAAAAATAATATATATTTATTAGTTTTATCATTATGAATATCCATGTTTGGTGGTCATGGAAAACAAATTAAACTGATTCATGAGGTGGTAGTCCTTCGTACACAAGAGTGGTGGTTTGTTTCCCATTTTATGGAGATGAAGATGGATAAATATTACAATTAACATAATAAAATATAATTAAATTATATATAATAGTTATCTTATTTTAAAATGGGTTGGATATAATTGATGGAAGTAAAATAATAACAAATTTGAATGTTTTCAATTAAGATGATTACACATTCTTTGAAAAAGAACCATTAGATCTAATTTTAATGAAACTAGGGTTGGTATTTTTTGAATAACGGAACCACTATAATATGTATATGGATTATGGGGAGATATTTTGGTAAGTTTTAGTTGATATAAATTGATCAATATTTATGAATAAGTGATGGGAGGATGTTAATTTTTATAAGTGAGGTGAGTGGCACAGTTGTAATGTTTTCAATGTTTTAAAATATTATTACATAAAATTCATGAAAAAATGGAACTAATGGGAATCACATTAGGAGGTCAGATAATATAGGTTCTAAATATATTCATACAATAAGATTTATAAAAGTTTTATAGTTATTTTATCCATTATCACTTTAGTTTAACCCTCAATATCCACATTTTAACCTTTACATTAATAAACAGTATTTACTATTTTAATTAGTAATTTAAAAATTAAAATTTATCCTATAAAATCAAAACTTATGTTCTATTAATAAATAAAATATAAATTTTATTATCATGATAAAAAATTTAATTTCTTTAATTGAGGACTGAGTGTTACATTTTTCCCTCCCTTTAAAATTTAATCTTTGATATTTTCATAGATACTACATTTTAAAAATAAGGGCAGTTATTCATCATATAATCCTCATGCTCCAACATTTTATTATCCATTATATTATTTAAGAAAATAAATTTTACAATTTAAGTAATTATATCACAAAAACATTGTTCTCCAGTGTTAGGAATATGGATATAATATTTAGAGTATGATAGATCATGTTCCAATTATACTTGATTAGAGGTGAGAAAATTTGTTGTACCTAGCATATACTTCCTAAAAAATTATATATGAGACACATCATTCTCTTTAGAGACATTTACTATAATTTCCAAATGCTAATAAATAAATCCAATTCCTTCTAGAATTTCAAAATGTCTGATATACCTAAGGCTCAATTTTCCTTTGTTTTTGAACTTTATATCACACTTCAACATAGATAATTTCGACAAATCATAATCTACCACATGAAATTAAAAATAATTTATCCAATTATTGGTTAATCTCTTTTTCCATATTTGAGTTTTTTTAAAATGGGGTTCAATAGTATTTATATTATCTATTTTCTCCACAACATTTTGTGGGATTACATGCCTCCTTTCACTAACTTCATACAAATATGTTGGAGTATAAAACTTCATTCCATATTTTTTTTCATATGGTTCAATTTTAAAACTTTAATGGATGTTATTTTTAATATAAAATTCCATCAAAGGAAATTATTGATCTCATAGACCTTTAATGTCTTGTTATCATGAGATCAATATGTATTCTTATGTTTAAATAGTCCTTCTAGACTATTAATTATTTTGAGGAAGATAGGTGTAGATAAATTGAAGCTTGGTATCATGATCCTTCTTAATACTCTTGTAGAATTTCAATGCATGTAATGGATCATGATCTTCCACAATTTAAATACATGCAACGTGAATTCTTAAAATTTTATTAATATAGATTAATTCATGGTGATCAAGGGGTTAATATTCTAATATTGAAAGGAAATGTGCGTTTTTGGTATAGAGATCCGTAATTACCAATATGGTACCATTTTTTATAGGTTTCATTAGTAATCAAGTGAAAAAGTACATAGTAATGTGATCCAGTTTCCTCAAAGTAATAGGTAGAGGTTGAAATAGTCATTTATGATATATTCTCTTAGCCGTCACTAATTTAAAAACCAAACATCTTGATAAATAATGAACAATTCACCACTTTAAATTATCCCAAAAAAAGTTCATTAAAATACCTAGACATCATCATTCTACCAAGGTGTATATAGAAATTCGAGCAATGGGCATCGAATAATTATTATATTATTAGTTCTGGTAGAGATGAAACACATTGACTCTTTCCAAATTTGAAAACACCAGCTTCATAAATTATGTATTCCAATTTACCATCATTTATGACATTTATTTTCTATTGAAAATGACCCTCAGATGGATGTGAACTTTTTATGTTTTCCAATAAATATGGTTTAACAATAATTTAAAAAATGAGTTATTATTCCCCTTCATTAATAATTCCTATATCCATCATTACTAAATCCACGAACATAAAATATCCATCAATCCACATTTTTGTTAGGAATCCATGATCTTTTCAACTAAATGCATCTATTACATTATTTTCCTTCCCTAAGTGAAGTGTATTAATAAATCATAACCCTTCAGTATCTCAATACCTCAAATTTTCCTCATGTTGAGATCTTTATATGAAGAAATATGCTTCATAATATTATGATCAATTGGTATCTCATATCCTTCTACATAAGTATAATGTCTCTATATATTCAAATAAAATATTAGGACTACCCATTCAAGATCTTGGGTTCGATTGTTTACATCCTTATTTTTTATCTTCTATGACGTATATAAAATAATGGCATCATTCTACATAAGGACACAACCATTTTTCTTCATTTATGAATCACTATATATAAAAAATATATATTCTCCTAAGGGAATAATCAATATCATATAATTAAAAATATCCTCATAAAATATTCAAAACATTTTTTACATTTTCTTATCCATATGAACCTAACCCCTTAATGTGTAAACTTGGTTATCAAGTTATCTAATCATCATTTTTTTTGGAAAAATCAATGACAATAATCTAATAATAAATGAAAACTACATACCTTGATTATTTTTTTCAATGTAGGATATTATTTTATTACATTTTCAATGAAAATCAATTGAGATTCCTTACATGGAGAAAATATATCAAAGAAATGAAACATTATAAAGAAAATATTCACAGTTTTTAAATTTTCCTAAAAATAATCCATTAAGGGTTTCAAGAAGGATCTACAAGTTATCCATATGGTCCTCCTAGGTTTTAGAGTACTCTATGTTATCATAAAAAACTCCATAGATAATTATAATGATATTCCTTGAAAACTCTATTCATTATATCCTTAAAAATTATGGGAGTTGTAGTAAATATAAATAACATTATTATAAACTCATAATTTCCATACCTCATATGAAATGTTGTCTTTGGAATATCATCCTAATTTAAAAAAAATTGATGATACCCAGAAATAAGGTCAATCATTGAAAGAAAATGATATCTGTGATGTTGACTAAACAAGTCATTAATGTGAGGTAGATGATACAAGTTATTTATGGTAATAACATTGATTCCCATATAATATACTTACAACCACATGTATATATATTTATCACAATTAAAATAACATGGGCTCCCCTAGGTGAAAAACTAGGTCATATAAATCCCTTTTCACACAACACCTATAGTTGTTTCTTTAACTCCACTAATTCAATAATATCCCTGGTGTATGGAGTTTAATATATAGGTATCTCATTGGTTATAAAATCAACAAAAAACTCAACTTCATGTTTTTATGCATGTCTCAATAATTACTTAGGAAATACATTAGTGTATTCTTATACAATAGGTAAATCCTAAAATTGAAGAAAACCATTCCCATACATATTTTTTTTTGTTCTTATTACCTAAAAACATCATTTAGCTAATGGAGGTGGGACCCAGATGATGAAGTATCCCCTCTAAAGATAAGGAATTCCACATCTTCATAACGAATTGTAAATACATTCTAGTTGAAATTAGTTTTTTATTATATTATTCAATACAATACATAACAAGTACAATATCAAAGTAAACCATTGATATAATAATCAAGTATTAAGATAAGTTACATCAATGTGATATAATGGGGATTGACTGAACAATCCTTATTGTAGTAAGATTACAATTGGACTTTTTGGCTCAAATTTTCATTTATGATAACCCAAATATTTTTTATATTTTAACTCATTATTTAATACCTTATTATAAAATTAATATAATCATAAGATACTGATATGCCTATTTTATTTGGGTAATTAGATATATAGTATAAATAAGGATACAGAATGAATTATTTAAAACTTCCTAACATGCCCTTCTAACTCCATTGATCTTGTAAAATTGCATGTGATAAACTAGGGATGTACATAAGAAATGGGTGGGCTAAAAATCCAGACAATAGAATCATCTAATCATAACATGATAAAATTAATACATATGAGTTGAGAGTTATATCAAGGTGATATAAAATGAAGAAAATTATAAACTCAACATAAAAATGTAGAAACAACATAAAACATGACATCATATATACATGGAAAGGATAAATAATAAGGAATCATAACATAGTTTTCTTAGGATGACCACAAATGCACCATAAATAGAATATCCTATGATAAAAAAAATACCTAATGAATTCGAGCGATATATAATTACGAACCCACCTGACACATTCATATTATGTACATGAATTTTTGTGTCATATATATCATAAAATATAATAATTTCATTATATATTTTAGACCCATGATTAAAATTTTTGGGTTATATACATGGAATCGCCCAATCAATGAAAGATAGGTACATTTAGGTGATTATCTTTTAGTTTAAATGGGGATGAGTCTACATGAACCAAAATTTTATCATGGAAAATGATGGGATAATTTTGAAAACAGAAGGAGGGTATATAAAAGATCATGGAAGGGTTTAATATGAGTAAATGGTTTTCTCAAATTACATGGAAGTCATATGTAATATAAAAGGATGTATAAAATCACATTACCACATGATTAATTGGAAATAAAAATGCTTAGTACCAAAAAAGTAACTAAATAAAAAGGAAGATGATATGACCCCTTCCTTGAGGGGGTTCTTATAAAATCGGGGGAGGAGATTATTAAAGGATAGGGAACACCATGAGAGGTATTTAAAGAATTATAGGGACATGAAATTAATTCATAATATTTTTTGAGTGAAGGGGAATGTGAGGGTAGGTATGTATTTATATCAAAAGAGAGTAAAATTCTTTATTTATTTCTATAATTTGTTTTTTGATTCAAATTGATAAATACTAAAAAACACATAAATTAATATAGTTTTTACACATGGTTTATATAAAAGAGGATTTTTTGTAAAAAAAAATTAGTCTATAAAAATTATCATTAAAATTATTCCATTTTTATGTTGAATTAAGTCATGTTCATAATGAATCAATCTTAAAATCTTAAAATATAATATATTATTTCAGGCGATTCATTAATTCGGTTTAAAATTAATAAAATAACTTCAAAGTCACACTTTTTTAAATGTAAAATATATTGTTTCATTTTTTTCTTTTATATAATGCATTTTATCAATTTTGGGATATTATGATGTCATAATAAATACCACATTAATTTTTTACCTAAAAAATCAACTATCTTAGAAAATTAAAAAAATTTAACCATTGAAAAATTTCAAATCATTATATCAAAAATAAAATTTATTTAATAAAAATAGTTTTTTTAAATTGTTATAATTTATGCTTTTAATTAGAAATCCTTATTTAGTGGAAAATATTAGTTTTTATGACAGTAAACACAGACTGACCCTTATAAAAATTATATTGAAATTTATTAAATTATATTATTATTTATTTATAAATAAATATTATTTAATTATAATATTTCATGAAAATAAAATTTATTTCAAAATATTCGAAGTTATACAAAATAATTTTTTAATTAAAAATATTTATTTCCTCAAAATACAATTTATGTTTCTTCATATCAAAATTTAATGCCCATCAAATTCATTATTTATATATATAGATGAAATAGTAATAAAAAATGGATAAATATAATCATTATATAATTAAATTTTTTTATAAAAACATATACAGTATGTGTCTAGAAACATGAACCATTATTACACTAGTATACTACCTATGGGTAAGGTGTGTGATAGAGGTACCTTTTTAGGGTTGTTGAACAATCATGGTTTGGTATGTGATATCAATGGGCTTGAACATGTCACATAATTGATTTCACTCAAGTTTTATTTATTGAGTCATGACATGGGCTTGGTAAAGGTAAAATACCAATGATTGCAAGTCCATCATAATTTATGATAAATGGGCTTCATAAGGTACGATCATAATAGTCGATGCCATCACTTCTTTCGTCTGTGTCAATTAAACAATATCATAACTCATAATTTATAATAATATCAATGCTCACTATATAATGTGTATATTGTCAATAGTTATGATTCATAATGGAATTTTAATCCCAATAGAAAATTTATGACTATATTTTATCATGTTTCAAATTTATATAATAAAAAGTAGTGTATGTGTTTTATATAATAGCATTTCTTAATAATGAATTAATTTATTCAAAAGTGAATTTCATTTTCAAAAGTTTTGGCCAAATTTTTTTCCCCCATTCACATTTTTTCTCTAAAATTCCATTTCATATAATAAAATAGATGAGGAAGCTTCTATTTATTCATTTATTTCGATTTCTATGTTTCCTCCTCAAATGTCTGTTTCTGCCACAATACATTATATTGGTAAGTATTATTATCTCATAGAACGTTATGTGTATGATCTAAGATCTATAATAAATTGTCTTTGTATGTAGGATCATCCTCTGAGGGTACCAACACTGGATGTAGTTTATTTTATGGGTTCTATATATACTTCATTATGAGAGATACATGGAACACATCATATTCTTGGAATTTGTTAGCTGGGAGTGCATGTTGATAGGTAAAATTCAATTGTGATCAAGGATCTCAATGTGGATAATGTATATATGTCAATTATTTACCTCTTCCCAAACCGCATGAATTTCATCCATAGTTGAATATAAAGGAACACCTTATCTCTGACCTCAATATCTATGTCTCATATATGATTATATATATAATTTCATTGAAATTAAAATTAATTTCATATAATGATGAATGGTTTTAACCTCCCATTTCATCTCTAAGACATTATTAGGTCCCATTATCTTACACTCCCCAACTCCATTCCATCACATTTTATTCTGAAACATCTTCCCATATAAGGCCTCATAAGGATCCATTTGAATGCATGAATAGAAACTATTTTTATTTAATAACTCTAGTATAAGAATTTTATTGTAAAAAAATCCATGGAAATCCAGTGAAAATGATATTAAAATAACCTTTAGATTTTGGATGGTTCTCGCAAATGACTATTTTTATAGGGATGATAAGTATTACTAAAACATAGCTCTGTAACTACTACTTAATGAAGGGTTTAATAGAACCATTTGGTAAACCTTATATCTCGATTATATTCAATAGAGAGTTGTAATACTTGTTATATTTCCACTTCTATTATGTATATCTTGTAATTTTATTCAAGATTGAAATCTTACTTAATAGCAATGAATTGTGTTAAATTTTTAAGGAATTTGACTTCAATCCAAATGAAATTATTACCTTCAAATTTCTTAAGGAGTTAAATGGGGAAATACATGGTTATTTTTTACCATTTAAATACTTGTATGGGAAATGGTTTAATTATAACCGTAGAATTTTGTAACCAATCCTTCAATTATTGACACACCATGAATCATGACAGTAATTCTGTAATCTCCCACTTCATTTTATACTTCCAAAATTTTTTATTCAAATATATTTAAATCATTTTTCTTCCTGGATAAATAGATAAGAATGATCTATACCCATAATCTATAATTTTCCTCTTCAGTTCAAGTTCTTATGGGAGATGAATCTGAGTTTCAAACCATATATCTAAAATGTTTACAAAGTTGGACTCTATAATGTTCACTACCTTTCTCTATAGATTCTCCTTAACAATTCATGCATCCTTTGTCCTCTCAAGAATATATCGTTGATATGTTATTTGAGGAAGATAGGTTGATCTTCCTTTCATTATTCCCTTGCCCATCCTTCGCATGTCCGAGAATAAGGGATCCCTTTATATCCTCATATTGAAAGTGGGTAAATTATTACTTAGGGGGTGAAGATTTCCCCCTGATTTATCATTCTATTAAAAACTTGAGAAAATTTTATTATGTATTGTTAGAATTTCTCGATTCATGCTACCATTTGGTTCGGGATCTCATTTGGTAAGTCATCACGTTTCCCATCACACTGTTTCTTATCTAGGTTCCTTCAATTTATAATCATTATATAAAATAAAGCGAAAATTTGGGATGAGAAAGTTCAAACCATTAAATATATGAAAGGATACTATAGAGTGTAAAGGTACAAGTCATAAATAATATATAATTTTTAACCTATGATTTTATGGGTTTCTATCAAATTTATCCATGTATTATTTCTTAAAATTAAATTTCTTTTGAATTTTTCTCATATAATGGGTCATAAATAGAATGTGAATTTACCAAAGAATATTCCCTATGAGTGTCAATAATGGTGGGAAATAAGTCATCTTTATCGCGCACTAGGTAAGGATTGTGTTAACAACCAATGAACCTATTTCGGGATTGTTAACCCTAGGTACAATTGTGGCAGATCTGCATCCACTAGTATTATCCAAAAAGTGATTTTTTTCTTGGAAGCAACTGGCTCTGTACATAAAAAAAATTTAGAGATGTTCTCCTATGTTGAGCCTTATCCCAAAATATTTTACATACTATTTGTAATCCTAATACAAAAAAAACATGAAATTACACTGATACATACTATGGAAACCCAAATCCATTATAAACCTTAACTAATGATTTATTAGATAAAGATACACATAATATAATCCCAAACGATTGGGAGGTGTAGTGTATTTGGGTAATTAGACACATATCACCATAACATAAATGGGGAAACAGTGAAAGAATAACATTTTCAAAGTAATATATGTGTGTCAAGAGGCATATGAAGGTGTTATAAAATGGTGTGAATCATAAATGTGAACATTGAATCATGACATCAGATGTTGACGTCAAGTCAATATAAGAATGTGGTAATAATATAAAACATGACTTCATATGAATAAGTCAAGGGTAACTGTAGAGACATCATTACATAGTGTTCTTATACTGACCACCTTGGAACTATACATGTTATGTCATGAGATAAAAATATTACCCAATGAATTGGAGGGCTATATAATTTTAGTCCCACCCATAAAATTCATATTATTTAAATTCATTTTTGTGCCATATAAATCATACAAATTAAGAACAAGTTTAATCACCCTTAATCCCACAATTAAAGTGTGTGAGCTATATAAATTTAAGTTTCCAATAAATTAAGTATGAATACATCTAGGTGAATACCATTGAGTGGAAATGTGGATGGGTATTAACAAAACAGAATTTTGGCATGAAACATCATGAGAAAATTATAGAAGCATTAAAAGTGTAAATATAGGTTCATATAAGGGTTTAATGAGAGTGAAAGGTATTTTTTCATTAATTGGTATTTATAATGAATTAATTGTTATGCGTAAAAAAAAATTTTACATGATAAATTTGAAATGAAAAGGATTATTAAAATGAAAGTATTTGAATAAAAAGGAATTGGGTAGAATATCTTAGCTTGAGAGGGAACTTCTAAAATCTACGGAGGAGCTTTTTAATAACATGGGAAAACCATTGGAGGTATTTAAAGAGGGAAAATTATATTAAATTCACAATCAATGGTATTTTAGTGTAGAATAATGGGCCGTTGGGTGGGTATTTGTAGAAAGAGATATTACAATTTTTTAATAATCTCTAAACATAGGTTTTGGACTCAACGTGAAAAATAATCATAACGACAGACCTTACCATGGGTTTTTACTCATGTTTTCTATGAAAGTGGATATTTTTTAAATATTTTATTTGGATAAAAACAAAAATCGTTAAAATAATACCATTCAGTATGTGTAAGTGAGTCATGTTCAAAAAAATTTATTTTAAAACCATAATGTATAATATAGGTTTTGGATGATTTCATAATGGTTTGTAAAATTAAATAAACAACTTTAAAAACAAATTATTTTATAGGGGAAATAAATTTATGTAAATGAATTATCTTTATAGAATTAATTACATAAATTTTGGGCTATTATGATTTAATAATATATACATTATTTTTTATACTATATATAATTTCTAGCCAAAAATTCAACTATCATAGAAAAGTATGATAAATTAAGCATTGTTAAAATTTAACAAGTTGGTTTAAAAAATAACGTTTATGTTTACAAAATATATTTCTTAATATTTGAATTTAAACCATTAAATTTAAATAATTATTTATTTAACATAATAATTTTCATGGAACTAACCGCTTTTTGACCCTCATAAAATTACACTGGACTTCATTAATTTAAAGTATCAATTAAATTTAAATAAATATTATTTAATAATAACATTACATGAAAATAAAATTAATTTAAAAGTCATTAAATATATCAATAAAGTGTTTTAATTGAAACAATATATTTGATAAAATAAAAATGAAATTATAATTTCTTTGTATGAAAATATAATGTTTATCAAATTCATTATTTATTCTATTTACAAATGAAGTAATAATTAAAAAGGGATTAATAAAATTATTATATTATTAAAAATTAAATAAAAAAATCGATATTATAACTTTATTGATTCATAACACCTTATTTTAAAAACCTTTTCCCAAAGGGTAATGTGCATGATAATGAAGCTTTCTTGGGGTGGTTCTATAGCATCCCGCCTTTTTATAACATAACTTTTCATTACATTTTAGAAAACTGAGGATCTTTAAGGTTTAGTGTCTTGGAAACCAGGAACTTAATACACGATGACATAAATAATTCCTCTTAAACACATGAAATGCTTCTTAATTGTTCATCCTATGTTCATTACAACATCTCATAACCTAGGAGCATACATCAAAGGAAAGTGTGAGCAGAAGGCCTAGAAAGGGAAACAAGAGAAACATTTTACATGTGAACTTGAGATACATCAATAAAGTCATGATAAATAAAATTAAGGCACAAGAAAGAGGTCATGAGGCATATAATAATAAAAATAAAGTGTTTCATAACTTGAAGATGTGGCTACAACATTTAACTTAGGCAATAATTTCTGTATCACCAAGTTCCATCCCCAATGTGTCATAAAAAAATTATCAAAGGTTATTCACCAACGTATCGTTAAAATGGTCATCTCTAGAGAATATGTCTTTACCAAATGCATTGAGAGATATCAAGGAAAACCCTTAATTTTTATTTATTATCATGTGAGACACATATATCATTATCAAACAATTCATAAATAACCCATATAGCAAAAAATAAATGGGTTTAATTTGATAATCATAACGTTTTATAAACTGCTTTAAAGACATGATATTTATGTCACTTTAAACCCATGGAAAAGGAAAGCGGGTTTCATGTATGTAAATCCCAGAATTAAAATAGAAAATTTTGATATATGTGTGAATACCACTATATAAGAAAGATATTTGAGTATTAACTTAATAAAATAAAATAATTTGAGAAAAAGAGAGAGACATTTTGAGACGAAAATTCGGCAGCATAACGGCTATGTTACAGGGTTTTAGAAAATATTGAAAAGAGAGGGGAAATGGGTCACCCACTCATAAATGATCCATAAAATAGTATAGGGACAGAATAAAAAGGATATAAGAACATGGTAATGAAATTTTAATGAAATACCCTATGAAATGAAAAACATGGAAGGAAGACAAAAATAAGATTTCTCTTATGAAAATTCGGCAGCCTAATGACGTCACTTAAAACATAAAAAAATGAATTGATGAGATCAAATAGGGTATCTAATCATATGAATATAAAAGGAAAGTTTTATTAATATAGAGATAATACCCCAACAAGGAAAAAAGTAACTTGGAAGACTTGACATGAAAGTAGAAATTTGAAAATGGGAAGAGTGAAAGAATCCCTTACCTTGAAAATTAACTTTGAAATCTTGATTATTGGAACCTTGGGAGGCTTGAGGGAACCTTGGAAGGACTCCTTTGGAGGTATGTAGACCATAACATCGTTGAGGAGGATTTTGGAATGGATATTATGAGATAATGTGTTGGTATTTATAGGGGCAGTGAGGGGACAAGTCATTAATGGCCAAGGGACATCTCATTGGTTGTATTGGAAAAACCATGGGCCTGACCATGGTATTTTCCCATGGTATACTCCAATTGGGAAACCTAATACCTTATCTTACTATTAATAATTCTTACAAAATTTTTAAAAAATTATTACATCTTTAATGATGTCATTAACCACCCGAAACTCTAAACTGAAAATTCACTACTCACCAAAAATTCAACTTTTTTCAGAAAAATACCAAAAATTCAACTTAACATAATATCAATGCTATGAATTCAAAAATGAACTCAATTTTATAAAAATAATTTTATAAAGAATTTTAATTTAATTTTTTAATAAGAAAACATTATTCACCCGAAAAAACTAATACTTAACTAATAATTTCTGAAACTGTTATTTGCCTATTTTATTGAATCACATTACTTAATAATGGTGCCTAAATTATATTAATACATTCTTTAAGTGAGATTAATAATCCATTTGGTCACATTACTAATCCTAACCATTAAATCACTATTCATAATTTACTATTCACCAAAACTTATGTTGATCTTATTAGACTCTAAATTTCTTAGAGAACACAACTGAAGAAGACCATTTTTTGGAAATCCTTACACATAATGAATTATTTAAGGATTACATAAATATTTTAAAATATCATTTTTTTTTCAAAATTCATCTATAAGATACATCCTATTTTTATCCTGAAATCTGAAAAGTTACAAACTTCACCATAGGAAGAAATAACAATTTTATTTATCTCAGAAGATTACACAAAGTAGTTAAGTTCTCATTACATAGCCCCTTATAACAATAACATATGACCTAATTGTAATGTGCGCTAAGGTGAGATAATCTGAGGGAGTCTCAGATAACATTTCCCTAGTAGTAATCTCCACTAACTTGAACTTCTCTTATAGGAGATTCCATTTAAGCTTGACATGCTAGAGTTTGGCTTGGGCTTGGTCAAAGCGAAGCACAAAGATGCCACCTCCTTCCCAAGATCTGATAAGTGGGCTTCATATGGTTTGAGTATACTAGATGAAGCCATTGACTCTTCTTTCTACATTAACCATTAACATCTCTATTAAATCGTTAAGAGTAAATTAATATACTATTCAAAATGTTTGGGTTTTTACATTATTCCCCCCTTAAGAGATTCCATCCCCGAAATTTTAAACCAAAGGCCTAGTCGAAAAGTTGACGGTACTTTTGCTTCATTGTTTCCTCAGGCACCCACGTCGCTTATTCATACTTATGATTCCTCCACAACACTTTCACAAGGTGGGTAGTCTTGTGGCATAGAACCTTGTATCTACGGTCTAAGATCTCCACTAGATGCTCCTCATAAGAGAGGTCATGTTCTAGTTGTACCACCTCAGGGTTCAGTACATGCGAAGGGTCGGGTATGTACTTCCTCAAGAGAGATACCTGGAAGTCATTGTGAACTTGGGCTAGGTTCGGTGGAAGTGCTACACAATAGGCCACTGCACCTATGCGATCAAGGATTTCATAGAAGCCAATGTACCTAGGGTTGAGCTTCCCATTCTTCCCAAACCACATGACTCTCTTCCATGGGGAAATTTAAAGGAAGACTTTGTCACCAACACCAAACTCCAAGTCCCTTTGACAGTTGTCAACATAGCTCTTCTGCCGACCCTGAGTAGCCTTTATGTGATGTTGGATGGTATGAACCTTTTCTTTCATCTCTTGCTCAATATCAGGCCCAAGAAGCATTCTATCACCAGCTTCATCCCAACAAGTAGGAGTTCTACATCACTTTCCATACAATGCTTCATAGGGTGCCATCAGAATACTCGAATGGAAGCTGTTGTTGTATGAGAACTCAACTAATGGGATCTTTTGATCCCATCCACCTTTAAATTACATTGAGCATAATCTCAGCATGTCCTCAAGTGTTGGAATAGACCTTTCATATTGGCCATCATTTTGAGGAAGATAGGCCGTATTAAAATTCAATTCAGTATTCAGAGCATGTTGATGACTTCTCTAGAATTTTGAAGTGAATCTTGGATCACGATTATATACGATGGATAGTGGTACCCCATGCAGCCTTACCACTTATTTTACGTATATCTAGGCAAGTTGATCCAGATAAAAATCTTCCCGAAAAGTGATAAAATTGGTGGTTTGGTGAGATGGTCCACTATAACCAATATCGCGTTGTTCTCTTTGGATGTTTTCGGGAGACCAGTGAAAAAGTCCATAGTGATATTATCCCACTTCTATGCTGGTATGGGTTGGGGTTGTAATACCCCTTTAGGAAGTTGTTTTTATGCCTTTACTTGTTGACACACCAGACACCTTGTAGTGCAATCAACAATCTCCCTCTTCATGTTATCCCACCAAAAATTATCACGAAGGACTCTATACATTTTAGTGCCTCCTGCATTTATAGAGAAAGTAGATCTATGAGCTTCATACATCAGTTCTTTCTTTATCTCTGGAATATATCGAACACATAGTATTTTACGAAATTTCAATACACCTTCTTGATCAATATTGATATCAAGAAACTTCCCATCCTTCACGGCCTCAAACTTCTCCTACAACAAAAGATCTTCTTTTTGAGCCTTCTTGATCTTCTCTAGTAATGAAGTTTGAGAAATCTTTTGGGATAGGGTTGATGATGTCCCTTCCCTTACAATTCCCATGTCCATTTTTACTAGATCCTTAATCAAGGGATCTCCTAGGAACATCATTGTTTCCAGAACAATAGGGTCTTTCCTTCTTAATGCATCTGCGACTATATTTTCTCTTCCAAGGTGACAATGAATTGAACAATCATAGTCTTTAATAAGCTCCAACCATCTCCGTTGTCTCATGTTCAATTATGTCTACATGAAAATATACTTTAAACTTTGGTGTTAAGTTTATATATCACATTTCTCCTCATAAAGATAGTGCCTCCATATATTTAGAGTAGAAACAACTACCGCCAGCTCTAGACCATGCATAGGATTATTCTACTAAATTTTCTTTAGCTCACGAGATGCAGAAGAAATTACCTTGTAATTTTGCATGAGGACGCACCGAAGACCATTTAGAGATGCATCACTAAAAATAACGAATCCTTCTTCGATAGAGGGTAGTGTTAACCCAGGTGCAGTAACCAATCTCTTCTTCAGCTCTTGGAAACATTCCTCACATTATTTGTCCAGATGAACTTCACCCCTTTTCGATTCAACTTGGATAGTGGATTAGAAATCCATGAAATGTTTTTCACAAAACTCCTATAATATCCTACTAAACCAAGGAAACGATGAGTCTCAATTACTGTTGTGGGTTGAGGTCACTCCTACACAACTATTATCATTGCAGGGTCAACCGAGATTCTTTCATTGGTTACGATGTTCCCCAAGAAAGCCACTTGTTGAAACCAAAACTCACAATTGATGAAATTTCCAAAGAGACTCTCCTTACACAATGTTTGAAAAATAACCCTCATATGATCTTCATGCCCCTCACGACTTTTTGAATATATAAAAATATCAACAATAAAAACTACCACAAAGTAATCAAGGTAGTCCTTAAAGACTATATTCATCAAATCCATGAAAATATTAGGGCCATTAGTCAAGACAAAGGGAATAATCGTAAACTCATAATGCCCATATCTTGATCGGAAGGTAGTCTTTGGAATATCTTCCTTCTTCACCCTCAGTTGATGATAACTAGATCGAAGATCAATCTTGGAGAAGAATTGAGCCCCATAAAGTTGGTCAAATAAATTATCAATTCTTGGAAGAGGGTATTTGTTCTTCACTGTGATCCCATTAAGTCTCTATAATCAATGAATAACTACATTTATCCATCCTCCTTCTTCACAAAGAGAATTGGTGATCCCCAAGGAGACACACTCAGTCGGATAAACCCCTTCTCCAAAAAGTCTTGGAGTGGTTTCTTTAATTCCTCTAGCTCCACATTTCCCAATATATATGGGGTATTTGATATTGGTTGAGATCTAGGTATTAGTTCAAGGGAGAAATCTACCTCTCTTTCTAGGTGAGGTCTAGGTAACTCCTCAGGAAATACATCCATGTATTCCTGAACAATCAAAACATCTTCTATTTTCATACTCCATTATTCTTCTTCATCCACTCTGATTAACTCCATAAAGAAGGCTATAGGAGGTGCCTCTAGACAAGAATCAGGTAGGGATATCTCTCCTTGGAAGATAATTGTAGGTTGTTCATTCAAGACTACTGATATTTCCTTACTTCTGTATTTAATTTTAGCATTATACTTTGAAAGACAGTCCATCCCTAGTTTAATGTCGAATTCCATCATGGGAATTGCTACTAGATTTGTGATAAGATTGTGCTCACTAAAGTAAACGCTATAGTCTATAAACACTATTGATTCATGGATAATCCCACTTAGAGTATTGATAGAAAACTGAACCTCTAGTAGTTCGGGGATTAGTTTTATATTCTTTGAAAACTTGGAGGAAATAAAAGAATGTATTGAACCAGAATCAAACAAAGTAATTTCTAGTTTTGAGAGTACAACAAGAGTACCTGCTACCACTTCATTTGGAACTTCAACTTCACTTGCTGTGATAGCAAAAGCACGACCTTTCTCCCTTGGCCTTTGTTGAGGTTGATGGTGATTCCCCTCCACTGCCCTCAGATTTGGACAGTGATTAACAAAGTGCCCAAGCTGTCCACACATAAAGCATTGGACTTCGGGTAGGGCCAGAACCATCTTTCCTTTGTAGTTAGTATTCGGGAGTTGAGTCTTCACCTCACTACGAAACTTACGAGCAATATGGTCGTCCCTTCCACACGTGTAGCACTTTCCACTTAGGATCAAGCAGTGCCCGGAATGCTTTTTCCCACATTTATTACATGTGGCAAGTTGCATTTACATTCCACCTCTTTCCTAATCAAATCTTCTTCCCAAGCTTGGTTCTAGGGATCTCTTCATCTCAATAGATTTGTAAGACCACTGTGTCTCACCAAACTCCAGTTCAACTTTCATAGCACTTCGAACTATTTCTTCGTAGCTATCATAGTCCCAGTTGGATAGATTCTTCTGCAGATAAGGTCATAGTCCACCAAAGAATCTATCAACCTTCCCATTAGGGTCAATGACAAAGATTGAGGTATAATGGGAAATGTAACACCCCGAGATTTTATGAAAAATATTCTTTTAATATCATTAATGTCTAGTGTTGTATGTTACACCAAGATTACCTTGTGCTATACGCAACACCATATTAACTTGCAGTATACACAACACTATTCTTGGATCGTGTTACACACAATTTTGATAATAGTTATTCTATGAAAAATTGAGTATATATATATATATATATATTCAATGTAATGTGGTTGGATTATGTTATACAAAACAACGAAGGATTCTTGCACAGCACACAACCCTGACTTGTCTTGCATTACACGCAATCGCGACCTTCCTCGATAGCGTGTGTTGTACACAATACCGGGTTTTACTAAACAACGATATATTATTATAATATTATTATGAACTAGCCATTATGAATAGTATTAACTAAAATTTGAATCTTATAACATTATTATTCGTCTTTCACATTTTCTAAAACATGGTATAAGAACAAAATAAATATTTCGGGTAAAATAAGTATTTTTAAAAAAATGCAGTTTTTCCACCTTTTGATCGAGCACCCACTTTAAATATAGTTTTTGAAACGTTTATAAGTACAATTATAAAAAATAAAATTCTCCTTTGGAATCATGAAATAAAAATTTACTTTGGATAAATTTTCATATCATTCTGGTAACTTTCATATTTTGGTGAATAGTAAAAACACGCTATATTTTAATTAAAAACAAATTTTTTTCATCGCAATAATTTATATGGATAAATTATAATATTCGATGGTTTTAAAGTATAAATAGAATATATATTTAGAATTTAATATAATGTATATCATTAGCATTGATTCTACCTTGAATTCGTAGGATAAATCAATTCAATCTTTTGCAATGTTTTAAAGAAAAACCCATTTTCTTTCGACAACGAGATTAATTTTAATTTAATTTTTGCAACTTTTGTCTGTTGAATTTGGAAAAATGGATTCCATATTTGGAATCAGTGGATCTAAATTATGTTAATAAGCTACTTTTTATTTTTGGGAATTATGAATAGTAACTACAGTAAATTTTATTTACCATTGTTAATGGTAAATCGGGTAATTAAGGGTAAATATAATATTATAAAATTAACCTAAAACATGTCAAAATTCTATTGGATGACTAAAAGTCGACCCATATAATCTAAGGGTCGGATTAGATTCATTTAATGGACTTTGTTCCATGAAAATAATTTAATTATTATTAAAACCAAAGAATGTGACAACAAGTCACTTTCTTAAATCTTCTAAGTATAATAATTTTAATTTAGTGATACACTTCATGAAACTTAGAAGATGAATAGTATACAGAAATATAATACAATTATCTACATCATAGGAATTTATTTATAATTTTTAGGGATTATATAATTATCATTTATTATGACACAAAGATGATGCAGTAATTGTCTTATTAATGAAATATTGACATAATTGATGTTATAAATACCCAAATAAATGTAATTTAAGACTTTTTATGAATTAAACTAATTTTATAGGTTAATATGACATGTTATTATTGATTTAATAAACTTTTTTCTAACTAATCAATCTGTTATGAGTTTCACAAAAATCAATTACTAAATGGTGTCAAAATTGACATAAAATAGTTTTTAAAACAAATATTATATTATTAATTGTTATTTTATTCCTAAAAATCTACAGTTCTGAAAAATGACTTAGATAAGGTTATATATATTAATAATAAACAACTTGGGGTTCTTTTGGCTTGATATATAAGTTTATTATCCTTATAGTGTAAGAAAACAAGAAGACACGGTAACAGTAAAATTATCAAACTTAAAGTTAAATATAAATGATAAGGTTAAAATAGGAACCTAAACCTGTCTAAATTCTATTGGATGAGAGGATTTAGACCCATCCACACATTATCTTCTAAATAAATCAATTTTTAGCTATTAAAACCTAATTTGGCTTTATAATAAAATAATATTTTTAGTTATTCCAAAGGTGCCCCTCTCCTCACTTATAAAAGGTCACCCCCCTCCATCTCTTCCACACACCACTTTGAGCCTTCAAGCTCGGCCAAGCTCTGAAAAATTATCTTCTCCACTTCCCTAGAAACATCCTAGAGGTTCTGGTCTTGCTCAAAGACCAATTGTAGTGCCCTAAGAGGAGGTCTCAAAGAGGCGCTTCAAAGAAGAGGTAATTTCCATTACCGATTCTTTCACCTTTATTTATTCTTCCACTTCTTTTTATTAGGTTGTTTCATTATGAAGAAATAAAATCAGTATCAATCATATACTTATATGTTATTATAATTATGAAACAACCCTATTTCACCATCTATCCATCCTACGGAAAACGAAATCACCGCGCATGCGTATGTACGGAATACCATCTCCACGCCGTGGTGAAATCTATTTTCCACCGCCACCTTACTTGGATGGGTATAATGGTGTAAATAAGAACTATATATGAATAATTTAAAGTTATATTTAATCTTAAATTGTATACATACACTCCAATATAGTCCCATGATCATGAGAACGATATCATCGCTCGTGCGTACGTACGGACTACCGTCTCCACGACGCGATGAGATTCATTCTCCACATTAACCATTCATGAATGATTATAAAGTATATAAAATAATTAATCATGAAATATATGACATAATAATGATACTGGATTTATGTTTATATATATTTATGTCATCTACCAATTTCCATTCAACTCAATAATGAAACGAAAACAGCGTTCACGCGTACGTACGGCCTACCGTCTCCATGAATGGTGTATTTCTTTCTATTTATTGATCTATTATATATATGTATATTCTGAATATATATTATATATAAATCATGTTTTATATTATGGAATGATGTAATCATGATCTAAGTAATCATATGAATAATTACAAGTCAAAACACGGACGACAAATGAAACAATTTTACCCAAAACGCTCTTTAACATGGAATTTACAAAAGAACGGGTAATATAAAGTCATAAGTGAACCGTAGATGATATCATAACAATTAATATGATTCTTTAATAAGTCAATGAAATTATTTAAATCATTATACAGGAGGCTCGGACACTTACGAAGCAAATCGGACCTAAGGTAAGGGAAATATCGCAATCTCATTTTTATCCGAGATTGTTTATACTTTAGTATTTACTGGGGTGTATTTTCTCATCCAAATCCATGTTTCCTAAATATGTAATATTATTTACATAAAAATACAATTGTTTAAATACAATTTTACCCTTCGGTGAGTTTTTAGTAAAGGATATGAATGGAATCTTTTTTCGTTTTTCGTACGAGGTACTTTTTGACTTTTCTGACAAAAGTACAAAGAATTTTTTTTAACTTATACAGCATGAATGGATTTTTAAAACATTATTTCCAAGAAGCAACCTTTAAAAGTTTTCAAGTTTATTTTTAATCAACTTATTTTAGTTTAGAATTGTATGACATGTTAGGAAAGGAAAAGTTTTTTTTGAAGAAGAAACGATATTTTTCTCAAGAATGGAGTTCAAGCGTTTTTATCAAAATTATTTTCCATCTAAGATAATTAAGGGTTATGTTTATATACCTATTATTACATTGATTTTAGTATGATTTTATGGAATTATATTTATGAATTCCTTTATCTTATATGAACTGTTTTATGACATCACGATGTTTAAGATTCCCATTTTTATTACATGGGTTATGCAATGATGTATGATTTATGATTTTGTGGCACAAATAAGAATGGTATCATTATGATATGGGTGGGACCTATATATCCCTCTAATGCATTGGGTAAAGATTTTATATCTCATGAGATAGACATGGCTGGAATGGTAGGTTATACCGGTTTAGTGAAACAAGACTGAAACGAGGGGTGAACTCGGTTCAGAAAGGGACTTTGTACACTATGATAGTCTTGGCAATGAGTCTTGACTAATAAGAAATTATTCTCTATGATTATTTGTGTTTTCCACAAAGTTTCATGTTTTATGTTATGAATATTGGGATTACATTTCACTACTATGATTTATCCCATGTTATGAAATTATGATCTCTTTTGCAGGTTATGATTTCCAAAAGATATGTTCTTATGAATATGATGTGATTGATATTTATTTTGTTTACCCTTACTGAGAATTTGAGCTCACCCTATTATGTTTTCTTTCCCCCGGGATATAAAGAAATGTTTTAGGTAAGAACAAAGGAAGATCTTTATGGGAGATGTTGAAGATCTTTCACCACGGTTAGAAGATTATATTCCGAGTTTCTAAAGGCACTAAACTATTACGGTCCTTGTGTGTGTGTTTTTGTAATGTACTATGTACTCCGCAAAAGTAATGTAATTTCAATGTATGTCAAGCTTTGGATCTCTACAGTTGGTATCAGAGGAAAGGTTTAGTCAACCATTGGAAACTAGGATGCGAAAACATTAGTGAGATCCCTAGAGATATTTCTAAGGTATGTATAGGGATGTCCCTAAGGATAAGTATACGTATAGGATACAATACTAAAACTATGGTAACGATCATAGAATTTAACCTAAGATGTTAGATATTGAAGATAATACCCCTTTATTATTTTGTTTTCCCTAGCATGATTTTTGCCTCTCACACTATTCTTTTTGGGTTTTAGACGATGACTGGAACCCGAAGGAACTGTGTTGATCAATGCAATGGACAATGCAATGATTGTCCTTCTGAACAAACAAATCTTATGGGAGATGGAGTGAAAAATCTTATTGCTATACTTACACAAGCAATGAATCATTCTGGACTTCCAAATGAGCAGAGAAGGGAACAACATTCTATTGAGTCCTTTATGAGGCAACGTCCACCTTCTTTCAGTGGGTCTTCTGATCCACTTGTTGCTGAACAATGGATCAGTACCACTGAAAATATATTTTCAGTCCTTCAATGTTATGAACATGATAAAGTCATCTTAGTAGTGTATCGTTTGGAAGGTGAAGCTGATCAATGGTGGAATATTTTCAAAAATACGAGGCAAAGAGATGAAATTAAGTCCATGGAATGAGACGAGTTCAAGAACTTATTTTTCAATAAGTTCTTCCCTCGTATTCTTAGAACAAAGATGGAGAAGGAGTTTCTTGAACTAAATAAAAAGGATGATGAATCTGTTGGTATATATGAAGCGAATTTTACAAGGCTTGCAAGGTATGCATCAGGATTTATCATGCAACCGAAAAGTAAAGTTGATCGATTCTTTAGTGGCTTAAAACCAAATCTTCGAAGGGAATTACTATAAGATACTTCAGTAGCTATGAAGAAATTGTGTGTTGTGCTATCAAAGTAGAAATGGAAGTTGGTGTTACTTATCCATCTCATAGTTTTAACAAGAAATGAAAGATGGAGTTCAAGGAGAAATATCAGAATAATGGTAAAAAGAAGATGAATGTTTCCTTATGCTCAAAGTGTGGAAAGAAGCATGGTGGAGATTGTCTTAAAGGGACAAGTAAATGTTTCAAATGTGGAAAGGCAGGTCATCAGGCATTTGAATGCCGCAATGATGAGAAGAAGGTGACTAATGATGCAAACAAAGGATGGGATACATAGAATGAACCTACTACGCTTCAATGATTCAAGTGCAAGGAAATAGGGCATTATGCTAATAAATGCCCAAATCCAAGGATTAGTGATGATCGACATGAGCAACCACTTAAGGCAAAGGACAAAGGGAAGTCACATGTGATCACTATTGGCGATGTTGAATATGACAACGATGTGGTGGAATGATTAAGTGTTTATGTAATGGGATTCCAAAATAATGTTGTATATAGTATCATGGAATATTGGAATATTTATGTATTGTTCTATTGTGGTATTCAATAATTTTATGTTACTGGTAACCATGGAACGTGATTGAGATATTTTTGGAAATAAGATGATATGTGCATAATGAAGGGAAAATGAGAAAATGAAATGCTTGACAGTATTCATGAGCTCATGATTGGTATAAGGACTAAGTGATATCATGGTTTGAGTATATATAATTTTGAGGATTTTGGTATGCAGAAAGTGTTAACCATTAACTGCATTCATGTTTTCACTAAGGTTCAATGGGTATTCATTTTTCTAGAGAATACATGATTAAGGCCTTCGAATGTTTGTAATGTGACCAACAAGACATATCTTATGATATATGGGGATCAACGATGTTATTAACATTCTTCTTATATGAAATATCTGGTAATCATTTTCACTATATTATAAGAGTGGACTGCAGTATTATGGATAAGCCTAAAGATTGGAATGGATTATGTTGGACATAAGTTAGTATTGTTTAAGGATAGAACCTTTTTTTGATATTATTGATGGGATGATATAGTAATGTAGTTTTAGAAAAAGGACAACCTGCGGGACGAGCGACAACCCATCGCGTCAGACAAGGCTGTGGGAATCGAACCCACAACCGAAGTGCGACTGGCCTTTATTGCCTACCACTGGCCTACAGGAAGTCCCTGTTTAGTAGAAACTAGTTTTATTATATTAAGCAGTATGATATATGAAGTATAAGTCCATTTTAGAAACCATATATGATTAATCTCACTATAGATGGACTTATGTATTTTTTGATAACTTTTCTAACCTTTTGTTTGAGACAGATGGAATGACCCATCATTCTATCACATGATCTGCTAACACATCACGAATGAAAAATTCAACTTCATTTCTTTAAGAGATGAAGTGGAAATTTTCCAATGGTGAGACTATACCGAAATCACAAAAGTATTTCTTTTAATTTCAATTTTATCAACTTTAAGGAAACGATCTTGAAAACCAAAAATGTTGTCATAGTGCTCTTATATCTGATGAATCAGATGGTACCTTAGATCTTCACAAATTTATAGCTTTGTGATTGCTGGTTTTTCCATAGCCATGTTCTCTACCACTCTCCATCAGAACATGATGGTTAGATTTATCTTCCATATCCATATTATCACCTATGTTCTACTATGTGGAAACCTAGTGATGAGTTAATTTGGGTAACCATTACATTTCATACTTTTGTTTTTAAAGATTGGTTTTGGTATTCCTTTTTACGATGTGGGTTTCTATTAAAGAAACTTTCGAATAGTAAACCATTTATAACCCTGACGAATTTCGAGGGAGAAATTCATTTTAATGGGGGTAGAATGTAACACCCCGAGATTTTATGAAAAATATTCCTTTAATATCATTAATGTCTTGTGTTGTATGCTACACCAAGATTACCTTGCGCTATACGCAACACCATATTATCTTGCAGTATACGCAACACTATTCTTGGATCGTGTTACATACAATTTTGATTATAGTTATTCTACGCAACATTGAGTATATATATATATTCAATGTAATATGGTTGGATTATGTTATACGAAACAAAGAAGGATTCTTGCACAACACACAACCCTGACTTGGCTTGCATTACACGCAATCGCGACCTTCCTCGATAGCGTGTGTTGTACACAATACCGGGTTTTACTAAACAACGATATATTATTATAATATTATTATGAACTAGCCGTTATGAATAGTATTAACTAAATTTTTAATCTTATAACATTATTATTCATCTTTCACATTTTCTAAAACATGGTATATGAAGAAAATAAATTTTTCGGGTAAAATACGTATTTTTCAAAAAATGCAGTTTTTCCGCCTTTTGATGGTGCACCAACTTTAAATCTAGTTTTGACATGTTTATAAGGTCAATTTGAAAAAATAAAATTCTTCTTTGGAATCATGAAATAAAAATTTACTTTGGATAAATTTTCATATCATTCTGGTAACTTTCATATTATGGTGAATAGTAAAAACACGCTATATTTTAATTAAAAACAACTTTTTTCATCGCAATAATTTATATGGTTAAATTATAATATTGAATGTTTTTAAAGTATAAATAGAATATATTTTTACCATTTAATATAATGTATGTCATTATCATTGATTCTACCTTGAATTCGTAGGATAAATCAATTCAATCTTTTGCAATGTTTTAAAGAAAACCCCGTTTTCTTTCGACAACGGGATTAATTTTAATTTAATTTCTGCAACTTTTGTGTGTTGAATTTGGAAAAATGGATTCCATATTTGGAATCAGTGGATCCAAATTATGTTAATAAGCTACTTTTTTTTGGGAATTATGAATAGTAACTACGGTAAATTTTATTTACCATAGTTAAAGGTAAATCAGGTAATTAAGGGTAAATATAATATTATAAAATTACCCTAACACATGTCAAAATCCTATTGGATGACTATAAGTTGACCCATATCACCTGAGGGTCGGATTAGATTCATTTAATGGACTTTTTTCCATGAAAATAATTTAATTATTATTAAAACCAAAGAATGTGACAACATGTCACTTTCTTAAATATTATAAGTATAATAATTTTAATTTAGTGATAAACTTAATGAAACTTTGAAAATGAATATTATCCATAAATCTAATACAATTATATACATCATAAGATCTTATTTAGAATTTTTATGGATTAAATAATAATCATTTATTATGACACAAAGATGATGCAGTAATTGTCTTATTAATGAAATATTGACATAATTAATGTTATAAATACACAAATAAATGTAATTTAAGACTTTTTATGAATTAAAGTAATTTTATAGGTTATTATTACATGTTATTATTGATTTAATTAACGTTTTTATAACTAATCAATCTGTTATGAGTTTCACAAAAATCAATTACTAAATAGTGTCAAAATTGACATAAAATTGTTTTTAAAACAAATATTATATTATTAATTGTTATTTTATTCCTAAAAATCTAAGTTTCTGCCAAATGACTTAGATAAGGTTATATATATTAATAATAAACAACTTGGGGTTCTTTTGGCCTGATATAGAAAGTTTATTATCCTTATAGTGTAAGAAAACAAGAAGACATGGTAAAAGTAAAATTATCTAACTTAAAGTTAAATATAAATGAGAAGGTTAAAATAGGAACCTAAACTTGTCTTAATTCTATTGGATGAGAGTATTTAGACCCATCCCAACCTTATATTTTAAATAAATCATTTTGGAGCTATTTAAAACCGAATTTGTCTTTATAATAAAATTATATTTTTAGTTATTCCAAAGGTGCCCCTCTCCTCCCTTATAAAAGGGAACCCCCTCCCGCTATTCCACACACCACTTTGAGTCTTCATGCTGGGCCATCCTCTGAAAAATTCTCTTCTCCACTTCCCTAGAAACATACTAGAGGTTCTGGTCTTCCTCAAAGACCAATTTTAGTGCCCTAGGTGGAGGTCTCAAAGAGGCACTTCAAAGAAGAGGTAATTTCCGTTACCGATTCTTTCACCTTTATTTTTTCTTCCACTTCTTATTCTTAGTTTGTTTCATTATGAAGTAATAACTTCAGTATCAATAATATACTGATATGTTATTATAATTATGAAACAAACCTATTTCACCATCTATCCATCCTTCAGGAAACGAAATCACCGCGCGTGCGTACGTACGGAATACCGTCTCCATGCCGTGGTGAAATCTATTTTCCACCACCCCCTTACTTTGATGGGTATAATGGTGTAAATAATAAATATATATGAATAATTTAAAGTGATATTGATTCTAAAATAGTATACATACACTCCAATACAGTCCCACGATCATGAGAACGGTATCATCGCTCGTGCGTACGTACGGACTACCATCTCCACGACGCGATGAGATTCATTCTCCACATTAACCATTCATGAATGATTATACAGTATATATAATAATTAATCATGAAATATATGACATAATAATGATACTGGATTTATGTGTATATATATGTATGTCATCTACTTATTTCCATTCAACTCAAAAAGGAAACGAAAACAACATTCATGCGTATGTATGGCCTACCGTCTCCATGAACGGTGTATTTCTTTCCATTTATTGATCTATTATATATATGTATATTCTGAATATATATTATATATAAATCATGTTTTATATTCTGGAATGATGTAATCATGATCTAATTAATCATATGAAAAATTACAAGTCAAAACACGGATGACAAATGAAACAATTTTACCCAAAACACTCTTTAACATGGAATTTAAAAAAGAGCTGGTAATATAAAGTCATAAGTGAACCATATATGATATCATAACAATTAATATGATTATATAATAAGTCAATGACATTATTTAAATCATTATACAGGAGGTTCGGACACTTATGAAGCAAATCAGACATAAGGTAAGGGAAATATCACAATCTCATTTTTATCCGAGATTGTTTATACTTTAGTATTTACTGGGGTGTATTTTATCATCCAAATCCATGTTTCCTCAATATGTAATATTATTTCCTTCCAAATACAATTTTTTAAATCCAATTTTACACTTCGGTGAGTTTTTATTAAAGGATATGAAATGAATCTTTTGTCGTTTTTTGTACGATCTACTTTTCGACTTTTCCGAAAAAAGTAAGAAGAATGTTTTTTTAACTTATACGGCATGAATGGATTTTTAAAACATTATTTCCAAGAAGCTTCCTTTACAAGTTTTCAAGTTTATTTTTAATCAACTTCTTTTAGTTTAGAATTGTATGACATGTTATGAAAGGAAAAGTGTTTTTGAAGAAGAAAGGATATTTTCCTCAAGAATGGAGTTCAAGAGTTTTATCAAAATTATTTTCCATCTAAGATAATTAAGGATTCTGTTTATATCCCTATTATTACATTGATTTGTGTATGTTGTGATGTAATTATATTTATGAATTCATTTATCTTATATGAATTGTTTTATGATGTCACGATGTTTAAGATTCCCATTTTTATTACATGGGTCATGTAATGATGTATGATTTATGATTTTGTGGAAAACATAAGAATAGTATAATTATGAGATGAGTGGGACCTATATCTCCCTCCAATGCATTGGGTAAAGATTTTCTATCTCATGAGATAGACATGGCTGGAACGGTAGGTTATACCGGTTCAGTGAAACAGGACTGAAACGAGGGGTGAACTCAGTTCAGAAAGGGACTTTGTCCACTAAGATAATCTTGGAAATGAGTCTTGACTACTAAGAAATGATTCTATATGATTATGTGTGTATGACACAAAGTTTCATGTTTTAGGTTATGATTATTGGGATTACATTTCACTACTATGATTTATCCCATGTTATGAAATTATGATCTCTTTTGCAGGTTAAGATTTCCAAAAGATATGTTCTTATGAATATGATGTTATTGATATTTATTTTGTTTACCCTTAATGAGAATTTGAGCTCACCATTTTATGATTTCTTTTCCCCAGGATATAAAGAAAGGTTTTAGGTAAGAAAAAAAGGAAGATCTTTATGGGAGATGTTGAAGATCTTTCACGACGATTAGAAGATTATATTCCGAGTTTCCAATGACACTAAACTATTACAGTCCTTGTGTGTGTGTTTTTGTAATGTACTAAGTATTCTGCAAAAGTAATGTAATGTCCATGTATGTTACGCTTCGGGTATCTACAGGAAGGCCTTGTGAAGTTCATCTCGAAGATTCCAACCGATTCATTCTCCTCCTGCTTTAGCTCAATAAATTCTTTCTCCATTCTCATTCTCATCGAACGAGAGAAATACTTATTGGGGAATATTCACCTGAACTATTCCCACTCCAAAGCTTCCATATCTCTTATTAGATTTGTGTTTTTGATCATTGACCACCACTGATCAACTTCTCCATCTAGGCGTTAAACAACATGGGAGACTTTTTCTTATTCTGAACAATTGAGTACAGAAAGTATCTTCTCTATAGAGCTCATCCATTGCTCAACAATCAATGGGTCAGTCAATCCATTGAAGGTTGGTGGTCATTGGCATATAAAGGACTCAACAGAATGTTGTTCCCTTGATGGTGAGATTGTCCTCTCAGCTTGATTCAAGTTATTACTCATAGCTTGAGTCATTTGGTTCATCATTCCCATGAATGTTTCCATTCCGTCTTCCATCGGAGGGCCGTCGGTGCATGGTCCATTGCGGTCACCATTTTCACGGTTCCTCCTATTGCCCAACATGTTCTAAAAGAATAAAATATTAGTGAGAACCTTGATTCTTTTACGAATATTTTAACTATAAAGGATTCTACATTTTAAAACTTTATGTTTAAACAGTTATATTTCTCTATAATTCCTTAATAATGATTCATAAAAAGCTTGTGATTAAAAAAACATATCCCCTGAGAGTGTCGTAACCAAGAGTGAAGCAATGCCCATTTTCATGCACCAGTTCCCATTATAGTCTAGCTCAAAGCGGTGTTTTAGGGTTTTACCCCTATGTACATCTGTGCCAGAGCCGCCTCTACTTGCTCATATCCAGACAGGGATGTATTTGTTTGATAAACCACTTACTCAATACTCACCAAAACACCAGGAAGTTTTCCCTATACATAAACTTTTCTATAGGGTTCATTCTAATGATTTCATAGACCAATTTCCACAAATAACTAAACCATCTTTTGATACCAACTATAGAATCCTTCCTTTTTATAACATAACTTTTCATTACATTTTACAAAACTGAGGATCTTTAAGGTTTAGTATCTTGGAAACCAGGAAATTAATACATGACGACATAAAACATGTTTCTTAAACACTTGAAAGGATTTTTCATTGTTCATACTAAGTTCATTACAACATCTCATAACCTGGGAGCACACATCAAAGAAAAGGGTGAGAAGAAGGCCTGGTAAGGGAAACAAGAGAAACATTTTACATGTGAACTTGAGATACATCAATAAAGTCATGATAAATAACATTAAGGAATGAGAGAGAGTTCATGAGGCATATGATAATAAAAATAATGTGTTTCATAACATGAAGATGTGGCTAAAACATTTAACTTGTATAATCATTTCTGTATCACCAAGGTCCATCCCAAAGGTGTCATAAAAAAATTACCAAGGTTATTCACCAAGGTATCGTTAAAATGGTCATCTCTAGAGATTAAGTATTTACCAAATGCATTAGAGAGGTATCATGGCCCACCATTAATTTTTCATTATTATCATGTGAGACACATATATCATCATAAAAAATTTCATAAATAACCCATATAGCATTAAATAAATGTGTTTCATTTCATAATCATAACATTTTATAAACCGCTTTAATGACAAGATCTTTATGTCACTTTAAACCCACAGAAAAGTAAAGTGGGATTCATGTATGTAAATCACAGAATTATAGTATAACATTTTGATATATGTGTGAATACCCTTATAGAAGAAATATATTTTATAATTATCTTAATAAAATATAATAATTTGAGAAAAAGAGAGAGATATTTTGCGACGAAAATTCTATAGCATAACGACTATGTTACAAGGTTTTAGAAAATATTGAAAAAAGAGGGGACATGGGTCACCCACTCATTAATGATTTATAAAATAGTATAGGGACAGAATATAAATGATATAAGAACATGGTAATGAAATTTTAAAGACATAACATATGAAATGGAAAACATGTAAGGAAGACACAAATAAGATTTCTCTTATGAAATTTCGGCAGCCTAACAATGTCAGTTAAAACATCAAAAAATGAATTGATGAGATAAAATAGGGTCTCTCATCATATGGAAATAAAAGTACAGTATGATGAATATAGATATCATACCCCAATATAGAAAAAAAGGAACTTGAAAGACTTGACATGAAAGTAAAACTTTGAAAATGGGATGCGTGAAAGAATCTCTTACCTTGAAGAGTAGCTTCGAAATATTAATGTTTGGGTCCTTGGGAGGCCTGAGAAAGACTTGGGAGGACACCTTGGGAGGTAAGGAGACCATAACTTCGTTTAAGATGATTTTTTAATGAAAAGGATGAGAGAATGGCTTGGTATTTATAGGGGAAGTGACGGGACAAAGCATTAATGGCCAAGGGACACCTCATAGGTGGTATTGAAAAAACCATGGTCTTTCCCATGGTATTTTTCCATGGTATTGGCCAATTGGTAAACCTCATACCTTATATTACTAATCATAAGTCTACCAGAATTATTACATAATTATTACCTCCTTAATGGTGTCATTAAACACCCCAAACTCTGAACTAAAAATTCACTATTCACTGAAAATTCAACTTTTTCATAAAAATCCGAAAAATTTACCTGAACATAATATCAATGCTCTGAATTCAAAAATGAACCCCATTTTATAAAAATATTTTTCTAAATATTTTTAATTTAATTTTTAAATAAAAAAACACTATTCACTTGAAAAAACTAATACTTAACTAATAATTTCTGAAACAGTTATTTGCCAATTTTATTGAATCACATTACTTAATCAAGGTGTATAAATTATATTAATACTTTATTTATGTGAAATTACTAATCCATTTCGTCATATTACTAATCCTAAGCATAAAATCACTATTCATAATTTACTATTCACCAAAAATTATGTTGATCTTATTAGACTCTAAATTTCATACTAAACACAATTACAGAAGACCATTTTTTGAAAATCCTTAGACATCAATAATTATTTAAGGTTTACTTAATGATTTTAAAATATCTTTTTTTACAAAATTCATCCATAAGATGCATCCTATTTTTATCCAGACATCTAAAAAATCACAAACTTAACCATAGGAAGAAATCACAATTTTATTTATCTCAAAGGATTATACAAAGTGGCTACGGTCTCGTTACATAGCCCCTTATGACACCAGCATATGACCTAAGTGTAAGGTGCTCTAAAGTGAGAGAATATGAGGGAGGATCAGATAACATTGCCCTAGTAGTAATCTCCACTAACTTGAACTTCTCCCGTAGGCAATTCCATTCAAGCATGATATGCTGGAGTTCCTCTTGGGCATGGTCCAAAGAAAAGCCCAAAGATGCCACCTCCTTCCCAAGCTCTAGTATGTGGGCTTCATATGGTTTGAGTCTACTGGATGAAACCATCAACAATTCATTCTAAATTAACTATTAACATCCCAATTCAATTGTTAAGAGTAAATTAATATACTATTCAAAATATTTTGGTCATTACAGGTTCAGTGAACATGTTTTGGGCCATAAACTCGATAATCTTGAGCATATATTATAAATTTTTCTAATATGGATTCACTTGTAAAATATAGGGTTGGGCTAGGTGAAGCTAAATCATTGGTATTCCATTTCAATCGGAATCTCTGATAAATGAGATTCATAGGGTATGATCCTATTGGTCAAGGACATATCTTCTTTTATTTATGTTCATTATACTTTATCATAATACATAATAAATACTATTCAAAATGGTCACTGATGAATTGATATATTATTAATAGTTGTGATTCTTATTGGTGTATTAAGACATATAGAAAAATTATGGACATATTTTATATTGATCTTGTATAATAGTATGAAAAGTAGTGTATATGTTTTCTATGAGTACATTTATAAATAAATAATTATTTCATTAAAAAGTAACTTTATTTATCAATTTTTTTCTCATTAAACCCTTATTATGAATCTGTAAAAATATCTAATTTTATTGGTGTCCGTGGAAGATATAAAAGAGTGTTAATATATATAATAGTATAAATTATTAGCTAAATTTGAGGCTATAATTAATGGACATACCACCACATATTTAAGAATATTAACCTCGGATTTAGTGAACACATATGCCTGTATTTTATCCCTCAACCTCTTCTATGATAGGTTTTTAGGAGTGTTGGGACAATAATTTGAATAATAACCAATTTCAATATAATGGAACCATTGGATAATAGTTTATTCACTCTTCCATTGAATTTATTAGACTTATGAACCTTATCTCCACACATTTAACAAACTCCCATGACTTTCAAAAAATTTCAAGGTTATTTCATTCTATAATTTTCACATGATGGAAATTTAATTATTCCCTTGTTATAATTTGATTCATTATCTTTTTCATGGGGCCCAACCAAACACATAATATCCAAATTTCCCTTAAAGAAATAATAATCAATAAATTTTCTTCTCTTTTTTGATGAAAAATAATATTATTCCATCACATGAGGGAAACGTTTGAGAAACTAATGCCCTTCGGAATCTTGGATAAAGCCATTAAAATAAATGGTAAATACGGACTTCAAGATTACATATAGAAGCCATAGTAGAACTAATTATTAATTTAAAAGTACTATTATACACTCCAACAATTCCTTGTTTATTTTGTTTTAAACTAATCAAATTTATCTTCCTTTTTGTTTTTTGGTCAAGAGGGAAATATTTTTCAAAGATTTTTACTTTAAAATATCTACATTCCATATGTTCTATTTATTCTTACTCCCAAGTATTATGTATCAATGGACACCATTAAATATTTTCACCTTAATAAAATAAAATTCAAATAATAAATTATCCAAATAAATTTACCCCTAGAAAAACTATTTATTTTCAAGGGAATTAATCCATTTCCCAGTATCCACTAGATATGTGTTACAATAAAAGATATTGACTACTAAAACATTATAAAATCCAATATAAGTGTGTGATAACATGGAAAATAATATTTATATATATGTGTAAGGTTATTTTTTATAACATGGTCTAGATTTCTTAATATGGCCATGATATTAACTTCTCCAACACCAGTTGTATTGGCTTTCACTATAGGAAAATCTATACATTGTCCATGAGTATTGATTCCATTATTTATTCCCAATACTATATAAAAAATGGAATATACCGAATTGTCTCAAGAAACTGTGAATTATAAATCATTGTATATAATGAACGTAATTCTTAAACTAAATTTGATAATTTATTAATAGATAATTTCAAAATCATAAACATGTTTTATTTGATAATATTCTAAAATTATAAAAATATTTTCAAATCATTGATAATGGGTTGTAAAGAAAATGTGAATTAACCCCATAATATCACTCGGGAGTGTCAAACCAGGTGCAGAGTTAGGGTCCATTAACCGTGCACCAAAATTATAACTGAGATATAATCGATCAGTTCCTTTCATGTTATTACCCGTAGATGCATCAATTTTAAATCCAAATCCACTCTTACTATCTATATAGGAAAATATTGCTAGGAAAATGAAATAGTATTTACGTTACCAAATTGTTTTTGATATTATATTTCAATTATACATATCTTCAAATTATATCACATGGTTTTGTTCAATGATATATGATTTCAAACATCTAGTTCCCAATTTATTTTCAAAACATGCTCTAATACAACCCTTAACAACCCCAATTCGAGTAACCCAGAGTTTGTAACTATTTAATTAAACAAAAATAATATAAAAGGATTAAATCACTAAGGATTGATAAGTTTTTTAGTCTAAAAGAACTAGATACATATATGATTTCCATTTTTATATTAGAAATAACATGAAAAACATAGTAATAGTAAACATTATGTATCCTTGAACTCATTAAAATAATAATTCATTATATAATAGGGAAATGAAAATAAAATAAATGTGGGAAAAAATTCTTAGTAAGGGTTATGTATAAAAGAAAGTATAATGAGTAAACATGACTTAATCAATATAGAATGTTAAATAACTAATAACACATTCCATTAACTCAGTAAGTAGATCATGAAATGAATCCTTGGAAAATATCAATGTAATTATTAAATGGATAATAATAATAAAAAATTACAAATAAAGGAAATGCCTAATGTTGTAGATCATGATCTCAGACATCATGATATATTAATGCTAAGGACTTGTTCCATGATATTTCAAGTTGATGCTTAGGTATACACCAAAACCCATTTAATAAGCATATCTAACTAGTTTGTGTCATGAGAAATATTAATTCATCATTGGACTATATAATCTATGCCCCACAATTCACAACATTTCCAATTCGTTCCTCATATATTGAATGATAAATTGAATTAAAAAACAATATTCCATGTCAATAAATAACTATATTGAGAAAAGATTATGAAATATAAATTTTTACCCAGATAATCAAATAACATTCATAGAAAACACAGTATGTATATATGATATATTTTTTAACAAATAAGAATATACATGATACAAAAATATTTGGAAGTATAAGGGAAATTTAATTTTCAATGAAATATGATCATATGAAATTGAATTCTACAAGAGAAATTTAATGACCAATTTTTTTTGAAGAGATACAATATGAGCACCAATTCATCAGAAATATGGTTTTTGTAATAAAATATTGTATTTTTGAATAATAAGTTAAAATGGTAGAGTAATATTTTAAAAAATCATATTTCATTAAATTTTTTTATTTGAAATTCCATTTAAAAAATTTATAATAATCTGAAAATTGTAAAATGGTTATGCTATCAGGGAAATATGTTAATCCATATGTGTTAAAAATAAACATACCTTTATAATTTTTATATAAAAAATATAAAATTAACCTTTAAGAAAAAATTCAAAATATTCATTTTAAACCTTTTAAAAATATAATTATAGAAAACAATATCCTTAATATATAATTTTTTTCAAAGTGACGGACTTTAGTAATATAATTTTTAAAAATATGGGCTTGGATTAAAAATACACCAAATCAAATTGATAAATAATATCTATTTAAAAGAGAACAATATTTTCTTGAATAAAGTTCCAAATGAATGATAAGTTGTAAGAAAACATAGAAAATACTTAAATTTATATAGGATAATAATGTATATAGAGTTTATAAAGGTTTGATTATAAGATCATTTTAATGAAAAATAATCAATCCCAAACCAATGAGATTTTAAAACAAATTTGCACTAATTTGGTAAGTTTTTAATTTTAAACCATTTAAAGATTAAAATTTTAATTTAAAAATTAATCACCATGAAAAATTATATTTTATTTTTAAATACATTAATGTTGTAGTATATTATCCACATAAAATAATATATGGGAATAATACCAAATATGTCTCATTGAAGTGGAAATTGTGATGAAGTACATTACTTCACACTTCTATATAGTGGAAAAATATTTATACTACTTTATAATATATTTATATATGTTATAATTATATAATGTAACCATATAAATATTTATAATATCATATGTGACCAAATTATAACAATTTTTCACCCATTTGTAAAAAATATTTCACTATCACTATTTCGGGTGGTCTCTGCTTCATTTTTCATTATTGATTTGATTCAATATTTTTGGTAATTTTTTCATGATCATTTTATATAATATCAATAATTTTAATAATCATATAATCATATTAAATATTCATTATATTCATATTTTGAATAATCTATGAAAAGCTGTCCTGAAAAATTAATTACATCGCTCTATGTAGGTGGTAGTCCCCACGTACGCACGAGATATGTTATAATTTTTAATGGGTGGATGGTAATGAAGAATTTGATATATTAAATTTAAAAAATGATAATTATTTCATAATTATCATATATATTCATTAGTTTCATCATTATTAATATCCATGTGAGGCGACGATGGACAAAATATATCGGTCGTCAAGTCGGTAGTTTTCTATACACATGAGTGATTGTTTTGTTTCCCATTTGATAGATAAATGTTATTACATAAAAATAATAAAATATTGGTAAATTTTATAATCAGTTTGTATTATTTTGGAAATGTAAGTAAATAATTGAATGTGGAAAAAGAAGAAGACAAATAAAATTGTTCGGTTAGGATGATTACCTATTCACTGAAAAATATTCTTTAGATCTCCTCTTATGGATAGTAGGGATAGAATTTTTGGAATAAAATAATATCTATAACATGGATAAGGGTGTTTTATAGATATTTTATAAGGGTTATGTGGTCTCAAATTTCCCAAGAGTTTTGAATAAGTTATGATAGGAGGTTCCCTTTATAGGTGAGGTGAGTGACACACTTGTAAATTTTCAACATTTAATGTATTATTTAGTAAATGTATTGGTAAAATGGTTTCCAAGTGGATAATATTATAATTTGAGATAATATAGTGTCAAAATTATTTCATCCAATAGTTTTTCTACAAGATTTACGGCTATTTTAACCCTTATCACTATAGTTTAACACTAGGTAAAATTGTTTTAACCTTTACATTGTGAACCGATTTTTTCTGTATTTATGATTCATAAGGAACAATAATTAAATTGAGCTCATTAAATTTTTTTTACTATATTATTCCAAATATTTAAACCCTTTTATAAAATTTCATTCCTATAAGAGGTAGAAATTAATTTAAAAACATACCCGCAAAATGTGATGGAAAACTTTTTTTAAGGAATGAATTTATCAAAAATAAAATGATATTACAATAAATATAGGACTCTTAATAATAATTCTATGAATTTAAATCAATATATTTAGATATATAATATATAACTTTTATCTAAATAATTCGTCATTATTGTTTATTTAAATTAATTATAATAGAAAATGAGTATACACTTATAACAATTTTTAAAAAAAAATCATTTTTTACCTCCAAATGATGTTGGTTTTATTAATATAAAATTGATAATAAATATATGTTTAATCAAATATATGGTAATAAATTTTTATCAATAAAATGGGGATCATCTTAATACCACTTGTTAAATTATTTGTAAAGTCAAAATTTTTAGGGAAGATATCAAAAATTCATTGTTAGTTTATTTTTACAAAGTAACTTAAAAAATTATATTAATACTATAAAATATGAATTATTTGTGTCATGAAATATTAAAATTTTAATTTTATTATAGATTCATTAAATTAAACTATCTACTTACTATAATTTATTCTTGGGTGTTACATGGAACATAATGATTACGTAAAATAAAATGTTAAGGGTATTATAATGAAAGCCTCATGAGATGAACCTATTAAAAACACTTAGAAAGAAAAATACAATAAATGTATATAATACCTTGAAATTTTAAAAGAATACTTTATTTGAGAGAATTTATTAAAAACAACACCTAGCATAAATGAACCATGAAATAATATTATTTTAAACTTGACCTTTATAAACATGATGTAGAATCAGAGGGTATTACTATGAGTAACAATATTATGAAATATTTTTATAAATTTTCCACTCAATCAATCTTTATTGATTACAAATTAGTAAATAAAAACTTAATTATTATTGAAGTCCTTTAATTTTTCAAAAATAATATTTCATCAAAATGATTTTTATTTTTTTAATTAGAAAATATTATAATTAATTCCAAGAACTTTTAGAAATTGAATTTACAAAAAAAGTTTTTTATATTTTTATTAAACAAGTCCAAATTTACTAAATAATTCAACATTATTTTTTATTATAATGAATTGTATGTTTTGTAAAACAATCACCTTTGTAAGGGTAAAGTAGATATAAAATGGTTAAATTTATGAAATAAGGCTTTAAAATCTTAGATAGATATGTCTATATTTAGTTTTTGAGTGTTATTAGACCACCCACTTCATATATTCTACAATATAGAATTTTGGTTCCAAATAAATTTGATAAATAACATTATATTATATTAAGTAATGGAGAATTAAAAAATGTCTCCCTTATGATCTTACTATCTATAATATTTCATAATAGTTATAAAGAAAAGTTAGGGATCATTTTGAAATGTTATTTTAATGATTAATAAATTTTTTTTATGATAGTATTTTATTTTTATTTTCTAGATATTATATAAATTCGTACAAAACATAAACATAACTCTTGGAAAATATCTAGAAAAACCAAGTAAATTATTTTAAAAAATATACAAGTAGTATTTTTCTTTACATTATGGAGTTCCCGTAATTTTTTAGAAAACTATATTGTATTTATTATTTGCTAAATTTTTATATTTTAATTACATTATATTATTGATATATTTAATGTAAAAACATATGAATAGTCATGAAATGAATTTAAATGTATATTATGCTGAATAATATATTGATAAAATATTTAATATTCATAAAAGTATTATCTTTATACGTGTGAATGATATATGATCAAGAATATCAACAATTTTACATTTATCAGTCACTTATCTATATATAGTAACGTTCTTGAACCCTAAATATATAAAACAATTATCATGATAATCGTTAAAAACAGTTAGGGGTTAAAACTATGAATTTTTTAAAATATCACCTAAAGTTGAATAAATTTCATTGGATGAGATTATTCGGATCCATACTCATCCTAGATTTTAAAAATATCAGTATAGTTTTACTTGAACATTAAAATTAATTGTCATGAATTTAATACTTTAAGTAATTCTATGGGTGCCCCTCCCATCATATATAAAAGGTAACTTCATATCCACTCTTACTCAAACATTTTTATCATTATAGCTCAACCAATCCCTGCCCAAATATATTCAAAAATTTCCTTCATAAGACATATATTCTTTGATCTCATCAAGGGGCCATCCAAGAAGGCTTATCGTGTAATCCAAATGTGGTTTTCAGAAAAAGTGGAATTACTCTTAACTAAGAATTTTCATTTTAATTCTTTTTCTAACTCATTCAATTCTTATAAAACCATGATTATAATGTAACAATATTATATATACGAAACAAAATTGTCATTATGACCATGTTACAACCCTTTTTCATCTATGTAAGATTCCAAACTTCTAATGAGGTACGTTATTGTTTAAGATTTTGTTAAAATCCCATAATGTAGTCCCCTATTGGACAGATGTTGGCACATGATTGGGGCATGATTTGGCCAACCATTCAACCATACTATGTCAACTATTAACGTGGTGTAAATTGACCATTCTCACTCATTAGGATTTATGTTTCCTCACTCGAATTACCACCCAATTTCTCTTCTAGGACTAAATATTACTAACCAAATCACTATAAACTTCCCAAAGATTGATATCACCCATTTCTAAGATGTTTAGAGTGTCATTGGGTATGGGTCCAATCTCTGGGTATGTCTAACAATCCTCTTGCTTACTTTTTATGGATTAGGTATTGTGCAGTTATTTTTCTTATTCTGAATCCCTAAAACCCTATTGGTTTAGTTGATAATACATTGTGGATTCGTAGGGTTTTCTTATCCGAGTCAAAGGACAAGGTTAAGTGTATGGTTTTCTACATATTCAAGGTAGATGGTGTAAAAGTTATATCTCATAGTTGTGATGTTCCATTTATGTGTATTTTATTGTTCTCTGGTTCATTATTATTTTTGATTTTGTTACCCAGAGTAGGAAATGATAAATTAGTTGGTTAAATAATTAGTCAAACCACTCATGAGCCTCGTGTGATGCATGCAGGTAGATTAGACTGGGATAGAGGCTACCCATTGTGTGTTCTATATTGATGAACATGGGATTGGGTATGTGAATATGAAATTGAATTGTTATGAGATATATACAACGATAAGTGTGTTAATATTTTAGATTCAATTGTGAAAGTGAACTAGTGGTGTTTGATTCTAAATGTTTTATTTACAATAGGGGGTGTTTAGTAAATTATAAAAGGGTTTAATTAAATAAAGTGAATGTTCTAAATTACTTAAGGGTTCGTAATAGAAATTCCTAAATGGATGAAGTCATGTGAAATGATTAATGTGTTAAATGGGTTAATATATGAAAATATAAATTAGTTAATGGGATAGAGTGAGTAAATGTTAACTATTTAAATTGGATAAGGAATGAAGATGGAAAAAGTGTTGAATGAGTTATTATATTAAATTTTAAATGTGTTTAACTATTATGATTTTTGTTTGGTAAATGTGTTATGGGAATAGAAGCATGTGAACATGGATTAGAGGTATGTGGGGGGTATTGGACTTGAGTATCTATGACTATGGGTGGAGTTAGACTTATGATCTTAAACCCACACCTATTAAAGGGTTATAGAGTTTGACTGGGGATCTTTTCCCCTAATGGATGCATGGAATGAGACTACCTAGACTAAGGCTCCAAGGTAAGTGTTATGAAATTATTTGTATACTTTTTCCCTAAATATGTAGGGAAATTGATTATTCACCTAATGTATTGTTGAGGAGACCTGTGTAGGCCAAGTGTATTTGATGAAAATTCCTAACCCATGGAATAAATGATTAAAACGGTTTATGTAAACCTTTTTAACTAAAGTAACCCATTTTACATTTTTATATTTTGTTTTTTCCTTTAGTTAATGCATAAACTCCATTGGTGGTGGCCAACTGAGTGGTATTGACACCACAGTCAGTCCACCGTTGGATTCCTGAGAAGACTTCATGCTTGTAGGAATGGACTATGGTAAGGTACCTATGCTAGATTATTGACTCGGGATCATGATGTTCATGGATGAGGGATCTAAGCATGGAGTTAGAACTCATTTTAGGGATTCTTCATTTTGAATTTATTTTTGGGGTTTCTTTAAATATGGAATTTTCTGAACTGAAATGACATATTTACTATTTTCTTGTGAGTTTATACCTAGTTTTGGGAATTGGTTTTTTGATTTAGGGTTTGTTTTTATACTATATCCTTTATTTATCTTTGTCATATATTGTGGATTACACTGATAAAGAGGTAATAATCTCCCCACACATTACATTAGAATATTCCTGCTATTCAGAAGCCTCTAGAATATAAGGATTCATGCATGAAGTCCTGTTGTGACCCAGCTCAGGGAACCAGATATAGTTTCTATCGGTCCAGAGATGTTATAAATGGTATCCTAGGTGTTTTTCTTCTCTATATTTCACTATTTTAGAATCATATATGGGAGACTATGAAGTGTTGGGAATTGGAAATGATATTGTGTATGGGAGTAACTAAACCATGTATGAGGGAAAAACCATGTTCCAAGGATGGGATTGTTTTTCATGATAAGTGTTGTTATGGTTGGTTCAGATTTAATATTGGGGGATGAACTTGTTGTGTTATGTGACTATTTTATGGTATTTCTCTCATAGTCAAAATGGAATGAGGTTGTGAATACATGAATCATTGTAGTAACCTAGGGATATATTTTAAATGCGTAATGGTAGGAAAATAGTAGAGAGACTTGTGGAATGTGAGGGATACAATTATTTTTGAGTACCTTAAAAATTGAATGATATGGTTTATCATAAAGCCGATGAAAGTAGATAAGTGGAAAGAATGCGATGAAATGGTTAAAGAATTAGGCATAATGCATTGTCATAAATGGTTTAAAATATTTTTAAAAAAACTGGGAAAGATGGAAAAGGTTCCTAAATTGATAATATTTATATTTTGAAGAAAAAATTGATAAAAAGTGTGTTTAATGATTGGTTTGTGACTATATTAGTTGGTTTGACCCATATTGACCTCAACCAACAATATAGATGGATGAGAGTAGTGATATAGGGGTAATGAAATCCATTGGGATGATGTATGTGAAATGCATTGTTTATGGATAGAAGAGATGCTTATTTTATGTAAACCATGGAAGATTCATGTTGTGTTTTTAGATATGTGTTTGGAATTATAGAGAGATGTCACAATGATGATGTGTGATGGTTGGGTGACATGAGTGTATTACAGATAACACTCCACCAGTAGTGGAAAAGGAAACCCCCTTGGTATAAGAAAACATAGGGGATGAGAAGTTCCATGAGATATTTTCACATTTTCTACAGATGATGGAATGAGACCATAGTTGGGTAATTCCATGTATGATTGATCTAACCAGAGAGTTTTAGTTGCATCACCCTATGATGTTTTCCAAATAGGGTGGGCCTGAGGTATTTTTGATTCATATAGGTCTAATCTAGATTATTTTGGATAACTTAGAGAATCCCCTTGATAAATGATTTGATTTGGAAGCATATACATTGTGAGGACGGATAAAGAATTGGTGGGATATTCTGGTTCAGACTTAGTGGGATGATTGTAAACTATGGAAATATTTCCAGGAAAAGTTTCTATAACATTTCTATCTAGAGACCTTGTGATGGGAGAGGGAAATGTATTTCTTGAGGTTGAACTAGGGGACTATGATGGTGATGGCTTATATTGGCTACTTCATGGACATGCAACAATTTGTTCCAAAATTAACAGGAGGTGATGCCTATTTGATGATGCATTTTAATGATAGAATTAGACATGAGATCAATTCAATGGTGAATATCCTTTATTTAACATGATTTTATGAAGTGGTGGATCAATACCTTATTTTAGAAGGAAACCCAAAGGAGTCTTCTAGTGGTGGACATGTGCTTATAGTTTGATGATCTAGTACTGGGACTTCTGAGGGTTGGAATGGTTATTTTGAGAGTCCTCACCACGAAGAGTATCCAGGGAAGAAGTTTTACTTCATAGGGAAGTGACTATGTGTTTTGTTATCAATGAGTAAAGTTGAGACACATGCATGGCTAGTGTCCCTAACTACTAGTTTAGGGATTAGTATATAGAAGGAAGGGGCATGTGCAGAGTTTCTATAGGAACCCTTGATTATGAGGAAGTTATGGAGGATTAAAGCTGATGTAGAGTGAAGTTAGGTGTCAGTTACCCCATACTATGAAGGTAGTTTTAGTTGTACTGGTAATACAGGTCATGGTGGAAAATGTGGTACTCCAGGATGAGAGAATACATATCAATATGGATGTGAAACACCCAGGACTCAAACGAGAGCCTAGGGTAGAGGGTCAGGTCAGCACCATGAACATTAGAATGCACCAAGAGGTAGAGAGACTTGGTAATCGATGGTATGAGGTATTATTATTATAGATTTCCTAAATTTTATTCCCTTATTTGATATATGTTCTTCACATTCTTATATATCTACTCAATTTTTGAATGTTTTGGGTATTGAAGTAGAACAAATTTATATGGTTATATCAATTTATATACCATAATAGATATGAAATGGAAATATCTATCAATGTAAGGTGTTTGATCTTGAGGTTAATATGTATCATTTCATATGGGACTTGATTGTGCTCGAGATTTCGGGGTTTGAACTAATACAAGGTATGGATTGGATGATGTTTTTTGAATCCCATATTTATTTTTACCTTCATAGGGCGATGTTCAAATACCTTTAGGGTGACACTGATGTTCAATGTAGGGAATGTAATATCCATGACGGATGTTAATACCAAGTTTCCCAGAAGTTGTGTTAGATCCCGACCCATGTGGTACATCTTGTGCCTGATGATGGGGGAGTAGAAAAACTATTTTCCGTCCTTTAGTGGATCAGTTTCAGGATGTGTTTTTAGAGGACTTCTCAACAATGCCTCATAAGAGGGAGATTGTGTTCACAATTGAGTTTATTCCTAGAGAAGAACCCGTTTCTATTATTCCTTATAGAATGGCATAGACATAACATTGAAAATATAAAAATCAGTTAGAGTAATTAGATAGTAAAGGGTCTATTCATACAAGTACATAACCTTGGGGATCTCAATTTTTTTAATAAGGATAAAGAGATATTTTATTTACATATTTATTATCAAAATTTGAATTGAATGATAATGAAGAATCGACACCCATTCTAGAATCAATGATCTTTTTATACCAAATGATATTTGAATCTATGTTCTCAAAAATTGACCTGAGATCAGGATGTCATCAGATGAGGGTGAGACGTTGTGATATACCATGGTCTACCTTTAAGAGAATGTATGTTTTATATGATTTTGTTTTGAGTCCATTTTTTTACTAATGTTCAAATAGTGTTTGGGGCCTTGATGAATAGAATATTTCAAAAATACCTAGATCAATTTGTAATAATCTTTTTGGATTAAATATTTGTGTACTGCATGATTCATGATGATCATGTCATGAATCGTAATATCATTATACATACACTAAGAGATCCTAAGATATACATAAATTTACCAAAGTTTTAATTTTGGATTTATAGGTTTCATTTTATGCTTCACATCATCTATGGATATGGTGTATTAGTGGACCATGAGAGAGTTCAAGCAGCTGTTTCATAGGAGTATCCCATGAATGATTATGATATCTGAACCTTTTTGGGTTTAGTGGTCTATTACCAAATGATAATAAAATTTATTTCCTATTATTATGATCCTCTTTTGATCCTAACCAAGAAGGTAATCAAGTGTGAATATTCTGGGGAATTCTAGAATGTATTCAAGGATTAAATGAAGTAGTTAACAACTACACCATTTTTTATCTGAATCAAGTTTTGTAAAGTGTATACCTAGATTGGTGCTGCATAAAGTGTTGTGATTGGGGTAGTTTTGATTCACGATGATCAGGTTGTGGCATATGGGTCACAAAAATTTAGGATTCATGAATGAAATTACCCAAAAAATGAACTTGAACTCGCTACGATGGTTTATGCTTTAATATGTTTGTGACAGTACTTTTTGGGAGAGAGGTTTACTGTCTATACCAACCATAAGAGACATAAATACATCTTCTACCAACATGAATTGAGTTTTTGGTAGTGAAAGTATATTGAGTACATAAATTACTTATTTTAAGTTAGTCTATGAGCCTGCAAAAGGAAGATGTTTTATAGATGATTTGAGTTAGAAGAATCAAAATCTGGCGGTTTAGTAAACTATTTTCAAGGGGAGGATAATGGTGTTGTTTACTTAGATGCATCCAGAGGTTTAGTATGGATAAGGGATGATGAAAATTGAAACCTTGGTAGCCAATTAAATGCTTCTAAGATAGATCATGAAGAGGAAGTATGAGGACCTAAAATTTTTGGCCTTGGGGGGCTTCTAGCTGGACTGTTGGTAATGATGATATTTATTATGTTTGTGGCCATGTCATTGTGCCTAATTGTATGGAAGAAGATTTGATACATGATTTCCATTTTTCAAAGTGGTCAATGCACCATAGTTTGAAAATGATGTATAGTAATCTTTTTAAGAAATATTAGTGGTCCATGTTGAAGAAATAAGCTAGAGGTTTCATGAAATAATACTACACCTGTCAGTAGGTATAGTCTGATCACCAGTAACCACGTAGTTTGTTTTATCCATATCTTATTCTAGATTGGATGTTGGATGACAACATGATGGGTATTGTGGTGGGTCTTCCATGGATGAATAGGAATAATGATTCAATATGGGTAGTTTTCTTTTGGTTTAACAAAGTGTCACATTTCATACCGATTTTAGAGACCTTCGACATTGACCCATTGTGTGATTTGTATGTTCAGGAGATAGTGTAGTTTCATGGGGTTCCTTAGACTATAGTTTCAGATTGTGACCCGTGTTTTACTTCATGATTCTAGTAGGGGTCGCAGAAAGAGCTTGGTACCCAGGTGTATTTGAGTATAGATTGCCACCTACAGATTGATGGGATGTCAGATCATACTATTAAGGAAATTATGGAAATTGTTGAGGGAATATGTCCTAGAATTTATTGGGTATTGGAAAAAATAATTGGTGCTTGTTGAGTTTCCCTAAAACAATAGTTACCTGGTGATTATTCTGATGGAACCATATGATGTTCTCTGCAGTATGCCTTGTTGATCTCCATTATCTTGGATGGAGGCTGGAGAATTAGAGTTTTTAGGATTGAGTCGCATGTAGGAGACATCAGAACATGTTCTGTTGATTAAAAAATTCATGGCAAGGGCTCAGAGTAGGTAAAAGTCTAATGATGATCAACTTCATAAAACCATTGTTATTATGGTGGGTGATCATGTGTTTCTTCTTCTATTATTAGGGTTGGGTCACTATCAGGTTTATAAAATAAGGTATGTTCTCACCTTGTTATGTGGGGTCATTCAAGGTCATGGAGAGAATCAGACCATGGACATACTGATCAACACTTCAACAATGTTATTATGGTATAAATGATGTTTTTCATGTGTCATATCACCAGTGGTATGACTTTGACACATTTCATGTTATTCATTCTAATTATGTTGAGATTGAGGTTGATGTGTCCTTTGAGGAGCATTCGGTTCGTATCATGGAACATTTTGATAATGTTTTTTGGGGAATGATTGTGCCATTGGTTAGTGTTTTATGGTAGAATGGTGGTTTTTAGGGAGAAACATGGGAGAGGGAGATAGATATGAGGACCCAGTGCCCTGAAAACCTTTCCTCAGATACTTAATTATTATTTAGAGTGTGGTTTATAGAGGATACATTATAAGGTGTGGAGGTTGTAAGTTCCCAAACTTCTAATGAGGTAAATTAATGTTTATGTTTTGTTCTAACTCCCTTAATGGATTAATGATTTTTATCTATGTTTATGAAGAGGTTCGAGGGTGTTCCCCATGATCAGGCCATTAAAGCGGAGGAAAAGTCACCCTCTAGTGCATGTTTCATGATTGGAGCCTGGTTAGTTGTATCCATGCACCATTATTATTCATTCCTAGAGGGGTGGAACAGTATTGATGAAACCATGAATGTGTGAAGTAAAAACCATGTGGGCTTGGATAGTGAGAGTACACATGGGTACCTCATGGTTTTTCAAACCGTGTGAAATTCCTAAGAAGCTGGGTGACCTGGCTCCCCCTTGGATAGTGGGTGGTTCATGGTTGGTGCACAGTTTGGCCAACCATGTGGGTAGATTTCCTGCCTCATTAAAGTGGGGGTGGGGGGATTGGCCATTCACCCAATGGGGATTTCTATTTATTCTCCCAAATTTCTTCCCCACATCTCTTACATCACCAAGAGCGATGAACCAAATTAACCAAAATTTCCCAATGATAGATCTCTCTTATTTCGAACCAATTTGGAGCATTTGTGGGTGTGTATAAAAGCCCTAGGGAGTTATAACACCACTCTTCTTCATTTTCCCAGATTAGGGCGTGTTTAGTTGTTATCTTCTTTTGAATCCCTAAAACCCTATATTTCCAGTATATCTAAGAGTGGGACTTGAATTGTGATCAAATTCGATTCAATGGCCTAAAATAAAAATGCAGTTCTCTACAAAATCAAGGTAGGTATTCTAAAAGTTATATCCAATAGTCATGATGTTTTTTTATGTGTGTGGGGTTTCACTAGGGCTCCTCAATTTTTTTTGATTCACTTAGTGGGAAATGATAAATTGGTTGATTAAAAGATGAATTGAACCCCTCAAGAACCCCATGAGAATCATTGTGGTTGATTGAACTAGGATAGAGGTTACCCATGGGGTGTCATATTCATGAACATTAAATTTAGTAAGTTAATATGAAACTTATTTTTTAAGAGATATATACCATGATATATGTGCTATTATGTTATCTTTTATTGTGAAATGGAAGTAGTTGTGTCTGCATTTAGTTTTTGTGTTGATATAAGAGGGTGTTTGGTATAATGTGAAAGGGTTTAACGAAATAAAGTTAATGTGCTAAATGACATAGGGGTTTTTAATGGAGATGTGTTAATGGATTAATTTATTTGAATTGATGAATGTATTATATGGGTTATGAAATGAAAACAGAAATTAGTTAGTTGTCTAATGCAAGTAAATTGTAAATTTGTTAATGATTTAAGGCATGAAGATCAAAAATACATTGAATGAGTTATTATTCTAAATGGTAAATGTGTTTAATGGTTATTATTTATGATTATAAATGTGTTATAGTTAATAAAGCTTGTGAACATGGCTTAGTGTTATGTGTGGGGTGTTGGACTAGGATATCTACACCCACAGATTAGGTTATATTGAGTCTCTAAACCAACCCCTATAATGCATGGGGTAAAAGAGTTGGGGTGAGGCTCTATACGCCTAACAGATGCACGAAATGAGACTACATAGACCAATGTACCATGGTAAGTGTTAAGAAATTATTTTTGTAATTTTTTCCCTACTAATTTAGGAAACTTGATTATTCCCCTTAGGAATAGTTAATGTGAGAAAAATTGAATATGTGTATTTGATAAAAACGCCTAACCCATGGAATAAATTATGAAAATGGTTTAAGTGAACCTTGTTAACCTAAGGAACTTGGTTTTACTTTTTTTTATCTTGTTGTTCATTTATTTCATGAATACTCTATCTATTATACTGGATATTTTGTAGACACCATGTGTTATTTATCACTAAGTTGTACTCACACACTTCCCAATCATCCATTGGGTACCCATGTAGACTCCATGCTTGCAGGATATGACAAGGGAAAGGGCCCTTTGATATATCAATGATTTGGGCTCAGGATACACATGGATGAGGAATCCAATCATGGATCTTGGATACATTTTGGGGAATCTTAATTTTTACTTATATTGGGGTTTCCTTACACATGTCACTTCATGATAATACTTGGATAATTTACTATTTTTTTCGATTATTATTAGTTTTGTTATTTGGTTTTTTATTCCTGGTTATTGTTTATACTATTTCCTTTATTTATCATTGTTATCTATCATGGATTTATCTCATAAAGAGGGAATAGTTGACCAAAACATTATATTACACCCTCTCATCTAGTCAGAGACATTTGGAATACATGGATTCATGCCTAAGGTCTTGTGGTGACCCAGATCGGGGAACCATATATAGTGGCTTCAAGTTCAAGGACATTACAACTTCCTTTTCCCTCATATTTGGAATTAAAACATCATTCAAGTGTTCATGTGGACTTCCACCTCTATGATGTGATGTGTTTCATTTTACATCACCCTCTCCCATGACTGTTTATAATTAAGGATTTAATATAATTATATATATGATATTAATGTCATAAAAATAATTTTTTATATAATATAGAATCTATTTACTAACACTTCCATCTTTTTGAAAATAATATGGTTGTTCGTACGTACATGTGGATTACCACCTACACATAGTGGTATGATTTATTTTTCATTAATGACTATGATGGATGGTTATTAAATTATATTTAATATATAAAAATGATAATTATTTTATTATTAATTTTATAGAGTTTGCGGAATAGTGACCCATCTGAAAATGGTGAATCTATGAAATTCAATTTTCAATTATGATCTGAACATACTGAAAACACTGTACATTTAATTCATTGATTATATAATTAAATATGTCATTATATTTAATATAATAAATTATTTAATGATAAATTAATAAAACTGGAACTGATTTTTAAACAAATAAATAATTAATATAAATTTATCAAACTTGATTTGAAGGACATGCATAGAAAGTCTAGACACAAAGTAATGGTTTTTTTTACTCAATTTTCATTCATTGGGTTACAAAAATTCTTTATCAAAATTTTTATTCAATTATTATATGTGAATTTATCTTTTAATTATTTTATATTGTATTTAAATTTTTTATTTGGATTTAAATATGTTTACATAATCACTCCAAGGATTAATTATTACTTCAAAAGTTAAGCTCTTTATAAGGGTTTTATTTAACTCAATATCATTTTCACGAGTCAAGATTCATGTCGTGCATCATTATTTAATTTTATGGTCTACTTACTACCCCCTGAATGAGTATTGTTATATTATTTCATTTAATAATTAGATTTATAGTTACATATCAAAACCTTTATTTCAATGAATTTTGATTTTAAATTTACCAAGGTGGTAAAGGCTTTGTTTCACAACATCATTTCTTTCTGAGATTGTTTATGTTCATGGTTAATTTGGGAGAAATTATATAATCTTAATTTTCTAAAAAAAATGTATATTATTATAATATGGTTATTTATATATATTAAATTATTTCTATTCATTTTATTCTCTTTGGGACTTAAGGAGATCAAAAAGATATTTTTATGGAAAACTGATAATATTTCACTTTTTGGCCGATAATATTTTCTCTTCCACATAAAAGATATATAAAATGATTAAAAGAGTTTTATTTTATATAAATAAATTATTTTTTAATGTAATTTTATTCTCTATTTTAATTTCATTTCAAAGGATTAAAATTAAGTCTTTAATTTTTTAAGTCGATATATTTATGAATTCTTATAAAGGAATGAATGGAATCATTATTTTCAAGTACACCACAAAAATTAATTTCCAACCACAATGAATACTATTTACTACAAGGATAAATTGATAATTTTCCATTGCTATTTTAAAAAATATATTATTTCCATATATTATGGAATATTTTAACAAATAATATCAAAATAAATTTATTTCCCCCATTTTCAGGGAAATGTCTTAGAATTGCATTTAAATGTATTTTATTTCTATGGAAATATACATTAATTTTTTCCTATTATAAAATGGGTCAATGTTAATATGATATAATCTTTATTCACAATTGAGATGGATTATGATTTTTTCAATGATATTTTCATGGAACTCATTTCATTTACATGGGTTAATAAAGATAAAAATAATTCTGGTTGTTTTTATGGGTTCTACATTGAAAAGTGAAGTCCTAAAAATGTTTTTTTTCAGTCTTTAATATACGGAAATATTTTTGGTTGACTAAAGGGTGGTTGATTATTAATCAAGGATAGATATGTTCGTAATATCGGTAATAATTGGGCCTCAGTGAATACACAAACACCCCACCTTAACCTGATTGTCGGGTCCTGGCCCTATAGGTACCAAAAATTTCCCTATAGACACATGGTCGCCACCCTATTTCCCACCCACATGCCCAAACGGGTCATCAGACTAGAGGGTGGAGGATTATCAATCAATGATAGTTATGTCTGTAAAATCTGCTACAAATGGGAACCACTTATAGGACAGTCATCTGGCATTAACATGGTCGTCAGGTCCAGGCTGGCCAGGTAGCACCTATTTCCCCCAGACATGTGTTCCCCACCCTAGGGCCTACCAAGGTTCCCAAAAGTGTCACCTAGCTAATTACTTTACTCACCATACAATATAAGTCCTTTATATTGTGCTTTTTTCATTACTCACACACACCATGGAAAGCTTCCTATATGGTCACCCATCCTAATCACTACTCCTAGAAAAACACACTATACTGTGGAATTATAATCAGGTAGGATTTAGAAAATGAATGTGCACCATGTTGACATGAGTCATATCATTTAGTCATTTAACCCTTTATCATTCTAGGGTATTACAATCACCCCCCTTTAGAGCAGAACACCCTCATTGAGGCCCTAAAACTCAACCCAGGTAGTGTACCCCACATAAAGATGTGTTAACACTCTGATACAAAATGTAACAAATGGGCCCTACTGATACCAAAACACCCTACCTTAATAAGGACATTGGGTCCTGACTCTCCATGTACCACCAATTTCCCTAAAAACATATGATCCGCACCCTTGGTCCCACCCACATGCCTGAATTGGTCAAATAACTAATGATTGTCCCCATTGGCCAATACATGTCCTTTCAAGTGTGCTTTGTCCTTACTCACACGCACCATTGGAAACTTCCCATAATTTCACCAATCCGGATCAATACTCTAGGAGTATCACACTTAACCATGTAATTCTTATCACATAGGTTCCCGAAAAAGAAGGTGCACCTTGTTGACATGAGTCTTGTTATATAGTCATTTTACACTTTATCATTCTAGGTGCTATAGTATCCCTCTAATGAATTGATTATACTAATAGAGTTAACTGTTTTATGATACTCCTAAGATATTATGTATTAAACTATTATAGTTTATGCCAAAGAGATGATGATGTTTACTGAATATGATTGGATTCTAAGATTTGATGGATCAAACTATTTTTATGTTACTACTAATATAAATTTTGAATTATCCTCTTTATGTGATTCCATGGTGAATGTTTGATGTTCTATGTTATGGTCACATTTTCATTACTATGTCAATAATTTTTAATATTTCCATTGATTAAGGATCATTCTGACATGGATCACGAATATTTACTCATATGTCACTCATCTTCTGATCATGATTTGTTCTGCGTGTCATTTTCTATGTTATAGGTTTTTATGAGTATGAATTCTATAATGTTATATTCATTCACATTGATTTTTTTCTCATACCCTTATGCTAATCTTGTTCTCACTAAAGATATTCATTTGTTAAAGCCCGCATTTACCCTTATTGAGAATTTGATCACACCCTTATTATGTTTAATTCCATAAGGATTTATTGAAATATGTTATGTAAGATATTTCTATAAGTGGTTATTGTGGGTGATGATGAAGAATTAATTTTGAATAAGAAAAGTTGGGTCCAATGGAAAAAAGGACCACTTAAAGACATGGGTGTGGTTATGTAAGAGTTTCTTCCCAAATATCTAAAACTCTAAAACTAAAAAGTAATTGGATATGTAAGTGATAATTTTTTTTCTTTGATGTTTTGTGTTTTCTATGGATAAAATTGGGTCATGATTATTGAAATCAAATCCTAAAATATAAATATTATGTTTTTAGTACCAGATCTGAGAGTGTGGGTTCATAGCAGTTATAGTTGGTATCAAATTAGGGTTTATATAACTTTATATATTAGGGTGTTTTCATATGAGTTAACTTTATTGTTATTGATAACATCATAGGTTATTAATTTTACTATTTATCAGTACATTAAATGCCTACGAATCCATTTTTATGTTTAATGTGACGATATTTAGGTGATTAATGAAATTTGGGAGAAGATTTATTAGGTTGAGGTACATGTAACCCTTAGGTCTGACGTGGAGGATTATTTAATAAGAATGATATTATATTTTAGGGATCTTAGATGAATGATATGAGATAACATATGGGGTTAAAAAAATATTTAATGTTGAGTTTTTTTATGTTAATTAGGACATAAAAATATTTATTTGTTGAATGATCTACGTTAAACCTTTGGTGTTATTATTTAAATTTTGGATTTAATATTATTATTTCACCATGTGATGGATTAATCATTTTGGGTTTTATCTACCTTATACTATCCATTTTGGATTTATTAAATACTATAACATTATCTTTTTATTCTTTATAGATCCATTGATCAATTAAGAGTTGATTCATTAGGCATAAGAATGATTCATCATGGATACTCATCACATAGAATAAGAGATGAGATATAGGTGAAAGAAATTTAAAACAAGAAACTAAAATATGAAAGTGAATTTATGGATCAGAAGAAAATAAAATAATTATATTTTACAATGTTCTCAGTGAGGAGAATAAAATAATAGTTAATAAATTAAAATTGATATATTTTTTTGTAATCATTTTGATGATTTTCTTGTCTTCATTCCCTTATAAATTACTGATTTTCTGGTCATTAACTTTCTCATGATCACATTATCTATACCTCAAAATCATTATCTAGATATTAATTATCTCGTTCATGTCTATATATTAAATTCCTACCTATGTTATCATATTTGTAAAACTAGTTATGTGTTATTCTAAATGATCTTCATATTTCCCTTTCCTTCATTTCAAAATGATGTTTTATTAACCATTTTTTTAATGTGGGTTTTCAATAAAGGTATTTTCAATTATGTAACCCATGAATTTACAATATTGAGATCAAATTAAAGGGAAAAAATTAATTTAAGGTCGATAATGTAGTACATCAATGTTTTATAATAATATTATGTTCAATATCATATACAAGACACAATCCACTGATAAAATGAACCATGATATAGTATTTTTTAAATACAAACATTAAAATAAAATCATTGAATTGGATGGTATGACTTGGAGTAACCACATAATCACAAATATATATATATATAGTATTACTACTATATACAAATTTTTTGATTAATTATTAGAAAATATACACTTCAATTTTTGTGAAGTCATTTTATGGTTCAAAAATACTTTTTCTTTAAAAATGGTTTTATTGTATTTTGGAGAAAATATTATTACTAATTTATAAAATTCATAGATATTTCATTCCATAAAAAGGATATCATATTTGGAATCATAACATCCAAAAATTTTATATTGGTTAACTTTAATTTTGTTCATAATGAATAGAAACCTTGGTAGAAGTGTTATCACCATGGTAAGGGTAAAATAGGTAGAATGGGGATAAAAATATGAAATAAGGATACAAAATCATCCATAAACTCAATTATATTTTATTTTATGAGTTTTATTATACCCAGTAAAACATATAATATAAAATATACAATTTTCATCCATTTTTCTTTGATAAAAACTATTATATTGTTTTATGTCTAGGAAAATTCCAAAATGTATTTTTCTTGGTTTTAATATTAATAATATGTTGTGATACAGTTAATGTTAAGATATTAATTTTTCTAAAAGTTTTTTTAATATGAATAAATTTATTTTATGATGGGAATTTATTTTTAATTTCGAGTGATTAAATATTAATGGTAAATTCTTATGCAACACCGATATATTGCTTCTGCATGTGGTAGAAAAAAATAAGTATCCAATTTTAAAACATAAATAGAAACATTTTTGGGGTAATTTAAGGAATTTAAAGATTATTTTCGTTAAATATATTTTATTAGTGATGTTTGAAATTTTTATATTAAAATTACATTAAATAATTGATTTTTTCAAATGTCAATTAATGTGAATAGTCTGAAAAATGACTTAATGTAATTTTTTATTAAGTAAAATTTTAACAAAAGGGTTAAAATTCATAAAAATACTTTATTTGACCAAGTAAATGATATATGGTAGATAATATAAAAACATTTCCTTTTATGGGTCACATCTTCATATACGGTACTTTTCTTGACCCCTAAAGAGTTAAAATATTGTTATCATGGTAATAATTAAATATGGGTAAAATGCAACACCCCAAGCTTCTATGGTACGCTTCTCTATGAATAATGAAATATCTTGCACCGTACGCAACATCAAGTTATAGCACACCACCACCAATCAAATTAGCCATTTAAAAAATAGTTACAAATAGTAATACCCACATTTTTAAATTTTAATTTTCAAAATGGACTTCATTTTTGGATTCGGAATATCAAAATTATCTTAGGGTGAATTTTCAGTATTTTTTTAAAAAACTTTCGTTTTTTGATGAATAGTGAAAACACTGCGTTATTGTTTAAAAACAATTTTTTTAAATAACTATATTTAAATTTAAATTTATTTTAACATCAAACTAAATACATAATACATATATTAATTCAATTTAATTCATTAGAGTCATTTTATAATATGATTAGATGTATAATATTTTACGGAACTTTTTAGCGTCTTTTACCCACATTCAGGGCACATATGTACATTTTTTTAAAAAATTATTTTACCAGTATTGTGAATTGAATTTCAAAAATCCAAAAGACATGGTTCATATCAGTAAGTAAACTGTAGTTTAATTGGATGAAAATAATTTTTTTTGTATATTATCTTTTGAATTTTATTTACCACAGTTAAATGTAAATAGTGTAATTAAAGGTAAAAATTATATTATAGTTACCCTAACACATGTCCTAATTATATTTTATAAGTGTTTTTTGATCACAATAAACCTTAAAAATAAAATATGATCCTTTTTTATCCACTTGGATTAGATTAAGACATTTATTATTATTTTATTTAAAGAAGAGATAAAAGTGTTAACTTGAAATTTTAATAACTAACCCATTTTTAATACAGGGTTATACATAAGATAAATTAGACTATAAATATTCATTGGAAATCTAAAAATATTTCCTACATCATTATTTTTTATTTATCATTTTTAGACATTAAATATTTAAATTTATTTATGACATAATGATGATGCAAGAATTAGCTTATTAATGAAGGATTAAAATAATTGATATTATAAATATCCAAATAAATTTAAATTGTGTCTTTTGATGAATTAAACTAATTTTATAGGTTAATATTTCATTTTAGGATTTATTTAATGTATTTTTTTAAAATTAATCATGTTTTTTGACTTTCACAAAAAAATACTAAATAGTGTCAAAATTGACATAAATGTGTTTTAAAAAAAATACTATATTATTAAATGATATAATATTCCTAAAAATATAAGGCTCTAGAAAAGGAAATATATAATGATTGATATGTCATTAATTAACCACTTAGTCTTCTCTTGGAATTTTATTTTATGTTTATTAACCATGTAATATAACAATAAAAGAAGTCATTGTAAAAGTTAAACTAGTTAACTAATAGTTAAATAGAAAATATAAGTTTAATATGGTGACCTAAAATTTCTTAAAACCTATTGGTTGAGAGTATTTAGATCCATACCCACCTTTTACTCGAATTAAATCCATTTTGAGCCATTATAAACCGAAATGGATTTATAATAAAATAATATTTCATTCTTTTTCTAACGTTACGCTCACCTCTCTTATAAAAGGGTACTAACCATTCTTTCAAAATCGCACCTCCAAAGCCATTGGGATCAACCAAAACCTATTCAAATAACCTCCCAAAGACCCTTCACTCAACCTAGAAGCCTTAATTTGATCCTAAATCCAACCTATGGATCCCTTTTGATCAAATAAAAAAGGAAGCAACGAAAGAAGTGGTAATAATTTCATCACCTCTTTCAATGTTTTTTTCCTCTCCCACTTCCTATTTCTTTGTTGTTTCCATAAAAAAATTAATAAGTATAGTACCTTAAACATACTGTTATTTGATTATAAATAGGGTTCATCCATATTCATTATTCTATCCATCATATGAATGACAAAGTCACCATACATGCGTGCGTACGGCTTATCATCTCCACATCATGATGTAGTTTGTTATTAAACCCTTAATTGTTTTGATTGGTATAATAATTATTATAATTGATTTAAAAAATAAATATAACATTTCAATGATTCTTTATTTTTAATATGACCTCCAATTACATACTATTTCACTGAAAATTTAATGATATTGTTACTCGTGCGTACGTATAGATTACCATCTCCACGAACGTGATAAGATTCATTCCCCATCATAACCATTCAAGAATAATTTTAATTTTATAATTAAAAATAATTTTTAGGAACTTAATATCATTATATATTTGAATCAAATACATACTTTCATAACAAACAATACTTACGTAACAGAACATATAAATGAAAATGAATCAGTTAACACCCGAAATAATGATTATACTGAAATTTTATTAACAAAGGAATATTAGAGGATCTAATAAGATATTATATTTATGTATGTGGTTTTTTATAATATAATAAAAATTATTTAACTATTATATATGAGTTTAACGTACCCTTGACTAAGTAAAATTACAATTTAAGTGTTAATTTTACAATCTCTTTATTATCCGTAGTTGTTTTTACGAAAGTATCTACTAGGACTTCTTTACCATCCACATCAGTGTTTATTTAAAATATATATGAAAACATTTTTACTATTTTCTAGAATATGGGTTAAATTATGTTAAACCCTTTCTTTACTTTTTATAAAATGTTTTTAAAGGAATCATTCCGTCAGTTTCCAAACAAGGTACTTTTTGACCTTTTCGACAAATTAAGGTAAGAATGTTTTTTAACTTATACGACGGGTGAAGCTATTTTCCACCACTATAACACCTTTCATGCCTCCCATACAATATTATTAGAATTTTTTCAATGTAAATATTTTATTTTATAATTTTGTGACAATTAATAGAATAAGATATTTCTCTCAAAAAGTGTTGATTTAATCTATGTCAATATCCTTTGATGAATTTTAGTGTTTTTTGCTGTTTATTTATTATGATAAAATCTCCCATATTGTATCAAAGTTTTTGTGATATATTTGACTGTGAATGTGTTATTTTTTTTACTATTCATGGTTTATGGTTAATGTATTAACATATTGTATGATTTCTTTAATATGAATGTTTATGGTATATTTTAACCTTTTCATATTAGGAATGCATTGGACTTAGTAAGTGACAGGTGGAGCCTGTTATAGCTCCTTGATGCTTTAGTAGGTCTCATGAGACAAACTAGTGTCTTGGCACGAGGATTTGACAAAATCTTATTTTTAGTCTTGGTCCGATGCCTTGACTATGTGGCTATGATTTCCGGAATTATGAATTCCATCACTATGAAATTAGATATAGATATTACATGTCATTATTAAACCAGTAGAATATCCATGTGAATAAGTAAATGGCATTATTTGATTTATCTTTTCCATATTATACTAAAGTTTAAATTTAAAAAGATTGTGTTTTAGTATTATATATTTCCTTCATTGTTTATGTTTATCTATGATAGTTTTTGTTGTATTGTTATCCTTACTGAGCATCTGAGCTCACCCATTTCAATGTTTTATTTTTCATAGGATTCAAAGAAGTTTATTATGACTGAACTATAGGAATATTCTAATGGATATGAATGTTTTCAAAGAAGTCACAATATTTTTTCATTTTTCATTTCATAAAGTAATGTAAAACTTTTTTATGTATCCAGTACTTCCAAGGAAACAAAACTGATCGGTCTTTCGAGATTTGACCCCTTATGATCTTTCCAAAGTTATGTAACAATGCACAGACTCTAGGTAACTAGGGTCTGGGAGTTATAGTTGGTATCAAAGGATGTTAAGTACAAACCTTGGAAATTAGATTTAGAAAAAAAACTGATTAGAGAACATTACCCTAAGATAAACATTGAGGATTAGTATAGAAGAAATTCCTTGAATTTTGGTAATGTAGAGATTTTGTGAATTTTAAGAGAAATACTTCCCAGTTTGGATACAAATAGGTAGAGATGACTCTGGCACAGATGTACCTAGGAGTGAAAACTACAAAAAGGAGTTTTGGGCTGGACCCGAGGTATCCAGGTAGACGACAATGGGCCTTGCTACACTCTTGGTTATGACACTCCCGAGGGATATGCTTAGGATAATTCACATTTTCCTTAAAAAATATTATGAAGGATTTATGGGTAAATACTTCCTCAAAGGAATAATTTTTTATGATTAAGGATTATATGAATAAACAACTCCATTTATGTTAGGTAATTTACTATTTTCGAATTATGTATTGCGATTCATAAACTAATATAGTGTCTTCCAATGTTTAGAAATGATTCACAGTAGAAGGAATGGAAACATTGTCAATGTACATAATCTATGTTGGTATTTCCCTCCTACAACAATGAATTATAGTGGATCTGGTGATGCAATTGGTGCTGAACAACTTATAACCATACTGGGACAACTCACTCAGGTTATGAATAATAACCTTACCCTTATAGAGCTCCCTGATCCAAAATGTGGAAGACCAATGATAGAATGATTCATGAGTAAAAAACCACCAACATTAAATGGGACTATGAATCCATTTGTAGTTGAGAAATGGATATGTTTCCTAGAAAAATATTTCATGCATTGGGGAGTAGTGAATGGGATACATTTGTCATGGTAGTTGATCTCCACATAGGAGATTCAGATCAATGGTGGTCATTAATTCAAAAAATCGGAGGATTACAAAGTATCATATATGTAATGGAGAGATTTAAAAGATCATTTATTTGAAAAATATGTTCCTCGTGAACATCGAGCGGATATAGAAAGGAAATTTATGAGTCTGAGGCAAAATGATGATAAGAATGTTGCTAAGTATGAGGCTAACATTACGAGGTTATAAAGGCCTGCTAAAGATTAAATATTTTACCCAAGGCATAAGATTGATCATTTTTTTGATGGGTTAAAACCATTTCATTATCGATCATTAGTCATACAATATTTCTCATCATATGAAGATATAGTATCATATGCTATCATGATAGAAAAGGGATTCTCTAAGTCTTACAACATTAAAGAAAATCAAGAGAAGAAGTTATCTACTAACCACACTAGAAATTTAAATAAGGGGAAGAAGAGAAAAGTTTAATTTACATCCTGCAATAAATGTGGGAAGATAAACCCCGGTACTTTCCTGAAGGGAATGAGAGTTTTTTACAATTGTGGTGAAAATGTTCATCATGCTCATGATTGTATGGGAAAGAAAGGGATAAACAATGTTGAATGCTACAATGTAGAGAAATTTAGCAATATGAAAATGAATGTCCTAAGAATCAGGGATACATAACTCAGAAAAGGATATGTGAGAAAGGCCAATCTTATGTCATCACTACTTCTATGGTTAAAGCTCCTAATGATACGGGGGTAGTTACATAAATAGTTTCCTCAAATTTATCCAATTCATTATTGGATTCTGGATCATTGCATTGTTTCATAGCTTCCCATTTTTTTAAGAAAATTATATTTTTCCAATTTGATTTAAAAAGGGAGTTATCAGAAAAAACTCCAAAGGGAAGTATCATTACAACAATGTTTTTTGAATCAGTTCTTGTTACGGTATATAAACATTCTTTATCTACTAATCTCATCATCATACCCATAATGGAATTTGACATAATTTTTTGTATGGATTACCTTTTATACCATGATGTGAATATTTATTTTAAGAAGAAGGTAATTACAATTTTTAATAATGATAAAGAATACCCTATCTTTAGTGCAGAAAAATCACCATCCGATTTCTCAACTAGATCCACCCCCAGTAGCTCTAAAAAATTAAATTATTGGGGAATAATGGAGTTAAATAAAAATGGATGAGGAAAAAAATGTTCAAGTATAGTATGTGCCTATTATGCCAGAATATGTTTATTTTTTTCCGAGGATTTAGCTGGACAACCTCCAGAATGGGAAATTGAGTATTCCTTTGATTTAATTCCATGTTAAAGGCCCATATCGATGACCCCTTGTAGAATGTCCATGGTGTAATTAGTGTAACTAATAAAACAAATAATGGAATTGAGTTATATAGGGTTTATTCTCCCCTAGTGCTTTTCTATTGGGATCCCCTGTTCTTTTTTGTTAAGAAAATGGACGGATCTTTGAGGTTGTACATTTACTACATGGAGATCAATGCTATAACAATAAATAACAAGTATCCCCTACCTCTCATTGATGATTTATTCGATCAACTTCATTGAGAAAAATATTTTTCAATGATTGACCTTCGATCTGGATATCATCAGTTGTGTTTTAAAAAGGAAGACATTCCTAAGACAACATTTCTAACTAGGTATAAGCATTACAAGTTTACAATAATGCCTTATGGAACTAATAATTCAACCTCTCTCTTAATGGATCAAATGAATAGAGTTTTCAAGGAATATCTAGAGGAATTTGTAGTGGTATTTATTGATGATATATTATTATACTCAGAAATATACAAAGATCAGGAAAATCACTTGTGCACTATTCCAAAGACTCTTAGAAGAAATGAATTGTATGGGATGTTTAGAAAATGTGAATTCTAGATTCATGAGATTTCTTTTCTTGTCCATAGTGTCTCAAAGGATATAATCTCTGTTGATCCTTAAATGAAAAGGCAATCCAAGAATGGCCAGCACCAACAAGTATAACCGAGGTATGCAATTTTATTTGTTTAGCAGGTTATTATCTGCATTTCGTCCAGAATTTTTCTAGATTTGCTATCCCATTGACAAGCTCACGCATATAGGGGTTAAATTTGTTTAGAAAAAAGTGTGTGAAGAACTTTTTGAGGAATATAAGATAAGATTAGTCAATCCTACTATCTTGACTCTACCATCGAGGATTGATGGGTTTGTTATTTATAGTGATTCTTCAAAGAAAGGACTTGGTTTTGTCCTTATGGAGATTGATAATGTTATTTCCTATGAAACACGACAACTAAAAATCATGAACAAAACTATCCGACTCATGATCTTCAGTTAGCAGCTGTAATCTGGGATATGGGGATATGGAGACACTATCTCTGTGGTGAAAAATGTGACATATATACCGATCAGAAGCGTTTGAGGTATTTTTTATCACAAAAAGAAATCAACATGAGGAAAATGGAATGAAATGAACTAATAAATTATTATTTCTACACTATACACTACCACACACACTAAAACATAAATCACATAATGCGGCGGTTTATTAAAAATAGCCATGAAAAACCCTTTTTTTTCAGCGGCGATAGTTTCCCCCAACCCCGACCACCTTCTCCCTCAGACCCCCGTGACCCTACCTTTTTCCCCCCTATCCATGTGATCCCCAAACCCCAACTCACCTCCCCACCACCAGTGACGCTTCTCACCGGCCATCAGTACTACTTCCCCCCAACACCCGAACCCAAACCCCCTTCTCCCCCGACCCCCACGACCCCACCTTCTTCCCCTGACCCCCATGAGACCCTAACCCTAGTTCAAATCCCTACCACCGGTGATGGTTCTCGCTGCCCATTAGTGCGCCTCGCTACCCATCGCCGCCATTAACTACCTTTTCCACCGTTACACGTAGGTTTTTCTATCATTATAGTTCGGTTGTGGTATGATTTTGTGAGAGTGGTAGGCTAAATGTTTTCTTCAATATTTCTATGAGTGGTGTTCCTTATGTTCAGACATAAATTAACATTCATGTAGTTTCATAACTCAGGTTTAGACCCATTCCATTCTATGTTGAGGAACATGCATATAAGGGTGTTTATTTTATTTCATGGAGTTCCTTTTCTTAGTGATCGAGTCTAATGAATTATAAATTGTTGTCTAGGACATGTTCTCTTTTATTGATCTAATGTTGTTTTCTTGGTTAGTGGAATCAAGTCACTTTTTTAATGATTTTCCTCTTGGATATTTCTATCTAATGTTTCTCCGGTATAGAGAAATTATAAACGGTTGGGATACCCCTGATTAGTCTTTTTGTGTTTTGTTCCCATTATTGTGGGGTGATTATTTTGTATTCATTTGGTTGGGATGTTCTATAGTTTTTCTAAAGTGACCTTATTTAATATAGAGAGAGTCTTTATGTTTTTTCATTTGGTTTAGTTTGGAATTCAAGAGGGTCTTAGGAGTAGTATTGTAATTTTTTGTATTCCTAATTTCAAATAATATCAAAGGAGTAGCTATCCCAACAACCTATTTGTTGAATCTTCAATTTCTTTTAGTGAGGCACCTACTTTATAAGGCTCCTAGTGAATTTTATCTGATAATTCTTATTTTTTCAGAATTTCTTATATCAATGAATGGTTTTATTATGCCATGTTTCCTTTGACTTGTTGTTTTTAAATTTGGTTAGTGGTTCAGCCCTCATTAGTGGGATGGTATCCTTGGAATTCCTGCTTATCCTAGGTTTTTGTAAACTTTCTCTGGGTGGAATGTGGCATGGTGGGGAGTTTTTCACATCATAAGATTTCAATTTCTTACTCTTGATCATGTGGTTGTTTCATCCCCTAATATTGTGGTGTTTTATGGTTATTAATTAGAGTTTTGGAGGTTTTTCTAAGGGTATATGGTTAGTCATTTAGTTTGGGAAATTGTGTAGTCAAAACATTAATCTCTATGTGATGATATAAATAGGGTATCTTGTTATCTATTTATGGTTAGGGAAACCCTGTGAGGTAACAATTCCACTTATGGGGGATGAGGTCATGTCAGATACATAGTCGATATATGGTTTGGTAAACCATGTTAGAAAACCATGTGTCCCAATCAAGTATATATATATATATATATATTCTTTTCTCCTCATTTTTATTTAGGGCTTCCACACTATGCCACCCCTAATACCCTCACATCATTAGTGCTTATCCATGGGTTCTCTTTCCTTCCATAAGGCCCTCTATGTATATTTGAAGTGATTTTTAGGTGGTTCACCATTCAGATTAAGAGGTATGATCTTACCCTCTCTCCCACTATTGTTTTGTCTCCTTTTACCTTTTCTTATCTAACCATAATGGTCATGGATGACATATTTGTTTTGTTATGGTAGTTTTAGATTGGGGTTTTTGGACTACAAATGTTTTGATTCATTTATTATGGCCTAAACCAGTGGTTTTCATTGAAGGTGAAATCATTTCACCACATGAGGTAAGTGTTTCCATTTCACTGAATTTTATTTAAGATATTTAGGTGTTCTTGGATTTATAAATTAATTTCTAATCACGATAATGAGGGTGTGGGTTATCAAGGTTTGGTTTATAATGGTTTTATATAACTTAACATGGTTTCCATGTGGCTTAAAGGTTTTAATTTACTTTTTAAATGAAATTTTTATGTAAATTTGTATTTTATACATTTGACATGTTTGATAAAATTAAAATAATGGTTTTATATAAGAAAAACACAGGGTCATTCGATTTTATGGGAAATTAGTTTTTTCAAAGCGGGATACCCTTTGGGGGTTAAATGGTTTCCATGATTCAAAGGGAAATGTTGTTTTATGAAATGGAATTGTGATTCATTTGGTTTATATTGGTTTTTTTTTGGAAATGATTATGATTTCCCTAATATTGGTGTTTGGATTCCAAAAAATTTTAAAAATGGATTTAAAAATGAGTATATTATATGTGATAATTGAAAGTCTTGGATGGCACTTTGTGATGTGATATTTGAGTTTATTGGTTCATTGTTCCCTTGTTGATCCCATTTTCATTTATTTATGATGTCATGTGTATCAATGTGATAGTTGTTTGTGATTTTATTCATGATTTTATTATGGCTGGGGGCTCATTATAAGATAAATGTGGGATGTGTGAAATATTTCATTATTATGCTAGCCTTTGGCTATTATTATTTTCAGTTTATGACATTCACTTTAAAAGTGTATAACCTCCTTTAGTTATTTCATAGGGAACCCTAGTATACTAAGTGGGAATTCATGGTATGTTTCTAGGCACATTGAGATTACATACTTTCAAGTTACCACTAATTGTACAAAAGACCGAGCTAGTGGGATGTCATAGATGAGATTGGGTTTAGAGTGATTTATTTGATGGATGTGTGACCATTAACCCGATGGAATTATGTCCACATTTTCATGTATTATACTTTTCCCATTAGTTCCTAATGTGTTTCCTCATGATATTTATCCTGTGTTATGCATTTAATTATTTATTAGCTTGTGTATTGCTTTTTTACATTTATGGAATTTCATTGAAGCATTGATCCTCCAATGATTTCATACTGATATTGATTAGTGTTGTTCCAATTGTTTGTTAACATACTTTATGGATTTCTATAGGGAGTGTTTCATCATAGTTATCCTTGTTTCCTTACTTTGAGTTTTTTTGTTAATGTTTTCAAGTGAGGGGATTTTTTTTAAAATTTTCTAGCCATTATTAGAAATATCTTTGATATGTTTTTAAACCATGTAAGGGGTTTTTTATAAAAGGGGTGATGTTTTAAGGATAAATGAATGAGTTTTGAAATGGAATTTTTTTAGGAAAAATTCCTTTATACAATGTTTTATAAATGTTGTGCATTGATAAAGTGCATGTTTTATATTTTATTTTTCTATATATCATGTTAATCTAAAAAAAATATTTTTCTATATTATTATCCAACTATAAATTATAATTCTTATTATAAAAGGAATAAATTTAAATTACTTAAACTGAATATATTTAATAACTTTTCATGAAATTCGGTTCAGTATACTCTCATGAACTGTAGAAGATAATACTTCCAATTCAACTAACTGCTATATCAGAATGATCAACTTGAAAATATCCCAATGCTCTTCAAGTTGAATTCAAATATAATTCTTCAGCTTAACTCTTAACTTTTTTACTAATGCTTAACTTGTTCAAATATATCTGAAAATACTTACAATATTCATTAAATGTATATTTTATAAGAAAAATACTCACTATCTTCTTGTTTTTTCAAGTTATTTTTAATCAAATGTGTATAAGCATACACATGTATTCACATATATACTTTGGTTTTCTAGTGGGTGATTTAACATATGTATTTATATAGGAAAACCTTATTTAAAATATTTATATATTTTTTCAACTAGTATATATGAATCTATTTCCCTATTAAGTAGTAACTTTGTGTTTTAATTTTTTTAATATTGTGTAGGCACATTGTGATATACATGGATAAAAGCTTGATCACATTACCAAGGAACACACCTCAATATGTTAAGGGTTTGAAGGAGTTTTTATATTTTTCAATTTCTAATCGATCTATTATAGGGATAATAAGATGTCCATGTCCTAAATGTAAATTTAGAAGATGGTTGAAGAAAGATGATGTTTTTGAACATTTAATACTAAAGCAATTCCATGGCCAATATTGGTGTTGGACTTTGCATGGGGAATTTAACATTACAGAAAGGTTGATCACTAATGTTAATCTACAATATGAGCTCCCAAATTTGTTGACAATGGTAAATGAAATGAAAAACCTCAAAATTGATGCATTCGGCACTACAAGGAACCACTGTCATCATAAAAACATAACAGAACAACCAAATGAGGGTGCTACAAATTGCAACGTGACAAGTGATGTTTTTGAGACTATAACACTGCAAGATCAAGATTGAAACATATCATTGGATCCTCCTCTTGATTCTGTGGATAAAAATTTAGGATAAAACTTTACTAAGGAAAATACATTTCATTATTTAATTAACTATGGAAATCAAGAGTTGTATAGTGGATGTATGAAATATTCAAAGAATTCTTTTCTACTGAAGTTGTACCACATCAAATTTCTATATAGAATTACAAATAAGTAAATGTCCATGAAATTGGCTTTTTTGTGTGATATATATCTTAAAGAAAATATCCTTGAGTATTTTTATGATATAAAAAATGGTTCTAATATGCTTGGTCTGAATTATACAAAAATACCTGTGTGTACCAATAATTGAATTCTTTATTGGTGAGAGGATTCATGTAGACAGAATTTCAAAAAAATGTTATTCTTCTAGATGGTAGTCAATGGGTGATGTTGGAATTTTGACTCAACATACTTTCATGAGGGAGAAGAAGGGGAACACACCTACAAAGGTTTTGTGTCAATTTCCTTTAAAGCCTCGATTGTAATGATTATTCATGTCATCGAAAACCGCCTAACACATGAAGTGGAATTTTGTAGGTAATAACAATGATGGATTAATGAGACATCTATGAGATTCATAATATTAGAAGAAATTTGATTCTTTAAATCCAAATTTCTCTACTAATCCTAGGAATGTTCGATTGGGATTAGCTGCCGATGGATTCAACCCATTTGGGACTTTGAGTACCAGTTATAGTATTTGGACAGTTATTTTGATCCGTTACAATCTGCCCCCGTGGATGTGTATGCAACAAACATACTTTATCATTTCGATGATTATTACTTGGAATAAAATGCCTGGAAATGATATTGATGTATACTTCTATCCTTGGATTCAACAATTACAAGAGTTATGGAGCAATGGTGTTGAGACATTTGATGCTTCATCTAAAACAATGTTCCAAATTCATGCTTCTTTAATGGGGACCATTGGTGACTTCCCTAGTCTTGGGAATTGTTCTGGTTGGAAAATTTACATGAGTTCGGCTTGTCCGGTTTGTAACATTGATTTTGAGCCCAAACAACTACCTCATTGTAGAAAATGGTGCGTCTTGTGCCATTGAAGATTTCTCGATGAATCACATAGATTTTGACTGAACATATCAGAATTTAATACATTCATTGATCGTGGAAAACCTCCAAAGTAATTAACTAGTTTTGATATATTGACACAACTTGAAAATGTTGAAATATAATTTGGGAAGGTTCATCATTTGAATTATAACAGGAAACAGGTTCGAAGTGCATCGTCATGTGAAATCATAATGCAATAATGGTAGAAAAACAATATATTATTCAAACGTCTGTACTAGGAATTTAATTTTTTGTGTCATTACCTTGATGTGATGCATATTGAGAAGAATGTCTATGAAAATTTGATTTTCACATTGCTTAATGAGCATGGAAAGTCGAAGGGTCATCTCAATTCTCGCAAATACTTATAAGCAATGAACATAAAAGGTGGTCTCTGGCCAGATGAGAATGAAAAGTATGCTTCGACAATTTTTTCAATGAAAAATAGGGATGAAGATACATTACATAAATTTTTAAAAAATGTGAAGGTATCTGATGGGTATTAAAGTAACATCTCATGCTGTTTTGACTTGATGAATTGTAAGTTACATGTATCGAAAAATCCTGATTCACATATTTTGTTACAAATGTTACTACCATTGGCATTGCATACATTATTAACTGAAAAAGATACTACTATTGTACTCCAATTATGCATATTTTTCAGAAAACTTTGTGATAAATCTCTACATCCATTTCAGCTTGACATATTCCAGGAGAGGTTTGTATTGATCCTTTGTGCAATGGATATTATCTTTCCTCCGTCATTTTTTTCTGTCATGAGGCATTTAACCATGCATTTAGTTGAGGAAGCTAAATTAGGAGGCCCTGTTCATTATCGATGGATGTATCCAATTGATAGGTACATTATTTATATGTATTTCAATTAAGTAAAAAAAATTGACACTTAAATAAAGTCATAATTCTATTTATTTTATTTCATAGATATCTTGGGCATTTGAAATCATACCAGAGAAATAAAGCTCAACCAAAAGGCTCTTTTGCTGAAGGATATTTGGGTGAAGAGTGTCATACCTTTTGTCTAGATACTCTGATGGTGCTGAGACACGATTTAATCTAGTTGGATGTGTTGAAGACACATCAACTCAATCTCAAAAACATCAGAAATCAAAAATATTTCCTGCTATTCGCCGATCAGTTGGGAGGACCTCAAATGTGACACTAATAGAATTGGAATTATTACAGGCACACAGATAAGTGATGCTGAATAGTGAAATTATAGATCCATTTATTGAAGATTTTAGGATACAAAAAAATAGATGAATGAGAGGCTGAACATGAAATGAGAAAGATATAACGAAAGCTGTTAATAAAGAGTCTGTAGAATGGTTTTTATGACGTGTATGTTCATAAATAATGCAATAAATATGAATATTTGTTTGACAGATATATTTTTTAAATCTAAAAAAGTATATTTGTTTTTTAGATCAATAATACTGATAATCAAGCATATTTTGTAGAATATTTGATGATTCTTGCTTGAGGTCCTCTAGAACAAGTTTGAAGGTTCAACCCTTACAATGCGAATGTCATTAGATTTCATACAGTCAATCGAGAAAGGGGTTTGAAAACGAATAATAGTGGTATATTTACATTTCTTGAATTGGGATACTATGGAAAGCTGACTGATATTATTGAATTAAACTACCACATGAATGTTTTAGTTATTTTATTCAAATGCAATTGGTTTGATATTATCAGAGGTGTTAAAAGAGATTCCTTGCAATTTACTTTTTTGAACTTTTCTCACTTGATGGATGTTGGTGATCATGAACTTCAAGATCCATATATCCAATAATCGAAATAAAAATTTTATATTATGTTAATGATTTTGTGGATGAAGGGTGGAGTGTAGTTGCTCACGTAATACCAAGAGATTTGTATGATATTAGTGATGAAGTGGAAGATTTGACCTCAAAAATTGAATCTCATAAACAACAAGAAGTAGAATTATTTTTCCATCATGATATTTAAAAAATTATTCTTCCAAGGTTGAATGATGTGGATAATGTAATGAAGTAGGAAACCGAAATGATTGAATGTGAAAACGATCGTATGTATAGTTATTTATTCATTCAACAACCACTTATTTCATTTGTGCCATCACTCGTTATCATTGTTTTGTATATTTTGATTGTTAGTACTGGCCATCTATTATAATTTTTAAAAAATAATTCTGCATATTTTTTTTGAAATATATGTTATGTACTTAATTTTATTTTATTAAATGAAAGAAATTACAAGGAGGAAGTGATACACTGTTTCATCCACTATTATGACAGATGACGATCCATCTGTATCCTCTCCTATGACATCTGAGCCACCAGATGCCTGCCCCATGCACTATCTCCCCTTTCACCATCTATCACACCCTCTGTGAGAGTCCCTTTAAATGATGATTTGTCAAATACCCCTTCAGCATCCTCATTAGTGGGGTGGCGGTGCACCACTTTTAGTTCATCACGTGCATAATAGAGGGTCATTGTTATAGGTACAAATTTTAATATAAATAAATTTATTGCACTTTTTTATACTAATTGTTTGTTCAATAAAGGTGAAAGATTGAAACTATAGAGAAAAATATAAAAAGTGAAGATGAGTGGAATATGAATTGAGAGAAGATAGTTGTCGCATTTGATTCATTTGGGGTCCCTATGGATGATGTCGTCGGATTAATTGGGAAAATTCTAGACCAACTAGTATCAGAGCCCATTTCCTTTCCTATTTATTATGATGATTAGATACATATGCCTCCAAGTTGGAAAAAAGATGTTTTTGATTCCCAAATAAAGATAATTTTAATAAATTTTGGTGTAATTGAATGTCATGTTATTAATTTGTTAAAAATGAATTTCTGTATACAAATGTATTTCCACTTTTCAGTTGCTAATGTGATTGCATGAAAGTGGATGTTGAAAAATATTTGTAATAAATGGAAAGACATCAAATTGATATTGTGGAGCGATGTCAATGATACTTCATTGGCCTTCCAACAAATGTAAGAGAAGCTACCCAGTAGGGTACCCAAAGAACAGTAGAATGTTTTTGTTAACAAACATCATGATGTGAAACGGAAGGTATTTAAATATATATTATAATATTAATATCTTTTTACATTTATACATTTATATTAAGGGGAGATGGAATTTAATAAATTACTATTAAATTGAATTTTATGTATTTCATGATCTCTTAGGAAAGAATGCATCATGTCGGGCTAAGCAAGTAATCCCTCACACTACGGAGTCAAACAAATATTCTAGAAGCCGACCGAATCTGGTAATCATTTCATTAGTTTAAATATTTATAAGACAATATTATCTGTTTAATATATTAAATTGTTGATTTATCTTTGTTTAATTTAGTCACATTGTTTTTGGCACGATGAATTTTTATCTGAAGTGTTGTTGGATGTTCAAAAAATATATGATGGAATTTTTGTTAATGAGCCTACCAAATATGTTGTGATATGAACTTATTTCTTCATTATAATTACTTATTATCAATTTTAACTATATTAATATATATTGATATATATTTATATGTAAAAATTAAAGGTATATGGGATGGTAATCCTGGGAAGTACTACTCAGTCTCCTAGGATGAACTGGTTGCTAAAGTCCTTGGGAAGGCGCATCCTAGGAGAGTGCACGGGATGGGTTTCGGACCCATACCATTTGAGGACATTGGAAGGCCATTGGGGATTTAAGATACATCTAATCCCTATTTTAGTTAGTCCATACCTAGAGATACTCAGAGAGAGATTGTTTTTCTTCAAAACATAGTTCAAGACCATGGGGCTCAGATAGCCGTTTTGCAGAAACCGTTAACTAATATACGTCAGTTGATGAGAAGATATAACCTGGTGGTATTGCATTAACTAGTGGTGAGTAGGTGAATCACCAAAATTCAAAATCATTTAGTCTGAACACTTTTTTTATGTTTAAATATAATTATGCAACACTATTTAATTTTCAATATAATGTTCTTACAGGTGGTAGCATGAAGTGGGGATGGAGGGGGAGAGAGTGACGATATCTATTCATCATCGGACAGTGATTAGTAGTATCGTTTATATGTGGACGAATATTGTAAGAGTCGGTTTGAATATGTATCATGTGTGGCACAAAGTTTCTTCCAATCATTTTCCTGACCTAACATTATCTTTATTTATCATGTTTCCTTTTATTTATTTTAATGATTTCTGATGTTTCCTTTTATGTATTGACTTATCAAGTGTGATATGGACCATATATATCAACCCTTTATTATGATGATTCATTTTTTATGATTCATTTAACCAAAATTCATTTTTTAAATATAATAAATGACCCTACATTTTTTATCCCAATGCATTTACCACTACATTTTTATTTCTAAGATGTACTTCTTATTTATTCTCTTGTATAAATCCATAGGGATGAGAATTTGTGTCTCACTATCATGTTTATGATAGATCACCCTTTAGTGTGGCATAATCCTAGTATCAAAAATTTCAAAAAAATAGTTGGAACCCCTAGATACTGATACGAGATTAGGTGAAATTTTTATAGACTTTCTAAAATGGGGGTTCCCACCACTTCCAGAGTGGCCTCCAAGAACTGTCAGGTAGTGTGAATGACAATGTCCATTATCTCAGTAGGCATGACATGCCAATGGGAAACTCCCAGTATATTCTCTAGAACCCCCTTCCCTAGAAAAATGTTAAATAGACTCATGATCAGTTACTTACCATTCATAACATCAACTAACCTATCACAAATAAATTATTATAGGCATCCACATTCCTTGGTAGACTATATCAACCACCTTCACAAGAAACTCTTATCTTTGAAAGTATGTGCCTAATCACTTCTATTATATTCTGCACATCAAAATTACTAGGATGCATAATGGGAGTGATAATATATTAGGAGCCAGATTCCATTCCTTCTAAGGAAACCACACTAAAGACTCATTTTCCAAAGGAATCAAATGAGTGAAGCAAATATGAAACTTGAACCTAATACATCACTCTTAATGAATTAGAAACCCTTATCCATGGGATATGTGATTTTACGTTTTTTCTATCATTAGTGGGATGTAAAATAATTCCACTTGGAATAACCCAATGGAGAGATTATTTTACCTAATTCCTATTTTATATTTCAATTATAATAATTCCACATGGAACACCAACCTAAATTAATCCTATGAAAATATTACGACATCATTATTCCCATTATAAAGGGACTAAAACCAATATACTACACCCCACATCTTTTGAGTATCTAAGGAATAAATAAATAATCACCCAATCATGTTCATAAAGGACTATTGGAGGGTTTAAATTTATCGACACATAGATTGAATAGAAATATAAATAGTTACTATATAAAGAGTAGTAATATATATAGTTTATATACATTTCATCCACCTATATTTCCGTGGTTTGTGAACATGTATGTAGCCATATAATTATAATAATACTAATGAATATACCATGGAATAACTCAGACATCCCTAAACAGTCTAACAAGCCTATGTGCTCATGTAATTGGGTACATGCCCTACATCCCAATAGAGTGAGAAACGCCATGAAACAACACATGGGATGTTGAGTGCACCATAATTTTAAAATTCTAGTCATGGAATGTGGTGAGTAAATCAAAATACTTATACAGTAATATTTTTGTGATACACTCTGCTCAACACCTAATGTAAGGAATTGTGATATCTCCTTGCTCAACAATCTCATACCATCATACGAAAACATCTATAAAGGAATATATTAAAAATAAGCAACAAGGGGAATTACCACCCATACATCTCTTCTATCTACACCATATACATAATAAAGTCATAATAATTTGTTTCATAGTAGGTAAGGAATAGCCTCTTATTCATGTCGTTTTCCATGTTCAATTCCCATTTAAAATATTAGAATTCGTATGAATCATTTTATAAAGCATAAATCAAGAGCATGACATTACAATTACTTGGGGCCATTCCATTTAAAGCCAATTGATTTATTTTATGAAAAGAAACCCATCATTAATTATACATTTCAAATTATCAGTTACATTTAACACATTCAATTAATTAAAACATCAGAAACCCATATAAAATCTCAATGGAGTCACTTAGATGGTGACATGTTAATCTACAAAATTTCCCACTTTAAAAATTCCAACTATAAGTGGTCCCAAAACCTTTGGGATTCCTTGAGTTCTATCAAATAATCCTATATAAGGGGATATTACATTCATGAACAATTCTAGAAGATATGTGGGAGCACCAACATTTGAAAAAAAATCATATTGTCCAATTTCACCTAGATCAACTAATGGGTGACCATATAAGTTGCAAAAAACATGTGGAAATCCAATTAAGGATCAACAAGCACATATGAGTCTACAATGGTCAATTATAAATACATAAATCACCTAAATAGATATGCTTGAGAAAATTTGGTGTGCGATAGAGTGGCATAATTACGAAACATCAAACCCCAAAGGGAACACAATGTGAATACAAACATAAAGGTCATAGATTACGCCTCTCCCGATATCAGCTTCATATTTCCTGATTTTTCGGAGAAATATGAGAAATGGTTCAGTTCTATGATAATATGGAAAATGTGCCTATGCGTATACAACACAAATGATCCAATTGGAAACTAAAATAGGATGTATGAGTGGGGTTTTCCTTACATTGGGCTATCCAATGCTTCCATCAGATCTTGAATTGGGTGTCTAATGATAGAAGATATGGATGAACCTATGTTATGAAATTATGAGTTATACAAGAGGTTAAGGAATTAATAATAAATGGAAGGTAAAATAGAAAAGGGAAAGTGGTATAAGAATATAAGAGGGGTAAGCTTGTAAATTCAACACTAATGTTTTTAGATACTTGGATTATGCCATGTGATATGTTTATCTGCATTCCTTTACTCACTGAATAATGCATTTGGTTTTTATTAGTTAAGAATCTCTTTTCATATGGATTGTATTATGTATTCCATTGGTATTATGGTATTCTTGGAATGGTTTTTTCAGGGAACTAGTAGAGGGGCCCCAGAAATTGGTTCTTTTTTGGTAAATCAGCTCTTTAGCAACAGTTTTGACTGCTGCTAAAAGTCGATATTTTTCTATTAGCGGTGGTTTTAACCACCGCTACGGTCTTAAATTTAGCATCAGTTCTAACCGCTGCTATAGTGGCCCAACTTCCACGATTTTTGCATGGAGGTTATATTGTTTGTCGTGGTGGTTTATCCCGGTAGGCCATTACTTTTTTTAGTAGATATTTTAACCGCCACATAAAATGTAATTCCCTGCCTGAAAAAACCACTGTGAAAAACAATAAAAACGTGGTGAAAATGCACCAACTACGATGGTTCCCATAAACCAAAACTAAACCACTCTAACTACCACAAATAGTTTCTCGACACGTAATTTAGAGGTGTTCTTTGTAAATAGCCATAGAATCATATAGAGATAGTATAAACTGCTTCCCTATCCAGAAATACCTGTCGAGAAATTGAAATTTTTCTGTAATGCTAGGGATGGAATATAAGGTGGTAGATGCTTTGAGCTAAAAGGATCATGAAATTGTGAACAAGATGAGAGTTGAAAGGGATCCTATGGTCATAAATCTAGTAAATATAGATATGGGAATAATCATGGAATGTGAAAAATCAACACTTTTTCAAATAGTTTCCAATCTATCTTTAATAGAAATGATAAAATGTTCTCAGACTGATGATGAGGAGTTTCAAAATAAAATTAAATCTGTGAATGATGGGTGATTGATCAGCTTCATATATGAATATATAATTTTGAAATTTGTGAAAATACTTTTTGTTTCAGATATACCTAATCTAAAAAGGGAATTTTTGGATGATGCCCATAGCTCTAACTACTCTATACACCCTGGTAGCACTAAGATGTATAGAGATTTGAAGGAACATTTTTGGCCGGACAAGATGAAAATGGAGATGTTTGAATATGTGTCAAGATATATAGTTTATCAATAGGTTTAGGATGGAAGATAACTTCTAGGAAGATTCATGCAACCTCTTACCATACCTTAGTGTAAATGGGATGACATTACGATGGACTTTGTCCTGGGGATACCAGATATTACAAAAAGGAATGATGAAATATGGATCATTATTGATCTTCTTAACAAATCAGCACATTTTCTTGCTATAATAGATGATTTACCACTTGAACTTTTAGCAAGACTATATATTAATGAAGTTGTAATACTTCATGGAGTACCCATATCTATTTTTTCTGATCATGATCCCCATCTTACATATAGATTCTAGAAAAGTCATCAGAAGGCCCTTGATACTGAACTTCGTTTGACCACAAGCTACCACCCTCAAACCGATGGACAACTTGAACAGACTGTTCAAACCTTAGAAGGCATTTCAAGATCAATCTCACTTGACTTTCAAGGAATGTGGAATAATATATACCTGTGGTTGAATTTTCCTATAACAATATGTTCCATTCAAGTATTTAGATGGAACCATATGAACAATTACATAGAAAGACATGTCGCACACCAACTTGTTGTGATGATGTTGGTGAAAGAAAACCCATAGGCCCAGAACATGTTGAGGAAACAATGAAAAAGGTGATGATTATCCAAACCGACATCAAAGAAGATAAAAGTAGGAAAAAGAGTTGTGCCAATAACTCAAGAAAGGATTTGGAATTTCAAGTTGGAGATCATGTTTTACTGAAGGTATCTCCATGGAAGGGTGTTATACAATTGGGAAGAAGAGTAAATTAAGTCCTAGATACATTGGTCCTTTCGAAATTCTAGAACAAATTATATTTGTAGATTACCATTTGGAAATTCCTCCACGTCTCTCCAATGTTCAAAATGTGTTCCACGTATCATTGTTAAGAAAATACATGCCTGACCCAAAAAATGTACTCACCTATAATGAAATAGATCTGGAACACGATTTGTCTTATTGGGATGATCCTATCATGATTTTCAATACTAGAGAACAAGTTTTGATAAACCATACGGCTCATCTGGTAACATTTCTATGGAGAAACGATAAGACAATAGAGGCAATGTGGGAACCCTAGGAACTTAGGATGAAGAACCACCTGAATCTTTATATGCAGTAATATTCTAGAAATTTAGAGAATGAAATTATTTGAATGAGAGAAGAATGTAACAACCAAAGCTTCAATGGTATGCTTCTATTTTAATAATGTAATAGCTTGCACTGTATGCATCATAGAGTTCTAGCACACCACAACCAATCAAACTTTCCGTTTAAAAATATTTATGAATAGTAATACGCACCTTTTGAAATTTTATTTTTCAAAATGGAATTCATTTTTGAAATCTGAATATCAAAATTATCATAGGTTGAATTTTTGGTATTTTTCTGAAAACATTCACTTTTTTATGAATAGTGAAAAGCACGGCGAAATTGTTTTAAACCGACTTTTTATATAAATAATTATTTTTAATATAAATTTATTTTAAAGTAAAAAATAAATACATAATACCTATATTAGTTCAATGTAATTCATTAGAGTCATTTTATTTTAATATTATATATATATATATATATATATAATTTTTTGAACTTTTTAATGTATTTTACCCACCTTCTAGGCACATTTGAAAATTTGCATAAAAAGAAATTTTACCGCTTTTGTGATTTGATCTTCAAAAATCTTAGAGACACGGTTGACATCAGTAAGTAAAATTCGGTTCAATAGGATGAAAATAATTTTTTGTGAATAGTAAATTTTTAATTTTATTTACCACAGTTAAAAGTAAATAGGGTAATTATTGGTAAAAGTGATATTATAATTATCCTAACACATGTCCTAATTCTATAGGATAAGTGTTTTTTAAAAAAAACTTAGGAATAAAATATGATCCTCTTTGATCCACTTGGATTAGATTAGGACATTTATTTTTATTTTATTTAAAAGTGTCAAAAGTGATAAATTCTAATTTTAATAACTAAACCATTTTTAATATAGTGATATACATAAGATAAATTTGACCAAAAATATTAATTATAAATATAAAAAGATATCTAAAAACATGGTATTTTATTTATAATTTTTATGCATTAAATAATTAATCTTATTTATGACGCAATGATGATGCAGTAATTACATTTTTAATGAAAGATTAAAATAATTTATTTTATAAATATCCAAATAAATGAAAATTTAGACATATGATGCATTAAAAAAAATTTAGGTTACTATGAAATTTTAGAATGGATTTAATTTTTTTTTCAAAGTAATAATGTTTTTTTGACATTCACAAAAAAACCAAATACTAAAAAGTGATAAAATTGATATAAATGAGTTTTTAAAAAAAATATTATATTATTAAATGATATAATCTTCTTAAAAATATATTATTTTTAAAGAGGAATTATATAATGATATATATGTCATCAATGAACCACATGGGGTTCTCTTGGAATTTATTTTTATGTTTATTAACCATGTAATATAACAATACAAGAAGACATTGTAAAGGATAAACTATTTAACAAAGAGTTAAATCTAAAAGATACGATTAATATGGTGACCTAAAATTGTCTAAAACCAATTTTTTGAGAGGATAATGACCCATCCCCACTTTATCCTCAAAATAAATCGATTTGGATCCATTTTAAACCTAAAATTATTTTATAATAAAATAATATTTCAAGGATTTCCTAAAGATACCCTTACCTCTCTTATAAAAGGGTACTACCCCTTCTCTCAAAATCACACCTCCAAAGACATTTCACTCGGCCAAACCCTAATCAAATATCCTTCCAACTACCATAAATTCATCCTAGTGGCCTTACTTTGATCATAAATCCCCCCAAGCAGCCCTTTTGATCAAATTAAATAGGAAGCACCCGAAGAAGAGGTAATAATTTCATCACCTCTTTAAATGTTTTTTCTTATTCCACTTCCTATTTCACTGTTGTTTCCATACCCAAATAGTAACTCTAGTACCTTATAAATACTGGGATGTTATTATAAATATGGTACAACCATATTCATTATTCTACCCATCCTATGAATGAAAATTTCACCATACGTGCGTTTGCACGACTTACCGTCTCCATGTCGTGGTGTAGTTTGTTATTCAATCATTCATTATTTGGATGGGTATAATAATGAGTTTAATTGATATAAATAATATATATAACATGTTAATGAATCTATATATGTAATAAACCATCCAGTTACATTTTATTTCACCATCAATAGAATGATATTTCCGCTCGTGCGTATGTACAGATTACCCTCTCCACGAACGCGATAAGAATCAGTCCCCATCAAAACCATTTAAGAATAATTTTCATTTTATGATTAAAAATAATGTTTAAGAATTTAATATAATTCTGTATACTAATCAAAGACATCCTATCCATAACAAACATGACTTACATAACAACACATATAATGGAAAATGAATCATTTAACACTAGAAACAATGATACTAATGAAATATTATCAACAATGAAATAATAGAAGATATTATATGATATCACATTTATGTATGTGGTTCTTATATAATTTAATAACAATTATTTTTCTATTATATAGGAGTTTAACATACCCTCGACTCCAGAAAATTACATGGTAAGGGTTAATTTTACAATCTCTTTATCATGCAAGGTTGTTTTTATGAAAGTATCTTATGGGACTTTTTTATCATCCACATCTCTGTTTATGTATAATGTATTTCAAAACAATTTTAATATTTCATTTGATATTGGTTATTTTCATTTATACCCTTGTTTTAATTTTTATAAAATATTTTGAAAAGAATATTTCCATCGTTTTCCAAACAAGGTACTTTATGACCTTTTTTGACAAATTATTGTAAGAATATTTTGTTTAACTTATACGGAGGGTACAGTTATTTTCTGTTATTATAACACCTTTGAATCTTACCTTACAATATTATAATAATTTTTTCAATATAAATGTTTTCTTTTATAATTTTGTGACTTTTAATAGAATGTGATATTTCTCTCAAATAGTTTATATTTCATCTATGTCAACATCCTTTGAGGTATTTTACACTTGTTTGAAGTTAATTTGATTTTATACAATCTCCCATATTATATTGAAGGTTTTATTATATTTTTGGTTGTGGATGTGTTATTTTTATACCATTAATGGTTTATGGTTATATTATTAATATTTCGTATTCTACTTTTAATATAAATGTTTATGTTATGTTTCGACCTTTTCATATGAGGAATGCATTGGACCAAGTAAGTGATGGGTGGAGCCTGCTATTGCAACCCAATGTATCAGTAGGTCTCATGAGATGAACTATTGTCTTGGTAGAAGGTCTTGCGAAAATCTTATTTTTAGTCATGGAACACAACATGGAATATGTGGTTCTGTTGTCTAGCATTATGCATTCCATCATTATGAAATTATCTATTGATATTACAGGTAATGAATCGACTAGTAGAATATCCATGTTAATAAGTAAATTACATTATTTCATTTATCATTTCCATGTTATACAAATGTTTATATTTAAAAGGCTTGTGTTTTAGTCATACATATTGCCTTAAATGTTAATTCTTATATATGATAGTTTTTGATATATTGTTATCCTTATTTAGAATCTGAGCTCACCCCTTTCTATGTTTTATTTTTCCTAGGATGCGAAGAAATATATTATAACTGACATGTAGGGATAATCTAAGGGATATGAATGTGTTAAATGGAGACACAATGTTGTTTTTTTTCATTTCATAATTTAATGTAAATTATAAGTATGTATGTAGTACTTCAAAGTCTACTAAAATGATTGGTATTTCAAGATTTGATCCCTTTTGATCTTGCCAATGTTATGTAATAATGTACCAACTCTTCGTGACTTGGGTCAGGGAGTTACAAAAATGGGGAATAAAACTAAGAGATTGGTGTTATAATATCACCAATTATTGTATAAATTTTATTTTATGAGATTATTTCGACTCTCTATCATCATATATTTGAAATATATAAATTTGGTTCCACTTGGAAATGAAAAATAATTTATATAAATTTAATACCTTAAGTAATTCCAAGGGTTCCCCTCACCTTAATTCTCATATATTCCCCACACTTTTTTTCTATAGTTCATCCATGACCTACTCAAGACCCTTCCCAACCAACCTCCCCAAGATGTAGATGATCTTGTATCCTCCAAATACCATCCTAGAAGACTTAAGGTCTAATTCAAAGGTGGTTTTATGATGAATATGTATAACTATTAGTAAACAATTATCATTTTACTAATTATAAATTCTTAAAATATTATTAAAACCTGATAATACAATAAAATTATTTTATACTCTATTTTAAATATTATTAATAACTTATGACAACCACTTTTAACATACATTTCCATCTAATGAGGTACAAAAACCATGTTCTTACGTACATGTGGACTACCACCTACATGAAGCGATGTGCTTAGTTTTCCATCATCAGAAGTCATGTCTATTTATATTGATGGATTTAATGTACATAAAAAATATTAATGAAATAATTATTTTTATTTAAAGATAATATATGATCAATTTTCTTACCCATCCATACATTAAAAAATGATAACACCATCTCTGTGTACATGTGGATAACCACCACTACGAAGTGATGTGATCCATTTTTCATGTAAGAAATTCATTGATGGTTACCAAATTATATTTAATTAATATAAATTATAATTATTCCATAAATAAAATTTTTTATATAATGGAATAATGACCCATTTGGACACAATCAACCAACCAAAGGCATTGTGCAATTATTAACTGAACATCTCCAAAATAACCTGCATGGACTTAACCTATTATGTAAATAAATATGTCATTTAAATAAAAGAAATAAATGGATTAATGAAAAATTAATAAAACTAGAAAAGGATTGCTAAAAATAATATAAATAATATATGTTTATTATATTGGTGTTAAATGAAATATATTGAAGGTCTGGACTTGAGGTAAAAGGTTTCTAAACTCAATTTTCTTTTATTAGGTTATAATACTTCTTTATTGACCTTGTTAAACCACGATTATGCATGAAGTGATATCTAATTTTTTATTCTATATTAATTTTTATTTATGTGTATTGAAATATGTGTATATATTCAATTCAAGAATTAATTATAACTTCAAATTTTATAATCTTTGTAAGAGTTTTATTTGTCCCAACCTCATTTTCATTATTAATATTTCATATAGAGCATTGTGATATATTTATATGGTGTAAATACTTCCCCAAGAATAATTTATGAAAAAATTATTTATTAAATAATTTCCTTTAGAAATCCATATCACATAACTCCTTTTAATTAATTTTGATACAAATATTTCCAAATAGGTAAAGGTTTTATGTTTCAATCTCATTTCTTTTAGGGATTGTTTAATTTCAAGGTTCCTTTGGGGAAAATTGTATATTATTTATTTCATAAACAAATTTTATATTTTTATCATATGTTTATTTATATTTTTTACATTATTTAATTTCTGTTTCCTTGTTTTCTACAAAAAACGATCATAATAAAGTTTTATGAAAAAATCGACCATATTTATGTTTTCGGCTGAGAATAATTTCTATTCCATATCTATGATCTTTAAAATGTTTTCCAAAATGATATTTTTATAATTAAATTATTGTTTAAATTAAATTTTTATGATATTTTTATTTATTTTAAATGTACTAAAACAATATCTAAAATGATTTCATGTTGGGTTATTTATGAATTTTTACAAAATGTGTGACTGGAATCTTAGTTTGAACATATAACACAAGAATGAATTTTACCATCACCATATATATTATTTTCCATTAAGTTTCATTTATAAATTTATATTTTTATTTTAAATTAAATTATTTCCCCCAATTTTCTTGAAATTTTTATGAAATTTTATCTAAATAAATGGTTATTTTCCCCGTTTTCAATGAAATATATTAAAAAAATTTATTTATATTCTATATGTGGCCATATTCTTTATTTCTTCCCTATGATCTAATGGGGATATATTACAATGATAAAATACTTAATCATTATATATATTTATAATGATTGTTTGAAATAGATTTTGTTTGACAATTTTTTATTTTTTTATGTTCATCACGTTCAAATGGTATAACGGTTGTTTTTAAGGGTCTTATGTTGAATTTTTAGGTTTTTAAATGTTTTATTCATTATATGGTACATTAAAATATGTTTTTATGATTTTTGGGGGATATATTATAAAGAAAATATGTGTGAGACTTTTATAATCCTCCATTGTACACTGTAAACAGATGCATTTTACTATTGTTAGTTACACATAAGATATGATGATGTTAACTATTGTAAGTTACTTTTAAGAGAAAATTGGGTTTATTAAATATGATTATTTCCTAATAAATTATGGGGTTAAATATTTTAAGATAATCCTATGATAATTTTTTTAATTATAATTGTTAGGTGTTTTCATTATGATTGTTTTTGATCCATGTTACCATAATAGTTTCTCTATACTAGTAATAATGTTAATATTTCCATTGATCAAGGATTATTTTTACGTGGATCATAATTGTTGAATGAGTTTAATCTTCTAATTTTTGAAAGTTGTATCCCATGTTTCATTTTTTATGTTCCATGATTTTTTCGGTAATAATTATATTATGTTATTAATATTCACATTGAATTCATCCTCATACCCTTATGCTCATCTTATGCTCACTGAAGATATTCAATTTTTAATTCATATGTTTAACCTTACTAAGAATTTGAGCTCACCTTCTTTATGAATTTTTTTGTTATTTTTTAATGAAATATATTTTCTATGGTATTTTTAGAAGGTATTCATGTAGGTAATGATTAAATTAAAATGTTGAGTAAGAAAGTATGGGTATAGAGGGAGAGATTCTCACCTAAAGGCATTGGTATTAATATGTAAGAGCTTTTACTAATTTTCTAAAAATACATACATATATGGCCATTTGGTATGTAAGTGATAAAATATTTTTGTTTGATAATTTTTGTATTGTAGGTATAAAATTTTGTTATGTTTATCAATATGAAATATTTAAATTTAAATATTTAGTTTATAGCACCCAATCATAGAGTGTGATTTTGAGGATATTATGACATCTCTTTAAACAAAAAGATTCTTTAAACATCAAATGATTGTATTCTTTTAGAGGTATCTTGTAACACATTATGAATTTATAAGGAGACATATTTTTTATGGATACATCTCCAAAGGCCTAATACCATAAACCTCAGATTCATTTGTAATGGAATCAGATGCTGAAACCTCTATCATCTAATGGATTCGACTTTACATAATATATTTGTATGACATATTTCTACACTACTACAATGATCTGAAGTTTGGAAAATAAAATATGGAATAAATACACATATCATAATATTTTCACACTTTACGGCTCCAGCTTAATGCAACTAGATTTAAGACTATGTGTTTTTTATCGAGCATAACCTAAACAAAAAAACAAACATCAAATTACATTATATTTATAAAATTTCCTTTTTATTTTCAAAACAAGGATATGAAAAGATCATTTTGACTTAAAAATATCTCTTCATTTTAAAATCATAATGCACATAAGGATATATAAATTCATGAATAATTACTCCCTATATTAATTCTTATAGTTTTGAGGAAATAAATTTCACTATTTCTATACTTTCAGCCACCTTGAAAAAAATACTCTTTTTATGTAGAAAAAATGATAAGAACATAATTTTATAACATTATCCCATATTTTATTATCAAAAACAATCATAAGATTCCAAAAAATATTAGATAAAAGAGGAAATATATTTTAATAGTAAATTATCAAGGTAAAAGAAAGAGAAAATATGATTTCTTGATGTACACCTGAGAAAAAAATCTATATGTTCCGATGAATATATTATCATTTCAATATATTCTCCTTCTTTGAAATTCCAAATAAATAAATTAAAAAAAATAAAAAAATCCCTATTTAGTTGGAAAATAATAATTATTCTAGTTTAATACATTCAAAAAAATTTAGGGAACCCATATCAGTAAAAAATAACAAAAAACATATAAATATCTCCCTATTAATGAATCTATTATAATTCAGTTTGAAATTATAACAATATTAAAGTGATTAAAATATTTAACAATTAAAAAAACTAAAAAAATATATAAAAACATGTGATGTATTAAAATCATTTAAAGAATTAAAATTTCACTTTCATAAATATTAAAAATTTACATCCATAGAGGGGTAATCTAATCGGTATATCCCCTTCACTCTCTCTATGGATATGTTTTCTTCACTACTGGTGATTATAAGGGAGGAGATCTTCTGGTTTCTCCGTAGATTCTATCTTCAACTATCCCCATCTCCCCTCCTTGAACCTCCCTTCTGATGGCCCTCCCTTGGTGGTTTCTTCTATTTTACCGACATCCCCAGAGTTATGATTATTTATATCTTTAGTTCCTATATTGGATTTATTCATTGGTTACATCTCTCTTTTGATGACATCAATGGATATTTATATGATTTGATTTACTAATTAACATGTTTCCAACCCTTCTTGTTCTAATGAACTACTTCCTTTTGGGTGGTTTGGCTTGTTCTGGTTGAGCAGTCATTACCTCCTCAAGAGTAAAACTGCAGCTATTTCAATTTTATCTTGTGGTGATTCATGTTCCTGGTAAAGGTATTAGTTCGACGCTAAATCCATATCCCACTTGAACTCTACACTATCTTCTTATCAATTGCCACTTCTCATTCTAACATGGTGTGGTGGAATTACATAGGTTTTCAGATGTGTAGTTCAGGCAGTCAACAACATTCTATGTTTCAAAACTTTCTTCTGGTTCATTTTAGATTTGTGATGGAACATATTTCTTAATGTTCCTGTTGGTTCGGCTTTTCTGGAAAAAGTTGGTTCATCCTTGTGGCGATGGAGGTCCTATTTTCAATGTTTGGTTTTCTCAATCATCATTTATTCATCAGTGGTATCTGGTCATTGATTTTTTCTATGGCTGGTGGTAGTGGTTTAGATTGATTGGGATTATGAAGGTTTGGTTCAATGGTGAAGATGACGACTAATATGTTTTATGTTTTCTAGTGATATGGTTCGATGGTGGCCGTTTGGTGTTTGATCATTCTTCTTGGGATGCAGATCAAGGATGGTGATGGCATTCATGGCTCAAGGTTCATGTGGTATAGTGCATAGTAATATTTGGTATTTAGAATTTTAATAATTTTCTATTTTGGTAGAAGGTAAAGTATAGGTACATCAAAATTCAAAACAAATTTTAGTTTGAGGTTAGTGATGTTTTGGATTTTGGGTTGGGTTTTCTAGGATTAATTTTTTATTTAGGGTTTGTCTAATACTTTTGTCAACATGGTTTATTGTTGTTTGGGTTCACACATAAACATTAAAATTGTTTTCAGAAAATGAAAAAATATATACTCATAAAAAGGTCATGTCGGTCTTGAAATTATGTATCTTTTAAATAAAAGATATTATCCCATGGAAGTAATCTTCTAATAAATCAACATTATCTTCTTCCATATAAAATCGTTCTAGAAAAACTCTATCTCAAAAAACTATAGTCTATCTAAATTTTAAAAGATTACTTCTCAATAATTTTGATAAAAAAATACCAAACATCCTACTAAATAAATGATTTAATGAAAGGAATAAAGAAAATATTATAATATTGATTCCTAAAGTAAAAAAATTACACAATATAAATTGAAATGTTCTATATACCAATGATAAAAATTCATCTATCGATACAAAAAACATTTAAGTCTTCAGAATTATGTTCATTAAATATATAACTTCACAGGTACAGAATTATGCACATTTATAAACATCAAAACCCAGAATTTTTTTCAATTAATGATCCAATGAAAAAAATTATTTTGAAATAAATGCATGCTTTTTATCAAATGACTAATTTTTTTAAATAATCAATTTCTCCTCCAACATCCACTACTATAACATTAAGTACGAAATAGTTCTTTTCTTAAAACAAAGTAATTTTTAAAACAAATTAATCATCTTGTGGTTAAACATATAGGTTAAAAATTAGTTTTCCTATTTAGCCTTAATTGGAATTTTTTTTAAATAATTCCCTTTAGGAAGTGAAGTTTTTAAAAATATGTTCAAACATTCAAACTCATACTTTAGTTTAATAACTTTAATCTCATCCTATGGAAATAAAACACTATTTAATTTCTAATTAAAATCTGAAATTGAGATATTATTTGAAATTAATTTATCTACAGGTCAAATCAAAATGCATTTTCCTTTAATTTAATATGTCAACATAAAAATCATGCCTTTTTAATTATTCAAATTCAATAAAATATTCATATTCTCTTTCTTGATTTTTTTAAATCATATTCAATTGAAGTAATCTAATATGTCATCACTTTGAAATTAGAAGATAATTTACTGACTTAACTACTATTCTATTATATTTTAATATCATTAGTACTCAACTTGAATGTGAGTTTTGAATCCTCATTATCATATTTATTTAGCTCAATTTTACTATTATTAAATTCAACCTTGAGTCCTATGTATGTTTTCCATAACTGTTTATGTTATTACTAAATTTCAATAATGAAATCCTTTCAATCATCTTGATAGTTATCCTCCTTTTTATCATAATATTAACATGAATTTTCATCATAAATTTCTTTATCAATAGAGTATTATACTAAATTATTAGTCATGTAATATTATGATAATGATTTATCAATATTTAACATTCACATTAAACATTTCACACTATCAGTCATTTTTAATTAAAAATTATATCTACTAATTTTTAACCTATCAACACATTCATATGATGAGCTATCAAAAGTTATTTTACCATGAATTTAACATTATGTATCTAAATCTATTAATATTTTCTTTTCTTTTTTTTTGAAAATATTTCCTAGAAGACCATATCTCCCTTATTTTATATTCCAAATAGTAAGGTCTAAAGAGAACCGACTTCTTGCATTTAATGAAAATAACTTCATAGGAATAATATTTATAATTAATTATTTAATAATTTCATATAAATGTTTCATATAATTTCTATAAAAATTTACAATTTCAACATCTTTCTCTCCATATGATAGAACTCGTGTTTGTTGATTTTTTTACAACTATCATCACAAGATAAATTAATATTAGTTTTTAATGTATTTCTTATATAATTAAAAGCCTCAAAAGTTGACATGAATGATAAAAAAATTATTATTTTTTCTTTATTAACATATCATTTATAAATAAATTCATACTACATTAATGTTCTGATAAGTCCATCCAAAATCAATTTAGTGATTTTATTAGTATCATTAGTCATCGTTATTTTTCTTTCACATTCCTTAGTTAATATATCAATAATTTAATCCACCAAATTATTATATAAAAACTCATTATCACTAATAGATTTAAGATTGTTTAAAATAATCATGTCCTCTAGTGAATTCTATATACTGACTCATCATGCACAAAATAAACACATTGACGATTTTCTAAAATCATATACCTCTACATTTCAAAAACATTTGATGTTCCAAAATGTGTAATTTAAATTTATTCCAAATTAAACAATAATTTTTTAATTATGTCACTTGAATATAGATATTCCATTGAATTATACACACCATATTATTTTTGGCACGAAAATTCAGTGGAAACAATTCTTATTCTTCTTGATTAAAGGTAAAAGATTATTTCTCTCTAATTCTATAACATCTTTTAAATATTAGAGAATTATACACTATAGTATTTATAAACAATGTCCCCATATTATGAACCCAATATATATAATAATTCTCATAAAATATTGTATGTCTATTAATATTTATATTATCCATAAAACCAATATAAAAACCTAATATCAAAAGAAAACTTTTCTCTACCGCACTTCTTGTGTGAGTAAGCTAAGATAAAAATAATTTTAAACTAAAAAAAATTACAAAAAATAGAAGAATATGAATTGTATAAAATACCTAAAAAAATATAATTACCATTCTAGTCCCATGTATAGATTAATGATAATCCAAATGAAGTGGTGAATTATAGTTTAAAAAAACTGAATCTATTTACATCCACCTCAAGTGTAAATTGATCAGAATAATGAATTTGTGTTTAACCCAAATAATATGAGTATAAAATTTTAAATAAAGTAAAAATGAAATGATTGGTATAACCAATATATTTATAATAAAAATATAACAACCTATTAAAACAAAATAAGAAGAAAAAATTAAAAACAGACCATCATGTAAAGGATAAAAATCCTTATAATCCTTAATATGATATTATTAAAACCATAATTTTAATCCAATGTGTACGGGGAATCACTAATCCACACCCATATTATATTAATTCCATATTAGAAATCCCTTGACGGTAAACCCATTTGGATGGTCTTTTATCTTCTTGAATATATATATCATTCTCTTTATTTAGAAATAGTTCTATCCTCTATTACATGAATCCCTCGATCTGAAAGGATTTATACCAACCCTCTCTTCCTCCTCAAATTCCTTTGATCTATAGTTTAATACTATCCAAATTTCACACACTATGAGATCCATGAAATCATATTAAAAAACACAATGATTGGAAAAGCTAATATTATAAGATCTTTATGATGAAATCCTTATAAGACAATGATCTATAGTAAAACAATATGAAAAAAATAAAGATCTTAAAAGAAACAACTTTTGTAGACATAAAAAATACCTATTTTCATAGGTATCTCATAATCTTATATAGTTGAAAAATGAATCACATATATTTATAGAAACACTTCCAATGGTAAGATTTCACAAACCTCAGGTTCAATTGCTGTGACCTCAGACATAGAAACCTACATATTTTGATGGATTTAGGATAAAATAGAATCTATCGGTGACAAAAATATATGCCACCATAGTTCTTCAACATTAAAGACATGAAATCTATAATTAATCATCATATCACTATATTTTCACACATTATAAAATGGAATTAATTCATCCAAATTTAAGAGTACCACATTTCCATTCTGAATAAAAAAGCAACTAAAATATACATCACATAAAATAATATTTATTGAAAGTGTATTATGATTTTCAAAATAATGAATTAAAAATGGTCTTTTAAGAAAAAATTCCAATCTAAATAGATCTAGATGTGTCAAACATGGCCATAGAATGAAAAATTCATACATATCACTCCATGGTACTAGCTTCAATCTTATTTCTCATAAATACATCCATTATTGAGAAAAGAATCCTAACGTATCCTATTTAATTAATCCTTTAAATTTACTAATTTCATATATCCTCAGTTAAGGTATAAATTTAGTAATGTGGAATGATCTCTTCAATATTCCTTAGCCTTTTTTCTACTCAACCATAATCATAATAGGAATACTCATGTAATAATATGTAACACCCAGACCCCACTAGACCAGAGCTGGTGAGTTACCTGTTACATTGGCATTGTTAGAAGGAATGAAATTCCGAAGGAATGATCAGTTTAGTAGTCTTGAAGAAACTAAATAATAATATGTAACTCAAATTACATTATAAAATGTTATAAAAAAATGCATCACAACAACTAAAACATGGATCCACTTAAACTCAATAATTGATATCCTCTTTATAACCTATTGAAGGTAAACCAAAGAAAGGGGGGAGGTCAAATTCACTCTAAGGGTTACCAATAGTTTAATCATGAATACAATAATACTTTCGTCATAAAAAATTTTATATAATCAATATGGAATAGTGAATAAATGAAAAACTCACACCATTAACAAACTGAGAATGAAACTGCATCCATAGATTTTTTCATAGTGAAAACCTCATGGATAGTAAAAATGAATAACGAATAAATAGAATTATTATTAATTGGATGCAATTTATATAGAACATGATACCATAATACCATTAAAATGGTTTAGTTCTGTAGGTAGAAACCTTTCTGATTTTTGGAAACGAACTCGAAGTGTTTATCGCCAAATTGATGGTCTCATAAGACCTATCGGTGCATCAGGGACTATAGAGGGCCCCACCTACCTCTGCAAGTCCAATTAATTCTTTATATATTGATTAAATTAAATACCTGTATTCCTATTCAATATCTGTATAGATAAGAGGATATAGATTTATCAATATTTCAATAGATAAAACAACATTCCAAATAAACTCACTATGTAAAATTGTATACAGTTTAGAAAATAAACATGTCCATGATATGATAATATGTATATTTAATATAAATATAATTTCAAATGAAAATTTATCTCTAATGGGAAGTAGGTACACCACATATAAATTATTAGGTACACAATATAATGTATGTCACAACGAAATGGAAAATTGAGACAGAGCTCGTTATCACATTGTAATCAATCGTTTCATGTGACAAAGATTTAATAATATACAAATGAATATTTCAATAACATGATCATAAATAGAATCATGATATTATAACATAAATTACAATACAAATATATCACATATAGGAAATACGAGGAAAACAATGGAAATCCCACGGAATTGAACGTGAGATGAGAAAACCCCTTACAAACATTTCAGCATGGTAACATGTGTTCTTTTGAGTGAATAATGAGAGTTAAATGATTATCCCATTATTTATACATCATAATTGAAGTATGGTGGAGGTGAAGAAACATACCCCATCATTAGTAATTAAAAAGAAAGGGACACAACATAGGGGAGATTCTTGAATAAAAGTGAGAGTGAAGATCCCTTACCAAGAACATATCATCAGATTGAGGAAAAATAAATGATATTATTATGTGTGACAAACATAAACCCACACAATAAATGTGAATATACAGAATAAAACAATCATATATAATTCACACATATTCTAGGAATATAAAAAACCAATGACATTGATTTTTAACTCCATGAATGGAAATTGAGTTAAGATATCCCTTACAAAGACAGTGTCACTAGAGTGAAGATGAATTAATGAAATATTTATGTGTGAAAAAATATAAATCAAAAAATATAAGTGTATATATAGTATAAAACTATCATAGGTCATACACACATATTCTGGGAACAATATAACCAATGAAATAGATGTGTTAGGGCCAATAGGGGCCTATATACCCTGAGAGGGGGGGTGAATCCGGGTATGGATATTCTTTTTCAAAGTTTTTCCTGCCCCACTGGATCTTGACCTCTTTGTTACATGGGTCACTTTGTTTGCACTTGTGTGGTTACTGTGATCACTTGTCTCCTTTACCTGATGATGATGCTTTGAATGCAATGCAGGAAAGTAAGCAGACAGACACCGAGATTTTTACTTGGTTCACCGCTAAGGGCTAAGTCCAAGGAGCATACGTCGACAAGTTGCCGGTTCGTACCAAATTCCACTAGACTTCACTAGCTGTGGATTACAATGTTCGGGCTAGATCACTTCTATGCCCAGGCTCACTGCCTATACAAGGTTTAGGGTTAGGTAACTACTTTCCCAAGGGTCACTCCCTGTTTCTCTCTCTCTAGCTCACTGCCGGTGGAGAGGATCACCTTCTTCCTTTTCCTAAGCTCACTGCTCCAGAAGGGATTCACTCACAGTTTATAGACCTGTAGGTCTCTTCATTTGCATGAAGTAATGCATCCTTAACTGTAGATAGGTGCTCTGTTGAAGTCCAACTTTCATCTACTTATGAATACCTCTTTGCCTCTAAACACTAAGCAATTCCCTTGGAAAGACCTTTGCAAAGCACCCTACAATGCGAGGCTCCCAATTTCGCGAAGCTCAAACAAGCCTTCGCGAAGCTCCTGCCTTTTCGCAAAGCTCACTCGCGAAGCACCCTCGCAAAGCTCTCTCGCGATGCTCAAGCCGTCGCAAAGCAACGACCATCGCGAAGCTAAGTAATACAACGCGGAGCTCGTAGGTTTCACGGAGCTACAATAGCCGCCGCGAAGCACCTCTTTCGCGAAGCACACTGGCTCCGCGAACCACCTTCGCAAATCGAGAGGAAAGTATTTTCTCTGAAAATTCTCTCTACTTCGTTCGAAGGGGTCGGCCTCTATTTATAGGAGATTCCACCGACCCTTGTCCCTTCCGCGCGAAGTCAACGCCACTTCATCTCAAATCGCGAAGCTCCAAAGTTTCTGTCAGAATTCTGTCCAAATCGCGAAGCTCCACGGAAATCTTTCGTTCGCGGAGCTTGACGTAGTCGCGATGAATCACCGTCAACTTACCTTCGCGGCTCGTGCATTCACCGCGAAGCTCCCTCGCGAAGCCCAACATTCCTTCGCGCCTTCACCGCGAAGCTCTCTCGCAAAGCCCTTCTCTACCACGATGCGCTTCAGCCTCTGCAGTTCGCGAAGCTTGACGTAATCGCGAAGAATCACCGCCTCCATTCTTCTGGTCTTCGTGATTTCCAAACCATGCATCCTATCTTCGCGAAATTCATGCCTTTTCCATATGAAATTATGCTCTTCATGGAAATCCTCTTTTCGCGATGCTCACCAAACTCCAAATTTTGGACCCCAAATATTTGGCAAACACTGGGAAACGGCGCCACCTTGTACTGCTCTTTTATACCGCCTCCAGATCATCCTTTCCTTTGTCATAGTTCTTTTTCAACATGGAATGTCAAAAACTTCTCGGGAACTCGACAATTCTCCATGGAAACCTGCTTTGTCAACAAACACAATCAACCCAAAAATACTGCAATGTTACCTTGAGGGATTTTTGCCCAACAATCTCCCCCTTTGGGTTTGTTGACAACTCTTCACAACTCTGCTCAGAATGATTTTCTGCACTTTGATACCTCACTGAGTCTTCTTCCAGCTGCTACTACCATTCGCCTCTTGCGATTATGATAACGTTCAAGGATTCACTTAACACGTACTCTAAGCCCACATGAGCAATGCTCGGCGTGAGAAACAAGAGTAGTATGAAAAGTTCATCAATGAGTCACTTCATGTCAGACCCCAGTTGTCGATTCCACCCTGATACCAATTCTTAAAATAAAACCAGTTGTTGAACCACACTGATACCAATTGGTGAATTCTTAAGTTGATACCAATTGTTGATAGATGGACACCGTCTCACACTATTCCAACACCACTGTACTGCTTTTATCACGATCTCCAGCTGTCGTGATTTCTATGATTTGATCGATCACTTCTAGCATCGTCAAATTTGAAATACTCTCCCCCTTTCTCATTGCTCCCCCTTTCTGGCTGCTCCACCTGTCAGCTTCTCTCCGTATCAATTATGATTTATCAAATCTCCTCATTGTCTTCCCCTTGAACAAACACTATTTTCTCCCCCTTTAACAAACACTTTTCTCCCCCTTTGTCAACGAACCCAAAGGTCATTCCTTTGCAGTCTGTAACAGAGTAGAGAACACATTTCAGCACATTAGGGAAAAACACATCATACCTCGGGGAGAGGGGGGGGGGTCCCACATCCACACTATTTCATGTGCGGGGAATCGACTGAACTCCCACAGCCAGTCGATGCCTTTCAAATGCTTCCTTGGGTAAGGCCTTTGTCAGAATGTCTGCAACCTGTAGCGCTGTAGGCACGTACTCCAACATCACGATTCCCTACTCAACCTTCTCCTTGATAAAATGATACTTAATCTCAATGTTCTTTGTCCTTGAATGATGGACATGAATTTTGCTAAGATTTATAGCACTTGTGTTGTCGCCCTGGATTCCGATCGGAGACTTCACTTCAACTCCCATATCTTCAAGCTGCTGCTTCATCCACAGTAACTGTGTGTAGGCTTGAGTGGCCACAATATACTCAACTTCTGCGGTGCTCAATGAAATGAAATCTTGTTACTTTCTTAGCCAAGAAATACACAATCCACCAAGATAGAATGCACCTCCTAACGTTGATTTTCTGTCATCTACTGATCCGGCCCAGTCTACATCAGTATATCCCAATAACTCTGTCTGAGATTTGTCATTATATGTCAAACCAAAATCCATAGTGCCCTTGATATGACAGAGTATTCTTTTCACTGCGAGCATGTGACTTTCCTTGGGATTACTCTGATATCTCGCTTCTTGGCATGTGGCGAAAACAATATCAGGCTTTGCTGCAGTCATGTACAACAAACTGTTGATAATCTGCCTGTGTTTAGTGAGATTAAATGCCCTGCCACTGTCATTTTTTGATGATTTCATCCGGGTAGCAACCAGAGTCTTCATCTCCTTGGAATTTTCCATTCCAAACCTCATCAGAACCATCTTTTCATATTTCTGAAAGACACCTTCACTATGCTTTATTTGAATCACAGATTCTGCAAATATTGATTTCGCATTTGAATGCCAGTCTCTCGGTGCTTGTTTCAACCCACATAATTCCTTCTTCATCCGAAAAACCTTGTTCTCATCCTCATGAATAAGAGAACCATAAGGTTCCTCGATATACACTTCTTCTTCCAGAAACCCATTTTGAAATGCAGTCTTTACATCCATCTGGAACTCTTTGAACTTTCTTTGCCCTGCAATGGCTAGGAATAATCTGATTGTCTCCTGCCTTGCAATCGGTGATAATGTCTCATCACCATTTATTCCCTCTATCTGGGAGTCTCCTTTTCACATCAGTCGTGATTTGTTCCGAATCACTGTGACATATTCATTCATCTTACCTTAAAAGACCCATTTAGTCCTAATGACATTATTGTCTGATGGCCTCGAAACAATCTCCCAGGTCTGATTCTTCTCAATTCTGACCTATCTCTTCATTCATGGCATGTCCCAGTTTTCATCTTCAGCTGCATCAGCAAAGCATTTCGACTCAACCTATGATAGAAGTGATGTCTGCTGCAGTGATTTCATTATTCTTGTCTGAAATGGAGCTTACTAATCACTGATGATATTCTTCTTGTCAATTTCAGCTTGATTCTTTGTCTTTTGTGCAGATAAGGATTTTACTTACTTGTACGCATCATCAGTATCTTCTTCTGAGTCACCCTCAACCACTTCTTCTCCCCCTGTGTTGCTTTCTTCCTCAACAATTTCGTCAGGAAATTGTTCACTGACTCATTTTTCAGTGGCTTCATTTCTTTCTCCTACTTTTCTGTATTTCAGTGTTCAATGAAATCATTCCTTTCAACTTCTTCTCGCAGCTTCTTGGTATCCTGAAAATAGTCAGCGGATACCACAATATTAGATCAAAATAAATAAGTATGAAATTCTTGATCACTGCTGCTTCTCCCATAGTATGTCTTCTCTCAATAGACAACACTTGAGCTGGGTCATCCAATTATTTCCTTGATGGATCTGACATCTGATTTTGTTGTTGAATGCTCCCCCTGTGTTATGAAACAATTCCTGGGGTTAGACCCACTGTTTATACCCATAAACGTCATTATTCTCCTGCATTATTTATTCTTATCTTCCACCTGTATGATTTATGCCAATCTAGAACTCATCATTGAGCCATTAACCAAATCACTAAGCCTACTGAGTTGGAACTCGATGTAGGAAACAAGAGATAAAGTTAATAACACAATCACTTCCTATTGTTCTCTGTTTCTCCCCTTCTTCTTCAACTCTAGTACCTGATTTGAATCTATTGAAAACTCTAGAGCATATCAATTCTCCACTTCGAATCCTTAGATGCCACTTCCCCTTGGATTGTATCTCCCTAAAACCTGAAACACACAGATCATCAGTTAATAGCATTTATATACATAGGGAGAGGGGATTATTCCGGACTCCTCAAGATGAGGATTGTGGTTAATCCTGATGGGTCAACCCTTTGATTCTTTCTTGGAGAGCATCACACTCCTTTCTTGCTTCCTCCAACTGCCTAGCCAACTTCAATTGTTCTATCCATATGACTAGGCATTCATTTCCTACATTCTGAGCCTTTTCTGATATGTAGATTTGGTAGTCTTAGTCTGTCTCACTGCTTGGGGTATAAGCCCACTGGTACACATTTCCTTCTTTGAGGTTCTACAAAAATTCCACTTTCCTTGATTATTTCTCTGAGTAGAAACCTCTCTATATGGCATCTTCCATTTCTTCTTCTGCCATCTTAGGGGTCTTCCTCTTTCCTTCACTTCTCGCTGAGAAACACGCCATGTGGATTTTTTGATGCATTCTTTGCTTATCTGCCTTTTATCAGATTTATGAGTCACCACCCTATTTTTCATTGGTGGTGGGTCCTCCATTGAACCCCCATTCTTCTTTATCACCGCTGGAGTAGATCTCCCCTTAATCTTCCAGGTTTGCTCACATTCTCTCCTTGAGAGCTGTTGTGAGTATGACAGAGGAGGTGACTGATACACCTTTCGTTCAGCTCCATGTGATTTCCCCGAAGCTCGAAGCCTATTCTTCTCCTTACAACTTTGTCTCCCGGTACAAGTTTCTTTCTTGTACACTTCCTGTGGTGGAGATCTCTTTTCTTGTTCCTTTCCCTTTCCTGCTTTCTTCTTATTGCAATGTCTCGCCATGTGCCCATAGTGAGAACATATAAAACATTTTCCCTCAAAGGCATACCTCATTTTATCATCTCTCTGCTGAGATGTTGATGCACCTTGAGTTATTCCTCTGATATTGTTCTCCTGAGCTTCCTGACACATGCTCATGGTGTGTCCCATTCTTCTGCAGTAATAACATCTAATATATGCTTTCCTCTGAGAAGCTCTTGTTTCTAATTTCTCATGATGCTTCTTCATATTCTCAGATTTATTAATGTTTCTCTTTTCACTGCCTAAAATGTACTCCAGAGCCTCTGTAAAGAAGCTTGATGTGTGGCCATGAACTCCGCAGAAATAGCACATATCATCACTCCTTGAAACTATCCTCATAGGCCTATCTCCAGCACCTACATGATTTTTCTTGCCTTTGTAATTTTTCACTGCATTTTTATTATCATCCATAGGAGTGGGATTATCATATCCAATTCCAGATTTTCTCAAAAAGGTTGACCTTTGGGAATATACAATCCTTTCATGCTTCTCCTCTGATGCAGCATATTTGGACTTCATTTTATCATCACCTGCCGAAGGATGATCAAATAATAAGTGTAGTGCATCCTTCAACTTGGGCTTATCTTTGGATTTAGACTTCTCCATTTCCTTCTTAACTGATTGTAGCTCTTCTTCCAACTTTTTAATCTTCAAATCTCTTGATACAAGTTGAGCATAAAGTTCTTTTCTAAGATTCTTTCCACAACTCATCTCATCTTCCAGTTCATGCTTCAGCTTATTAACCACGACATTTTTCTCTTTTACTTTCAATTTTTCTTGAGCAAGGGAATCGGAGAAACATGCATTCTCTTGTTGTAGTCTTTGATTCTTCTGAACTAACTCAGACAGCTGTGTAGCTAGATCATCATTCTTGGCTTTCAGATTCCGAACTTCATCGGAATCCTGATTCTCTTCACACTTACCAGCCTTTTGTTTTCCTTTTCCTTTAGCCAGCTTCTGTAGTTCCTCACCTTGAGAATCATTCTTCTCTGTTAGGTCAGTAACTATATCAATAAGACTTTGATTTAATCCTCTTAGCTTGTTGACCTCAGTTTCCAGAGCTTGGATCTGTATGCCTTTAGATTTAATTTCCTCAGTGGATTTCTGATCCAATTCTTTAGTCCCATGGACAACATCCACCTTTTTGTTCAGGCCATCGATCTCTCTTTTCTGTTCTTCAACTTTCAGCTTATACATACTAACGGATTCTGAGTTCTCTGATGTTGATAAATTATGTTTCTCAATTTCTTCCATCAGCTCAGATTTCTCTTCTTCCTGCTGCTACATATAGAGTTTGGCATCGCGAACAATTTTGTTAGCTTTCTTGGTTTTGGCCCTCCAAACATCTATCTCTTCAAAAGCAGCCTCCAACTCAGCTCGCATATCAATTCTTCCTTCAATTTCTTCTTCTTCATCGTCAGTGGTTCCAACGTCACTTGGAAAGTCAGGTTCTTCACTCATTCCATCAGCATCTTTGAATGAGTAAGTATTTTTGTTGAAAGATTTATCCAAATCATTTTTCTGTTCACTGCATGATTCCTTCAGTAAGCTGTTTGATTCTTTTAGTTGAATCACACTTTTTCCAGAAACACTTCCACACTGAGGGATACCACCTGACTTCTGATTCTTCTTTGAAGATTTTCTTTTTCCCATGGTAGACCGAGATAAGCAAAAACAATATCTTCAACCACACAGAAATACTACACCAAGTCGAAGCAATCAAATCTGATAAAAGCAACCTCCCTTTGATACCAATTGTTAGGGCCAATGGGTGCCTATATACCCTGAGAGGGGGGGTGAATCAGGGTATGGATATTCTTTTTCAAAGTTCTTCCTGCCCCACTGGATCTTGACCTCTTTGTTACAAGGGTCACTTTGTTTGCACTTGTGTGGTTACTGTGATCACTTGTCTCCTTTACCTGATGATGATGCTTTGAATGAAATGCAGGAAAGTAAGCAGGAAGACACAGAGATTTTTACTTGGTTCACCGCTAAGGGCTATGTCCAAGGAGCATACGCCGACAAGTTTCCGGTTCGTACCAAATTCCACTAGACTTCACTAGCTGTGGATTACAATGTTCGGGCTAGATCACTTCTATGCCCAGGCTCACTGCCTATACAAGGTTTAGGGTCAGGTCACTACTTTCCCAAGGGTCACTCCCTGTTTCTCTCTCTCTGGCTCACTGCTGGTGGAGAGGATCACCTTCTTCCTCTTCCTAAGCTCACTGCTCCAGAAGGGATTCACTCACAGTTTATAGACCTGTAGGTCTCTTCATTTGCATGAAGTAATGCATCCTTAACTGTAGATAGGTGCTCTGTTGAAGTCCAACTTTCATCTACTGATGAATACCTCTTTGCCTCTAAACACTGGGCAACTCCCTTGGAAAGACCTTCGCAAATCACCCTACAATGCGAGGCTCCCAATTTCGCGAAGCTCAAACAATCCTTCGCGAAGCTCCTGCCTTTTCGCAAAGCTCACTCGCGAAGCACCCTCGCGAAGCTCTCTCGCGATGCTCAAGTCGTCGCAATGCAACGACCCTCGCGAAGCTAAGTAAGACAACGCGGAGCTCGTAGGTTTCGCGGAGCTACAATAGCCGCCGCGAAGCACCTCTTTCGCGAAGCACACTGGCTCCGCGAACCACCTTCGCAAATCGAGAGGAAAGTATTTTCTTTGAAAATTCTCTCTACTTCGTTCGAAGGGGTCGGCCTCTATTTATCGGCGATTCCACCGACCCTTTTCCCTTCCGCATGAAGTCAATGCCACTTCATCTCAAATCACGAAGCTCCAAAGTTTCTGTCGGAATTCTGTCCAAATCGCGAAGCTCCACGGCAATCTTCCGTTCGCGGAGCTTGACGTAGTCGCGATGAATCACCATCAACTTACCTTCGCGGCTCGTGCATTCGCCGCGAAGCTCCCTTGCGAAGCCCAAAATTCCTTCGCGCCTTCGTCGCGAAGCTCTCTCGCAAAGCCCTTCTCTATCGCGATGCGCTTCAGCCTCTTCCGTTCGCGACGCTTGACGTAATCGCGAAGCATCACCGCCTCCATTCTTCTGGTCTTCGCGATTTCCAAACCATGCATCCTATCTTCGCGAAATTCATTCCTTTTCCATATGAAATTATGCTCTTCATGGAAATCCTCTTTTCGCGATGCTCACCAAACTCCAAAGTTTGGACCCCAAATATTTGGCAAACACTGGGAAACGGCGCCACCTTGTACTGCTCTTTTGTACCGCCTCCAGATCGTCCTTTCCTTTGTCATAGTTCTTTTTCAACATGGAATGTCAACAACTTCTCGGGAACTCGACAATTCTCCATGGAAACCTGCTTTGTCAACAAACACAATCAACCCAAAAATACTGCAATGTTACCTTGAGGGATTTTTTCCCCAACAAGATGTTTAACTCAAAGAATGAAAATTGAGTTAAGCAATCCCTAACCTTATACTTGAAGGTTTTCATGATTGTTCTTAACAACCTGAATAATCAAATTTATCTTCATTAATTAAAATTTACAGAACCTCATCAACATGTAATTGATTTGGTATAACCTTATTAGGTTCATTAATGCCCTTTTTCATGGGTTTATGAGATTCAATTTTATTTTTTTGGAAAAATTTTCCACCTTGGTTTTCAGGATCCCTTTACTTGTATTCATGAATGGAAGTTCATTTGAAATGTGGTTAACCATCTAGAATTGTTAATATATATTATTATTTACATTATATATGATCTTATAATGATTATGGTTATATTCCTTGAGGATGAATCATTCGATGAGTTTATGATAAACGCTTGGATTTGGCTTGGAGTTTTTGTGTACAATGAAAATGTTTTGTATTATTATTGTATAGTATGAGTTTTTAAAGATTACAGAACATTAAATAAGATAAAATAGAAATTTTATGATCTTGTTCAACCACTAAAAAGGAATCATGACATGTTTTGAAGAAAATAATGAAAATTGGAAACATGTCTTCCTTGATTGTGATAAATTATCACATCTCGAGTTGTGTTTGAATTTATAGTGTAAAAGGAGGGGAAAAAGTTATTAGAATGAAATATTCCATTAAAATAATGAAAACCCAATAAAATTATGGTATTGGAATTATCCAGACATTTGGATGATGGGAGGTGAGGAGAGAGCATGAAAAGAATGGAACTTATAAAAGAAATTAAAAGAAAAGAGAAGAGAGGTTCACCTTTTCAGTACTCCTCCTTGAGAACACTATAAGAACATTGTTTTAGGACTTTTGGTGAGACCCAAAGGTCTTGGAATTATGGGAGGAGGTTAACAAGCTATTTGAGTAGAATTTAGGCATGGATTGAATCTTGAGGGGTGTAGGAGGATGAGGAGGTGAAGGGTGGTTTATATAGTGGAGGGGAGGAGGGATTTTACATTATTTTAATTATTTTGACCAGAATATGAATTATCATGAATAATGTGACCCCAAATAGTAGTAATGGCATCTGAATTTAAAAAAATTTGGCTTCAATCAGCCTTTCATCACCTATGATGCAGTATATATGGTATTTAGCATTTATCATAATTTATAGTATTTTACTATTTATAAAAATTCAACTATTTCAAAAAAATCACAGAAATTCACCCAAACCATTTCTCTACATGTAGAATCCAAATGTGAACTCCATTTTCAGAAATATTTTTCTAAATATGATAAATTTATTTTTTTATTAAAATTAGTATTTAATCGAAAAGTACATCCACTTAAAATATTTATCTTCATTTTTAAGGTGCGTAAATTTATTTATACATTCAATGGTATGGATAAAATTTATAAGAGTCGTATTACTATTCATAATTGTAAGTTACTACTTATAAAAGTTGGTATATATTCATAAAGGTAGGTTAGTATTCACCTAAAATTAAGTTAATTCTATCAGACTCAAAATATCACGATGAACACAACCGTGTATGTAAGATTTTCAAAATTCAAATAACAGAATTGTAAAATTTAGGAGTAATGGATAGGATATGACTATCTCCAATAGATAACCTAGTTTTGTTCCATAGAGGTTCTGTGATTTATGAAATATAGGCTATAAATATAAAGTATTTAAGAGAAACATACCATAAAATGTTTGGGGTGCTACACTATTCCCTCCTTTGGAAATTTCATCCTCTAAATATTTCATTTATAATGCCGTTCAAAACGATGTGGGTGGTTCTTCTTCAAAAAGTCCTCAAGTTCCCACGTTGCTTCCTCCATATGATGGTTTCTCTAAAGACCCTTTACTAGAAGATTTTTCGGATTTCTTAATAACTCCCCCTTCTGTCAAGAATCCCGATGGGATCCTCACAGTATAACAAATCAGGTTCTAGCACTATTTATTTATACTACATGAGTTGGGTCTAGAATGTATTTCATTAACAATGATATTTGGAAAACATCATGATCATTTGAGATACATGTTGACATTGCTAAATGGTAAGCTACAACTTTGATTCTTTCCAGAATATCAAATCGTCAAATGTACCTAGGACTCAGTTTCCCTTTCTTACCAAACATAAAGACACCCTTCCATGAAGATACTTTTATACAGACATGATCTCCCACTTGGAATTACAAATCCTCTCTCTGATTATCAGCATAACTCTTCTACCTACTTTGGGCTTCTTTAATATGGGATTGAATTATCTTTACCTTTTCCATTGTCTCTTCAATAAGTTCTGGGCCTATAGGATTCCTCTCACCAACTTCATCCCAACAAGTTCGAGTTCGACATCACTTTCTATATAATGCTTCATATGGAGCCATTTGAATACCAGAATGGAAACTATTATTGTAGGAAAATTCCACCAAAGGAAATTATTGACCCCACATACCTTGAATGTCAGGATATCATGATCTCAACATGTCTTCTAGTGTTTGAATAGTCATTTCAGACTATCCATCGGTTTGTGAGTGATAAGTAGTACACATACGAAGCTCAGTATTCAATGCCTCCTGGAGACTTTTCCATAATTTGGATGTAAATCAGGGGTCTCGATTAGACACAATCGATAGAGTTTCACCATGAATTCTTACAACTTCATTAATATAAAGTCTTGTTAGGCGCTCAAGTGGTAAATCCTCCGTTATTGAAGGTAATGTGCCGGTTTTGTGGGCAGATCAACAATTACCCATATAGCATCATTCCTCCTAGTAGTCATCTGTAGTCCGGTGAAAAAATCCATCAAAATGTCATACCACTTCCACATAGAAATCGGTAGAGGATGCATCTCACCTCTATGATGTTGTCTCTCTACCTTCACTTGTTGAAAAATTAGGAAACTTGACACATAGTCAGTATTATCTCGCTTCATATTATTCAACCAAAAACATTCCTTCATATCTGTATACATCTTTGTGCTAACAAAGTATATAGATAAATTTTAACTATGAGCATCATCTAATAGTTCCCTTTCAAGATCCGTTACTAATGGAACACATACCCTCTTCCCAAATTTTAGAACTCCTTCATGCACAAAGCCTTCCAATCTCCCATCTTTAACAACATTAATTTTCTAGTGCAAATTTTCATCATCAGATTGATATATTTTTATCTTCTTTATTAAAGATGGTTTAACAATAATTTTCGAGAGGAAATGTGTTTCCCCTTCTTAAAAAATTCCCATATCAATATTTAGTAGATCCATGAATATAAGATATATTTCTATCCTCATTTGGTTTAGGAGTATGTGATCTTTCTTTATTAATGCATCTACCACCTTATTTTCCCTTCCAAGGTGGCGTGTGTTGAACTATCATAATCTTTGAGTAACTCTAGCAATATCCATTTCCTCAGGTTGAGATATTTTTGTGTGAAAATATATTTCAAACTCTTATGGTCTGTGTATATCTCACATTTTTCACCGTGAAGATAATGCCTCCATATTTTTAGATCAATGATTACAACTACTAACTCTAGATCATGAGTTGGATAATTTTTCTCATGATTCTTCAACCGCCTTGTGGAATAAGCAATAACATTATTGTATTTCCTAAGGACTAAACCTAGCCCATTCTTTGATGAATCATTGTATATTACAAATCCATCACTTCCAAATGGAAGAGTCAAAATAAGAGCATTGACCGGTATTATTTTCCATTGTTCAATGAATTTGGTACAATATTTTGTCTATACAAACTTAACCCCTTTATCTGTGAGCTTGGTTAGAGGGTTATCCAGTCGGGTGACATTCTGAACGAAAAATTGGTAGTAACTTGATAAACCAATAAAACTATGTACCACATCTATGTTCGTCTACTTGGGACATTCTTAGGGTGCCTTTGTCTTCATAGGATCAACTAGGATTCCATCCGTATAGAATATATGACCTAGAAAAGAAACCGATTGAAACCAAAATTCACACTTTCTAAATTTACCATATAATTCATATCTTTAATGGGTTTTTAGAATAATATACAAGTAATTATCATGGTCTTCATAGATTTTGGAGTATACCAGGATGTCATCGATGAATACCACAACAAAGTTATCAATATATTCCTTGAAAACACTATTAATTAAATCCATGAAAATAGATGGTTCATTATATATTCCAATAGGTATCACTGTAAACACGTAATGCCTATACCGGGTTCGAAATTCTATGTTTGGAATATCTTCCTTCCTCACATATAGATTATGATATCCATATTTAAGTTCAATCATTGAAAAGTATTTTGCTCCATGAAGTTGATCAAATAAATCATCAATTCACGGAAGATTATTCTTATTCTTTATTGTGATAGCATTGATTTCCCTATAATCAATGCATTGCCTCATGGATCTATCTTTCTTCCTAACAAAGAGGACAGAGCCTCCCCATGGAGAAATAGTGGGTTGAATAAATATTTTTCCACTCAATTACTTATGTATTTTTATCTCCACTAAGTTTACTGTGGCCAATTTATAGGTAGTCTTTGATATAGGTCTTGCACCAGGAATTAAATATATAGAGAACTAAACTCCCCGTTCTGGAGGATTTCTGGGTAAATCCTCTGGACATAAATCAATGTACTCTTGTAATATATATACATCTATAACTTGAAAATTTTATTCATTGAACATAGATATTTGGTTCTATTTCTCTCCATGAATTTAATTTAGTAGGGATACCGGGGGTGGATCTAGATAATAATCAGATGGAGATGTTTTTAATCTAAAGAGAAAAGCTTCTACAACATTTTAAAAAATTGTAACATCCTTCTTTTTGTAATAAAGCTTCGCATCATAATTTGATAGCAAATTCATACCTAGAATTATATCAATGTCCTTAATTGGTATAATGATAAGGTTAGAAACTAAAGCAAATTTATTTTCCCTGAGGGGGACTGATCGACATGCCTTTATTGTAATGAGACATCCCCTAGAAGTTTTGACTAACAACTCCTTTATTAAATCAAATTGGACATGTCTAATTTTCTTGGAAAACTGGGAAGATATAAATTAATTCAATGATCCATAATGGAATAACGTGTTGTCTATGTTTGAGGAAACAATTAAAGTACCTGCCACCACAACATTAGGCACATCAACCTCCACAATTGTAATTGTATAAGCTTTCCCTTCCTCTCGTGGCCTTTTCTGAGGAATGTTTTGTCCTTCTTATGAAACTAATTTGCATAGTGTCCCAACTCTCTACAATTTTAGCATTGAATATCATTGACATGTTTCTTCCCCTTTAAATCATAAGTCGATGACCATTTTCTCCACTCTTATAGAAGACTCCCATGCCTTTCATGAATTTCTCAATATGATTCTTCCCACAGTTGTCACATAATGTAAATTTCTTCATTATTTTTTCTTCTTTGGCATGTCATATTCTCCTTGGTTATTATATCACCGCTTCTTATTTTGGTTTCCTTTGAACAAATTAGATCTAGAAAATTCCTTCCCTATTTTAATTTCACTTGATAGAATTACTTCATATGATGAAAATGTTTGAGAATCTAGTGCCCTTCAAAGGCATAGCTTAAGACCTTCAACAAAATGATAAATCTTGTCTTTCGAGTCTCGTACGTCATATATGGCATACCTGGCGGGCCTTGTGAACATAGCCTCATACTATGCAACACTATCTTCTTCCCATTGTCTTAATCAAAGGAATTTCCTCTTCATTTCAGTTTAGTGATCATGAGGGAAATATTTTTCGAAAAATATTTCCTTAAAAGTCCTCCATTACATATATTCTATTTCTTCTTCCTCTGTGGCATTATGGATCAAAGACCACCATTGATTCAAATCATCCTAGAGACAATATAGTACAAACGCTACCATCTCATTCTCATTGCATCTTAATGCCATAAATATATTTTCAAGGGACTTGATCCACTACTCAAGTAACATTAGATTAGTAGTCCTACTAAAATTTGGGGGCTTCCGTAGCATGAAATGATCCAACACTGGGGTGTCATGGTTATTCATCATGACCTGAGTAAGTTGTACCAATATGGTCATAATCTGATCTTCTCCGACATTTTTTTGTTGAATTGATCAGTGGGAAAATCCCTACATTTTCCATGTGTATTTATTCCCCTTATTACATTAGGAAATTTTTCTAAATAATGTCACAGACTGTATGAGTTTATGAATCTAAAATAGAAAATCACCTAACATAGATTGAAATTCTATGCATTGGTAATATCATAAACATGGTTTCTCTGAGAAAAAATTTACATTAAACTCCTTCATAATGGATTGAAAAGAAAATGTGAATTATCCTAAGAATATCCCCAAAGGAGTTTCTTTACCAAGAGTGAATTAAGGCCTATTTTCGTGTACCAGGATACCCCAGGTCAAGCTCGAAACTCTTTGTTGGAACTTTCACTCCAAGGTGCATTTGTGCCAATGCCACCTCTACCTGTTTGTATCATGAAAGAGATGTATTTTATAGAAAGATACAGATAATATATTCCTTACCAAAATAACATGATGTTATTGTATGTTATTACACAAAAATACCTTATTTATTTGTTCCCTAGTTTACATTTTCCAATTTGGTTTTCAATTTTTCTACTAAACTTCCTATTATACCAACTATAACATCCCGACCCTTCTAGAACAGAGTCGGTGCATTACATGTTACATTGGCACAGTTAGAAGGAATGAAATCCAGAATGAAAGATCTATTTAGTAGTGTTTATGAAACTAGATACATATATGTAACTCAAATTTCAATGTAAAAGGTTACAAAAAAAATGCATAAAAAAACTAAAAATGGCATCCACAGATGCTCAATAAATGATATCCTCTTCATAACCGGTTGAAGGTAAAAAAATAAAAGGGGTGATATCAAATGATCTGTACGTTTTATAGATAGTGGAAGCATAAATTCAATAATATGTGAGTCAGAAACAATTTTACATAATCAATCTGACATATTGAATAAATGAAAAACTCACGCAACTAATAAATTAAGAATGGAACCACATTCATAGATTTTGTCATAGTAAAAACCATAGGGATAGTAAAAAATAATAATGAATAAATATAAATATTATTAATTTGACATAATTTATCTAGAAAATTATACCATAATACTATTAAAACGGTTTAGTTCTGTTGGTAGAAACCCATCATATTTTCGGAAATAAACTCGAAGGTTTTGTCGCCAAACGGATTGTCCCATGAGACTTGTCAATGCATCAAGGGTCTATAATAGGCCCCACCCACCACTACATGTCCAAATAATTATTTATAAATTTATTAAATACCAAATCAATATTCCTTTTCAGTATCTATATAGAGTAGAGGATACAAAGTCATCAATATTTCCACAGTTAAATCGACATTCCAAATAAACACCACATGTAAAATGTTATACAGTTTAGACAATAATCATGCCAAGATATGAGAATATGGATTTTTAATAAAAATATAATTTCAAATAAAAATTTATGTAAAATGGGTAGTAGGTACACCACATAAGAATTATGAGGTACATAATATAAATTATGTCACAATGAAATGGAAAATTGAGACAGATCCCATTAACTCATTGTAATCAATTGATTCATGTGAAAAATATTTAATAATCAACAAATGAATCTTTGATTACCATGAACATATTTAGAATCATGATATTATATATTGAATGATAGTACATATATAACACAAGTAAGAAATAAGAGGGAAACAATGGAAATCCCACAAAATTGAAAGTGAGATGAGAAAACCCCTTACAAACATTTTGGCATGGTAATAAGTGTTCTTGTGAGGGATTAATGAGAGGTAAATGGGTATACCATTATTTATATATCCTAAAAGAAGTATGGGGGAGGTGAGAAAACATACCTTATCATTAATAATTGAAAATAAAAGGACACAACATAGGGGGGATTCTTGAATAAAAGCGAGAGAGAGAGGATCACTTACTGAGAACGTACCATTAGATTGAGGACAAATCAATGACATAATTATGTGTGACAAACATAAACCCACTAAATAAAATCTTTTATACATAAAAAAACAATAATAGATAATTCACATTCAATAAAATAGTTTATAAGTGTGTAAATATTACAGAACATTAAATAAGATAAAATACATATATTATGAATTGGTTCAACCATTAAAAATGTTTCATGACCAGTCTTAAAGATACTAATGAAAATTGAAAACCCGTCTTCCTTGAGTGTGATAAATTAACATATCTCGGACGGTGTTTTAATTTATAGTATAAATGGAGGGTTAAAAGATAGATTATCATGAATTATTCCATTATCAAATTGAAAATCTAGTAAATTTATTGTAATGGAATTATCCTGGCAATTGGATGATGGGATGTGAGGAGAGGGAATCAAAATAATGCAACATGTAAAAGAAATTGAAAGAAAAAAGTAGAGAGGTTCACCTCTTGAGTACTACACCTTGAGAAACTCTTTAAGGCCATTGTTTTTGTCCTTTTGGTGACACCAGAATGTCTTGGACGTGGGGGAGGAGGTTAGGGAGTTATTTGAGAAGAATTTAGGCAAGGCACGAAGCTTGAGTCTAGTGGGAGGAGGAAGGGGTGAGGAGCGGTTTATATAGTGGATGGGAGGATGGATTTTACACTATTTTACATATTATTCTATTATTTTTGATCAAAAATATGAATATTATTGATTCATGTGACCTGAAATAGTAATAATGGCATGTGCGTTTGAACCATATGGGCTTACATCAGCCTTGGATCACCTCCTCCTCCAATGGCCCGAAGGCCTTCATTTTTTTATTGATTTTCGGATATTCCACCTTTAAAGGGGTGAGGTGAAACCCTTACAAGGCCTGCGGGCATAAGTATTACATAGCCCATAGGCCTTAGAATAATTCATTGCCTGTAGGGTTCAATCATTACATACAACCCATACTAATTACTTGGAACTTCTCCTCCCCAATATCTTCATCGTGAAATCAGATCTCCACCTTCACAAGGCTATTCTTCTAAGATTTCTCATGTATACACATTCTTTTCCCGATGACATCCTTGGATCACCTATGATGCAAAAAATCATGTATTTAGCATTTATCTTAATTTACAGTGTTTTACAATTCAGAAAAAACTCAAGTATTTCAGAAAAATACATAGCAGTCACCTGAACCATTTCTCAACGTGTAGAATCTAAAAATGAACTCTATTTTTCAAAAATAATATTATAAATATGATAAATTTAAATTTAAATTTAAATAATTATTTAATTGAAAAGCACAACCACTTAAAATATTAATCTACATTTTTTAGGTGCCTAAATTTATTTATACATTGAAGGGTACGAATACCATTTATAAGAGTCATATTACTATTTATAAGGGTAAGTTACAATTCATAAGGGTAGGTTACTATTCATAATAGTAGGTTACAATTCACCAAAAATTAATTTAATTCAACCAGACTCTAAATATCACCCTGAACACAACCGTGTATGTTATATTTTCAAAATTCAAATCATAGAATATAAAAATTTATGTTTAATTTCTAGGTTATGATAATCTCTTATAAATAACCACGTTTCATTCCATATAGGCTTATTGCTTTATGAAATATAGTCTATGAATAGAGTGTATTTAAGATGAACATTCCATAAAATATTTGGGGTGCTATATAATAGGATAATTATGTAACTCTATAAAATTTCATTAAGAGCTCTATCTGCTCCACAAAAAAACAAATCCTTAAAAAAATCATCCATATTACACATAAATAGGCCATATTAAATCATAAAATCACGTCAAATAAAATTTAAAACATACTCACACTTATCAAGTATTAATCACAAATCAATCTAAATGTCCACATCAGGATTGGTTCCAAATTTAGGTTTAGATTATTTTAATGGTGTGTTGTCATAGAAAATTTGATAACTAGTGAAACGTAATATTTTAAGTTCCTAAAACAAATAACTATTAATTAAAATGGAATGATTGATCCAATTACTTGAATTACTGTGTGAGAATTTGTGAATTTGACTATTATATTGAATTTGAATTTAAAATTAAAATTTTCTTTGAAAGATAATGAAAGTAGTTGTATAAAGTATTTTCAAATGAATAGAGAGAAAATATAGTGTATAAAAGTATTTTTATGGGAATTAAAATAATTATATTATAGGAAGAGGGAGAAAAAGACACCCAAAAGTATTTAATAGGGTAGATAAAATTCTTACCAACTCATTTATTGGTGTTGGAATAAATAGATATGAACGTTTTGGATTCTCTTACCAAGAATAAGGGATTCTTTGTTATGTGTAGTGATTTTTTATTCTTTTTATTATTTTAGGTTCATTTATTACTATATAATCAAGAATTCTAACTAAATAATAAAATATTACCTAGGTTTTTTAATATTTCAATCACTCAATATTTGATAATATAATTACAGTGTGATGTGAAGAAGATGAGTGATTCCCAACAATAGAAAAGTAAATTATATTTTTAGAGGTTAAAAAATATTCTTGTACTATCTGTTGAAGATAATTTTATTGATTATATTTAAGAAGGATAAATTGTTTAGTAGAAATATTTATATAATGCAGGTTCATGTAAAAACCCAACTTATTTATATCCATTATGATTAGTGGACCATATATTCTTTAATTTTATTGACCATGCAATGATTGAAGACATTCATTTTTTTAGTATGAAGAATATAAATTCATATTACCTACTTTGTTTTAGTTTATTTAAGTCGTAGAGAATTTATAATTGAAAAATATTCATAAATATAATTGGTGTTGATAGTTTTTCTATGCTAGAACACTAAATTAATATAATCATTGATTCACCCCCTTTGAGTAAATTTGTGACATACCTAATACTTATTAAAATCTTGTTATCCTAGAATTGGTAGTAAAATTTTTCCCTAAATTATTTTTAAGATGATTTGTTGTGTCTAGATTTATTATAATATATTTCCTATATTTTCAAGTTGTGAAGGATTTTACTTTTTTGAGCACAATGAATCTTATTAATATAGTAAATAGAAAACAATTTTTGACATTTTATGTTAATTAATTTCATAAATTTAAATGTATAATGCATTTATACCAGTTACACATTAGTTTTAATGTGATTAATGTTACAAAAAAAAATGATTATGTCACTTGTGTTGCAAAATTTTTTATGATAATGTTTTTTCAAAAGAATATTGATAATGATAGTTTAATTTAAAATGGAATACCTTAATCACTATTATATATGTAATTAATTAAATTCCTAAAAATTAATAAAGTTATATTATTATGGGATAACATAGAAAACATTTAGAAATTTAACATTTTATGAATGAATTAATTTGAATACATGAAGATACAAGTGATAATGATTTCTCAGTGGTGAATTATAAAAGAAAATGATTCACTAATTCACTCCAACTCTTAATGAATCTATACTGATCCTGATACTTATTGGTATCTAATAATCTCATATTCCATATAAAATTTTGAAGAGATTCACATTACTAAAGTCTTGGCAGTTATTATTTTAAGGAAAATAAATTAAAGTAGGATAATCATACCATGATCCCACAAAACTAGAGATTCACTCTTGATGTATTCCATAAAAAATTTGGATAATTCATTTTATATAACCATTATTGTTCAGATTATAGACCATAATCAATTTTATGTGTGTTCATATGGGAATGTTCTTTCCTATTTGAAATAGGGAAATAAATAATGGATCCAATTCTAAAATAATCATGAGAATTTTGGAATGCAATTTCACTTCATACTTCATGTAAAATATAACATAATCCTTCATGATAGATGAAACCCTTGTGGATAAGAAATATAATGATTTTATAAACCAATAAATAATCAACCAAACGGAATACCTCCCATAGGTAATATTAGAAAGAAAATTACATAATACATAGAAACTTCATCCTATAACGATATCAGAACAAAATGAGGATGAAATAGAATTGAATTTAATTGGTGATAAACCTTTATTTGATTAAAATTTAACGAATGAGAGATAATGATATCCATGTTTTACTTTGTATCAAGAAACCGAAATTGATATCTCATATCATGGTATAATTAATCACTCTTACATTCTATTATTTGGAAGAATTATAAAATTTAATAATAACCTAATGATCCATCACTAAAGTTAAAATCACACAGACTCAGAAATAGTGTAACAATTATAATGATTCATTCCATATTCTAAGGGTACACTTATTATTGTGATATTATCTCATTTATTCACACTACAAATTTGATCATCATTATATCTTTACCTAATCCATTATTATCATGGTAATTACTTTATTTTTCAACATTAATTATCTATTTTCTTCTATGAAATCTATTTTAAACATTGATATGATAATCATCATCTTCTGATAAAAAAAAATTTCTACATGAAATTTAACATTAGATTTATGACATAACTTTTCATCTATATAATTAACCATTTCATGTTATAAATCCACTTATAAATCAATTGTTTAATGATATTTAATCAACATTCACTACATTATGTTAAATAAATCTATGAGATAAAACATTTTATAATCTTATGATAAATATATTTGTTGAATTAATCTCTAAATGAATATTTGGGAAAATATTCCATTCAAAACATCCACCAATGATATTACCACGAAACACTAACTTACAGGAACAATAAACTCAATATATAAAAGGACTAGTGTGTTCCAGAATTAAATTTTTTTATTTATTAATATTTATAAATTATAATGTTTTCACTAATTTTAGTGTATTGGTGACAACAATACTGGTTAAAGAGATTTATAAATACTTCCAAATTAATTCCCTAACGTAGCTTCACTTTTACCATATGCTCTCTACCCTATCATGTCATACCTTAAAACATAAAAGTAAATATGTTTTTTGGTAAATACAAGGAGAAAGATTTGATATGATGAAACATGTATAATGATACCCCATTGATCATTAGAACATTGTTTAGGGTTCTAAAATGCACACTCAGTTGAAAAATATGGAAACATTCAGCCTATTTTCTTAACATTATATTTATTCAGTGGGATTAATGGTATAATAAGGTATATTGTTGGAAGAAGTCTGGGTTATGATTTAAATGTTCAATGGGTCAAACATTTCATTCTTTTGAATGCATATGGAAGACTGTATTATTTAAAAGGATTTTTATGTTTCACCAAATGGAGTAAAACTAGAAGATATGTATATAGCTAAATTGTAATTTCTGTGAATGAATTCACTTGGGTTAACAATGATTTCATTTTCTCTAAATTTATCATTTAATATCTATAAAGTGAAGAGATGACTTGTGGTAATGAAGTATTTAGCAGGCATATATGAGAAGCTGATAGCTCTGAATAATGTATTCATGATGTGGAAGTTATTCAACAAGATTTATTTAAAATGTAAACCCATGGAAAAATATATGAACTAATTTAACATCGTAATAATGAGTCTTAAATTAGTTAAGGATATGTTTTTAGATTAATTTTTGGCACTAGTATTATTATCATAATTACTATAACCAGGGGAGAAAATGGTAACTATCATAGTTAAATATTTTGGGTAAACCATATAACTGTTTAGTGATGTATGAAATAAAATCTTGATTGTAGATCATGAATATAGGATTGTATTATAATGTATCATAAAAATGATAGATTCCAAAGGTATTTGATGATAAAATAATCAGATGTCAATATAGAAGAAATAAGAAAATAATTCCAAATATTAGAGGCCATGTAAATTTATTAAACCATTTTCTATATGTTGGAACAATGCAAAGATAGGAGTTATCAAGAAATATTTTAAATATCATAGGGTGAAACTCATAGTGGAATTTTCAAAATTTATTTTCCATTAATTCAACAGAAGGTATTAGTATTTAAATATTGAGTATCTATGTTCTTGTTGAATCATTGATTAATAATTGAAATGTGTCATTCCATTCAATGGGAATTAAGGTATAAAAGGTGAATTATGTATTAGGGAGTTTCAAAATGGGTTATCTAATAATTATTCTCTTTAGATCATGGGGGATGTGTTTTTCTAATTCTAAATGAAGGGGAGAATGTTCAAGAGTTGAACGATGTTTGGAACATACCATGTTAATGGATATCCTTTTTTCTATAGTATAATTGTATATAGAATGTTACAAAATTAGTTTCATGAATATAGGTTATAAATTTACATAGGACTCTATGGTCATGGAGAGTGGAGTAAGGAATAAGACATTGTATATATCCAGAAGATCAAATATGCTGTTAATTTTCAGAAAATGAAAGTATGAATGTCCAAATCATTACCTTATAATCATGTATATCTCATCTTGAAAAACATGAAATTTCTAGTGGAAAATGTTATACTGAATTTTGATCACATATAATTCATATTTTTTTATAGCTGTTTACTATTAATTTAGATAAAGGTATACTTTATCTTGAACAAAAGGAAACCTATGTATTAGAATCTAAATCTTGTTCACATTTCTGATTAAGGACCTTCCCTAGATAATTCACATCGAAGATAATTGTACTTCATCAAATTCATTTATTATTAACCAAGAATAATATGGGTTTACATTCTAAAATAGAAATCTGAGGTGTTTAGAGTGTTTATTAAATGGAATAAATTGGGTGAATGAGAGGATACAAGAATGATTAGATGGTTAATGCCGGATAATGGTGATTAATATAGTCTATTGTGCTTGAAAAACTACTATAGGAATAAAGGAATAATGTAGAAAAATATTTCACCTCGTACACTATAGAATAATATTTTCCTGGAGAAAATAAATAATACATTAATAGAAAATTAATAGACCATGTAGAAACATTTTGGGAATTCCAAGGGGATTTAGGAGGAATTAGAAAACTATTAATTATAATTAGTCAAAATAATTCCATCATCACTAATGGGGTAGAATATTATTGAGTTTAAATAGGATAAAAATCCCAAATAATTTAGCAACATGAATAATCTAATAAGTTTTGGTAATTTCAATGGTGAAGACAAGTATTATAAAAAACACAAACCTAACTCTTTAATAGATTTATATATGTGATATGGTGATAAAACATCAAATTACAATTGTGGGATAATGAAAATTGTTAGGTATTGTAGATTTCTAATGTTATATTCAATGAGATGGGTTTCTATCAATTATAACATATAAGAACATGGATTTTTCATCAAAGAATAAACTGTCTAGATCCAAGTTGATCAAAATCAAAGTCCCAAATGGAGAAAAGTGTCAATGATTTCAAGGGGAACTAATAATTTTGAGGTTAGGCTAGTGGATGATGTAATTGAATGTTCTTAGACACTTGAGGGTGAAATCAGAGTATCATAAGGAGAAGTTCTAGTAGTTATATTTCTGAAAATAGAATAACCAATGGATGAATTATGGAGATCTAGTAGAGTCGAATAGATTGCATAAAATCTTATTCATAAATTCCACTACATTATTTTAATAGATACAGGAGAACCTAAAATCCTAGAAGAGGATTCTAGTTTTAGTGATTCTAGAATGAAGGAGTGATCTATGAAAAATTAGATAGATTAATTTTATTAGAATAAAATGTTGGAGTAACTGGTTTTGAGATTCTTAAATCGAAGGCCATCTTTGAAGTATCTTCGCTCATCCCTTGAGGCGATAGGCTTTACAGGTTTTCAGCTCGGTCTCCTGAACCATTCTCACATTATTTTTTGGTTATCATCTGAGGAGGAATGTTACAGTCTTTGGGTCAAGAGGTCATGGTCCTTCGAAGGTTACACTTTGAAAACTCCCAAGTATACTCAAGATTTTTATGCATATACTGAATCCCCCATTATTCCAATCTGGGTGAGCTTTCCAGAGTTACCCCTTAACCTGTTTAAGCATGCCACCCTATTCCACATTGCTAATCTTATTAGAACTTCACTGAAATTGGATATGGAAAAAATTGCTTACAAGACCTTCAATTGATAGGATTTGTATTGAGTTAGATGTTTCTAATCATTTTCCATCCAACATTTGGATTCAATCTGTAAATTTTGGGTTCTCTCATGATATTATCTATGAAGGATTGTCGGACTACTTCTCTAAGTGCTTCAGATTGGGGCACCCTTCAAGAAATTGTGGCAAAGAAAATGACCCTCCAAAAATCTTTAAACCTTTTTGGATAGAAAAGTGTAAATATAATCAAGAAAGCCTTGCTGGCCCTTCTAATGTAGTTATCAAAGAAGCTAATCATGTGGTTAAGGATATATCAAAACCCTCTGATTGTGTTATCAAGGAATGTGATGAAGGGGAAAAGGGAGGTTTGAATTCTCAAGCAACTAGCTATCAAATTTCATATTTTGTTAATGAAGTTCTTGCTGTCACCATGCAGCAAGAAAATCTTGAAGCTGAAAAGAATGATCTCACACACCCTAACATGAAGGAAGTCTCAATATCTGAGGGTCATGTGATTAACAAAGCTGGGCATACAGATGAGTCTCTCCAGCCCAAGGTGGGGGAGGATTTTCATCTGAATAACCGAAAAGTTAAAAAATTTATCGTGGACTTGGATGGTTTAATCACTCCAATTCCCAAGAAAATAAGAAAACATAGAGGCAGTGTCAATTATGAAATAACTATCATCACAAGATCTTTTGCGGCCAGAAGTCCTGGCCTTGAGGTGCCTCCACAACCAGTCCCTCATGAGCCCCTGCCAGATTATTCTGACTATTCTGACTCAGACACCTCTTGATGCCCTTGTGGTTTACTAACCAGGATTGTGGTTTATCTTTTGTATGGATTTAGATTTTATGGGAAAGCTTGCACCTGGAGATGCCTTCTTGCTGGATTCTTGTTGTTTCATCTCTATGGATTCCTCTATCTATTATTTGTTCGAAGTTTGGCCTGATTCTTCTACATGCTTGTAGATTTTTTCTTAGTTTAGCTCCTGGTTGATGTTTCTTCTTGAAATCTGTGTTTCTTGCTTCTCATCTATGCTTGAATAATGGCTTTGTCCTTTTGGGAATGCATTCACTTGGACACTCCAAGGACTCATTGTTTATCATTATTGAGCCTATTTGATGATTATCTACTTGGTTCATTAATGTTTTTCTTTTTTTAGTTTCCTCTTTTATTTAAGTTGGTGTAAGATCATTACACATCGTGTGTTCCTTGTAAACTTTTATTTTAATAAATTCCTTTTGACATGGATTGGAAAACCAATCCTTGTCACTATCTTCAAAAAAAACTTGGGAGTAAAATAATTAACCTCATGGGATGAAAGTGACTGAGGAAAAATGATATTTTTTTAAAAGAAGAGGCTAGAGGCATGAATATTCATAAGTATAAGATGGTTGTCTAAGGATCTCGATAGAAGGAAGGAGTGGAATTCTCTAAAATATTTTCACTGGTAGGTTTGGAAACAACTATCTAGAAAGTGTTGAGCATGGGTTATTTAAATAAATGGTATACAGTGTATATGGATATGAAAGAATTATTCTGTTATAGTGACATAGATGATGACATTTACATGGAGAGAATAGTTTGTTTTATAGAAAATTAAAACCATAATAGTGTGTGTGTGGTAAATTAGAATCTCTACGGATTGAATTAAGTGATAAGTTAATGGAACCATAAGTTTTATTATGTCTTATATAAGAAATATATTTTGAAAATCAAAAAAGATAAATTTTTCTACCAGTAATAATTTGAGGATTTGAGTGTTGTTATCTTTTTCTTGAATACATATGGCATGATTTTTGATGTTCTAGAAAATTAGACAAATTCAAGAGCATAAGAATTATTATTTTTTAGATGTTTTCAGAAAAAATATGTAGAGGAGGCCAATAAAATATTAGGGATAAGGGTTGTGAGAAACATGAATACTAGGATCACCATTTTTTCAATATGGGACACATTTAGAAAAATTAAAATATTCAGGAAGTCCATATGTAATAAAATATGAACTTTATTAGTCAGAAACTCAATGTTATCCAAAGGGTAGGCTCTGAAAACTAAATATCGGGATAAATAAGTGGAAAATGTTTTTTTTCCATGGAATTCAGATGTACTCTATGATATGAAATTTCCTAGAAATTTTATTTCAAATGGGAGATGATAGCCAGTTCATAGTGAATCTAAGGAAAGAAATCCCAGAATTTGTGAAATGGATCATCTAGTATCTCAAAATATATGAAGATAAAACCTTAAATTTCAGGGAAAATAATCCATTACATGTGTATATAGATGCATACTTTGTGAGATATTCAGATACTCCTAAAGTAAAACATTCTATGAGATCACATTCAAAGGAACGATTTTTAGAAGGATATTAAAAATTTAACTGGAAGTATATATATTTTTAATGGATATAGAATATATATCCAAACTGAAAGTAGATAAAGAATAAATATGGTTGAGCAATCTATTAGAGGATCTTGTAAGGTGTTAGGTAGGTGGAGGATTATTTTTTCATTGTTAGAGTGTAATACATTTGAATTGGAATGGATTTAAAATTACTGTATGAAATAATTTCACATGAAATACCAATACAACTAAAGGATATTGGAGGATATAAAGCTACAATTATAAAAGATATTTGGAAGAAATATACTGGATAACATGTTCACCAATATATGTCTAAAAAAACTAGGAGGAACATTACGCCTCTCCCGGACTTGGGTGAACAAAATGACGTAGGTAACATAATTACTCTAATTAAAGGAGAAATATATATTTTGTCTCAATTGTTATAGGATTCAATGGTTTCCAAGAAAAATGTATTTAAGTGTGAGATTTTTAGGAATTAATAAGTCCATTTATCATGAATTGATTTTGATGATCATAATAAGAATCTACCAAAATTATTATTCATCCTCATGTTCTGACAATGATAGGATAAATTTATGTGGAGGTAGGTGTTTTGAATCACATGTTCTGAGACTAATTTTATTGTTGGGAAGGTTTCCAAATGATGGTTTTATATAATTTATGGTCATTATGTGATTATCTATTAGGTAGTTTTCTAGAAATGAATTAACATAAAATTCTTTGAATATGAAAATAAAGGGTAATAAATATAATAAAGGTTTATTTTTATGTGTTAATTTCACGTTGAAAAGATTCTAGTGTTTGGGTATTGATTACTATATATTATTAGAAGTTAATGATTTCAATGAAGGGGCCCTCAAAAATATAAAATTTGGTAATAATAATTTATTTGATGGGACCCACTATAAAAGTGTGATGAGACCATATGGATACAAGTTGTGTGATCATAAAAAAAATAATATGAATTTAAATGAATTCTAAATTTTAGCAAGTAAAAATTTTAATTTCTATTTGTATGGAAAATGTAGAAGTTTACTCTTGTGCACTTATGACTTATTTCCTGACCCACAGAAACATTATCTGTACAATTTCAATAATTTATTTATTTTAATGATGATTTTTTAGTTTTTATTTAGTGTTCAAGGTACATTTGACTCTGATTGGTGATTTGGGTTATAAATACATCATAAAATATGGTATATCTATATTGGAAGGGATATTTTTATATATGAAATTCTTGATCTTATTCCACTGGTCAAGGTGTTCTAGATGGTGTATCATCGGGTTACTGGGTTATAATGATACCTAAACAAATGTCACATAGTCTTCATGTAGATCATGAAGTAAAAAATTCAGTTTCATGCATTGTTCACTTAGAGTCGTAGAAATAATTTTGATGTGGAATTCATACGGAAGTATATATTCAAAATGCATATTAGCATCCATTAATATTCATTATAATTTTAATTTTTTGGGAAACCATTTCATGTTTAAAATTTCTACATAATAGATTTTTCTATTAATTTTTAAATATTATATGGGGATGTTTTTTTCCCAATTATCGTAAAAAATAATTTATAACTTTTTTTGAAATTAATGTAATTTTTAACCCAGTGGATATAGGGTGTGTTCCCTGAACCCTGTAAGTCATTATGATTACTGTTTTTCTCACTTCAATTTATTTTATAATAATTTCAATTATAGATTACACCTTAATTGTTCAATCCTATGAATGAACAAAATTATTTATTTCATTTATTCCATCCAATCCCTAACATCTTGTGCTATATTATCACCAAAAAATGCCAATGGATGTTTCCTATAGGACTCTGAGAGTTGATCCAAATCATGATGAACTTACCCATTTTCTTCCCTTCTCAACCCTCTAAAAAATATATAAATTTATATTTTAGATATTAGTTTATAATAATGTTTCCTATGGTAAATTTTTTTGTTGATCCGTAGCATCAATTCCTAAGATCTCCCTAAGGTGAAATTTATAAAATTCCAAAAATATTCCATCAATATAATGGAAACTAGATAACTGAAAAAATTTGGAATTCCCAACATGAATTAAAGATATAGTAATTTGTCTCTTTTCTCATTCTCTGAAAGCCTTTCACCATTTTTAACTATTTTTTTATTTTTAACCCTTCCCCATTTAACAAAATTTTCTTCTTTATTATTTTGAATATTATAAATTACCAATTTAGATTAGATAAATCATGAAAATTATTAGAAAAAATTACATTCCTTCTATAATGCATGAGTTAAATTAATTACCCAATCCATCATAGTGTTGGTACCCATCAATCATGTAAATAATCTAAAAAAATTCATAAAAGAGATTAAAATCCTTTTTTACAACCCAACTGATGTTTCCATTAGTCGATACATGTCTTTCACAACCACATGATGATAATTTTATGATTTTTTAATTAAATGATCATTGTATTGATAATTATTTGGCAATTGAAATATTTTTTTAGGAAATATATTCCCTTGATTAGTTTTACGAAATTTTTTATTTTTAAGCATAATTGTTTAAATTTTATTAATGTTAATTCACATTTATTTTATGAACTTTTTTTATATTTTTATTAGTTTTTCATTTGAAATATATTTTTATTCTCTTTGTTTTTTGTAATTTTTTTAGTTTCCAGAAAATGCCGCTAGATTTTGGTGACATGACCACCTTTTTAATTTATTGATTGTAAAAATAAAGAACAAAATGAAGCCTTATTTTCCTATTATCATTACCTTAGATGATCTATTTAGCTAACTCCCCCAAATTTAAAAAAGACATTAAATTATATAGATAGAATTTCTGTTAGCATGAAAAAATTTAACATCTATACACAATAATGAAAATATATCACCTCTTCTTTTGAGATTCTGCTAACTAGTCTAATTTGAACCCAAAATCCAAATCCATATTGATAATCTTCAAGACCCATGTTGAATAATTCATGAATGAGGAATTTTAATGAATTCACATATCAGAATTATAGTGTGGCCACTTTATAAACAGAAAAAAATTTAATCAATTATATCATCTACCATATTCAAAAGGAATGGAACAACAAAACCTAAAAGCTCTAAATAAGGTTCTATATCCATATATTGGGTAAAAATACCAATTTAGAATGATTTTTTCCGATCATAGTCAATAAGACTAAGTGGATCTCACTTTGTTAATTCTATCATAAAATCGGTGATGTCATTTCATTGAATATATAACCATGTCTCCTCACACATCCCCTTCTATATTCCCTATAAAACATCACATCCTTAGTTCTGATTGTTTTGTCTTTAGAGATCATAATAATATTTTTTTTATCAGTGGATTCAGATTGGAAAAGTTTTTGAATGATTTTCCCCCCTAAATCATCATTTTTCTATCGAATTCAAATCCTTCATCTTGGATCAGTTTCCCCTATTCAAATATAATGTTTGATTGGGTCACCTAATTAATTGTATTCCTCGAGTGTCATATTTTTTTCCACATGACCAAAAACCAAATATGAAAAAATTATCATTCTTCTTAATATTCTTTTATTTTAATGATAAAAAATATTTTTTTTGTTAATTTATTTATATCATGTTTTTATAAATATTTTATTATTTATTTCATAAATTATTGTAAGGGAAGTTATTAATATTATTATTTGTATTTACAATAATTTTATATCACTCAATTTTTTTAATGTATATTATTTTATTTACAAATAATTGATTAATATTTTAACAAAAAATATTTATATTATTTTATGTATATGTTTTTTTATGGAATGTCAAATAAATTTTTCAAAAAATCTTTTTAGTATTTTATTCATTAATCAGTCTACTAATGTCAAAATTGAGTGTTTCTTATTAATATTTATGGATAATAAAATTATCTACCTTTAATATAAATACTTATGAGGCAATTTCAGTAATACTTTTTTTTAAAGTCCAATCTAATACTTCATCAGGTTTTTAATTCTTTTTATAAATTAAATTTTAAATCAATTTTTAATGTCATCTGGATCTACAATATTTAGATGGAGATGTATTTTGATATGTTGGATAGATAAAAAATTATATAATTATTTTTCAACTGAAACAATTGATGAAATAATATATATAGTATATAATTTGGGACAAAATCTAGTGTTATGATGTTTCTGAAAGTTACTATTTTAGTTTAAATAAATTACCATATTTATTATTTAATGGAAAATTTTTATTATAACATTTCTAAAAAGAAATATTACATAGAGAAATTTATTATGAGACCTCTTAAAAAATCAAAATCAAAATTTTAAATTTTAGAATGTTTTTTAAAAGTGAATATTCAAATAAAATTATTATACGCAATGCAATAATATAATTTATTATAAAGATTTATTTTTTCTTATTCCATTCATGAATTTTCAGTATAAACCTTAAAATATTTAATTTTTTATTATGCTTTTTTAGTTTATTAATTCAAAAATCATTTTTGTTCTAAATGAATTTATTCAAACCAATTTCATTTTTATAACGATGTATGTTTAATGCTCTATATTATCACATATTTAAATTTAGAAATAAGTTTGAATTTCAAATGTAAGTATTATAAATTTTATCAATAAAAAATTTGTGTGACTACATTTATATATTAATTTAGAATTTTCTCAATCTTCCAAATAATATTTTATTAATTGGATTGAATTAATCTAATTTTTATTAAATAAAACGATAATATTTTGGATAATTTTTTTATCTCTCCTATAAAATGATGGGAAAATAATAATTTTATTATTTTTTAATTTCCTAATAATTATCATGATCATGTTGAGTTAAATTTATATTTGAGTGATTGGGAGGCCTCATCAAATTATAGTAAATATTCATAAAAATTTGAATTCAACAACATAATCCTTTTAGTGGATTGTAGAATATTTTTAAAGGATGAAAACTCTCTAAATAGAGACCTTTAAGGGCATTATAAATATACACATGAAATCAATATTCCTTGATGATCATTATCTAATTTTCATCATGATAAATTTATCTGAAAGTATATCCATTTATAAAAAAATTATATTATCCTACTAAAGTGTGGACACGTTATAAAATTCAAATCACCATCTTTTTATATTCACAATCACCTATTGGGTTGTTTATATTACATTGTAGGATAGTGTGTAAGTTAAAAATATTCCCTTCCTCATCTTTTTTATTATTGATGCTCTTTAATTTTAAAGTGTGGGAAAATGGTTTAGTTTTCTTTTTTTACTTTCAATAGAAAAGGGAGTACCTCTTTGTGTTTTCCAGCTTTACCATTAAATATATGGGGTCTTTTTATCTAGTTTCTCAAAATAACCTAAATATAAAGGACATTTTCAAGTATCTTGGAACCATTAAATCCAGGGGAAAAATACATTAAATCATTAAGGGATTTAGGTGGTAGACATAAGGTTAACTTCATGTACAATTTCTGAATTTCATTACCAAACATTTCACCCTTTTTACTTTTCCCAATTTAATTTATTTATTTCATTTAATATATTATTTCATAATTTTTTATTCCCTGAAATTAGATTAATTGATTTATTATGAAATCCCTCATTAATTTTTTATATTTATATTATTTTATTTATTTAGGTAATTAGTGTTTTAATTCTTTTATTATTTTATTTTATATAAAGTTTTTTAAATTTATTAAAAAATTTAAAAGAAGTCTTTAAACATACATTATATTCTTTTAAACTTTTTAAAGGATGATTAATCCCCCTATTTCTATTTGATCCTCTATAAAATTCTTACAATAGTTATATGAGCAGGGATAAAATATTATTTATCATATGAGCTGTGTGAAAAATTCATATAGGACACTCTTTCATCATAAAAGATTGAGGATAAATATTTTACAAACAATATCTCAAATGTGGTAAATTTATAATGAACATTTATTTTATGGAAAATAATAAAAATATCTTATAAGATGGATTTTCATAATATCATACATAAGGAGCTCCTAGAAACAATAATCAAATGAACTGACCCAAAATTCATATAGGAATTCCCTTATAAAAATATAAACAAATATTAAATTCTGATGAAATAATTATGAAAATGAAAAATCATAAATAGTATAAAACATTATTAATACCCTAGAAAAATAAAAAAACAAATATAAAATCATAGGACATAGGATAAAATTTAATCCAATCACTAGAAAAACATAAAAAATAGAGTTAACATAATATTTCAAATTAAAATTGTCAAAAATACACAAAAACAATTCTCTTAAATTAATATTGAATTAAATTGAATAGGTTTAAAAATCATATGCTTAAAAAATAATAATTCTGTGAATAATAATCAAGGGATTCTATTTCTAAATCAAAATTTTCAATTATGAATTATTATTCAATAAAATAGTCACTTAATTTAAAATCCCACTAAAAAATAATGTGAATAAGGAAAAAATGTATCTACCAAAGTACATATCAAGTTCACCCATACTAAAGTATCTTCCATTGTAAAAATTATTTTTTAGTCACGAAACAAATCCACAAACATATAATGACAAGATCTCCTCCTTTATTTGGTGACCGTAAAAAGGCAGAATAATATCAATCCTTCTATTATTTCTTCCATTCCGTTAGCTTCCAATTTCAACCAAATCCTTCCACAAGAATTAGATGTTAAATTATACAAATTTACTTTATTTTATCATGATATGATTTTAAATATTTTAACCTTAATCAAAATATCACATAATTTGACATAAAAGGTCAAAAAACTAGTGAAAATCAATTCCAAGATCTTAACATTGGATGAATAGGAATCCCCCCATTGAATAAAGAAAAAAAGGACCACTCATGAATTATCAATTCATTATTAAAATATAGCCACATCAATAAGACATGAAAATTTAACCTAGAATCTTATCTTCAATCTTCAAATATACTAGACCAACTAAAATTACAATCGTGGGATATTGTTCAATATATCATACATTGGTTGAAATCCATATTTTCAATGGATTTAGTTTGGATCACAATTGAGGAACTTGCAGAGTTATTAATTTAAAATTTTAATCATAGAATAAGTGGAATCGGTATATTTAATCTCTAAACAAGAATTTTTTTTAGTCCTCACAACAATCTAATTTTCATTTTTATCTCCCAATCTCATTAGAAAAATTGTGAGCTAGGTCAAACTTAAGGCGGGATAATCTTAATAAATAAAATCTAAAAATTTGGCATTATTTTGATGGATTGTGGAAATTTATTTATTTATTTTCCAACATACTCTAGATATATATAGTAGGGTTGTACGCATGCAAATCCTTAAGTGTGTGACAAAACCATAAAAAATAAATAAAAAGTAAACAAAAAATAAGGGAAAATATGGTGGAATAGTGATGAAAAGGAACTGGGAATGTGAAAAAGATTGTAAGTGGTAAGAGGGCAGATGAAAATAAACTAAGCTAAACAAATAATGAATAAAAAAGGACTTATTTGAATTGGATAAAAAAAATCATTGATCCTGTATCAATAAAATCAATATTTTTCCAAGGCTATGAGGAAAATAGTTTGAGACACCAAAATATCACTTGAAGATCTATAATGTTCCATGAACTCTCCTCATATTTTATATTAAAATCAAGAAATATAAAATGAATGGTTCCTTTATGGAAAATAGATATGTTAAACTTTTCTAATTGATGTACATTGGATAAGTTCTCAAGGCATAAGAATCCAAAACTATCAACCTTCGGTATATAGAGTAGTATAGAATTTATTCACATGAAGAAAAAATAAGAAAGACAATGAAGTGGTCACCATGAAGTTCTCAAGGTAATATCCAACTAAAATTTTCAATTTATTAGAAATATATTAATGAATTACCACACCGAAAAAAATCCAATCAAAAATTTACTCCATAAATTTCTTTTTTGAGTAACGAAAAACTATAATGATAGGATATGTTTAAGGAGAAATACATACAATCACCAATGCATGAGAATAATAGTTTAATTATGTTAATTTATTTTAATTTTATTTCTTGATGGAATTAAAAATGCATATTTATCATGGAAAAAATATATTCAAGAAAATACATATACAATATAATAAAATAAGAAAAAAATAGAAATATGTAAATAATATTCTCTATTAATAATGACTCCTGGTTCTTTCACCAATCATCTACACCGATACGTCAGGAGTCTCAACTATATTGTGGTTCCTTCCCTAATTTAAAGAATAATCATTGTAATATCTTTCCCCAATTTCGTTTTTAAAATCCCCTTTTAGAAATTAATTTTCAATCACCTAAAAACTCAAAAAACATAATATGGCCCAATCCCCACATTCATTTATTGAAAATAAAATGTGAGAGTAAAATCAATCCTTTTTACATGACTGCTATTCCCCAAGATAAATTCATCAACCAATAATTTCCACTTTCACAAGATATAAATTGATTCAAATTGTATTTTAGTTGGTATGTAATCATTTGACTTTTGTACACTATTATAAAAAATTTTCACCTTCATCTTTGTAATGTCACCAATCCATGGAAAATAAATACCATGATCCAAATATAGAATGAATAGTATCACGGACACTATTTAATAAAACATGAATGATGAAAACTCATGAATTCCAATTTTAGAATTACATAATAGCCACTTCATGTAAATATGAAAATATAATCAAGAATCTCATTTTTCATCTTCAAACATCTTGAACTAACTCAAATTATGATATCAGAATAATGATTATCATCTTAGTACTAGTATATAATCTTCCTATGAAATGAATTTTATTTAGATGGAAATTGAGGAACATATGTTTTTACAATTTTTCAAAATGTGCTTGGAATTAGTGATACATGTAATTTAAATCTCTAACCATAACTCATCATGCATGTAACATCATAGGACCAGATTCCACTCAAAATTTCCCTAAGCCCTGTTGGATACATAGCCTCAAAAACATATCCCAAAATACCAGAGACTACCAACTAACATTGAGGTCCAATGTGAGTTTGTGGGTAGACTATTCCATCAATACCATAGTGTAACAAAAGAGAATCAATAATATTCAAGTGTAATAAGTAGTGTAATATATATACATAACGTAAAAAGTGGAAAACTAAAAAATAATTCAAACTACATGTCATCTCATCTAAAAAATGATGTTAAATCTCATATGTTTCTAAAAAATATTTCAAAACATTGAAGAAAATAAGGTACACTATAAATACACCAAAAATAAAAAAATGAAAAATTATCTTAGCTGCATCATGAGCCTCAGTTCTATCCCATGCCCCCTACACATGAAGAAATCAAGAACCATTATTAGTGAACTTGCCATTTTCCTCATTTGAAACCATATAATGTGGTTGAGTATTGAAGGAATCCCAAATAGAGTGTGAGACATAATCCTTATAGGAAACCACTCAGGTTCTATGTCCCCTAGTAAGTTCATATATATATATATAATACATGATTATATATATAAAGTAAAGGAATTTTTCAAATGTAAACATATTATACATATATGTCCTCATTTAATGTCCAATTCACAAAATCAAATTCATTTAATAAATTAAATCCCATTTTATTTACAATAATCAAGAACTGATGAAATCCTAAAATCCCCCATATAATCATCTGCACATCAAATACCTATGAATGAAATCTAAAAGGTATTAGTCAAGACTGATTCCAAGATTATGCTTTATCTTGTCTGATATGTCATAATTAATTTCAATCATCAATCCATTTAGAACCTGAGCCCATCACCATCATTCTTGGGTTGGAATCCATGTCTCCCATCATGTGTAATATAAACCAACTACCTACGATCCCATCCTGGAAGAAATTCTCAAGGACCCATGTATCACTCTAGGTGTGGTATAAGTTTGTAGCCACTCGAGTCTTTCATTGGTGGTCGACTAAGGGATACCAAGTATCATATATGTAATATATGATCAAATTCCATTTGAGTTCATCCTTGGTAATCCATAACTATTTCATGTTTCACAAAAAATCTAATAGTCAAATAACCTTTGAGTCCATCCTTGGAAAATCACGTATCACTCAATCATAAAAGTCAATAGACAAATGAGTTTGTCTATGGAATTATCATATGAATCCATTTTTCAAAAATGAATAATGACCATTTAACCAATTAAATCAAATTATAAAATTCCATCAAAGTATATCATTTCACATTTTAAGGTCAATACCAAGTACATATCATTTGAAACTCACCTCAAAAGGTTACTTAAGTCATTAGCCTAATCTTAGAAGTCTTGCCATTAATTTACTCATGTGAGCATTTCATTTAAAATATCATCTCATGATAATCCATCATATAACATCAAATATTATCTATTCAACTATCATGGGAATTCATATATATATATATAGTAATTCAATCATAAACTGTAAATTTCAAAACAAGGTGCAAGGATTATCGTCGCTTAATCCCTTCCCATTAGTATAATCAACCACCATTTAAATAAAAATTCAATTTAAAATTAAAATTATCAATTAGAATTACATGGAAAAAGGGAAAGGTCACATCTCAATGTCTCTATGTTCATATTCCATCAAATTTCTCATTTAAATACATTACCCACTCAAAGGGGTGGTTTCATTTAAGGCCCTCAAACAATAATGTTCACAATGGGCCTCATTAATTACATTGGCCATAATTATCAATTTAATTCATGGATCAAAATCTAATTTTAAGCCTCCACTTGAGATTGGGTGCCTGAAAAAATGACATATATAAACAATCCAAATTTTATCAAAAGTCACAATGCCACCTATCGTAGGTCTATAATTGACAGCTCGGTGAGTATCAACTCCAGATTCTGCTTAGATTTGGAGATAATCCAAGAATGGATGATGCAACTAAGAATAGGCTGAATTATCTTTCACCTAAATAGTGGAACCAATATCCGTAAAAATAAAATAAGATTAAAAATGAATTGAGAACTTATTAGTAAAGATCAAATGAGGCTGGCGATTCTTAGTTTGGAAACCAGAAAAATGTGGAGGAATCAAATATATGAATAGTCACCAAGGAGGGTCCACAAATGTGATACTTTCTATGTGGGAGGTGAATGGAATACGAGTTTATATTTTAATAAATTTTATGGGGAAAATGGTCATTTTACATTAAATATTTTGATTGTATGGTTTTGAAAAAAAGTGCTCCAACCGTGCACAAGAATCTATAAAGTTGGTGAACCTGTACATTTTGGATAACCATGTAGAAACAACATAGAATAAAACCATCAAAAATTATGTGGTGGTTTCATGGCTGTGCAGCTCAACTCACATGGTTTGTTCTAAGTGTGAGACCTCCTCCTTCTCTCTTCCCAAGCCTTGCACGATTTTTCAAACTGTGTGGCCTACCCATACAGTTTTCACAAACTGTTCTCTAAGACATTTCCTTCCCAAAATTAGGGTTTCGGGCTTTGAACCATCACCAAAACCCAAGAAACCTCTATGACCTCAACGAGAATTCACATTTGGCCATATTTAAACACTAAAATAGAGAATTCATGGAAAAAAGGATATGTACCCAAAAGAAGAACATGATTCTTAGAAACATCCACCATAAAGAAATTAATCCCAAAATTTCCCTTACATGGGTAGAGAAGAATGGATTGAGAATAACTATAGCCACTATGATCATACATCTACCTCTCACTCCCATGTCTCATCCTGAACTCGGATATGCTTCCATAGCACCGATACAAGAGGAATAGAAAAGCCTTATAAAGACTTCATGCAACAATCCGTAATATAATTTGGATGCTCCTCAAAGGACACATCTACCTGAATCTCAATTTCATTATGCTAAAAGGCATGATACAATTATGAATAGTAACATCACAATTAAGAAACATGGAAGGCATCATGTATTTTTCGTACTGTTGAGGTAACTACAACTGATAGGCTACTCACCCAACTCTCTCCAAAATCTCAAACAACCCGACATACTGTGGTGAAAGGTTACCCTATCTTCTGATCCTCATATGTCCCAGCCTTGGTGAAACATGCATGAATAGTAACCTCCCTAATAAATGTATTAATAAAATTTACCCATCTTATAAATTAAAATATGATATAATTATATCAAAGTATACGTTAATAAATATTTTATAAATTATTGTGTGTTGATATTTTTGTAAAACCTATGTTCTTTTTTAAAATATTATTATTAATATAATGTTTTTAAAGAAATCAAATTTCCATAAAATTTATTCATATATTTAAAATTTTATCCATCTATTGATAAGATAATTTTAAGAGTCCTTAATAAAATTTTCAAAGTGTTATAATGTATGTTATTATTTTATAATTTGTATTTTCCAAGTAAATGTAAGTTTTATTTAAAGAATAAATTTCTCATATATAAAAGTTTATTTTCATAAAATGGATTTCATTTTTTAATTCTACATAATGAAAAATTGACAGAGTGAATTTTTGGTATTTTTCGAAAATAGTTAATTTTTTTATAAATAGTAGTGTGTGATAATTAATTTTATATATATTATATGTTTAATACACCATTACTTGAGTCATCCTTGATATACGTTCCATAATATCTAGATATCCCTTATTATTTTAAAATATTTAGTGACAATTTCAATCAATTAAATTTCTTGAGGAATAATAATAAATTAATGGGTTAAATAATTAGAAAACCCCCTATCCACACCTATAAATACCACCATCACCACCTCTTATCCTCAAACCTCATGAAGTATAATCCTTATAAAAAGTTTTCCCAAATATCACCCCAATATTCTGCCTCACATCTATGATCATTGGGTCTAAAAAAGACCACAACCAATTCCCCTAAGGAGGTTTTGAAGAAGATGGTTTCAAAAAGAAAAATATTATTTTTTTCCTTTAATTTCTTTTTATGTTCCTTTATTTTTTTATTCTATCCTCACCACCCCTCCTCTAAATGGTATGTTAAATACATTACCTTATATATAATTTAATTTTATTATGTTAATTTTTCAATCCATCATCAATTCATTCCCCTCCCATTTGTACAAAAAATTAAAACATCATCTTTAACGTGTTATTTTAACACATTCTAGGATGAAAATGTTTTAATTTTTAATTCCATCCTTCAGGAAGTCATGTGAAACAATTTTTATGTTTAAAAAATATTATAATATATATTTTCTACCACCTATTTAATGTTCTTGGACCATTTTATGTACATAATATTAACTAATAAAACAAAACTAGTTTGTGATGATTGAAAAACCACCAAAATAATCTAAACGATTATCAATAACCTCTTATCTAATGATTCATAATCAACCCAAATTACCAAATGAATTATAAAACCATTAAATATTATATATGTTAATTAATAACATATAACTTCAATTTTGGACAACCAGCATCATTTTATAAGATCCACCATAAACATATACAAATAGCCGATCACGAAAACCAAGGAAACGAACTCTCCTGAATGATAAAATTATATCATATAGCTAATCAAAAGTGCCATAAATGATCGTAATAAAATTATATTAAAACAATTAAATGTATAATTTTTTTATAATTAATTAATTAATGGATTTAATTTGATTATACATGACATTAATATCAAGTGTAGAACACATTCTGACATAAGGTAAGGGTTTCATCCCGAACCTACATTTTTTCCTCCATGTTACAGTTTCTCTCTATTTAACCTAATGTAAATCTTCCTTATTTTTATATAATTATTCTATATTATAATTCTTCAAGATTTTTTCTCCATGTATTAATAAAATTCCCTTTGCAACTATTCACGATAATAAAGCCTAACTATTGTGAACTTACCAATTTATTATCAATTTTAAAGTACGATCCTAAACATTTTTTACAAAAAAAACTATTTATCTCAAATCTATTATTTTTCATGTAAATATATATTTTTCATTTTTGGTTTTATGAAAACTAATATTTTTTTTCTGCTTTAAGTGCTCCTTAATATTTTCCTTAAACCAAACAAAAATGTTTCATTTATAAGGAATCTTGACCACTTTTTTTATAAATTTAAACTTCAATTGGACATCATTTATAAGGATATAACACTATTTTACCATATGAATGTCCATGTATGATTTAAATCCATTCTTTAGTGGTCACTATTATGATATTCCATTTTATATTCCTTATAACATTATTCTGAAACCAAATTATTTCCTTGGGTAACCCTTATGCTTGATTATTCATGTGGAATAGATATACATGATCATGTTATAATGGATGTTCCTAGATATCACTCCAATGAGTTTGATGATGTTTTGTCTCATGATATTTCATGTTGGGACATAGAGTGAACCTGATTATTTTATGGGACTTCATCCACCATCTGATAAAGTCTTGGGAGTTAGCCCTACTCATGATTATGTCATGTTATATAATGTTTCCACATTCCTATGATATCATGGTTATATGATCACATGTTATAAATGTTTATATTCATTATTTATATTCATTTTCCATGCCTTTATTTCATCATGTTATGTTATCTAACCCATGTGTTGTGTTTTATTCCTATAATTAGTCCCTTACATAGATATTTAGATCATCCATTTTGTTCATGTATTCGACTGGTGATCCTATGTAGATATAATATCTCAATGGAAGCTAACAGGACATTACAGAGATGAAACAAAATATGTTTTCATTTTGGTTTTCATGTTTTAAAATTAAGTACCAAATATTCGAAATACACTATAATTTATGACCATTGGTTGTATTTGATTGTAAATTATTCTTAAAATCATGTAAAAATAATTATAAAATGATATGGTTTCTATAGTTGGTATAAGGGTAATGGTCTTGTTAATTTGGGATATTAGGAATATAGAACATTATTAATAACCTTAGGGATCATTAAATCATCTTGGATTTCCTAGATTGAAACATAGGGTATCACAAATTGGGATATAATTTTTGTTTAATTTTTTATCCTTTTATGTTCAATGTATTCTTTTTATATTATTTTTAGCTATGTATTAAATCCCCCTAATTGTACATTCATTTTCTAATTTAATGGAATGAATTACAATAAATTAAGACAAAAATAAATGTGATAGGAAATGGGATTATTTCCCCAATTATATTCCAAATGTGGTAGTAAGGAATTCCCCAAACTCCATGAATGTTCCTTCTCACATGGTCCATGTTCTGAATAATAATGTGGATCGAGTATAACACTATCACTCTCTTAAAAAATAACATGTTTTAGTAGAATAATTTATGTGAAGAAGGTCTCCCATATTTAGTTGATATTCTGATCCCCTCCTCACATAAAAATGGATTAAATACATTAAGAATATATTCTTTATCCTCAAATTCTTAAACAATGTGAATGTTGCGCTGGATGTTTATAATTTTTATTAATAAGATGGTCAGTGGTGGAAGTTGATCAAGGGGAAAAAATCCAAGGCGGAAATTGATTCCATGGAATGGGATGATTAAAAAAATATACTTTTAATAAATATTTTCCCTGAACCTTCCATCTTAATATAGAAAGGGAGTTACTTGTACTAATGAAAATATATGATTAGTCTATTGGGTCATATAAAACAATCATCACAAGTCATGCAAGATATGCCTCCGACTATGTCATGAAAACTGAAAGAAAGGTGTATTTTTTATGTACTGGACTAAATTCATGTTTATGATAAATGATTTATATATGAGACTTTGACAACAACAAAAATATTTTTCATTGTCCAATTAAGGTTGAAATGGAGAATAGGGACAATCATTGGTCTCATGGGATTGGGGAAAAATGAAGAAAATAGAGTTTTATTTGGGTGGATCAATAGATAAATCCCATGAACGAATGAATACACAATATCCCAAGTATAAAAAATATGGGAAGAAGAATCCTATGAACTAAAAAAAGGGAGCCAAGATATTCTTTATATGTGGAAGAGAAGGGAATATGGACAATAATTTCAGATGGGATATGAAGAATCCCACTAATGTGGATTAATAAAGGAAAGATTAGATCAATACTCAGTCTGTGGTATAGTTTTTCAACTATAAGGAACATGAGAATTATTCAATACATTTATCTATGATAAGGGTTTTTAGAAAAAATCAACAAAAACATCCTCTAAGAAAACAAAGAAGGTCAAATTCTATCACTACTACAATGGTGAAACCTGAAAATGATGTGGTGATAAGTATTTTGGTTATTCATTCAAGAGTAGAGAACATACTATTTTATTCTATTTCTCTGAATTCATTCATATTTTCCATGATTATTATAAGTATTCAATCACCACCTAAAAATTGGGTGGTTGAGTTATATGTGAAAACAAAAAATGGTGAAATTATTTCATCCAAAGATTATAAATCTTCCCCAAATAATATTTGTGGGATAAACCCCATGGAAAATCATGTCAAAAATGCTTTGGTAGAGTTTGATGCTATATTGGGCATGGATTGGGTATCATTATTTAATCAAATTTCTACTTTTAAGAAATGGAGATCACTCTTAACATCCCAAATAATACAAAATTATATACAAGTGTAAGGAGAAGGATGAACCTCCATTATAATCATTTTCAAAATTTTGTATATTGATTCCTTATGATCAATTATATCTAGTTGAAATGATTGAGAAAAAAGATAAAATCATGATCGAAGACATGCCCACCGTTGGTGATTACCCTAATGTATTTGTTGAAGAATTTTATAGTCAACCTCGTGATCGAGTGGTTGAGTTCTCAGTTGAACTTTTTACTTGATCAATACATATATCAAATATGGTATATAGAATGGGCACTATCTAGCTAGAATAACTAATGAATAATTCATAGAAGAATCTGGAAAAGGGTTTTATATGCCAATTTTTCTCACTATGGTGCACCAGCCCTCTTCTTTAAGAAGAAGTATGGATCAATGTGCATTTTCATTGATTTTCATGAGATCAATAAAATCATGATAAAGAACAAGTATCCCATTCCATATATTGATGTCATGTTTGATCAACTATTTGGGGCCAAGTATTTCTAAAAGATGGACCTTCAGTTGGGATATGACCAATTAATGGCAGGGAATGATGATATTCATAAGACTGCCTTAAAACTATTATTGACATAATGAGTTTATACTGATTCCCTTCAGACTAGGTAATTCCCTCGAAATATTCATGGACTAAATGAATAGAGATGTTAGAGATAACCTCGAAAAAAAATCGTACCCTTTAATAATGATATTCTGATATAATACAAGAGCAAGGAAGAACAAGAGCAGCATTTGAATACTATTATAAAGACATAGTGATGGGAGAAGCTATATGAAATGTATAGTTAATGTGATTTTTAGATGGATTAAGTAACATTGTTGGTGAATTTTATCACCAGAAAAGGAATATCTATGGACCCTTCAATGTCAATGGAAACTGAGGAGTGGCCCATACCAACATCTGTAATAAAGATCCATAGATTCGATGGTCTAGTTTGTTATTTCGACTGATTTTTGATGAATTTCTCCTGATTATCAAACCCACTAACCAAGATGAATCAGAAGGGAGTTGTTTTTTTGGACTATTGAGTGTGAATAATACCTTAATGGGTGAAAAAAGATGTTTATCACTACACCAATTCTCACCCTTCCATTGTGTGGGGAACACATTGTGGTGTACAATGATGTTTCAAAGAAGGGATTATGCCTTGTACTAATGAAAAATTATAATGTGATATCTTATTCCACAAGGTAGTTGAAAATCAAGTGAAAAAACTATCCTACCCCTGATATAGAATTGGAATTGGGGATCATTAGATTGAAAAATATGGTTGCATTATCTCTATGGAGAGAAGAGTGAGATATTTAATGATTAGAAGAGCCTAAAATATATATTTACACCATATGACATTAATATTAATCATTAATAATAATTAGATCTCATAAAATATTATGAATACTCAATCCACTACCAGCCTTGTTCTAAGTAGAATGGATCCAGTGTATTATCAATGATGAGAATTGATAAGGATCCAATATTCTAAGACATGTATAGAATAGATATGAGAATCATTAAGTATGGAACATCATCAATCCCTTCACAAATGATTACTCAATAATCACTTAGTGAGAAAATAAATATTTTTAAAATAAATGAAGTGGAAATTTAAAAAAGTTTGGAAGCTATCAAAAATTGGAAATCCATGGAGTTACAAATAGATGAGGGGGGATTAGTTATAGTTGGGTAATGATCATGTTTTTCATATGATCCAGATACTAAGGAAGTGATTCTAAATGACACACATAACTCAACCTTTTCTATTCTCCTAGGGATCACAAATATGGCTCAAGATATCTGAGAAAACTATTGGTGGTAAAATATGAAAAAGGATATCATTGAATATACATCAATGTCCCTAATATGTAATCATGTGAAAGAATAAAGGAAAAATACAAAGGGGATGATGAAACAATTACCCATCCCAACATGGAAATGTGAAAACATCACCATGGACTTTTTTAACAGAAATATGAAGAAATATAGAGGAAACAATTATATATAGGTTGTTCTGGATCTTCTTTCAATGAAAAATAAATTTATCTTAATTTGAGAGGACAAATCATTGGATTGAGTAGCATGAAAAACATTAGATAAGTGGTATGGGTGTATGGTGTAGCACAATGGATTTTATCTGATCATGATATAAGACTCACCTCCATATTTTGGAAAACCATCCAACATTATAGAAACATGGATTTAAAATTTATTATGGACTATCATTATAAAACTAATGGCCAAATATAAATAGAATATTCAGACATTGGAAGACAAATTGAGTGCATTTTATAATGAAATCAAAGGAGGATGGGATCAAAATATTCTTTTGGTCATGTTCTCTTATAATAACAATTTCCAATCGATCATCTAAATGGATCCATATGAATCCCTTTATGGGAAACAATGAAGAACATTGGCATGTTAGGATAAATTAGGTGAACATAATCTTATAGAAGAGAAAATGGTCGAAGAAATGTTTGAAAAGGAGAAAACCATTCACCAGCACATTTGGGCATCCCAAATTCAACAGAAGAGTTATACAGACAATGGTTGATGAGGCCTAGAGGTTATGTTTGGATACATGGTATTCCTCAATATATCTCTATAGAAGAAGATCATGATATTTTGGAAGAAAGGAAAACTAAGTCCCTGGTAAATCATACAATTCAATATTCTTGATCGTGTCCGAGCTATAGTCTATCGACAATCACATACCCCTATAATGTCTCAAGTAGACAAAGTATACTAATTATCCATCTTGAGGAATTACATACCATACCCCGCACATGTACTGAATTTGTAGTTGGTAAAGTTGGATAAAGATCTCTTTTATGAGGAGTGGCTAGTGAAGATCTTGGATCGTAGGGATAATGTTCTACTCAGAAATACCACTCACCAGATAAATGTGTTCTGGATGAACCATATGTACAAAGAGGAAACATGGGAACATGAGGAATTGATAATGGATAAGTATGGTGTATTGTTTTCACCATTGCAAGTAAAACAAAATTTCAATGGTGAAATTTTATAAGGTTGGATGAATGTAAAGAACCAATATTTTATCAATGAAAATTCCCTTCTATTAATTATTTTATATATTATAAAAAACATTACAATCATATAGATAAAACAATACTAATTTCATAAATTAATATTGAATGAAATAAGAGGTACTAATATTATTAAATGAACTTATACTATTGGAATACTCACGGGAACATTGCAATAGCAATGTAACCCTTATGAAAAATAAACCAGACATTTAAATTGTAATCTCACCAATAAAAGTATAAATAAAATTTTTGCATCTTATAAATGAATATTTTCTATAATTATATAACATTATATGCAAATAAATGTTAAAGAAATTGTTAATTAAGTGTTTATATTTTTAAAAAAACAATTGATTATTTTAAATTTATTTATTAAAATAATGTTTTAAAAGAATATTTACTTCCACAGAGTGTATTTATAAATTAATATTTTATTATATTAAGATTATAAGATAATATAATGCAACCTTAATTAATTTTCAATGTTTTATAAAATTTGTAAAAATTTTGAAAAGGTATTTTCCTTTGAAATGATTATTTTAATTAAAAATTAAAATTATCATATTTACAAAATTACTTTCATAAAATGGATATCATTCTATAATTCTACATGTCAAAAATTGTTTTGGATATTTTTTTGGAATTTTCTAAAATAGTTGAATTTTTGGTGAATAGTAAAATATAGTAATTTATGATATATATTCATTATATGTTAAATACACTATTCCTTGAGTCATCAATGAAGTATAAACTATAATCATGAACTATAAAAAATTGTTTTTATTTATTTAGAGAAAATTCTAAAACTGTTCATAATATTGAGGCAAAATAATCAACTAATTGAAAAAATAATAAGAAAACACTCCTCTCCTCCTCTATAAAATCCTATGTCACCACCTCTTCTCCTAAAACCTTTCAAGTATTGATCCTCATAAAAATTATGCTAAAATATCTCCACAATACACTCCCCCACATCCAAGAAACTTTTCTATCAACAAAATACCAAAACTAGTCCTCTTAAGGAGGTTGTCAAGAAGAAGGATTCATAAGGTAAAATAATATTTCTTTTCTTTTAATTTATTTTCAAGTTCATTTATTTTCAGATTATTGCCTCACCTACCATTATCCAAATGGTATGATAACTCTATTAACGTACATATAATCAAATTATTCATGATAATGGAATTATATTTCATCATTTCATTCCCCTGTCATTTTGTACTATAAATGAAAACATTGTTTTAGATGTGTTAATTCATCATTTTCACAGATGAAAAAGTTTTCAATTTACATTCCCTCAATCATGACTTATCATAAAACCATTTTTATGTTTAAAAATTATTATAATATAATAATTACATCCTATGTCATTTTTTTGGAACCATTTTATATACATAATATTAAGTAATAAAAAAACTGTTCTGTGATGATTGAAAACCTGCCAATGTAATCTAAAAATTTATCAGTAACTTATCTAATGATTCAACCTCACCCATAAATCACCAAATACCAAATATAACCCTCTAATATTATTTAAATACATTAATAACATATAAATTTAATTCTAAATAACCAATAACATTTTATAGGATTTTTCATATATGTATACAAGTGACTGATCATGAAAACCAAGGAAAACAAAGCTATGAAATGAGGTAATTGTATCATGTAACTCATCAAAATGGACATAAATGAACTTAATAAAATTATAATAAATCAAATTAATTTATAAAGTGTTTTGAATTAATTAATTAATGGATTTAATTTGATTATCCAATAAATAAAATCTTGGGTAGAACACTTTTTGACAAAAGGTAAGAGTTTATTCTTGATCCTCTATTTTTCCTCTGGGTTACACTTTATCTCTCTTAAAACCAAGATAAATAGTATTTATTTTTAAATAATTATTATAAATTATATTTATATTTTCCATACTCATGTATCTAGATAATTTTATCCTTCTTTTTTGGGGATATACATGTTTTAATAATGTTCCCTTCTCAATTCATCCTAATAAGCAAGCCTATTTAAAGGGAACTTCTCAATTTCTTAATCATTTTCAGGTACCATCCATAATATATTTTAATGAACCATTATTTTTATAAAATCTCTAATTTTATCATGTAAATCTTCTCTTTTTATTTTTTAGTTTTATAAAAACAAATATTCCTTTTTCCCTCTAAACTTTCATTAATATTTTCCATAAATTGCACTAAAATTATAGATTTATAGTGTTTTAAAAACTTTTTTACTAGTTTACACATCAATTGGACATAATTTATTATTTAATATTTATATTTTACCATATTAATGTCGATTTATGATCTCAATAAATTCTTTCATGGAAACCACTATGATGTTTCCTTTTTAATCCTTATGACATGATTATGATACCTAATTATTCCCACAGGTAACCCTTATGCTCGATTATTAATGTGGAACACATCTGATTGAACATGTTATGATGGGTGTTCATAGATAGAACTCTAATTCATTGGGTACTTTTTAGTCTCATGAGACATCATGTTGGTTCTGGGAGTGAACCTAATTCTATAAGTTCCTAGTCAGGATAACTATATCATTGAGAAGGGGAGGGGTGAATGAGTGATAACATTTTCGTTTACATTTACTTTCAAATGAAACCACCTTTTCCTTCTATTAAATATTTCTTTCTTTACTAAAGGAAGATAATAAAAACATCCACATGAATATAAGTATATACAAGGTTCTCCATTAAATAAGAATTGATGTTTCCTTTGTATGGTGTGGAAATAATCCATTACCAAACAATCTAGTTGGAAACATTACTTTTGTGTGGAACACAACATTTAGGATATACCCTGTCACTCGTGTATCACTATATAATAAATCCAATAATTTGTATAAACCTTCTATAAAAAATGATGTAATAAAAAGTTTTTATAACAAAACATATTACTTGTGCTTCTTTTTAAACTTCCACAAATGTATTCTTTTGAAACAATTATTCACTTTCTTACCCAAAATCATGTAAGAATATCATGGATATTGAAATAAAACATAGACTAATTCCTAATATAATTCTCCTAGATTGATTTCTCAATATTAAAAATATCTCTATGTTAGAATACGGTTGAGAAAATTCTAAACACGTCTCTTCCTCGGTATTGAAAACCCAGTACTATAATCCATTTTAATATAGATATCTTCTATATATGATAAAAAAATTTAACACAATAATCAGTTCAATATGATGATCATTTGAATATGTTGCAATCTTTTCTCTTCTACTTATAATTCTATTTTGAACCAATATTTCAATAAAAACAATCTAGAAACCCTTCATCTCTCTATAGGTATTTCTTATCTCTACCCCCATTGAACAATACTTCTGTCAAAAATGTATTATGTACTTTTCACATTTATTAGTTAACCCAAAAACAAATTGGCAGGAATATGATACTGTTTCAAACTTAACAAATTTTTCAGAATATGCATGATTCCTTGAATGTTGAGTGCATCTATTAATTCATTAATGCTTCTCAATTTTTCTCATTACTTCTTGATTCTTTTCAATTCTTCTAAAAAATTAATTTACCATATAACATTCATTTCAATAACTGAAAGGATTATGATTTTCCCAAAAATATTCCTTCAATATGATTCATTGTACCAATTGTATACACGAAGGAATAGACAAGTTCACTATTTTTTTCATATCCTACTCTGATTCCATATCCCCCTTCCGATTGACTCATACAATTCCTCCATTATGTTGCTGATCACCAAATGAATGAAAATCTTCCCATTCTGATTTATTCATATTGATAATAGGTTGAATCACTATCAACTGTAATATAATTTATTTCAACCCGATTAATAATAGAATTTGAAAAATAATTAATGTTATACTTTATTTTCTAAACACAATAGTCATTAACTTCATTCTTCAAAGACGTATATCATTTTTATTTTTTTTCTAAATGTAAACCAGTACCATTAGTTTCTCAAATTTTCCAAAAATCAAACCATCCTTAAAGATTCAAGATCCACATTTTGACAAAACGTCCAACCATTTTCATTACAATTTTTCAAAACTACGTCTGATTCAAATTATTATTTTAATATGCCTCATTATTATGAAGACAAATTTAAGTCTATTAGGATAAATGGTTGAGTACACATTTAATCAATATCTATCATTATGTTTTGAACCAGCTTCAATAATATCAAATCCTTTTCCACCAGTCTTAATGAAAACAATTATTTCCTGGATGAATACAATGGTATGTCGAATACGATGGAGCAGTATTCCCATACATAGACTTTATAAACATCAATAATTCACCAACTTGTGCTTGTATCCTGAATTCTTTCATGACATTGAATACATTTGAGACCAGATTCAGCATTGTCTAACATTCAATGTAAATTATTGTACCTTATCATTCCTCTAGAAAAATCATTCTCTCTTAGTTAGTAGGCTTATGATTTACAAGATTATGATTAGACTTAATATGATTAGAAGAAACTATTTCACTCCCCCTTTCATTCATCAAGATTTAATCAAAAGATGTATATATTAATTAATATTTATGAGAACTCCAAGATCATTAAACAATCATAATAATTATATCACATTAATGAAGAATCTAATTCTCTATAGTTACTATTGATCCTTTCATACCAGACACTAGTCAAGTTTGATAATCCTTTACTACTAGCAAGATTCTTCCAAATATGATGGGAGTTTTCAAGCATTGTGTATTTGATTCCTTGGATATGATGCTAAGTTTAATTTTCAAGAAATAGAAAGTGAGGGGATTTTACTTTCTTCATAAACTTCCTTTTTTCCTAAACATCACTGACAGTAGAAAACCACACCTGAATACAATCATCCTTATTAGATTGATCCTAATTGATTCCTTTATGGGACATTGTCCACCATGTGATATAGTCTTGGATGTTATACTGGACTCATTTTTATGGCATGTTATATTATGTTTTCCACATTTCTATGATTTCATACCTTTATGTTCCACTATTATTAATGTTATTATTCATTATGTTTATTCATGTTAAATTTCTTTATGTCACCATGTTATTCCTTCAGACCAGTGTCCTATGTTTTATTCCTATGCTTATTCCCTTATTTGGATTTTTAGATTTTCCATTTAGTTCATGTATTCCCCAGGTTATCATATGTAGATGTAAGAGCTCAATGTTTTTTAGGAGCTCATTACAGAGATTAAAAAATGAATTTTTAGTTTAGTTTTCATGTTTCCAAAATATGTACCTAATTTTACAAAGACTACATAATTTATGATCATTTTTTGTATATGATGGTAAAATATGTTTAAATATATAATAAAACTTGGAAAAGGATAGGGTTGTTATATAACCTTGATAAACCTATCGTGAAATCCATCACAAATCCAAACCCCTTACACCAAGTGATGGATTACTATTTTAGAATTATCGACGGTCACGGGTTATTTCTTTCACTTACTAATCGGTGGAACACCTCCTAAAAAAACTAGGTAAATAAATTTTCATACCCGACCACTAGTGTTGTCAATGTAAATCTAGACACATCTTGGTGAATCCATGATGCACTGCCCAATATGAAGAATGAAGGCCTCATATTAGCTCCTCATCCATATCTTAGGAAACCCATAAATGACCATGGATGCACATAATCTCATCCCCTCTAATGGTCTAACCAAGAATAAGTTCCTCACATAATATATTTTCTCGTATAACTTGGACTTCTGGAACAAATAGATGCCTCATCCTAATACTATCCAGAATAGTAGATATATTATCTTGAATTATAGAAATGTCTTCCCCTAACTGTCATGCACATCCATGTTAATCTCAAAGAACAAATCAATAAGCTTCCACTCACTAATTGCATTATGTTTTCGTGTATCTATGTACTCATTCATAGTGAATCAGCTACCACATTGTCTTCAATAGGCATGTAGGTAAGATCAAAATCAGAAGTCTTAATGTATTTATCCCACCTTAACTACCTCATATACAAATCACTCTACGTAAATATTTACTTAATGATTTTGTGGTCCGTGTACAACAAAAAACACTCACTGAGTATATAATGTATCAAATAGAATAATGTCTGTAAAACTACAACTATCTCAAGACCAGGAATCATGTAATTTATCTTGTGTGGCCTCAAATGATGAGACCCATATTCCATGAATATATATCTCTACATAATAACTACTCCAAGCTTGAGATATGATGTATCACATTACACAGTGTAAAACCATCCAGACTCTAGAAAAATTGGTATTGGTGATAAAGCTCATCTCCTATCAGCTCCAAAAGCTGTCTCATACGAATCTGTCCCTATTTACGTCACATAATTCCTATTCATGTTCATATGTAGTGATACTAAATGTGATAATCATTGTATGAAATGTATGTTATAACCAACCATCCCAAAAAAATATATACGTTAATGAATTTATAGGGATCCTCCTAGTAAATTACAACTCTCACATTCTTTTGGTCAACTGACACTCCAGTATTTGATATTATGTGACCCATGAACTGAATATGATCCATCTAGAGTTGTTACTTTATGAGATTAGAATATGAATGATTCTATCTTAATGCTTTCAAAATGATCTAATTTTTTTCTTGGTCATGTTGACTATGATAATACACTAATATATCTTCCACAAAAACCACCACAAATGAATCCATATATGGATGGAACACTCTTTTCATCAATTCTGTGAAGACTGATGACACATTCATGATACCGAACGACATAACCAAATATTCATATAGACCATAACAGCTACGAAACGTTATGTGAGGTTTTTCTGATGGACTATAACATAGATAATGGTAATTATATTTTAAAACAATCTTTTAGAATACTGTAGATCCTCAGAGCTAGTTTAAGAGATCATCTATCCATGGAAGAGGATGCCAATTCTTAACCATCCTCTAGTTCAGTTTTTGATAATCCACACATATCCTAAGGGTTCAATCATAATTTTTTAAAAAATTATGGTGAACCCCATGATGACATTTTTGTTCAGATGAAACCATTTTCCTTTATATCCTCCAGCTACCTCTTGATCTCCTAAAACTTATTAGTATCCATCATGCGAGGATTAATGGATACCGATGAATAACCTGACACTATGTACACAAAGAAATACACATATCTCGTTAGAGATAATCCTAAAAATTCATTCAATAAAATGTCCCCAAAATGATCAATCATTGGAGGTAAATATATCTGATTTGATCCTTGATCATCTAGATATAAACTCACAATCTGGGATGTCATCCCGCCTAGACCATGATTTTCGTGTCTAGATCAACTCACCTAGAGATACCATTCACCTATGTGAATGAGCTCTATTCCATCTGGTGATATGAAGCTAACCCTGCGGTGATTACAATCAATCATCACATGAAAGGAAAAAAATCAGTCCATCATGATAATTAATTCAAAACCAGTCTTCGTGAAGAAATAGAGGTCCCATATGAAGTGATGTAAAGCTCACGCTTGGGTGATTTCAATCACTAAATCCAATCATGTGATTTGTCTTGACAGACACTTTATAATTCATTTCATTCATTAATCCATTTAAAACCTGATGTCATCCTTATAAGCCCTATGTTAGAATTTAAGTCTCAGTTATGGTGTAATATAAACACACACCCTATAATCCCTTGCACAGTGAACCTCTCAAGAACCCATGTATCTCACAAGGTGCGGTATAAGGTCACAACCACTTGATTCCATCCTTGAAATTCCACTAAGTGATCTCAAGTATCACCCATGGCATAAATGATCAGATTCCCTTGAGATCTTCCTTCCAAATATATAAGGAATCCACGTGTCACTCAACATCTAACAGTCAAATATTCAATGATTCCATCATTTGAAAATAATGTATTAATCTAGCATAAAATTCAATTGCCAAAAGAGTCACTCTAGGACACTCTCATATAAATCCATGTGTTACCCATCGCTAATTTAATTTTAACCAATTCAATATAATTGGTTATTTCCATCTAATAGTATTATTTAACATTTCATGGTCAATACTAAGTAAATATCCTTTTCAACAAACCTCAAAAGTTGACTTAAGTCATTGGGATAAGGTTAGAAGTCTTATCCTTAATTTACTCACACATTTATTTCTTTTAATATAGTATATCATTCTTAATCAATCTATCACATGGAATAAAATCTATTCAAATCACATGTCCACTCACATATAAAGATCAATTCAAACTTAAAATTGAAGTTGTGATACAAGTGGAAATGTTCATTATCATTTCAACCCTTTCCATTAGTCAATTCAACTACAATTGATATCACAATTCAATATAAAATTCACATTACCAATTTACATCCCATGAAAATGGGGAACGAGAACAACTCAATGTTTCAAAGTATATATGCCAAAAATGTACCATTTAAATTCACTACATTCCCAAATGGGTGGTTTCATTTAAGGTTCCCAACCTATAATGTTCACAATGGGACACATTAATAAACATTGGCCATACTATTCAATTTTATTCAAGGATCAATATCTAGATTTATGGTGGAACCCAAGATTTGGGAACGTGGCAGAATGATATATATATATATAAACAACATGAATATTATCAAAACTCACAGGACCATCAATAGAAGTTATTTAATGGATAGATTTTCCAGTATCATCTACGGATTCAGCTCAAATCTAGAGAAAATCGAAGAACGGATAAAGAACCAAATTATAGGGAAATTTAGATTTTACCTAAATAGTGAAACATGATAAACATAAGAATGAACAAATATTAAAAGGGAATTGAGACATTACAGATATGTATCCAATGAGATAGAAGGTTCTTCAACTGGACACCAGATGAATGAGGATGATCAAATATAAGAATAGTCCAAAAGGAGGGATCTCAAATGTTTTTCGGGCTGTGTAAGAGGAGAATGAAATAAGTGTTTTCATTATAATTAATTTTAAGGAAAAAATTTCCATTTTACCCAAAAGATCTGGGTCTTAAGGTTTGGACAAACCATGCAAAAATCATGCATAAGAATCTGTATGGTAGGTTAACCTGCATGGTTTACTCGCAAAGTTTGACTAACCACGTGGAAATCATGAAAAACCCCAGTATCTAATCTAAAAATGTGGTCACATGGAAATGCTATCCGAATCATATGCTTTTCTCTAGTAGTGTTGCCCCATCCAGCTCTCTTAACAAGCCTCTCCTATCATTTCAAACCATGATGCCTTCCCTGGATGGTTTTCAGTAACCATGCGATGGGCCATTTCCATCGGAAAATGTAGTTTACGTGTTCTAAACTAGCTTCAAACACCCCTGAAACCTCTATGAACAAAACATGCAATCACATTAGGCGAAATTCAAATATCAAAACTAATAACTGATGGGAAAAAATGATTTTTACCTCAAATAAGAACTAGGATCTTACAATGCATATCATTTATGTTTTTATCGTAAGCTTTGTGCCCTTAGTCATGATGCTTTCATCTTTAGAGATATGAGCATTATTTTGGATTCTATTAGAAGCATTTTTTAAAAAAGATTTTCAATGATTTTTTTCATATAAATCATCAATTCATTATCAACATCAAACCATTGATCCTTATTTAGATGCCTCTCTTCGAAGATGAATCTTAGATTGATCTTTTTTTTGTTCTAATCCTTTAGAGTCAAATTTTTTGTACATAGTGAAAAATTGTTATGTAAATAGTAATATGAGCTATGCTCATAAGAGATTTATCCTATGAATTTCATGAAAAATTCATATGATATAATATTTTACCTTATGATACATAGGAAAAATATATTATTAGCCCATTATATTATATGAGGATTCACATATAGGGAATTACTTTTTATGGAATTCATAAAATATCTTAGAAGATGGATTTTTTGAATATCTTATGGAAGGATATCGTTGAAAAATAATCAAGGAACAAAATTAAAAATCATCGACAAATTACTAGTAATTAAAATTGAGAAAACAAATAATTTTTTTTATGAAATAAATAAATAAATAAATAATATGAATTATATTATATCTATATGATTTCCCACTAAAAATAAATAAGAATAAATTAAAATCATTTTACATGGGATGAAACTTAATCTAATCATAAGAAACACTTAAAAAAAGAAAAAAAATATTTCAAAATAAAAAATTATAAACAAATGAAAACAAAAGTTATTAAAATAAAAAGATATTAAATTAAACAAAATTTAAGTTATTTTTCATGAAAAAAATAATTTACATAAAAATAGTGAATGGAATGTATTTTTTTGCACAGCGTTTTCAGTTATTAAATATTTATCAACAAAATAATCATTTAATTTTAAAAATCACAAAATTATTATCCACTGGATGTGGAAAACATGTATCAACATAATTACAAATAAAGTTACTTTTTGATTAATTATTTCTCATCCTCAAGAAATCAATTAGTCAAATTTAGTGCAAAATAATAATTCTCAAAAAATAAAGACTACAGTTCAACAAAGGCTTAATTTATAAAAATACATTCCCCTATGTACCTTCTCATGCTGAAAATGTGATTTTCATCTTTAAATGAAATTATTTTAATTTTATGATAATATAGTATTTTATAAGAAAATATTGAATTTTAAAAAATTTTAGGGAAATTAAAGACAAACAAATTTATAACCAACCAGAATATCAAAACATTTAACTCTAGGTGAAAATAACCAAAAAATAAAACAAAAAATAAAATAGACATATCCAAAACGTTGAATGAAAAAATTAATTCAAATGAATGAATAATTAACCCATCCTTTAGTAAAATAATTAAGTATAAATAAAATAAATTCATCATTAAATCATTTTTGTTATATTATATACTATTTTGATAAAAATCCCTATGATTTTAATTTGAATAAAAAATGGTAGAGACAAAAATAATTATATGAAATAATTCTCAATGTTTACTAAAATCTATTGGTTTTGAGAGATTAGAGAAATTATGTACTCCAAAAAATCCATTTATGAATAGAAATCAACCTCCTCATAGTTTAAAAATAAGAATTAAATTTTAGAAATAAATATCATCCACAGACTATGAAAATTACATATTGGGAAATAGTCATTATTGTTATTTTAGGGGTTTTGATGTGTACAATATAGAAATCAAGCACATAAAATTTAATATCACTCCCACAAAAATAAATCACAAGATTTTCCCTATTGATTATCTTCATAGTGGAAGAATGAATTTATGAAATTCTAACTTAATGTGATTTTGGAAAAAGTAGTTCAAGGAAATGATTAAGGGTCAAAATAAAAGTTCAAACAACATGTTTCCACAAATTAAATTCATTTTCAAAACATATTAAAAAAAATTCATGTTATATCATAGAATAAGGACTAAAAGTTTCATAATGCATCTCATAAAAATAGCATGATTAGATAATAATTCCATAATGTGAAATACTTGAAATTAAATTAAAAAACTCTAAAAATAAACCAAAAGTGAAATGAAAGTAACAAAAAATTAAAATTTATTTAAACATAATTTTTAATGTCCTATATTTTTTTATGAATGACATCCATTAAACCCAAAAAAAATTTAAAGTAAATAAAAAATAATAAAAACAAAATTTAGGGTTTAACATCAGCTATTAGTGTAGAATTAAGTAGATTAATTATATGAAAAGTAAAAACATATTAATTGGACAGATAAAACACTAAAAGTTAAAGCATTGTATCCTTTGTGAAAAATTGGCAATTCAATCTCTTTTAATACATGTTTGTCTCGAATTTTCCTCTTGTTTAGGTACCAACAAGGATAAAACAAATTATCATTTGAAATAAAAATTTCAAATTAAGAGGACAACCCTATGTAGTTGTTGATGATTCTCATTGAAGATCAAAATAAAGAAAACAACTAGGGAAAAAGGATGGGATACAAAATACCCAAAAAAGTAAAATTAATATTTAATTAAAGAGAATAAAAAAATCAAAAATTAATAAATCATAGGTTATCTCCTATGAAATGAAAAAATATATGTATATGGATAAAATTTCATCCTAAAATCTCTAACCGCGATCATTTAGGGGGAATGTTTCAGTGATGAATGTATCTATATTTGTTGTTGGATTAATTTATCATTTTCTCTCAACCCTTAAATAAAACCTACAAAAAGAAAATTATTTTTAATCTATTTTAAAATGAAATAAATAAGGTTTCTATCAAATAAGTCTATAATGTATTGATTTTATATCATAGGGGAAAATTTGATGACAGAAGCCAAGGAAATAAAATAAGATGACCAATAATGTTCTCAAGGTATTTCCCCACATATTGGGATTACAAACACAAAATATTTGGTGAATAACCTATTATAACATGCCCAAAAACACTAAATTATTTGTATAGAAATAACTTTTGGAAAAAAAATAGAAATCTCCCATAAAATGGTATTTATTTAGGATTAAAATATATATTTTCCAGCGTAAAATAATGAATCAAATAAAGTTAGTATTTCAAAATATATATTTAAATAATTTTATATATCAACCACGGATGCATGTAAAAAGTTATTAATAAATAATACCTAATAATATTTAACATGATATTATTTATTAGAAGGAATTACCCCAGATATTTCCCAGCTTTGTAGAATTTTGAACACTCACCTATATGTGGGAAACATTCATATTTAGTGTCATATTAATGAAATGATTCATTTGTGACTCAAACTCTTATTTAGATTTTGTAGAGGGTTTTCTCCCAAACATTTTTTTTCTGATTTTTGACTAAAATCATGAGTTATACTTTCTACATTATATTCATATTCATGTTTTACAGTCCCTTGGTTCATATAAATGATTTTGAAAAGTTTGATATCATGCCTTTATAAAATTGAAGAACACTTTTTATTCCCTTCGCTCAATGATTTTTTATAATTATTTAAAAATGAGAATGGTCACATTGAATGTTTTCAAAAATTAAATAAGTTTTCAATATTTTGGATCATCATCATTTTTCTAGATCTTTGAGGGAAGGTAATGAGTAGGTCCAAATTTTTCAAAATAGGTTGATGTTTCTACTTTTACTCCAAACCATACTTATTCATATAATCTAAAACAAATATCTAATTCATTTTATTTTTATACTTTCAAGAGAATAATTATCCTTTTATCATTGAAGAGCTTCATATGTTGATTTCTAGGATTGGGTTTTCCAATATTTTCAATTTTAATTTCAGGTAGTTATTTATTATCAAACTCTCTAGGCCAAACCCTAAAAGTTTCATGTGTTTTAAGACATGATATGGTGGTAAGATCATTTAACAATTTCCTACGAATAGGTACAATTGTTCTAGGAAAAATTCCCATATCACTTCCACCTAGATTTTTAGAATGTTTATCCATTGGTATCTAAAGATTATAGATCCTTGAGTTATTATCGTCTTTATCAAAATCAAATTGAGATTTTTTGAATAAAATATATACAACATCTATTAAAAAATATGTGAAACCTGCTATTTATAACTTAATGATTTATATGGAAATTAGTTTGGAAAATCTGATTTTTTCTATTGTTAGAATTTAAGGGATGCATTATGTTTAATCACCCCTTGATCATCCCAATTAAAATTTGTAATGTTCCTATGACCGGCGATGTATCAATTTTAAAATAAATTGTTATTCGATAGATTTATGGGCCTGAGATCAATAAATTTTTTACTCTTATTATGATAAAGAGTTAAACAAACATTTGGATACAAGTACCTATCATGATTGATCATTATCTAATGAATAAACTACTATATAAGAAAAGTTTCCAAATAATTATAATGAATTCCAATTTATATGGATCTAAAATCACTATTATGAATGGTTACTTTCCTGGATCATTTTTGTTCATAGTTAAGATATAGTTTATTATATAATTAGTTTAATACCAAATCTATTCTATTTGAAAATCATCACAACATGACCAATAAAAAATATTTTGATGATGAAAAGTGAGAATTTTATTGAATGTGTCCATGAAAATATGTGGATAGAGATGGTGATTCGAAAATTTGATAATAATTTTTCTAATAATTTCCCATTCCACTTTAATGTGCTTGTCTTAATCATGAAAAAATTGTGGTTATATTTATCACCTCAATGGTACTACTTATTGGGTAAACATTCATAATAAAATAATTCAAAATCCAGTCCTAAGTATCAAAAAGATCCAAATCAAAATTATAGTACCTAATTATTGACATATATTGAAAATAGAATAGAAAAAATATAAACCTAATATATTCCTCACTCAACCCATATATAAGTACCTATTTAAACACATGATAAAATTGTTTAATAAACATATGGGAATTTTCACTAGGATGACCATTAATATAATTTAACATGGAATATTTGGATCATTCCATTTCATAATTCCTAGAATTAATGAATATAAGGATACATGAAGGAGTACATGAAATAATTAAAATATGTAAAAACATAATCCTAGGTCCCTCATAATTCTCATTCCTAATTTGAGGTTGAACAATATTTTTATTTTCATTTATATTTTTAGGACATTAATTTTATGAATTTTCAATTTCATGTTTCTTCTTCTTTTTTAGGGATATATTGTGTTTGTTTGTTTTTGTAATCAATAGTTCAAGTATAGTTCCAAAATTTACATATATTTCAGGATTATATTACTTAAAATTTATAAAAAAAAAGAAAATAAAATCATAAATATTTTTAGAAGTAGAATGTTTTTAAAAATATTTTCATATTTTACATAATTTTTTACCTTCTTTTTTAAAAAATATTTCTTTTTTTATTTTTACAATTTTTTTTGTTCGCCACACAATAATTACTATACTGAGGATTTACGAATTTGAATGAACATGAGGTTTTAATGACTGTTGATGTTTTATTTCATTCCCATACTCTCACTGGAACAATGTTGAGATGGGTCGAACCCATGGGTAGGGGGTGAGGTACCTATATATCCTTATTATGACCCTATTATACTATAACGGGGATAAGAGGTGAATAAAAAATAATTGATGAGATTAATATAATATGAATAAAATGTTAATAGTTAGAAAAACATCTAATATAAGTTAATAGTAAGTGGCATTCAAAAACGTATTGTAGAATAACGTAGAGTAACTTTTTGAAAAGTATATGTTTATGAGAAAACATATTCAACATTTTATACAAACTAGTTCACACAATGATTTCAAAACCACTATTTATTATTATAACTAATTTTATATTCATTAACCACCACTTTCAAGATATTTATTTCAACGAGTAATGAAAAATTAGTGATCAAATATCACTTTAAGTGTTAATTATTTTGGAATGAAAAATATTCAATTCCTATTATTATAACCACTCACTCTATTGTTTTTCAATAAAAGGTAATATTATTTCAAAAAATTATTAATTTTATATTCAACTACAATTTAAGAAATTTTCATCAAGTACATATCAAATAAAATGGACAAGAATAATGATTTTTGTCTATGAAGTATGAAATAATGAACATGCAATGAATTAAAAAATTGAAACAAATAGAATCCCTCAAGTTTTATATTATTTTTAATGAATAAAAATAAATAGGAAAAAATGATAAAGTTGATATAAATTTATCATTAATTTCGAATAGAAGAAGAAATTATTATTTATTGAGCTTCGATCCCACTCCCTCATCAATCAGCATCTTAAATTCTTATATAAGTGTAGCTCATAGTCCCTACTCATTCAATTCTCCTCCAGAGTGATAGTCCTAGTTTCTGACTCCTAAAAATTGAATGTGTGTCATCATATTCCCCCCATTACTAGTTATTATTTTATGAAATATTTTTTATTCTTCCTCTTCTCATCAATATATTTTTCCAATCTCAATATTTTTCTCCATCATTGGAATTATACATTCTTGTTAAACTTAATTTTAATCTCCCATTACACTAATAAACATACATAAACCAACTCTACCACCTATATAGTTAATTAACTACCCAATTTCTATCATTATAAATATGACCTAATTGTTCCCTTCAACATAGTATTCTTATAGTTTATCCCTCATTAGTACTCATGATATAATATAAACCATCATGTTATAATAATAATAACATCATTATCAAGTGGTATTATTCATATTATATCTCATGAGAGTAATAAAAAACCCTAAAATATATACTGGCTCGATACATAAACAATAAACTGCCTATTTTTGAGTTCCAGAGACCTAAGGATTATTGAATATGAATTTTTTTAATCATATTTGTCCCTATTGTTTCATAGTTAATCATGTATGGATTGGGATCGAAAACAATCGAAGGTTATCATCATAATAGAGCTCGTGATCCTTTTGATTCATATAAAAGAATAGTCCCCAATTTTCCTCATTGGTAATTTTTTAAACTCAGATCACCTCACATATAGATGACCATGGTTAGAAATGCTCAAACCTAAATCATTAAGGCAGAGTCTGTTTTTTTCCAAGATCTTTCCTATGAGATTTAGATGAACCCCATTATGATTCTCTCACAAGATTCATGTCATCAATCCTAAAAACATCATCTCTGTGGATCTCATCTTCAAATAACCTCAACCACAAATCTGGTACACCTTTGATTTCAACAATATTTCACTTTGGTAAATATATTATCTTTGGTAGAGAACTACATTGGATATATTATCCAATATAGAAATTATCTTAAACCTTTCCCCACATCAATTATATTATGAGTCACTACATAAAAATGTCCTACATAAATAGTTAAAAAATATCATAAGTGCCTTCTCTTTCAAATTATTCTACAAGGAATCACTATATCAATTCACTTATAGGAAAAAAATTATAAATTCAAAAATGTAAAATTATATATGGGACATGTTCATAATTATTATATTAGAGAAGCCCCATATAAAAAATAATAACTTGTAGGATTAAAAAACATCCAGTGAGATTTTTTCTACTGCACATAAATATATCAAACTGTAAATTCACTAAAATTATTTTAAAAGTAATATCAAAATTATACGATAGAACAATATAAAATTCTAGTAATTAATAGACATCAATTAAAAGGAATAAAAAAGTTTCTCCATTAAATATTAAATTAAATAAAAATTCATAACATTAAAGGAATTAATTCTAAAATCCCAGACACATAAAATCACTTCATTAAAATAAATTTCAATTCAACTCATCAAATAAAAGGAATGTTATTTTTCATAAAAATAATTGAAAAATAAAATTAATAACATTAAAAAATTAACCACTATAAATTAAAAGTTTCATGAAAATGGTCATGAAATAATTTTTTCATCACAAAGACACCAATTATCAAATATGTATTAATAAATTCACATTTAAAATAAAAATCAAAAAAATATCATCAAGCGGATGTGTTAAACATTTATCTTTTTAAGGCAACATCACCAGCTCATTATAAAAGTGAACATCACTATTAAGAGGTTATAAAATAATAATTATTACTATATTTTATATCATGGTAGTCTTATCTTGATGCCTTTCATTCAATCACCAAAGAACAAACCAGTTTTGAAGGATATCATAACATTTTTAATTCCCTAACTTGAATATATAATCTATACCAAAGACAAATATTTCACCAAACCTCTTGTGAATTCTATCGAATCACCATAGGATAGTAAAAAGAAATTATATTTAATTAAATCCAATGAGGGAAAAGTTTTATCTTAAGGAAATTTAATATTTGATGCCATAATTTTTACAAAAAATATTTTTTGAAGTGTCTATAATATGGAAAAAACCATTACATGTAGTTTAAAAAAGAACTCCGAAAATATTATTAGGGGAACAAATGTGGCCTCCCCCTATTTTTTATAGGGTAGTATAAAAAACAGAATGAAACATAAAGTTAACATCCCACACATTACATATACATGATATATTACATATACCAAAATAACATTGAAAACATGATATAAAATGGATCAAAATAGTCGTATATGTAATTTATAAGAATTTTATTATAAATAAAGTAATGATAAAAAAGGCATAAATGGATCATTCAAAATAAATTAAAAGAAAGGAAATCAATATGAACCTATTATCCATAATTTTTGAAAAAAATTAAATTATAACATTTACAATAAGAAACAACTGGTATCGCCTAACATCTAATCTTTTATATTTCCACTAAGATACATCACCGATAAAGAGATACTTTTTCTATGTACCTATAAAATAATATTCAATGTCTAAATTAACATGCATAAAATGAATATAGTGAATGAGCATAATATTCTATGATATCCCTAAGAGACTCCCATGGTGTCCCATATGATGAAATATAAGATTATTTATGAGTTTTAGAGAAATAGGCCATGAAATAATCAAAATATGTACCATCTTATTTTTTAAGAAAGAAACTCTATGTTCAATAGCATAAATGATATGCCACATCATTCTTAAACGAACAACTAAAAATCATTATATAAATATTACCGTTGTAACCTAGCTATTGGAATAGTGTGAATGAATAATATCAACTGAATTATGAAAATATAGTTTACCCATGTTTAAATAATCATTCCTTGGTTACCAAATATATTACAAATGGAAATAAAAACCGATTGAATATAAATGATGTTTTTTTGTAACACCCCGAGATTTTATGAAAAATAATCTTTTAAATTCATTAATGTCTTGTGTTTTATGCTACACCAATATTACCTTGTGCTATATGCAACACCGTATTAGCTTGCTGTATACGCAAAACTATTCTTGGATCATGTTACACAAAATTTTGATAATAGGTATTCTACACAAAATTGAGTATATATATATATATTCAATGTATAAATGTAATATGGTTGGATTATGTTATAAGAAACAACGAAGGATTCTTGCATAGCACGCAACCCTTACTTGGCTTGCATTACACGCAATCGCGACCTTCCTCGATAGCGTGTGTTGTACGCAATACCAGGTTTTACTAAACAAAGAAATATTATTATAATATTATTATGAACTAGCCATCATGAATAGTATTAACTAATTTTTGAATCTTATAACATCATTATTCGTCTTACACATTTTCTAAAACATGGTATAAGAACCAAAAAAAAATTCGGGTAAAATATGTATTTTTAAAAAAATGCAGTTTTGCCACCTTTTGATGGCGCACCCACTTTTAATCTAGTTTTGACATGTTAATAAGTTAAATTTGAAAAAATAAAATTCTACTTTGGAATCATGAAATAAAAATTTACTTTGGATAAATTTTTCATATTATTCTGGAAACTTTCATATTTTGATGAATAGTAAAAACACGCTATATTTTAATTAAAAACAACTTTTTTCATCGCAATAATTTATATTGATAAATTATAATATTTAATGGTTGTAAAGTATAAATAGAATATATTTTTACCATTTAATATAATGTATGTCATTAGCATTGATTCTACCTTGAATTCGTAGGATAAATCAATTCAATCTTTTGTAATGTTTTAAAGAAAACCCCGTTTTCTTTCGACAACGGGATTAATTTTATTTTATTTCTGCAACTTTTGTGTATTGAATTTGTAAAAATGGATTCCATATTTGGAATCAGTGGATCCAAATTATGTTAATAAGCTACTTTTTATTTTTTGGAATTATGAATAGTAACTATGGTAAATTTTATTTACCATAGTTAAAGGTAAATCGGGTAATTAAGGGTAAATATAATATTATAAAATTACCCTAACACATGTCAAAATCCTATTGGATGACTAAAAGGCGACCCATATCACCTAAGGGTCGGATTATATTCATTTAATGGTCTTTTTTCCATGAAAATAATTTAATTATTATTAAAACCAAAGAATGTGACAACATGTCACTTTCTTAAATAGTATAAGTATAATAATTTTAATCTAGTGATAAAATTCATGAAACTTCGAACATGAATAGTATTAGGAAATATAATAAAATTATCTAAATCATAGGAATTTATTTATAATTTTTAGGGATTAAATAATTATCATTTATTATGACACAAAGATGATGCAGTAATTGTCTTATTAATGAAATATTGACATAATTGATGTTATAAATAAACAAATAAAAGTAATTTAAGACTTTTTATGAATTAAACTAATTTTAAATGTTAATATGACATGTTAGTATTGATTTAATTAACTTTGTTCGAACTAATAAATCTGTTATGAGTTTCACAAAAATCAATTACTAAATAGTGTCAAAATTGAAATAAAATAGTTTTTAAAACAAATATTATTTTATTAATTGTTATTTTATTTCTAAAAATATAAGGATCATACAAATGACTTAGATAAGGTTATATATATTAATAATAAACAACTTGGGGTTCGTTTGGATTGATAAAGTATGTTTATTAACCTTATAGTGTAAGAAAACAAGAAGACACGGTAAAAGTAAAATTATCTAACTTAAAGTTAAATATAAATGATAAGTTTAAAATAGGAACCTAAACTTGTATAAATTCTATTGGATGAGAGGATTTCGAACCGTCCCCACATTAGATTTCAAATAAATCAATTTGGAGCTACTTAAAATCGAATTTGTCTTTATAATAAAATAATATTTTTAGTTATTCCAATGGTGCCCCTCTCCTCCCTTATAAAAGGGCACCCCCTCCCTCTCTTCCTCACACCAATTTGAGCCTTCATGCTCGGCCAACCTCTGCCGAATTCTCTTCTCCACCTCCTTAGAAACATCCTAGAGGTTCTAGTCTTCCTCAAAGACCAATTATAGTTCCCTAAGAGGAGGTCTCAAAGAGGCCCTTCAAAGAAGAGGTAATTTCCGTTACCGATTCTTTCATCTTTATTTATTCTTCCACTTTTTCTTCATTAGTTGTTTCATTATGAAGTAATATCATAAGTATCACTAATATATTGATATGTTATTATAAGTATGAAAATACCATATTTCACCATCTATCCATCCTACGGAAAAAGAACTCATCGCGCGTGCGTACGTACGGAATATCGTCTCCACGCCGTGGTGTAGTCTATTTTCCACCACCACCTTACATGGATGGGAATAATGGTGTAAATAATGACTATATATGACTATTATAAAGTGATATTGATTCTGAAATAGTATACTTACACTCCAATACAATTCCATGATCATAGGAATGATATCATCACTCGTGTGTACGTACGGAATACCATCTCCACGATATGATGCGACTCGTTCTACATGATCTTCATTGCATAATGATTATATAAATGAATTGAATGAATGAATATAATATATATTACACTAATAAAATTCTATAAATGAGGTATCTATAACCTAAAGAGAAGAATAAGAATTTATTCGACAAAAGACGCATAAGAACAAAAAGTAATAAACTCCCGAATAACAGGTAGTAATGAAATATTACTAATAAGAAGCTAAGAATATGACCATATATGATATCATAACAACAAGTATGATTCTGGAATAAGTCAATAACATTATTTAAATCATTATACAGGAGGTTCAGACACTTACGAAGCAAATCAGACCTAAGGTAAGGGAAAATATCACAATCTCGTTTTATCCGAGATTGTTTATATGTTGGTATTTACTATGGTGTATTTTATCATCCACATCCATGTTTCCTAAATATTTAATATTGTTTTCACCCACCTACAATTGTTTAAATCCAATTTTACACTTCGGTGAGTTTTTTGTAAAATATATGAAAGGAATCTTTTGTCGTTTTTCGTACGATGTACTTTTTTGACTTTTCTGTCAAAAGTACGAGAAAAATGTTTTTTTTAACTTATACGGCATGAATGGATTTTTAAAACATTATTTCCAAGAAGAATCCTTTACATGTTTCATGATTATTTTTAATCAACTTCTTTTAGTTTAAAATTGTATGACATGTCAAGAATGTAAAAATGTTTTAGAAAGGATATTTTCCTCAAGAACGGAGTTCAAGTGTTTTATCAAAATTATTTTCCATCTAAGATAATATAGGGTTATATTTCTATCCTTATTATTAAATCGATTTGAATATGTTGTGATGGAAATATTTTTATGAATTCCATTATCTTATATGAATTGTTTTATGATGTCATGCTGTTTAAGAATCCCATTTTTATTACATGGGTTATGTAATGATGTATGAATTATGATTTTGGTGCACACATAAGAATGGTATCATTATGAGATGGGTGGGACCTATATCTCCCTCCAATGAATTGGGTAAAGATTTTCTATCTCATGATATAGACATGGCTGGAATGGTAGGTTATACCGGTTCAGTGAAACAGGACTGAAACGAGGTGTGAACTCGGTTCAGAAAGGGACTTTGTCCACTAAGATAGACTTGGCAATGAGTCTTGACTAATAAAAAATGATTCTCTATGATTATGTCTGTATGCCACAAAGTTTCATGTTTTAAGTTATGATTATTTGGATTTCATTTCACTACTATGATTTATCCCATGTTATGAAATTATGCTCTTTTTTGCAGGTTAAGATTTCCAAAATGTTATGAATATGATGTGATTGATATTTCTTTTGTCTACCCTTAATGAGCATTTGAGCTCACCCTTTTATGTTTTCTTTTCCCCAGGATATAAAGAAAGGTTTCAGGTAAAAAAAGGAAAGATCTTTATGGGAGATGTTGAAGATCTTTCACCATGATTAGAAGATTATATTCTGAGTTTCCAAAGACACTAAACTATTACGGTCCTTGTGTGTGTGTTTTTGTTATGTACTACGTATTCTGAAAAAGTAATGTAATTTCTATGTACGTCAAGATACAGGTCTCTAGATTTGGTATCAGAGGAAAGATTTTGTTATCATTTGGAAACTAGGATGCGAAAACGTTAGTGAGATCCCTAGAGATATTTCTAAGGTATGTCTAGGGATGTCCCTAAGGATAAGTATACTTATAAGATACAGTCCTTGAACTACGGTAACAATCATAGAATTTAACCTAATATGTTAGATATTGAGGATACTCCCCCTTTACTATGTTGTTTTCCCTTGCATGATTTTTTCCTCTCACACTATTCTTTTTGGGTTTTAGAAAATGGCTGGAAATAGGAAGATTCACGATACTGGAGGATATGACGGACAATGGAATGATATTCTTCTTGAGAAACCAAATGAAACGGTATTTGGAAGTCCAAACATCATTATTATGCCGAATCAGCAATCTCATAATATGATCAATAAACTCAAATTTGGTAAGTTTCATGACTCGACTAATAAGAGAAAGATGGAGTTTCATGATGATCAAAGAGGAAAGAAAGTTCAATTTTCCCTATGTAAATCATGTGGGAAGAGGCATCAAGGAGAATGTTTCAAAGGAACTGGAAGATGCTTTGGGTGTGGAAAAGAAGGACACAAAGCCAGTAAGTACAAAGGAAAAGGTTCAGTTAACACCATGGATGAGGATAATGGTATTGCTACGACATCAACAATGGTTAAATATTTTAAATGTGGAATGTACGGGCATTATGAAAACCAATGCCCTAAGGGAAAGTCTCATGAAGAGAATCAGTATGGATGTATGGGTAGTATTTATGTTGATGATGATGAAGAGACTACAAATTATATGTGAGATGAAAGAAGTGTTGAAGCTCCGTCAGTTGTTTTAGAAGGTAGTGGAATTCTTGTATGTTTATCGAGAGTAATGTTGTATAGTTAATGGTACTATGGAATAAAGAATCATCTAAATATTGTTACACTATTGTTTTTCCTAAATGTATTTTAAAGTATATGTTGAATGGTACCAGTAACCATGGAAGGTTATTCAGATATTTTTGTAAAGTAGATAATATGTGAATAATGAAGGAATAAGAAGATAATGAGATGTTTGATTGTATTCATGAGCTCATGATTGATATAAGGACTAAGTGATATCATAGTTTGAGTATATAGAATTTTGAGGATTTTGGTATGTGGAAAGAGTTAAATTTTGACCCCACTCATGTTTTCACTAAGACTCAATGGGTATTCATTTTTCAAGAGAATACATGATTAAGGTATTCACATGATTGGAATGTGACCGACAAGATATATGGGGGATAAATGATGGTATTCACATGCTTGGTTGATGACATTTCAAGTAATCATTTCATTATACTATGAGCATGGACTGCAGTATTTTAGATAATCCTAAAGATTGGAATGGATTGTGTTGGACATAAGTTAGTTCGATATTATTGACGGGATGTTATAGTAATGTAGTTTCTGAAAAAGGGCAACCTGCAGGATGGGCGACAACCCATTGCGTCAGACAAGGCTGTGGGAATCAAACCCACAAACAAAGTGCGACTGACCTTTATCGCCTACCACTGGACTGCATGAAGTCCCTATTTAGTACAAACTAGTTTTATTATATTAAGTAGTATGATATATGAAGTATAAGTCCATTTTAGGAACCATATATGATTAATCTCACTATAGATGGATTTATGTATTTTTTGAGACAGATGGAATGACCCATCATTCTATCACATGATCTGCTAACACATCACGAATGACAAATTCAACTTCATTTCTTTAAGAGATGAAGTGGAAATTGTCCAAAGAACGACCAATGGTGAGACTGTACCAAAATCAAGAAAGTATTTCTTCTAATTCCAATTACATCAACTTTAGGGAAATGATCTTGAAAACCAAAAATGTTGTCCTAGTGCTCTTATATCTGATGAATCAGATGGTACTTTAGATCATCATAAATCAATATCTTTGTGATTGTTGGATTTTTCATAGTGATGTTCTCTACCACTCTCCATCAGAACTTGATGGTTAGATTTTTCTTCCATATCCATATTTTCACCTATGTTCTCATATGTCGAAACCCAATGATGAGTTAATTTGGGTAACCGTTACATTTCATACTTTAGTTTTTAAAGCCATGTTTTGGTATTCCTTTTTACGATGTGGGTTTCTATTAAACAAACTTTCGAGTAGTAAACCATTTATAACCCCGATGAATTTCGAGGGAGAAATTCATTTTAAGGGGGGGTAGAATGTAACTCCCCGAGATTTTATGAAAAAATATTCTTTTAATTTTGTGTTTTATGCTACACCAATATTACCTTGCGCTATACGCAACACCGTATTAGCTTGCAGTATACGCAACACTATTCTTGGATCGTGTTACACACAATTTTGATAATAGGTATTCTACGCAACATTGAGTATATATATATATATATTCAATGTACAAATGAAATATGGTTGGATTATGTTATACGAAACAACGAAGGATTCTTGCACAGCACGCAACCCTGACTTGGCTTTCATTACACGCAATCGCGACCTTCCTCGATAGAGTGTGTTGTATGCAATACCGGGTTTTACTAAACAACGATATATTATTATAATATTATTATGAACTTTCCGTTATGAATATTATTAACTAACATTTGAATCTTATAACATTATTATTCATCTTACACATTTTCTAAAACATGGTATAAGAACAAAATAAAATTTTCGGGTAAAATAAGTATTTTAAAAAAAATGCTGTTTTGCCGCCTTTTGATGACGCACCCACTTTAAATCCAGTTTTTGACATGTTTATAAGTTCAATTTGACAAAATAAAATTCTTCTTTGGAATCATGAAATAAAAATTTACTTTGGATAAAATTTTCATATTATTCTGGTAACTTTCATATTTTGATGAATAGTAAAAACACGCTATATTTTAATTAAAAACAACTTTTTTCATCGCAATAATTTATATGGTTAAATTATAATATTGAATGGTTTTAAAGTATAAATAGAATATATTTTTACCATTTAATATATTGTATTTCATTAGCATTTATTCTACCTTGAATTCGTAGGATAAATCAATTCAATCTTTTGCAATGTTTTAAAGAAAAACCCGTTTTCTTTCTAAAACAGGATTAATATTATTTAATTTCTGCAACTTTTGTGTATTGAATTTGAAAAAATGGATTCAATATTTTGAATCAGTGGATCCAAATTATGTTAATAAGATACTTTTTATTTTTGAGAATTATGAATAGTAACTATGGTAAATTTTATTTACCATAGTTAAAGGTAAATCGGGTAATTAAGGGTAAATATAATATTATAAAATTACCCTAACACATGTAAAAATCCAATTGGAGGACTACAATTAGACCCATATCACCTAAGGGTCTGATTAGATTCATTTAATGGAATTTTTTCCATGAAAATAATTAAATTATTATTAAAACCAAAGAATGTGACAACATGTCACTTTCTTAAATCTCATAAGTATAATAATTTTAATTTAGTGATAAACTTCATGAAACTTCTAACATGAATAGTATAGTGAAATATAATACTATTATCTACATCATAGGAATTTATTTAGAATTTTTAGGGATTAAATAATTATCATTTATTATGACACAAAGATGATGCAGTAATTGTCTTATTAATGAAATATTGACATAATTGATGTTATAAATACCCAAATGATTATAATTTAAGACTTTTTATGAATTAAAATAATTTTATATGATAATATGACATGTTATTATTGATTTAATTAACTTTTTTCGAACTAATCAATCTGTTATGAGTTTCACAAAAATCAATTACTAAATAGTGTCAACATTGACATAAAATTGTTTTTTTAAAAAAATATTATATTATTAATTGTTATTTTATTCCTAAAAATATAAGGATCGGCCAAATGACTTAGTTAAGGTTATATATATTAATAATAAAAAACTTCGGGTTCGTTTGGCTTGATATAGTATGTTTATTAACCTTATAGTGTAAGAAAACAAGAAGACACGGTAAAAGTAAAATTATCTAACTTAAAGTTAAATATAAATGATAAGGTTAAAATAGGAACCTAAACTTGTCTAAATTCTATTTGATGAGATTATTTCGTCCCATCCCTGCCATAGCTTCAAAATAAATCAATTTGGAGCTATTTAAAACCGAATTTGGCTTTATAATAAAATAATATTTTTTGTTATTCCAAAGGTGCCTCTCTCCTCCCTTATAAAAGGGCACCCCCTCCCTGTCTTCTTCACACCACATTGAGCCTTCATGCTCGGCCAAACTCTGCCAAAATCTCTTATCCCCTTCCCTAGAAACATCCTATAGGTTCTGGTCTTCCTCAAAGACCAATTTTAGTGCCCTAAGAGGATGTCTTAAAGAGGCGCTTCAAAGAAGAGGTAATTTCTGTTACCGATTCTTTCATCTTTATTTCTTCTTCCACTTCTTCTTATATAGTTGATTCATTATGAAGTAATAACATCAGTATCACTAATATAATGATATTTTATTATTATTATGAAACAACCCTATTTCACCATCTATCCATCCTACGGAAAAAAAATCACCGCGCGTGCGTACGTACGGAATACCGTCTCCACGCCGTGGTGTAATCTATTTTCCACCACCACCTTACTTTGATGGGTATAATGGTGTAAATAATGACTATATATGACTATTATAAAGTTATATTGATTCTGAAATAGTATAAATACACTCCAATACAATTCCACGATCATAGGAATGATATCATCACTCGTGCGTACGTATGGAATACCGTCTCCACGATGTGATGCGACTCGTTCTACGTGATCTTCATTGCATAATGATTATATAAATTAATTGAATGAATGAATATGATATATATTACACTACTACCATTCTGGAAATGAGTTATCTATTACCTAAAGAGAAGAATACGAATTTATTCGACAAAACACGCATAAGAACAAAAAGTAATAAACACCCGAATAACAAGTAGTAATGAAATATTACTAATAAGAAGCTAATAATATGACCATATATGATATCATAACAATAAGTACGATTATGTAATAAGTCAATAACATTATTTAAATCATTATAAATGAGGTTCAGACACTTACAAAGCAAATCGGACCTATGGTAAGGGAAAATATCACAATCTCATTTTATCCGAGATTGATTATATGTTGGTATTTACTGGGGTGTATTTTATCATCCACATCCATGTTTACTCAATATGTAATATTGTTTCCAACCACCTACAATTTTTTAAATCCAATTTTACACTTCGGTGAGTTTTTTGTAAGATATATGAAAGGAATCTTTTGTCATTTTTCGTATGAGGTACTTTTTGACTTTTTTGACAAAAGTACGAGAAGAATGTTTTTTTAACATATAAGGCATGAATTTATTTTTAAAACATTATTTACAAGAATCTTCCTTTACATGTTTCAAGTTTATTTTTAATCAACTTCTTTTAGTTTATAATTGTATGATATGTTAAGAAAGGAAAAATGTTTTAGAAAGGATATTTTCCTCATGAACGGAGTTCAAGTGTTTTATCAAAATTATTTTCCATCAAAGATAACATAGGGTTCTGTTTCTATCCCTATTATTACATTGATTAGATTATGTTGTGATGGAAATATTTTTATGAATTCCTTTATCTTATATGAATTGTTTTATGATGTCATGCTATTTAAGAATCCCATTTTTATTACAGGGGTTATTCAATGATGTATGATTTATGATTTTGTTTCACACATAAGAATGGTATCATTATGAGATGGGTGGGACCTATATCTCCCTTCAATGCATTGGGTAATTATTTTATATCTCATGAGATAGACATGGCTGGAACGGTAGGTTATACCAGTTCAGTGAAACAGGACTGAAACGAGGAGTGAACTCGGTTCAGAAAGGGACATTGTCCACTAAGATAGTCTTGGCAATGAGTCTTGACTAATAAGAAATGATTCTCTATGATTATGTGTGTATACCACAAAGTTTCATGTTTTAATTTATGATTATTTGGATTTCATTTCACTACTATGATTTATCTCATGTTATTAAATTATGCTCCCTTTTGCAGGTTAAGATTTCCAAAATGTTATGAATATGATGTGATTGATATTTCTTTTGTTTACCCTTACTGAGCATTTGAGATCACCCTTTTATGTTTTCTTTTCCCCAGGATATAAAGAAAGGTTTTAGGTAAAAAAAAGAAATATCTTTATGGGAGATGTTGAAGATCTTTTACCACGATTAGAAGATTATATTCCGAGTTTCCAAAGACACTAAACTATTACGGTCATTGTGTGTGTGTTTTTGTTATGTACTAAGTATTCGGAAAAAGTAATGTAATTTCTATGTACGTCAAGATATGGGTCTCTACAGTTTTTATGAATGCATATTTTAAAAGAGAATAATTGTGTTTATAAAAACATATCACCCTTTATGGATTTTTATTTAATGAAAAATATATTTTATATATTAAATTAAATGTTTTAAATTCATTTTATATTTTTTATAGATAGGATATAAGAACAAAATTAATTTTTTTGGATAAAAGAAGTATTTTTCAAGAGATGCAGTTTTACATTAATTTGATGGCGAACTATTTTTAAATCTGGTATTTGTAACTTTTATATGTTCTATGTGACAAAATATAATTCTTTTATATAATAAGGAAATCAAAATTTACATTGGTAAATTTTATAGTGATTTTATGATAAAGTTCATTTTCAATTAATAGTTAAAATACTGCATTTTAATTCAAAACTACTAGGTCATCTAATTTTATTATACATATAGAATGTAATTTTAATTGGTTATATAGTTTAATTATAATATTTTTTTATCATTTAGTCAAATTTTGGTCATTATATGTAATTTATATTTTTAAATTTGACATAAATACATTTTATTCTTTTGATAGTTTTATCTTCTTAAAAACCCACTTTTTTTGGTTTTGACAATGAGAATTAATATTAAACTTATTTCTAAAAATTCAATGATTTGAATTTTGAAAAATGGATTCCATATTTTTAATCAGTAGGTCCAAATTGGTTAAATAGGCACCATTTATTTTTGTACATTACGAATAGTTAATTCAGTAATTATTTTTATTTACCACATTGAATGGGTAAATCTGTTAAATAAGGGTAAAAAATAATATTATAAAAAATTTAAACTACACTAAAACACATCATAATCTTACTGGATTGTAAATTAACAACAATGGGATTATTAGTACGATTTTAGGACCCCATGGATCCACTTGGGATGGATAATGAATTGTTATAATAATTAATATAATGTAATGAGAAAAATAATCTAAACATGTATCTTCTTACTAAAAAATTTTCATCTGGGGTAATATAAGTTATATATTATTATATCAATATTAATTTGAAAGATAAAATTATTTCATACATATTTATATTTTATTTAAATTTTTTATACCTTAAATAAATAAATTTAATTCTGACACAATGATGATGCAGGGTTTTCTTAATTAATAAAGGATTTAAATCAATGATGTTATAAATGTTAAAATAAATATTTTTTAACATAATTAATAACATCAAATAATTATCTAGGTTAATATGGAATTTTATGATTGATTCAATGTTTTTTTATGGAATAAAGCTTTAATTAATTAGTAAAAAAATCAAGAATGAATTTTGTCTAAAATTAACATAATTATTAACCTAAAAAATATAAAATTGTTTATTAAATGATATTAAATTACTGAAAAATATAGCATTCTTCAAAATGGTTAAGATTAATCCAAATAGGTGAAAAATTATTTTTTTGGGACGTTTGAAATGATATGATAATTACATTAAACCACAATATGTAAATAACATTGTATCACTTTAGGATTTAAAAGTATGAAATAAGGGTTAACCCAAAATGATAAGGATAAAAAAATGATAAAAAATGTCTATTTTTTTATTATGGGTATTCAAAAAAATCATCTTATCTTTGAATTAAATGTGTTTTGGACTATTTAAATTGGAATTTAATTTATAATAAATTAATATTCAAGACATTCCTAAAGTTCCCCTCACCTTTTCTATAGAAGGGAACATATTATTATATTTATCTCACACTTCCAATTTTTTTTAGATCGGATAAAATCAATCCAATACTCTTCCTAGAATCCGTCCCTTCCTCCCAGAAGCCTTACCTTGCACCTACATCAATTCTAGAATGATGTTTGGCTCAAATAAAATGAAGTTACCCGATTTTGAGGTAACGTCTTCTCTCAGGTTCCTTTTCTTTATTTTACTTATCCACTCACTCTTCTCTTCTTATTATTTTATTACATAAAAAAAATAGTATCATAAATATACAAGGATGTTTTTATTAGAATCATTCTAAATACACTCACACATACATCAATCTAATGGATACGAACATACTATTTCTGTGTATGGTGAACAACTTCCTCATGAAAAAAATGATTGTTTAATTTTCCACTACCACATCTCATGGTTGCAATTATGACGGAATTGTTTTTATATATGTAATATAAAATAAAAAATATTATCTCTATTCTTCTATAAATTTTGTTTACATGATACCTTTATGCTTTCCAAAATGTGTAAATATGAAAATTTCATTTGAGGAAGTGTGGACTACCACCCCCTCAGAGTGATGTGAATCATTCATTCGATACATGGAACATATAAAGGATGTAATTACTAATCTTAGGTAACATATATAACATAGATATTATAATTTAATTTTAACAATCCTATGTATCATTTAGTTTTCATTCCTTTAATATTACAATGAAATGAACGTAGCGTTCATGTGTACATACGACCTTCCGTCTCCATTAACGGTGGATTTAATTTATAATATAAAAATATTATGGAAATTATAAATTCATATATACTAGATACATATTATATTTAAATCATTAATAATATTATAGAGATTATTTACATTTGACCAAACATACAATTTTAATTAAAACATGTTCATTTTCAACTCAAGTATTGCATGTCCACAAAAACGACCGATATGAACATAAATAATTATGTAATTTTAATAACATTATAATAATTAATTTAAAATGAATAATAAAATTGAAAATGGTTCTTAATAAAGTAGAAATTAACCTATGTTTATTATTCTGGAAGATAAAGAATGAACTAGGCAAGTTGGACTCAAGCTAAGGGAACTTCTTAACCCAATTTTCATTCATTGGGATGATATTCTACTTTTTCACTATGCCATGCTATGATTATGTGAGAAATTAATTTTGATATCTTATAATGTATTTATACTTTCCTTCTAGGGATTTATATTGAATATATATAATTGATCTATTTGGATGAAAAAAGATCTTTTTAAGGTAAATCTTATCTCTATCCCTATTCATTGAGTTAAATATTCATGTCATTGGTTTTGTTTTTGCATAAATATGTGTGAATGACCTCTGATGGTTTCATAATGAATACCCACTTATATTGTGTTTATTTATATTTTTCACATGTAATTATGTCATTTATTTATCCTTAATCTAATGATATGATCCTCATAAGATATTTTGTCTCAATTTATATTCCTTTATGATTTATTTGTTGTTATGCACCAATTCCCTTTTATATGGGGTATATATTTTCATTATACATATTATATCATGAATCACCTTACTCTCATGATATTATAATTTTTTAATGTTATAATTTAATTTTATTTATTCAAGTATATTCTCAAGTGTTAAGGTACACTTTATCTAAAACATTATTTTATATGTTTTAAAGAATTAATCTTCTAAATCATTACCATTCATGTCTATTTTTCAATATGATTTTAAGGACTTATTTATATGGACAATAATGTTTTAAGTGTAAATTCCTTTCAAAATATTCAAAGTGGTTTGGTACACTGTGATTGAAATGCCTCTTTATTAAATGTTTTAAATGGTTTTGGAAATGGATTGAATATTTCAATATCTTGAATTGATTCCTTCTGATTGATGAGTGAAATATTGAAAATTTCAATCATTTATGTGTTATGATTGCATCATGGTAAGTGGAAATTTTATGGGTTGTTACATGATAAAAAAAATATAGGTGGTTATATGATAAACCTAGGGCTAGTGAGCATGTGATAGCTCTCCAATGCATTGGGTAATGCGATGGAGGTAAAAGATAAAGTTTCTCTTAATAGCTTTAGAGAATATACTGTGCTGAGTATTCCAAATGTAACGATGATGGTTACTCCTTATGTATCTATGAAAGGTAAAATTTTAGTATGATATGGATTCCATAAGTTACCATTCTTTTTTATGAATCTATGAAGTTTGTAGGAATATTACTATTAAATTATGTAACTTATGTATTTTATGTTTTATGGGTGAAAAGTATGATTTTGTGGAAATGTTATGAAGTGTTAAATATTCATGGACTAATTGATTTATTCAATATTTATTATTCTTTAATGATATTTTTATACTCATCCCAAATTTTTGATATGTTTTTCATATGGTATAAGGAATGATAAGAGAAAGGAAGATTTCCTGAAGATCTTTATCAAGAAAATAATTCTTGTTTTATTTATGGAGTTTTAATATGGTGGAAAAATTGGATAGAGTAGAAGTGTATAATTTGTAATCTTTGAGACATAATATAATAGTTACGGCATAATTCTATAAATCTATAAACCTAAAAATATATTAAAAGTGAATTAATGTCAAATTATAAATTTAACTCAATATTAAGTAATGTGTAAGGTTGGGGCCATATAGATGGTATACGAGGAATTGGTTAGACAACATTGGAGATATGGATGTTTTCTTAAGGGTTAGTGATATGATCATGGATTTATGATTTTATGGTATATTATAAGTTCAATGACTTATAAACTACTTTTTGGGCTTATGTTATTTCAATGTGATTAACGGTACATTTGGATACGTTCACCTTTGAGGAAATTATGGGTTATTAGTTTTTTCTATGAAAAAATTGGAGTATGAAATAACCATTGTGGTTAAAAAAATGTTATGGTTATTTTGATTATTTTAATTCTTTTTGTTAATGTTATTAGAAGTATATTGTTTTTGAAAAAAAACACACAGACCGTTTGAAGACCCGTCGAGTCAGACATAGCTGTGTGAATGGAACCCACAACTAATGTGAGACTGGGATTTATCACCTAGCACTGTACTACATGAATTCCTTGGTCAGTACGACTTATTATTTACATTTAAATAAATTTATGGAGGAAGAATAATATGATTTTGGGAACTTATTATTTATCAAATGGATATCCTTATTATAGGAAAATGATTTTGAGATTATGTTATAAATATAATTTTGAAAGGCATTCACTCATTTGGGAACACTGTATACCCATTAAAAATAGAATAATATGGGATTTCATTTGAGGAGGAAAAATTGAATTTTATTTGGGTAGAATCTATTATTTTATTGTGGAAATATTTTGATTTGGGTTATTTTTGTAAATGATTAACCTAACTTGGAGAACATGTGATTATGTTAATAACTTTTTTGTATGAAAATTTAAGAGTAGACTATGTTAATTGGGGATAAATGTTAAAATTTATCTTTGAAAACTACGTGGTCAAATACTTTTTTGTTTTGGGTTTCATTATTAGTTGGATTATTTTGATGAATTTTAAGGACTTTGGTTTGTTGAATGGTCAATGTAGAACTTGGGTGTTATTGTTAAATTTTAGGGATGAAAAGTAGTCCTTATAATTATAAAGGATTATTATTTTGTAGGGATTATATGATCTTTTTATATCTATTTTAGTTTTGGGTTAATTTCTTACCACTCAGTAAATATATTGATAATCTTTTTTGGATTATGATATTTTCTATAAGTTTATCCTAGCACATATAGTGTTTCCAATTCATATGTAATACTCATCATTTTGATAAAATATGAGTTTGTGCTAGATATTTATTAAAAGATGAAACTATACTTGACAAGTAAGTATGTTTCTGTAGAGACCAAAATCTTGGCGTACATGGACATTACATTAATTTTGTAGAATACTTAATACATAACAAAAACAGACACCAAAGGACCATAATAGTTTAGTGTCTTTGGGAACTTGGAACATAATCTTCTAATCTTGGTGAAAGATCCTCAACATCTCCCATAAAGATCTTCCCCCTTTTCTTTACCTAAAACCTTTCCTTATATCCTGGGGAAAAGAAAACATAAAAAGGGTGAGCCCAAATTCTCAGTAAGGGAAAACATAGTGAACATAAAAAAATCCATAAACATTTTAAAGCAAAAACTTGAACATGAAATTTAAACAGCAAAATATTGAGCAAGGACATAAATCGTGGAATTACATAAGGAATATATCATAATGGAACATCAACCATGATAAAATATAATTGGAATAAAACATGTAATTGTGGAAACCATTCAACACATGTTATGATTTCCATAGTAGCCAAGGTATTGCTGCCAAGACCATCTTAGTAGACAAAGTCCTTTTCTGAATCGAGTTCACTCCTTGTTTCAGTCCTGTAACACTGAACCGGATTAACATACCGTTCTAGACATGTCTATCTCATGAGATATAAATATTTACCCAATTCATTAGAGGGAGATATAGGTCCCACCCATCTCGTAACGAAATCATTCTTATGCTTTCCACAACACAAACATAAATCATTCATCATAACCCAAAGAAAAAAAATGGGTTTCATAAACATCATCCCATCATAACATAATCCATATAAAACAAATGAATATCATTTCATCATAAGAATATTGAAACCATTTAAATCATAGAGACATTTTACTTGAAACATATACATATGAAATAATTTCATCTTAGATGGAAAATAGTTTTGCCAAAACACCTGAAATGAATTCTTGAGGAAAATATATTTTCTTCTTCAAAATGAATTTATTTTCACAAAATTAAATGCAATTTTAAAAGAAAAGGGGTTTGTTGAAAATAATCAGGAAATATTGTATAGGAATCTTCCTGAAAATGAGGAATTATGAAACCGTAAAAATCTGTTCACGCCGTATAAGTTAAAAATAACATTCTCCTCGTACTTTTGTTGGAAAAGTCAAAATGTACCTTATATGGTAACCAAAGGAATGATTCCATTCATAAAATGTGGTAAAAAGTCAATAAAGGGAAAAATTACTCTAAACATTCATGGAAGAATAGTAAAAATTTTAAGAAAACATTTTTAGAAAACATGATCATGGATGATAAACGTAACCCTAGTAAATACTTACGTATAAGCAATCTCGGATAAAAAAATGAGATTGAAAATTTATCCCTTACCTTAGGTCCGATATGCTTCGTACGTATCCGAACCTCCCGTGTAATGATTTAAATAATGTCATTTACTTATTACATAATCATATTCATTGTTATGATATCATATATGGTTCACTTATGACTTTATATTACCCTTTCTTTTGTAAATTACTTGTTAAAGAGCGTTTTGGGTAAAATCGTTTCATTTGTCATCCGTGTTTTGACTTCTAATTATTCATATGATTACTTAGATCATGATTAATTAATTACAAAATATAAAACATGATTTATATATAATATATATTCATAATATAAGTATATATAATATATCGATAAATGGAAAGAAATACACCGTTCATAGAGACGGTAGGCCGTATGTACGCGTGAACTTTGTTTTCGTTTCCTCATGAATTGAATGGAATTAATTGGATGAAATACACATATATATACATAAATCCAGTATCATTATTATGTCATATATTTCATTATTACTTATTATATATACTTTATAATCATTCATGAATGGTTAATCATTGAGAATGAATCTTATCGCGCCATGGAGACGGTAGTCCGTACGTACGCACGAGCGATGATATCATTCCCATAATTATTAAATTGAATTAGAGTGGATGATAAATTATTTCAGAATTAGTATGATGTTATAATAACTATGTATAGTTATTCGTTACACCATTATACCCATCCAAGTAAGGTGATGTTGGAAAAACAGATTACACCACGGCGTGGAGACGGTACTCCGTACGTACGCACATGCGGTGATTTCATTTTCCGTAGGATGGATAGAAGGTGAAATGGGGTTTTTTCATAATTATAATAACATATCAGTATATTAGTGATACATATGTTATTACTTTGTAATGAAACAGCTAAAGAAGAAGAAGTTGAAAAAGTAATAAGCATGAAATAATCGATAGAACAAATTACCTCTTCTTCGATGAACCTCCTTTGAACTTCTTCATAGGGCACTAGGGTTGGTCTTTTGAAAAGCCCAGTACATCTATAAGGTTTCTGGGGAAGTGGGGAAGTTAAATGGGTAGAGTTGGCCGAGCATAAAGGATCAAAATGGTGTGAGGAAGAGAGGGAGGAGGAACCCTTTTATAATGGAGTAGAGGGGCACCTTTGGAATCCTAAAAAATATTAGTTTAATAAAAATTAAAACCCCACATAAAAACCTCCAAAAATGAATCAATTATAAGATTATATGAGATAGGGTTGTAATCTCATCATCCAATAAAATTTAGAAATGTTTTGATCTTATTTTAAACATTATCATTTTGATTTATCCTTATTTAATCTATTTATGTTTATTTGTGGTAATAAAATTCTAAATTTTAAATGCTTATAAATAATCACTTATGTTTTTTTAATTTTCCATAATTGGATACTTTATGACATTGTCGACTATATAAATTTAAATTTATAATTTTTAAATATTTTTGTGATTTTTAAACAATTTAATAATCAAGAGTGTCAATTTTGACAATATTCATTTATTTGAATTTAAATAAAATCTAAACAGAGGATATATTCGAAATAAAATATTTAATAGATTCCTAACATGTCAAGTATGTCTAGAAAATTTGGCAAGGACATTAAATAGTTCATATAATATTTATTTTAATATTTTTAAAACCATTTATTTGGTATATCTCTTAATAAAATAATTAGTACAACATTTTTGTATAATTATTTAATATACTATTTGTTGTATAAAAATTAAAATTAAATCCTTTGATGAAGATAAATATCAAAGCTTTTATAATAATAATTTTACTAGAATTTTTCATCTTAAAATAACAACATGTAAATTGTTGTCTTGATTAAATTATGAAGGTGAGAACTATGGAATCACTTAAAATAAAATATTATAAGTGTTATAATCGCCATAATAAGGATCCAAATGGTCAAAAATTCATCCAGTAGATGATTAGGGTTTAGATATACCATAATAATAGGTTTTGTGCAGATTTTCGGGCCTTTGGATATGTATTACTATTTCAATAAAAACTATATTATTGATTTTTCACTAAATAAATAATTTCTCCATCATTAATGTATAAGATAATAAGGTAATTAAATAACTCTTAAAAATTACAAATAAATTACCATGATAAAGAAAAACATTTAATCTTTCAAATCAGTATTTATAACCAAATTTATATTCTGTATAAACTTATATTAAAAATACATTAATTTTAAAAGTTGAGTGAGACATATTTCACTTTGCTTTAAATTAAATAAACTAAAGGTCTTAATCACCTCCAAGTGGGTTCTAATTGATTCCATTTCGACCAAAATATGACTTAGGATGAATTATAATCATCCAATTGTATTAAGTCAATTATTAGGATAATTTTATAATATTATATTTACCCTTAATTACCCAATTGACCTTTTACTATGGTAAATAAAATTTACCATTGTTACTATTTATAATGCCCAAAATTAAAAAGTAGTCTATTAATATAATTTGGACCCATTGATTCCAAATATGGAATACATTATTCCAAATTCAATACACAGAAGTTGCAGAAATTAAATTAAAATTAATCTCATTGTCGAAAGAAAACGGGTTTTTGTTTAAAACATTTCAAAAGATTGAATTTATTTAGCATACGAATTCAATGTAAAATCAATGCTAATGAAATAAATTATATTAAATGGTAAAAATATATTCTATTTATACTTTAAAACCATTAAATATTGTAATTTAACCACATAATTTATTACGTTGAAACAATTTGTTTTTAATTAAAATATAGCATGTTTTTACTATTCATTAAAATATGAAAGTTATCAGAATAATATGAAAAATTTATCCAAGTTAAAATTTTATATCCTGATTCCATAGAATAATTTTATTTTGTAAAATTGATCTTATAAACATGTAAAAAACAAGATTTAATGTCAGTGCGCTGTCAAAAGGTGGCAAAACTGCATTTTTTTGAAAAATACTTATTTTACCCGAAAAATTGATTTTGTTCTTATACCATGTTCTAGAAAATGTGTAAGTTGAATAATAATGTTATAAAATTAAAAATTTAGTTAATAGTATTCATAACGGCTAGTTCATAATAATATTATAATAATATATCGTTGTTTAGTAAAACCCGGTATTGCGTACAACACACGCTATCGAGGAAGGTCGCGATTGCGTGTAATGAAAGCCAAGTCAGGGTTGCGTGTAGTGCATGAATCATTTGTTGTTTGCATATAACAAAATACATTTAATATATATATATACTCAATGTTTCGTAGAATAACTACTATCAAACAATCATTAAATTTTGTGTAACATAATCCAAGATTAATGTTGCGTATACTGCAAGCTAATACGTTGTTGTGTATAGCAGAAGATAAATTTAGTGTAGCGTACAACAGAAGATATGAAAGAAATTAAAATGAATATATCTTATAAAATATCAAGTTGTTACATTCTACTCCCCTTAAAATGAATTTCTCCCTCAAAATTCATCGGGGTTATAAATCGTTTACTATTCATAGAAACCCACATCGTAAAAAGGAATACTAAAACATAATTTTAAAAACTAAAGTATGAAATGTAACGATTACCCAAAGTTAATCATCATTGGGTTTCCATATAGGAGAACATAGGTGAAATATGGATATAGAATAGCAATCTAAACATCATGTTCTGATGCAGAGTGGTAGAGAACATGGCTATGAAAAAGCCAACAATCACAAAGCCATAAATTTGTTATGATCTAATGTACCGTCTGATTCATCGGATATAAGGACAGTAGGACAACCTTTTTTTGTATTCAAGATTATTTCCCTAAAGTTGAATAAATTGGAATTAGAAGAAATACGTTCTTGATTTTGGTACAATCTCACCGTTTGTCGTTCCTTGGGCAATTTCCACTTCACCTCTTAAAGAAATGAAGTAGAATTTTTCATTCACAAAGTGTTAGCAGATCATATGATAGAATGACATGTCATTCCATCGGTCTCAAACAAAAAGTTTGAAAAATTTATCAAATATACATAAGTCCATCTATAGTGATATTAATCGTATATGATTCCAAAAATGGACTTATACTTAATCTATCTTACCGCCTAATAAAATTAAACTAGTTTATAATAACCAGGGACTTCCTATAGGCCAGTGGTAGGTGATAAAGGCCAATCACACTTCGATTGTGGGTTCAATTCCCACAGCCTTGTCCGACATGATGGGTTGTCGCCCGTCCTTCAGGTTGTCCTTTTTTTCTAAAAATACATTATTATAACATTCCATCAATAATATCGAACAAGTTCTAGCCTTAAACAATACTAACTTATGTACAACATTATCCATTCCAATCATTAGGCTTATCCAGAATACCGCTATCCAATCTCATATTATAGTTAAAATGATTACCAAATAGTTCATATAAGAAGCATGTTAATGCCATCGTTGATCCCCATATATCATAAGATATGTATTGTTGGTCACATTCCAAACATTCAAAGTCCTTAATCATGTATTCTCTTAAAAAAATGAATACCCATTGAACCTTAGTAAAGACATGAATACAGTTAAAAGTTAATACTTTCCACATACCAAAATCCTAAAAATTCTATATACTCAAACCATGATATCACGTAGTCCTTATATCAATCATGAGCTCATGAATAATTTCAAACATTTCATTTTCTCCTTATCACTTCATTATTCACATATCATCTTCTTTCTAAAATATTTGAATCACTTTTCATGGTTACCGGTACCATAAAATTATTGAAAACCACAATAGACTAATACAAAAATATTCTAATACACCATAAAAGTACCTCAACAACATTATTATTGAATACCAACACTTCAATCCATCCTCTTTAATGATTGTCCTGGAATAAGTCCTTCCTTGATTTAAATGTAACTTTTTAGGTCAGGGCATTGAGTTGGGTAATGCCCATGTTCTCCACAAATAAGACATTGAACTCCATAACAGTCTCTCACTCTATTACCATTTTCTCCACATAGATAACATTTGTCCCTCGATTTTAGGTATTTCTCAAGGTTCTTCTTCCCTTCTTTAGAAGTCTCAATCTTCCTTTCTTCATGCTCCTCAACATGCGAACATGCATAAAAGTCTATCTTCCTCTTGTTTGATGAATTAGGCATACCACTAAATTTCACCTTGTTAATCATATATCACGATAACTGATTCAGAATAATCAAAATATCTTTCTCTCTAGGAATTATTCAATTTTTTTTCTCATAGTCACCAATTTTTCCATTGGATTCAATGTTAACCGAATTCCTTATGGTTCCCTCCATTGACTAAAACACAAAAAGAATTAGGTGAGAGGAAAAATCATACAAGGAAAATAACATAATCAAGGGTGTGTACCTTCGACATCTAACATCTTAGGTTTAATTCTAATATCATTACCGTAATTTTAGGACTATAAACAATACATATACTTAACCTTTGGGACATCCCTAGACATACCTTAGAAATATCTCTAGGGATCTCACTATAGTTTTCACATCCCAGTTTCCAAAGGTTGACTAAACCTTTCCTCTGATACCAGCTGTAGAGACCAAAAGCATTACGTACAAGGACATTACATTACTTTTGCGAAATAATTAATATATAACAAAAATAGACACTAAAGGACTGTAATAGTTTAGTGCCTTTGGAAACATTGAACAAAATCTTCTAATCTTTGTGAAAGATCCTCAATAGCTCCCAAAAAGATATTCTCCTTTTTATTACCTAAAACCTTTCCTAATATCCTGGGGAAATGAAAACATAAAAAGGGTGAACTCAAATTCTCAGTAAGGGAAAACATAGTGAACATAAAACAATCCATAAACATTTGAATGCAAAAACATGAAGATGAAATTTAAACATCAAAATGTTGAGCAAAGACATAAATCATGGAAGTATGTAAGGAATATATAATAATGGGACATCAGCCATGATAAAATATAATGGGAATAAAACATGTAATTGTGGAATCCTTTCAGAACATGTTACGATTTCCATAGTTTCCAAGTCATTGCTGCCAAGACCATCATAGTGGACAAAGTCCCTTTCTGAATCGAGTTCACTCCTTGTTTCAGTCCTGTAACACTGAACTAGATTAACTTACCATTCCAGCCATGTCTATCTCATGAGATATAAATCGTTACCCAATGCATTGGAGGGAGATATAGGTCCCACCCATCTTGTAATGAAATCATTCTTACTTTTTCCACAACAGAAACATAAATCATTCATCATAACCCAAAGAATAAAATGGGTTTCATAAACATCATCCCATCATAACATAATCCATATAAAACCAATGGATATCATTTCATCATAAGAAAATTGAAACCATTTAAATCATAGAGACATTTTACTTGAAACATATACATATGAAATAATGTCATCTTAGATGGAAAATTGTTTTGACAAAACACTTGAAATGAATTCTTGAGGAAAATATATTTTCTTCCTCAAAATCATTTGCTTTTCACAAAATGCGATACAATTTTAAAATAAAATGGTTTTTTGAAAATAATAATGAAATATTTTATAGGAATCTTCACGAAAATGAGGAATTATGAAACCGTAAAAATCTGTTCACGCCGTATAAGTTAAAAATAACATTCTCCTCGTACTTTTGTCAGAAAAGTCAAAATGTACATTATATGGGAACCAACGGAAAGATTGCATTAATAAAATGTGGTAAAAAGTAAATAAAGGGTAAAAATGACTTTAAACATTCATGGAAGAATAGTAAACATTTTATGAAAACATTTTTAGAAAACATGGTCATGGATGATAAACGTAACCCCATTAAATACTTGCGTATAAGCAATCTTGGAGAAAAAAATGAGATTGAAAATTTATCCCTTACCATAGGTCCGATATGCTTCGTACGTATCCGAAACTCCTGTATAATGATTTAAATAATGTCATTGACTTATTACAGAATCATATTCATTTTTATCATATCATATATGTTTCACTTATCACTTTATATTACCAGTTCTTTTGTAAATTCCATGTTAAAGAGCGTTTCGTGTAAAATCGTTTCATTTTTCGTCTGTGTTTTGACTTGTAATTATTCATATGATTACTAAGATCATGATTACTTAATTCCAAAATATAAAACATGATTTATATATAATATATATTCTGAATATACATATATTTAATAGATCGATAAATGGAATGAATTACACCGTTCATGGAGATGTTAGGCCGTACGTACGCATGATCGTTGTTTTTGTTTCTTCATTGAATTGAATGGAATTAATTGGATGATATACATATATATATATATATACATAAATCCAATATCATTATTATGTCATATATTTCATGATACCTTCTTATATATACTTTATAATCATTCATGAATGGTTAATCATTGAGAATGAATCTCATCGTGTCGTGGAGACGGTAGTCCATACGTACACACGAGCGATAATATCATTCCCATAATTATTGAATTGAATTGGAGTAGATGATACAATATATCAGAATCAGTATGATGTTATAATATCTATGTATAGTTATTCTTTACACCATTATACCCATCCAAGTAAGGTGGTGTTCGAAAAACAGATTACACCACGACGTGGAGATGGTATTCCGTACATACGCACGCATGGTGATTTCGTTTTCCATAGGATGAATAGAAGGTGAAATGAGGTTGTTTCATATTTATAATAACATATCAGTATATTAGTGATACTGATTATATTACTTTATAATGAAACTACTAATGAAGAAGAAGTTGAAGAAGAAATAAGCTTGAAATAATCGGTAGAAGAGATTACCTCTTCTTCGATGCACCTCCTTTAAACTTCTTCTTAGGGAACTGGGGTTGGTCTTTTGAGAAGAAAAGTACCTCTATAAGGTTTCTAGGGAAGTGTGGATGTTAAATGGGCAGAGGTTGGCTGAGATTCAAGGCTCAATATGGTGTGAGGAAGAGAGGGAGGAGGTGCCCTTTTATAAGTGAGGAGAGGGGCACCTTTGGAATACTCAAAAATATTAGTTTAATATAAATTCAAAACCCACATAAAAACCACCAAAAATGACTCAATTCGAATATTAGATGAGATAGGGTTGTAATATCATCAACCAATAAAATTTAGTCTTGTTTTGATCTTATTTTAAACATTATCATTTTGATTTATCTTTATTTAATCTATTTAAGTTTATTTGGGGTAATAAAATTATAAATTATAAATGGTTATAAATAATCACTTATGTGTTGTTAATTTTCCATAATTGGATAATTTATCACATTTTAAACTATATAAATTTCAATTTATATTTTTTAGTTTTTTGTGTGATTTTTAAACATTTTAATAATATTTTATTTTTACAAAATAAAAATTGTGTCAAGTTTGATACTATTCATTTATTTGAATTTAAATAAAACCTACACAGAGGATATATTCGAACTAAAATATTTAATAGATTCCTAACATGTTAAATTTGTATATAAAATTCTTGGAGAACATTAAATAGTTTATATAATATTTATTTTAATATTTTTAAAACCATTTATTTGGTATATCTCTTAATAAAATAATTAGTACAACATTTTTGTATAATTATATAATATACTTATTTGTTGCATAAAAATTAAAATTAAATCCTTTGACGAAGATAAATATCAATTATTTTATAATAATAATTTTACTTGAATTTATCATCTTAAAATAACAACATGTAAATTGTTATCTTTATTAAATTATGAAGGTGACAACTTTCGAATCATTTAAAATAAAATATTATAAGTGTCATAATCGACATAATAAGGATCCAAATGGTCAAAAGTTCGGCCAGTGGATGATTAGGGTTTATATATACACTACTAATAAGTTTTTTTTGAATATTTTTGGTCCTTTTGATATGTATTACTATTTCAATAAAAACTATATTATTGATTTTTCACTAAATAAATAATTTCTGCATCATTAATGTATAAGATAATAAAGTAATTAAATAACTCATAAAAATTACAAATAAATTACCATCATAAATAAAAACATTTTATCTTTCGAATGAGTATTTATAAACAAATCTATATTCTATAAAAACGTATTTTAAAAATACTTTAATTATTAAAGTTGAGTGAGACATATTTCACTTTCCTTTAAATAAAATAAACTAAAGGTCTTAATCACCTCCAAGTGGGTTCTAATGGATTACATTTCGACCAAAATATGACTTATGACGAATTATAATCATCCAATTGTATTAATACAAGTATGAATATAATTTTATAATATTATATTTACCCTTAATTACCCAATTTTCCTTTATTATGGTAAATAAAATTTACTGTTGTTACTATTCATAAAGCCCAAAAAAAGTAGTCTATTAATATAATTTGGACACACTGATTCCAAATATGGAATCCATTTTTCCAAATTCAATACAAATAAGTTGCACAAATTAAATTAAAATTAATCCCGTTGTTGAAAAAACCGGCTTTTGTTTAAAACATTGCAAAAGATTGAATTTATTTAACCTACGAATTCAATGTAAAATCAATGATAATGACATACATTATATTAAATTTTAAAAATATATTATATTTATACTTTAAAACCATTAAATATTATAATTTAACCACATAATTTATTATGATGAAAAAGTTGTTTTTAATTAAAATATAACGTGTTTTTAATATTCATTAAAATATGAAAGTTATTAAAATAATATTAAAAATTTATCAAAGGTAAAATTTTATATCCTGATTCCAAAGAATAATTTTATTTTGTAAAATTTAACTTATAAACATGTCAAAAACTAGATTTAATGTGTGTGCGCCATCAAAAGAAGGCAAAACTGCATTTTTTGAAAAATACTTATTTTACCCGAAAAATTTATTTTGTTTTTATACCATGTTCTACAAAATTTAATAGATGAATAATAATTTAATAAATTTCAAAATTTAGTAAATAATATTCATAACGGCTAGTTCATAATAAAATTATAATAATATATCATTGTTTAGTAAAACCCGGTATTGCGTACGACACACGCTATCGAGGAAGGTCGCGATTGTGTGTAATGAAAGCCATGTCAGGGTTGCGTGTAGTGCACGACTCCTTTGTTGTTGCGTATAACAAAATAAATTGAATATATATATATATACTCAATGTTTTTTTGAATAACTACTATCAAACAAACATGAAATTGTGTGTAACACGATCGAAGATTAGTGTTGCGTATTCTGCAAGCTAATACGATGTGGCGTATAGTGCAAGATAATATTGGTGTAGCGTACAACAGAAGATATGAACGAAATTAAAATGAATATATCTTATAAAATCGCAGGTTGTTACAGTTTCCTTATGTTCTTTTTATAATTAGTAAAATAATTCCTCAACATTATGAAATTGACATTAAAAGAAAATCATTTCCCGTTTAATTTTCTTACTGGGATATCAAAGACTATTTAACCCATCAAAATTTTATAGATTTATGGTTATTAACATTCCCCTAATCATGTTTTCTATATTTTTCCATCAGAACATGACACATAGTTTTTCTTCTATATCCATGCATTCTTACATGGAACCCTAGTATGTGTTGTCTCGGGTGACCTTTGTAATTTTCTTTCATTCTTTTAAAGTGGAAGTTTTATTAACCCTTTTTCAGATGTGGTATTTTTAATGATGATACATAGACAAATTTTAAAATATAAAGGATGCAATTTCCAAATGGGGGGAATGATGTAACATCCTAATATTTATGAAAGAAACACTATGTTTAATAGCATACATGATACACTGCATCGAGCTTATATAAACAACTAAATATTATTATTTAAATCTTACTATTATAACATATCCATTGAAATAATGGAATGAATAGTATCAAATAAATTATAAACATATGGTTTACACATGTTTAAACAATAATTTATTGGTTACCAAATTTATTTGAAATGAAAACAAAAACTAAATGAATATAAAGAATGCGTTTTTATGAAAACCTATATAAAAAGAGAATAATAGTGTTTAAAATATCATCTCCCATTAAATATTTTTATTTAATGAAAATATATATTATATCTTAAATGTAATGTTTTAAATTCATCTTATATGTTTTCTAAATAAGATATAAGAACAAATTCAATTTTTCAGATAAAATAATTATTTTTCTAAAAATAGAGTTTTACCGCCGTTTGATTGAGAACCCTTTTTAGATATAGTTTTTTTTCAATTTTATATGTTTTAATTAGAAAAATAAACTTCTTTATTGGAAGAGGGATATCAAAATATACATTGGTTAAATTTTTGGTAAGTTTCTGATAAAAATTCATTTATATTGAATTTGGAAAAATACTGCATTTTAATTCCCAACTACATGTTCATCTAATTTATATATAAAATAAGATTGTCATTTTAATAGGTTTTAAAGTTTAATTTGATTATTTTTTTATCATTTAATTCAATTTTTTAAATTTTATGTAATTTCACTTTCAAATTGGACATAGAGAATGTCAATATTTTGATAGTTTTTATTTCATAAAAACCCACTTTTTGGTTTGGACAACTGGAATTAATATTAAATTAATTTCGGCCAATTAATTGTTTTTAATTTAGAAAAATGAATTTGATATTTTTAATTATTAGGTAAATTATTTTTAAATTTGTACCTTTTATTTTATGGACATTATATGTAGTAACTTTTGTACTTATTTATATTTTCCATGGTTAAATCGTAAATCAGGTAATGAATGCAACAAAATGATATTATAATAACATAAAACTACTGTAAAACAAGTCGTAATCATATCGGATGACATATGAACGACCATGGGAATCCTTGGGTCGATTTTAGGACCCCATATATCCTCTTGGTAGTGATAATGAAATGTTATAATAATTGATATAATGTAAAGAGAAAAATAACATAAACATTTATCTTTTTACTAAAAAAATTTATATAGGGTTATATAAGTGATATATTAGACTATAAATAGTAATTATAATGATACAAAGATTTTCTAAATCATTATATTTTATTTATAATTTTTAGAATTGAAATAAGTAAATTTAATTATGACACAATGACGATGTAATGATTTCTTCCTTAACAAAGGATTCAAATAAATGATATTATAAATATTAAAATAAATATTATTTGACATAATTGATGTCATAAACAAATTTTGTAGGTGACTATGATATATTATAATTGATTCATTTTTTAATGAATCATGTTTTTATGAATTTTTAAAAAAATCAAGGTTGAATAGTGTCTAAAATATTCATAATTCCTAACATAAAATATAAATTCATTTAATAAAAGATATTAAATTTGTAAAAATAAAAGATTCTAAAAAATGGGAAATATAAGTCCAAAAATGTCATAAATGGCCTTTTTTGGGTCGTTTGACATGATATGGTAATTACATTAAACCACAATGTTTAAATATCATGATATCACTATAAGATTCAAAAGTGTAAAATATGGGTAAAAACAAAAAAATAACGATAGTCAATTAATCATAACTAATCTAAAAAATATTATATGATTCATATTTTAATAAAAATCATCTAATCATCAAATTAAATAAATTTTGAACTATTTTTAATAGAAAATTAGTTTATAATAAGTTAATACTTTAAGACTTTCCTAAAGTGCCCATCACTTTTATATAAAAGGGCACATATTATTCTATTTATATCACAATTAAGAAACCATTAAATTTGGAAAAAATCTGTCCAGTACTATTTATATAATCCCTAACTTCCTCCTATAATCCTTACCTTGGGCAGAAGGAAATTCAATAAAGACTGTTGGCTGAAATCAAATGAAGTAACCTAATTTTGAGGTAACATCTTCTCCCAAGTTCCTTTCCTTTATTTTTCCTCTCCACACCCTATGATCTTATTATTCATTTATTATATACCAAAACAATTTTCATAAATATACTAGGATGTTTTTATGGGAAGTATTATAACAAAATATACACACACTTCCATCTAATGGAAACGAAAATATTTTTTTTGTGTGCAAAAAACTAATGAATCAAGAAACAATGATTATTCAATTTTCCCCTACCACCTCTCATGTTGGAAATTATGATGGAACCATATTTATATATAATATACATTATATTTATATTTCCTCAGTTATTCGTTAATTTATATTTACAAAAACCCTTTTTGCTTTCCAAAATGTGTAAATATGATAATTTCATTTAAGAAAGTACGAACTACCACCCCTCAATGTGGTATTACTCGTTCATTCCATACATAGAACATGTAAATGATGAAATTAATTATATAATTTAACAAATATAACATATATGATATACTATTATTATAACATACCTATGTGTCCTTTTTTTCATTCCCTTAATATGACAATGAAATGAAGGTAGCGTTTATGCATATGTACGACATATTGTCTAAATGAATGGTTAATTTCATTTCTTATCTCCAAATATTATGGAAATTATAAATACATATATACTTTATATGTATGATATTTAAATCATCAATAATATTCTAGAGATGATCGAATTTTGACCACACAGACAATTTTAATCAAAACTAGTTCATTTTTGACTCAAGTACCGAATATCGACAAAATGGCCGATATGAACATAAATAATTATGTAATTTTTATAACATGATAACAAGTAATTTAAAATTAATAATAAACTTGAAAAATGTTCTGAAGAATGTATATGTTAACCTATTTTTATTATTCAAGAATATAAATAATGAACGTGGCTAGTCGGACTCAAGGTAAGGGAACATCTTAACCCAATATCCATTCATTGGGAAAATATTCTACTTCATGACTATGTCATGATATGATTATATGAGAGATTAATTTTGATATCATATCTTGTATTTATACTTGAATTATTGGTATTTTTTGTGAATACCCATAATCATTCTATTTTATTGAAAAAATGATCTTTGTAAGGTAAATATTAACTCAATATCCATTTATTGAGTAAAATATCCATGTCATTGGTTCGGTTTTTACAAGAGTATATGTGAATGAAATATTATTGTTTTAAATTTAATACCCACTTATATTTGGTGTACTTTTAATTTTCACACATAATTATTTCAATTATTTTTCCTTAATATAAGGAAATGATCTTCATAAGATATTTTTTCTCGATTTACATTCCATTGAGACTTATTTGTTTTTATAAACCAATTCACTTTTATATGGTTTATATAATGCAATTAGACATATTATATCATGAATATCCTTATTCTCATGATATTATATGTTTTATTTAATATTATTATTTAATTATTTTTATTCAATTATTTTCTCAAGTGGTAAGGAACTCTTTACCAAAACATTATTTAAAATGTTTTAAATAATTAATCATGTAAATCCTTCTCTTTCATGTCTAGTTTTTCAAAATGATTTTAAGGACTTATTTATATGGACATAATTTTTTTTATGATTAAATTCCGTTCAAAAATTTCAATGTGTTATAAGAAACTTTGATTCAATAGTTTATTTATTAAATGATTAAATTTTTTTTGGAAATGGATTGAATATTTAAACATCTTGAATTGATTTCATGTGATTGATTAGTGAAATGCTAATAATTTCAATCTTTTATGTGTTATGATTATGTAATGGTACTCAGACATTTTATGTTTGGTTATCTGATAAACCAAATACGAGTTGTTCTGTGACAAACCATGGGCAGTTGAGCCCACGATAGCTCTCCAATGCATTGGGTAATGTGATGGAGGTAAAAAATAAAGCTTCTCTGAAGAGATTTAAGGAACATACTGTGATAGGTATTCCAAACGTAACTATGAAGGTTACTCCCTATATAGATTTGAAAGGAAAAATGTAAGTATGACATGAAATCCATAAGTTACTTTTATGTTTTATTATTTCTATGAAGCATTGTAATAATATCATGATTAAATGATGTATGTTATGTAGTTTATGTTTTAAGGGTAAAAAGTATGATTTTGTGAAAAAGTCTTCACGGGTTTTAAATATTCATGGTATAAATGTTTTATTCCTTATTTTATATTCCTTGATGGGATATTTACATTCATCCCATGTTTTTGATATATTTCTCATAGAATATAAGGAAGATTAATTGAAAGGAGGAATTCAAGAATATTTTTATCAAGAAAATAAATCTTTTTTTAATTTAAGGAGTTCTATTATTGGGACAAAATTAGATAGAGTAGAAGTGTCTAATTTTTCATTTTTGATACATAATGTAATAGTAATGGCCTAATTCTCTAAATCTGTAAACCTGAAATGATTTTTGAATTAAATTAATGTCAAATTGTCTACATAACACCAGATAATGTAATTTTTAAGGATGAGTCCTTATAAAATGAATTATAGAAAATAGAAATGACTATATTATTTAACAATAATGAAACATATAATCCCTTTATAGCATAAATACTTGAACGTAAAATATGATAAATCCCATGAAGAATTTCTAAAACCTCTTAAAAACAAAACACACCATTACTCACACTACATACTCCATTTAAAACTAAATTTTAATCAATTGAAGCCACAACTAAAGAAACACATATGAAATAAGTAAAGAGAACCCATTATGGAAAATAGATAAATTGAACCTCTATCTAGGTCATCACACAGAACATGTCCAATATTCTATCACTTTATATCAATAGGTATTATGAGTCTAAAGGAAATATCCTTTTCTTTTTCCAATGTATTTATTTTAAAACATTTCACATTTTTTACTTTTATTACATTACCCACACTTGGGCCCCAACTAAATCATCTAAAAACCAAAACAAAAATATCATTCTATTCCATCATTTAACATCCAATATTAATTATAAATACTCACTTTTAAATCCCAAAATCCTTTTTTATAAATAACACTAAGGATTTAAAAATAACAATTTTTGTGCTAGAATATTTATAAATAATAAATGGAACATTAAAATCATCAAATGAACCATAGAAATGGTCAATGGAGATAAAAAGAAATTTTATAACAATAATTCAGCCAAACACCCAAGGTTTAATTATCCATATAATAGAACATGAACCGAACATCTCAAATTATTTTAATATAAATTAAAAATAAAATATTATAGATGAAATCCTATCCCAAGACTATATTCCAACATTTAATACAAAATCTCTAAATTTAACATATATTCTTATAATACCCCATTTATTGTTCCAACTTTCTGTTTAATAAAGGGAAAGAATAGAGGAAAAAATAGGAATAGAAGAAAGAGAAATATTACCTTGAATACAAGGTTACAATCACTCATGATGATGATGATATAACTCTTGAGTAGATCCTCTCCACAATATTTATTTATTTTTTAATTATTACAAATAAACTCGTTGTTATAATAGTCCTCCTCTCATTGTTTATAACATGGTTATTTTTAAATCATAATAGATTTATTGGTTATAAAATTTTATCTTCACGAAGAGGAAAATATTTATTTTAACGTTAAATTCATTAATAAGAACATTCTAATTTCTCTCACTGTTAGTTACATATTACTTGGTCATCTTTGTGGTTGTTGTTGAATATAATTTTTTATGATGGATTCAAGAGTCATTGGTCTAGTATATTGTTGAAACTTATAATAGGACACCTTTATTAATCTTATTCATGCATGTCAGAACCTTATTAAAAGATATCTAAACCTTATTGTCTTCTTATGATAAACTTATAACTGATTACATTTACCTTATGAGCTATCAATATAACCTGAAAATCTCTAGTGTATTGTTTAAAAATTATGTCCTTAACATATTGAATATTTTTTAGTCCTTATTAATTATTAAAAAACTCGTGAATGATATCTTTTGAAGAAATGTGTCATATTAGGTCTTACCATATGAACATTTTCAATCTTATTTAAGTTTATTTCGTATGATATTTCAGAACATTATTTTTATAAACCTTGTGATATATAGTAAACCTTACAAGTTTTTTTATCCTTTTATTTAATAAGACATTAAATTTTTTCACTTATTTTATATTTTTTATAACACAGATTAATTTGATTATGAATAATTTTTTATTCCAAATGATAATACTCCAAACTGTTTTTAATTGATTAGTATTGTGTTTTTATTATTTCATGTATATGTGTATTTTAAATTTTTTCTAGAATGTATTTTTATGTTTAAATATTATAGAAGGAAAAATAATTGTTTGATTAATGGTATACCATTACCAATTATTTTGGAGAATATTTAGAGGATATTCAATATTTAAAAATATTTCCTTATAAATAGAGAAACTTTAATTTAGTTCATTATCTTTCAAATGATAATTAATGGAAATATTGACTTACCAGATTTGATAATCATGGGTAATATTATGGGTATAAGTATTATTAATGTGTTGAATCATTATAAATTTTTTTGACAGAAAGTATAATATTATAGATTCTAATTAAAAATTTGTTGAGGCTATAACATTTTTACATGAACTAAATGACTACGACACCACATTTAAACTATAAAATAATTTTCTCGTCTTTTTTCATCAATTTTCAATCTACTAGGATATTCTCAAGGAAGAAATTAGAATTTATGATATGTTTTTGCTTAACGAGAAATAAATACCCTTGGATTTAAAACTAGTTACTGTTATGAGATAGTTTTAGTTTAAATAATATTGACCTAGTCTCTTTGAGGATATTTGTTGCTCTTAATGTATTTCTTATATTATTAAAAATTTAATTTATATTTTTTACCTTCAAAAATAAATTTCTTTATTGGGTTATACCTCTTTCAAAAGGTATATTTTTTGTATTTATTGGGGTTAAATGTCAGCATTATAATTGGGGTATGACTCCAAAATAAAAATCATTATTGTTGTGTTGTTGTGCCTTCACTATAATAGGTAGGTTGTAATTGATCTATGAATACATTTTAACTACTTTTTCATTTAGTGCATTTCATACCAGTAAAAGAGTAGTGGGGTGTAAAGAGTATATATAGAATTACAATGATCCAAACATCTATAAAAACCCTTATGTAATATATTTCTATTTTCTACTTACACTCTTTATATTTTACTCACTTTACTGGTTATGGTTGAATTATTTGGTTTATAATTTTAGATTTCTAAAATATAAGGTAAATAATAATTATTATCACATTAAATTTTTTTACAATGGTCTATTCACCGCCCATCTATATAATTTTACCCTCTTAGTTGGTTCTTAATTATTGGTATTAAATTAATCCCTTTAAAATTATTAGTTTAGATTTGTTTTTTATTTTTTATGTACTATGTATTTTCAAAGAACTCACCATTTATGGGAATAGTTTTTAAAACAGTTGGACATAGATTAAATGATGTATGGATTTAATATAAAAAACCTCACATTCATGGTACAAACTAAATATATTAGCATAACTGAATTCTATATAATGATAAGTAACACATTCTTTGTCATTAAACTACTATGGTAAAAATATATAAATTACATGATTTTAACTCTGATTCGATTATTGGATATCATTCTAAAAGTTAATTTTTGAATTTGGAAGATATAAATATTCTATGATGGTTATAAATTTAATTATATTTCTATTTATAAAATTGTGAATATAATTTTTAGAATTTTCCATGTTACTCACCTAACCTCTGAAAAGTTAATGGGGAAAAATTATTTTCATTTGAGATGAATATCATGATTTAATGATGGGATGTGATGAAACTATTATCCAAATATTCTATTGGTTTAATAGGATTATAAATAGATTGAATTACCATGGATAATAATTAGACAAACATTTTCGTCTTGAAAGAGTGTTATGATATTTTCTAGTAAGGAGGAATGATAAAATGGTATCCTTTGATGATGTAAATAACCACAAGGTGTACACTCTTGATGAAATAAATAGTTTATTACTTCAATTGAATTGGTTATGAAGACAATTTCTATAGAGGATACATAAAATAGAAAAGTTGTATCCTTAAAATAATTTAGTACTTTTTCTAATATAAATTATAATTTTAAAATTCAGGAATGTAAAATATAATAGAAGTAATAAATTTTCAATGGATTTTAAAAAAGGATGAAAAATTAAGGTTTCATAAACCATTCTTCAAGGTACACTTAATAGGTTAATCTAAAATATGAATGAAAATGTAACACTAATATTACTGATAATAAAAATTATTTTTTTGTATTGTGTTTATAATGAAAGGGAACATTAAGCTAGGCTTCCCAAGATTGAAAAATGTGAAGAAGGATAATAAGTAAATAATGACATACAAAATTTCATTATCTATAATATGGACTTTTAATAAAGAATCAAATTCTAGTTGAGAACCTGGAAACAAAAAAGGAACTAGATAACTTGTGTTTTATGGAATTATTAAATAAGGACAATAATTCTAGGTTTTTGTTAAAATGATCTAATGCTTATTCTTATATTAAAATAACCTGTCATTTATGATTTTAATAAAGATATTAATAGATTAAAACATATGTTTTTTATATCTGATGATCTATATAATGAAACTAAATATAATAATAATAATCTCATTCAGTAATAAAGGTATTTTGTTTGAAAATAAAAAAATCAAGAACATTGATTCTACCTCCAATGAAAAATTTCATGATGATTTTATATATTCATTGAAGATGAAAACAAAGAAAAACATAATATGAAAATCCAATGAAAAATAAATTTTCTTTTTTTGAAGAAATATATATGACAAAATTGTGTATATAAATAATATTAATAACAATATATATGGTGTTAGATATAATAAGATATTACCTTATATATAGAAGAATTATTTGGAAATAATTTCTTATGGTTTTTCATCTACATCGATTTTTTAAATAAATAAAGAAAGGTTACTATGCTAATAAATTATTATTTAGATTTATAATAATCCTTAATATTTTGTAAGACTCATATTTTTAAATAATTTCTTTCTAGATAACCTTCTAATTATTTTTTAAAATCAGTTTGGGTGTATATTAAATGTTATATTAATTCTATTAGAAAGAAAATATCATGGGTACCAAAACTATCTACTACTTATTTTTAGGTCAAATTCATTGGAAGTCTCAAGAAAAATATATAATAAATTGAAAATAGATTCTACAGGTATATGACCATATTCCAAACAAAATTTATTTATCACAAAAAATTTGATGGAAGAACTATAACATTTGGAGATAAGTCAAAAGGAACTGGTAATGGTTTTAAGGATGTTTTTTTTTATTTTGGACTCTACTATTATTTCAATAGATTTATATATTGATAGTTTATCACATAATATAATAATAATACTTCGAGTATGTGATAATAGTATGAATGTTAAACATTAAAATGACAAATTTTTAGTTTAAATTATGATCCATTATTATTTTATGCTAACTACATGGAAAATTTTGATACAATTAACCTTTATGAATATATCTCTCAACATGTAAAGTGATTAATTTCTACGTATAAAGAATATTTACTTTGTCTTAGATGACATGTAAATATTTATTTCATATTATTATATAATATGTTTAAGAGTGAAATTATTATATAATTATATGATTTGATAAAATAAATGTTTAATATGTGTGAATATTACTTGTAACATAAATAACATAATGATTCTTTTAGATCAACAAATCAAATAAGATCTAACTAAGTTTTATAGTTAGTGGATCTTATTTTTTTGTCCCACTCAATCTGTTATTCCTGGTGGTAATAGTTGCACAATTGTTATCATTGATGATATTTAATGTTTTATATGGGTTTAATTTATTTCTACATAAATGAATAATTATCACAATTTACAATTTTTTAATTTAATTTAAAATAATAATGTTTTCAAGATTACTACTATTCATAGTAACAGTGGAAGTGAATTTTGAGGAATTATAAATGGATTTTTTGAGAAAATTATGGTTATTTATGTAAATTTTTAGCTCATAGAATACCATAGAAAAAATATACAATGAAATAAAGAATACAAACTTAATTTAAATTTATATCAATATGTTAAGGGTTTATAATTTAAATAAATATTTTTTAGATGATGATATTTTACTACATATAATATTTATGAAAGGATTATGCATGGACTATTTTTTTTACTAATTATGGTGGAAAATATGTGTTGGACATGTGTGAAAGTAATAATGAGATGATTTTATTGGAATATAAAATGTAAGAAAAATAAGTTGAAATCTATATCTAGGCCTGATAATTGATTATTTTTATAGGAAAAAAACTGGGAAGATGAGATTAGGACTATAAAGAAAATCGTATGAAATACTCAAGGAATAAAACTTATTGTGATTATTGATGTGATGATATTTATAGAAAATAAATACATGTACCTATGCTAAATTCAATATCTATATAAGTGGTGAATAATTTTTACTCCTCTATATAGTGTTCGATAGTGAGAAATCAAACACTAGACTTAATGCTTAATAAGTCAACTATTAAAGAAATTTTGATTATCAATTCATTGAAGGGAGATCGTTTTGATGAAATTTAAATATTCATTGGAGCTTGTGAAGATGATTTAATACTATTTAACTAGCCTTTTATTTAATTTAGATAATATGTCCAGAAATTCATAAGTTAAAATGAAAACCTGAGTAAAGGTAAAGACAAAAAAAGGACATGCATAAGAGAAGTAAACCACATTTTTAAAGGCCATTTGATATGTTTAATTTCACATATAGCTATGTCCTATATGGGTCACTACTATATAATGTTAATTCAGAATCAGAATAAAGGTTCCCTGAAGTTATGCAAGGGTCATCGCAACTATAATGTAGCTACATATGAGTTATCAAAAGAGACTTTTGTAAAAGTCATTTCCATATTGCTTAAAGGTCATATCGAACCTACATATGGGTAATGATGAAGTCCAGAATCTATGTTAAAGTAGTATGTATTGGAAACAATGTCATCAAGGAATTATACTATCTATGTCAGGGTTTGCATTCTGAACTCATCGAATGGAGTGGGAGACATTAATTGAAAGAATCATTTAAATTTATCGGAATTTCATATTAAAATATGAGATTCATATGACAGTAGATGTAATAATTTGATTAAGAATTTTGTAAGACATACCCATATGAATCAACTTCATCTCATATGAATTTGAGATTTTAGGACTTATAAATTCTTACAAACCTGAATAATAGTAAGAAATTTTAGAATAAATATTCAATATAAAAATGAAAATAATTTATATGGTGGAATTGAAATTATATTCATGGATTGAACAACCACATGGATGTGTTAATTTACAATGATATCCATGGATGTATAAGACTCAACACAGTTTAGTCATGAAGATAGTAAAATGAAAAGATACAGATAACCACACAGTAGTGTAATCCATTTCATATTTCATAGTGTAAATTGAGGCGGAAAATAGGGAAAAAATTAACACCATGTCATAGTGGTGGGTGTTTCAGGAATGTTCTTTTCATGTAAAAATCAAAGACTTATTTACATCATTATCTATTCTGTGTTTCTATATGATTCAAATAGAATTGATTTAAATAGATTTAATGTAGCGATATCAGTTGAGATGATGATGTCATGATAATTCCAACATCACATAGATTTAATTATATGATTCTATATGTTATATTATTGAAAATAATATATGTTTTAAATGATTTTAAATGTATGGGTATAAAGTATAATTCAATATATGCAAATCATATATTAAATGTTTATGTTTTTAGGGAATTTATATAAGGAAATAGAAGAAATTATTGATTTTTTTAGAGAGAAACACTAATAAAGTATATCTTGAATAATATATAACAATTCTCAAGGAAGGATAGGTGAATATATTATAGACTTATTTATCCTTACAAAAACAATAAGGGGGTTGATATTGTTGTTTTTGTGTTGAAGCTACTTTGTAGGTGAGAGGAATGAATCTCTTCTTTATATTTGTGATATCTTCGTATCATCAAGTAATCCCATATGAATGGTTGAGTGATCTGAATAATATCTAGACATGATGAATTAAAGAAGAGATATTCCATATATAAACTACACCACAATACCAGATCATTATAATATCATTTTAGGGAGGTATTTGAGAGGACACCTTAAGAATTGATAGCAGGAAGTATAGAGATCCCATCTAGTGTGTCAGAAGCTTTTCGGATGATAACTTCAGTTGTTAGGATCTTATATAAAGAACCCATTAATATGAGAGCACTTTGAAAACATGAGATAAGGAATGATGGTATATTATCTAAAAATGTTTTTTGGAGACAACTTATACTTGTACATAGTAATTTATAGTAGAGAAAATGTGTCTTGAAACATTACATGAATCTATAAAGGAGAAGTCGTTCATGGAAGAACATTGTAAATAATATTATTTTATATATTTATTTATTTTATCTAATTTAGTAATGATGATTGAAATAATAAAGAGAGGAACATTATTTATAAATTCTTATAGGTTGAATTAAAAGTGAACAATTCTTAAAGAAAAATGAATCACAAATTCAACCCCTACCTCTCTTGGGGATCTCACTATACCGGGGAATTATAATTAGTATAAAAGTTAACATGGTTCCCTTTGAAATATCTATAGATTTTTGTGAATAGTCTAAATCATTTTAAAAGTATATGATTTTATATATTTTATGGAAACAAAATTTAATTGATGGAAAAATTATATGCTTCCATATTTTCTATCGTAGGGGATTTAAGTGAGTGATGTTGGGATAGTGGGATTGACTCCCCATGGACGAGATGTTCCCATGAATTATTCTGATAATAATTATATTTATGTGGATATTAAACCAATAAAATATATTATATCATCTTTATCTAATAAATTTTACAAAAAAAAATTGGACATAAAACAACCAAAGATATGGATTAACATTTTGAGAATATATATGAAAATAATCTGAATATTAATGAAGAAAAGATTTCAGTTTAGAGAGAAAATTCTAAATACATCATGATTTATAATGACCAGGGGGTAAATGAAAATTATACCTAGTTAAGGATATATTTAGTCCTATTATGGGGTGTGGAAATAATATAAATAATTTAAATTTTTAAATAATGTTTATAAGTAACTTTTTATTTTTTCAACACAAAAAATTAATCCATTAAGAATATTGGAGATCTATCAATTATTGAGATATAGAAAACCCTATTTAACTTTTAAATCTATAAAGTTACTATATTAAAAAATAAAAAAAAATGTAGGTGGAAATAAAATTTGACAAATCTCAAAGAATTGAATATTGAATTTGACATAGATTCAGAATGTGGTGATGAAAGAAGAGATGCCAATAAGATAACTATGACCATTATGTAAAAGAAGAACAAAAGAAGGTGATGTAAATACAAATGTGTTATTATCTTTATATTATTTAATTATTTAGGTATTAATAAATTTTAAATTGTTTACCCAAAATTAAATTTCTGAAATTTAGAGTGATTATGAGAAAGAATAATATTCAAATATAATATCTAAAAAATCAATTAAAACTAATTATACATTAAATAATATGTATTAATGAAAATTGAAAATATATTTCATTAGAATATAATATTGTAAACATTCTTTGTCATGAAGAGACATTGAAGATGAATTTACTCATTATAAAACCTTTATAACTTGGGTTACGATGCATAGAGACACATCAAGAGATAATGATGAGGAAGAATATGTATACACTGCATATATATTGAGTTCAATACATGTTTCCTGATTTGAGAAAATTTATATATGAATAAGGGTAAAATACTATTTAAAAATTACTAAAAAGTAAATATGTTAAGGTGGGTGATCCCATAAAGGATAAAAAAATTATGATGTTAAAATTTAAGAATAAAAAGGATACTGGAATATGTCAAGGATTTTTTTAAAAGAATAGGAATTAGACAATCCATGATCAATGGGTCGTGAATATAGAAACACAATGAAGTTAATGATATACGACTATAATAATTACATAAATATTAAATTTAAATAATCCAATGCTGTTGAGAATATCGTCCCTAAGAAAAATGTAAAAATTAGTTAAATTTTGAAAAATTAATAATGAATATGTTTTATCCTGTTATGTAGAATTTTAACCTCAAACTAGTGGTTTTTAGACTATAAAAATTTATAAAATAAGTTCTCATAATTATAAGGCAAATGAAAAGGAGTTGAAAAATGAAAAATCCCAAATAAGAAGGAAAAATAAAAGCTGGAATATAATATGTAAATTATCATAATTAAGTAAATTGAATCAATATCTTATTGATGGACTATTTTTTATGGGATACAAATGGTATTGTGGGATATTTGGAGATATATCATTTTATTTCGGGTATAATATTTCATTCTCATGGATCATGAATTAATCAGTGGGAGCTATCTAAAAAAATTAATAAAGTAGTCATTTCTGAGAGATGATTAATAAAATAAGGAATATGTATGTTTCATAAAAATAATGTTGATATAATAAGAAAAAAGTTGATATTCAGAAAGAGACATATATAATATGGGACTAATAGAGACACCAAGATTAAGGGTGTATGAAATTACACCACTAGTAGAAAAATGGTATTTAATATCAGAAATGTGTCATTGATTTCATAAAAAATGATAAAGAATATGTTTTCGGAGAAATTTTAGAAATGGTTTTTTTAAATAGACATCAATTTGTTTTTTGGATTCGTTTTTAAGGAAAATGATACAAAAATGATAAAAAAATTATTGTTGGCATTGGTTTTTGGAAAACCGATTCCCAATAATTAAAAAAAATTCTTATCGGCATATGTTTTTATAAAATCCAAAACCCAAAAATTATAAACATCTATGTTTTAGATAATTTCTTAATCTTGGATTTGAATAGCTATAGAGATGACACGGCGTTACGTATTGAAGTTATGGATTCTAAAAGTTGAAATTATCTAGGAAAAGTGTTAAATATTTACAAATTTAGAGGGCCATAGATTTTTATCCATAACTCCATTTTAACTCCATGAGTATTCAAATCAAAGATTAAGAAATTATTTAAAACATTGATTATTTTTTTAAAAAAAATATGATGTTAGGTTTTTTTAATAACTGAAACCATTTTTTTTAATTTTTTACATCATTTTTAAAGAAACTATGCCAAAATAAATCCATATATATATGGGATTGGAATTTTATTTTTTTCACAACAAACATATCACTTTTTATAATCCTACCAAAATTTTTATACAATGTCATTGAAAAATATTTTTTTACTATATATATAAAAAAATTCTATTTTTTTCATCTTTTTTTGACCTATTTGATTCGATAAAATTTTCAACGGAGCTTCAATTCATGATTGGAACATGATTTCTATTATAATCATTTAATTTCATTATTATTATCTTCCATCATTGTTAAACATCTTTTTAATATTCATTATAATGATGATTTATTCTTATGATTGAGTTACAAATATAAAACATCATGGTGATATTTACCATCTAAGGTGAAGAATTCATTATTTATCACCGTTTTCATTTCTGCATGAGTTATACTACAAAACTAAGAGATATCATGAAAACAAAATATAATTTCGATGGAAACTTCTAAAATAATTGAAATCTGTATTGTGCCTTAAGATAATTTCATTTAATTTGGTGTATGAAATTTTCATTCATGTTTTTCATAATTTATTTTTAATGAGTTGTATCTATAAAAACATCAAGAATTCCAAATTCTAATTTCATAACATTTGATACATAACTCTATTTTAGATCCAAGAACAATCAAATAGAATATTATGGAATTATCTAAAACATATTATTTTTTCTAATTTTTTTGGGTTTGATTTTATTAACAAATGATTCCAAAATATTTTTTTAACTTTTTGGAATCAATTTATTTAAAGAGAGATGCCAAAAAAATGTAAATCCTTTTTGGAATCGGTTAATAAAATAAACCATTAAAATTCCTTTTTTATACATTGGTGGATTCAATGTCAGTTAAAAATTGATGTTAAATTTTTTAAAAACCAACATTAGAAAACATGTTTCTACTAGTGGTTCTTAAAAAAACATTAAAAACGAAAGACTAAAACATGGATCATATAAAAAACATGAATCTAAAAAAATATATTTAGATGTTTTCTTGTGAAAAAATGAGACAAGTCAGTTAATTTGGTATGGTGTTGTTTAAGAAGAATAAATATTTAAAAACAAAATTAAAAAATATCATTAGTACCATTGTGTCAAGATCATGTGGAAAAATGTAACGAAAAAAAACAAAAAACAATATACCCTTTTAGATCATAATTAAAAGGGGATCTAATATAGTTTAAAGATCCAAATGAATAAGAACACCTTGCTTCCATAAAAATACCGTAACCATAAAATCATAGGAAGTGGTATGAAGATTCATCCAAATGGGAAATGGGAAAGAATGCATGACCCTTATTGAGATGAAATTATCATCCGTAATGTTGTAATATACCAAAATATTACTATGTATTTACCCATTAAACTTTTTATTAAATTTCCATTTTCAAATTAATCTTCCAACTGTAACGAACCACTATACATTTTTTTAAAATGAAATTATAGGCAGACAACATATTTTTTATATTTTACCCATTTAATTTGTGGGTCTATATAGGGGTACCAACTAATTAAAAAACATTTACAAATAAAATTAAATTTCTTTGGTAATAATAATACATTGATAAAATTCAATAAGTATAGCTAAATAACTAATATAATCATTTTATTTTAAAAATGATTTTTTATAAAAAATATTTCATTTTTATGTTCTATGAATTTTTATTTTAAGAAATTAAATTTCATAGAGTTAAAAAGATAAAAAATACATTATTTTTATGAATAATATATAAAACTAAATTAATTTTGATTTTATGGAAATAATAATAAGAACTGTGAATATTTTAAAATTTTGTTTTAAAAAAAATCAAATATATCATATGAATAGGAAAAAACAACATTTCAATAAATGAAGTGAATTTTATGACATAATTAGGGTATATTAATTAATTAAAAATTTATTAAAACATTTTTTGGGCCAAATATGTATTTAATATGTAAAATTATACATTTAAAAAAATTTAATTTTAATTTTGAAACTTCTATTTGAAATTTTTAAACAAAAGACATATTTTTATAAAAATGTTTTTTATACATTATACAGTTATTATTTTATAATGATTTTTTATCACTTTCCTAAATTTAGTTTTATAAAATAGTTTCCATATTTTTAATAATTAAATACAAATTACCTAATTAGTGTAATTTCATTTTTAGTTATAAAAAATATGAAACAGAGGTCAAAAAATGAGTTTCTATGGTTGAAATAAATTATGCTAAGAAGTTAAATTAATTTACAATGGAATAATATATCTAAAATCATATACCCTATTTTCTACATGAGAGGTGGATTAAAAAAGTCTCATACCCTAAACATTATTTTCTACTTCTTCAAAAACATTACTTTCAAAGCTTAATGCCATTTATATAATGTTATGGATATTAACTATATTGTCCCCATGCTCACTTATAAAATGAGTCATTAACAAACACAATTAACCCCATCCATAGGAATTTTATCTCAATAAAATCATATCCAAGTCCATCCAAAAGTCTCTCTCCAATTATTTAGTGTGTTTTCTCTCACCAAAATATCATTGAAATACAGCTCAAGTAGTTATCCCAAGGAGTAAGGTAAAAAATTCTAACCAATTCTTTTTTAATATATATTCCCTTATTTCATCTCATACCTTCTCCCAATATATTATTCTCACTATTAAAAAATTATTATAATATTATATTTAAACAATCATGTTATTATATTTATGGAAAACCCATTTTCTATCAGACTCCCAACAATTTGAATAATGAAAACTTTGTTTCAGTTTTGTGCATAATTTTGAATCATTGAATGGAATAACTCATTTTTAATCATCTAAATGCATGGATGGATCTAAAATTCATTTCATTAATATATAATACATTAAGGACTATTATATTCCCTGAATAATTTTTTGAATTTATGATACAAAAATTAATGATTCTTATAATATAATCCAATAATATCTTTAAATTCCCCTAAATGAGCATGTGACAGATCTTGTTCTTAAAAACCATGAGCACAGTTTCAATAAAATGAATATGGGGATTCATAAATGATTTAAAAAATGATTCAAATATATTTTATAATACAATAAATATAAAATTAGGATCAAATAATGAATTTTGACATTTCTATTATAAAGCATCTGTGAAATAGTTGAAATCACAAACATTTGAGGGTGAAAATAAACAAAATCCAACTAATGGATGTATAATGAGTTAATATAATTAAAAATATAAATATTAATATAAATTAATAATTTTTTAAAAAAATTATTAATATGTATATGTTTATTATATAAGACTTCAATGTGCTCTTGTGGAAACTGTAGTAATGGTAAATGTTTTTCTTTTTATTATAATTCTAAATTTGAAATTGATATGACTAAATTACCATCTTGAAAAATTGTCTTCCATTTATCTAAAAAAATTTATTTTCATATACAATATTTTCATGTCACTTGTCATATGGTTCATAATTCACACAATGTGATTATTATAAGAAAACCCAACAATGAAACTTGTTTAAAGTGGGGATGCCTTCTCTTATAGGTCCCATTTTTAATTCCTGCTAATATTATCCCTTATTATTAAGAAATCATAATATATAATATATATTATTTATTATGATATTTATATTTTCCTGTAACAATATAAAAAATAATCTTTTTCATTTTTAAAATATTTTGGTTTTAATAAATATATTTTAAAATATTAATCATGTTTTTATGTTTTATCTTCTACTCCACATTTGTGAAAATAGCCATTATTTTGTTCTAAGGTTCCATTATTGATATTTATATTTTAAAATAAATCTTTTAAATTATTCATTTCATATCCTTTAAAATCATATTTAAATGTAACTTATTACTTTATTTCTGATTTACCTTGACATTCTTAACATTTGTCTGAAATGAATATCCTTTCATCATTTTTGTACCAACATATTCCCCCCCCCCATGTTTAGAAAATATATTCAAGAAACTTAATCTCCAAAATTTTATGTTTTTCCAATCAAATTTCAGGTACTATTGTTTTATAAATGGTTTCTCAAAAGATGTCACAATCATAAATAATATTTATTTTTCATTCTCCAATAAATTTTAAAGGTATTAAGGAATATGTTTTTCACCTATTTAAATATTATTTAGTATTTATTATAATCCAATGAGAATATTATATAAGGATACCATCAACTTTGTTTCAATATATGACTTATGAATATGTATTATTAAGGTTTTCATGAAACCTATTTCTCTTCATGGATTAATTGTCCTATAAATAATTCTGAATATTTTTATGTTCCTAAGGAAAATATATGTATGATTTATTCATATGTGAGTGGTGGGCCCAATATAGACCTCAAATTAATTTAGTAAAGCTTTATATCTCATGAAATTAAATTTTCTTGGTATAGGAGTGAAACCAATACCCTATGTAAATTTTACCATTATGCGATGAATGTATTGATGGTGATAATTGATATAGTAATTTTTTTATAATTATATATGTACCCAAATTTTATGCCTCATTGTTAGGACATATTTTATTTTCATATCTCAATGAAATCGATTTGTTTTTTCACACTATTTTTACAAATTTCATATACTATGATGAAATCCATTTTTAGAACATATTTTTTTATTCCATATTGGGTATTATTATATCATATTATTCCCTGAAACTTTATTATGTTCTCATTCCATGATGCTCATCTTACAGTTACTTAAGATCTTCCATTTGTGATTCATAGGATTACCCTTTCTTAGTATCTGAGCTAACCCTTTCTTATGTTTACATTCCATTGGTTATGGGGGTGATATTAAGGTTTATGTACCAAGTAGGGTATCAGGTGAGGAGAATATTTATGTAAAAAAAATTGAAATATTCTAAAATAATTTTGTAATTAATCTAGTCTCTAATGTCACAAAACCTTTAGGTTATGGGGAGAGATTTATTATACTATGAAATAAATATTCATGTAATTTAATGTAACATGAATTAATTAAATTCTTTTTGTTCCTTAATTTATATTTAACCAAACATGTCAGGCATAAATATTAAATTTTCTTATATGAATATTCTATAAAAAACATTACGAACCACTCCAGAACTGTAAAGTTTCAATTTATATAGAGACAAGAAACATAAAAAATTATTTAGGTATATTACTCATCATATATAATAATTCTATTCTCAATTATTACCCTTATTTAGGTACCACAGTTAAAAAATGTCTTCATGCCTTGGGGAAAGGAAACATAAAAAAGGGTGATCAATGATGCTTAGTAAGAGTAAACAAGGGAGATATTGATCAATGATCTTATGAAAGAAAAACATAATAATGATGATATGTTATAATGGTCAAAACATAAAATGTTATTGCCCAATATTTCATAGATAATAAACTATGGCTATGAAATAAAACATTATCATTTCAAAATACATGAATCATAAGTATGAGAAATCCACCTAAATAAATCATGAACAATAATTTAAATTCATAATCATAAAAACATGTTATAATTGTGTTTCACTATCCTATGAATACAATTATTTAATATTTCATAGTTAACTGTTTAGGCCATCTTGTCATAGTGGATTAAGAATCAACACATGCTTCCTATATCATAATAGTTAAGGAGCCACAACCTATTTCCAATACATTATTAGTAATCCCTACCTATTTCCCATAGTGTATCAAGAACATACACTAATTTTTTCATAATTACCTCTTTAGATATAAATCATTACCCAATAAATTGGGGAGATATATAATTCAATGACCACCCATCACAAAATAAAAACCATACATATGTGTGCCAAAAGATTATAAAACATTTATCATTGGAGCATAACATAACTCCTAGAAAGTAAATTGGTCTCATAAAAATTTCATCATTTCATCAAATCATAAACTATATAAAATCAATAGGTTTCCTAAAAAAACATCATCATCATAATCCCAAACAACCCATATGAATAATAATGATGTTTTAATTGAATCATATCACTAGAAAATAATAATTAATATAATTTTATTTTATCAACGATGAAAAGTAATTTAAAATATATTGAGAACATTCTTGAGGAAAATGCATTTCTCATTTTTAAAACACTTATTTAAAATAAATATATTCCCAAAATGTATTGGAATCATTATATATTGAATATAACCTTAGAACATTTAGAAAAACATTAAATCATTGAGTGTTCATGGAGGTGGGAAATACCTTTCATTTTTTGTTACAAAAAAAATATTCTTTCAAATTTTCATAAAAAAATCAAATGTATCTCATTTTGAAAATAGGGAAAATATATCATTGATACATAGTCAAAAATATTAATTCTTGTATAAAAATGAAAATACTAATGTATAGGATAAATGTATAAAATTAAAGAAAACAATATAATGAAATAATAGGCATTGATCAAAATTATTCATGAATAATGAGATATTAATGTATAATTTTCTCAAAAAAATTTCCTGGTCATTTCATGTACCATAGAGAAGAAAGTTGTATTGTTATTTGAAAATACAATGAATAATTAGAGGACAATAAAATGAAAAGGATTTTTTAGAAAAGTACGATTATGTTTCCACAATGAAAATTTAATCATACACAATCTCAATGAAAATGATATTGGAAAAGAAATATCTTTCCTCATGTCTTGTTTTTCTTTATACTTGTTCAGATCTCCTCTTCTTTGGTAGGGAAAATTTAGCTCACTTATCGACAACCCATGTAATTTTATTTTTAGAAAACTATAAACTGCATTTCATGGATATGGGATTTGAGATGGGAAATGGGTACGGTTGTTTCATGTCAGATAGCTCAATGAGTTGTAATGAAAAGAGAGAAGGGGGTCCATTTATAAGGTAGGGAAAATACTGTTTGAATTATTTAATTATTAAAATATAATTAATGTATTTATGAAGTATAATGCTTCTAGAAAAACATGAATTCGACTAAAAATACTCCATGGTCTGAATATCATCATCAAATGAAATTTATATTAGTTTTGGAATAATTTTAAATCTTATATTTAGGTATAAACCCTTAATTAACCAATTTTAAGCATAACTATGGTAACTAATTTTAAAATCATAAAGGGTTATGATTTTACTTATAATTTAAAAATTCGATCATATATTTCCATGGAATGTAATTATTGAATATTTCTCCTCATAATTGTAATAATTTAATTTTTTATTATTTTAAATAATTTAATGAAATATTAGTTTTCATAAAATATCATTAATTTTATTTTCAAAATGATAAATTTAATTCGAATATATATTAATAATGAGAGTTATGCAATTCAAATATAAACATTTAAATCATCCCAAATATATTATATTCTTCTTAAAAAATATTGGATTAAAAAATCCTCCAAATTTTATTACTTTTAATATTTTTAAAAACATTTATTTTATTTATATAATAATTGAATAAATAATGTGTCAATGTTGTATTGGAATGTAAGATAATTAATTCTTTACTTAAATTTCAAATGAAATTAAAATGAAAAAAATGAATCGTCTTTCAAATTATCATTTATAACTAAACTTAAACACTTTTCATCCTTATGAGAAAATTTTAGAGATATTAATGTCAAGAGTGTGACATTTTTATTTATACTTTTATTTAAATAATATAAATGTTATAATCAAATAAAAATCGAACCATATTGAAATTTTTTTTAAACGTGAATGATAATGGCTAAACAAAACTCTTCCAATATGGTAAAGGATTGTGTTAGAGAAATTTTAATTCGATATCCCAAATTTATAACCTTGTTTTTCATATTTTTACCCTTAGTGAGGTGAAAAATATAACCTAAGATTACTATTCAAAATGACCAAAAACCAAAGGGACCTATATAAAAAAATTTATAGGCCTGATTAAAAATATGGAATCTATTTTTCAATATTCTATTTCAATATGTTTCATGAATATACATTAATATATGTGCGACAAATATTATAAAACATGATTAATTTTTATTCCATTCCTAATTAGAAACATTAGTTGAACATTAAAACATTTTTTTAATACATAATCATTAAATTTAATTAAAATTATTCACAAGTAGTAATTAATTTAATTTATTAAGATAAAAACATTTATGGAGTTATTTTTCAAAAAAACATTTACGGAATTATTTTCCAAATAAACATTTCTTTTACATCAAAATGTTTTTATTTTCATTTCTAATCAATTGATAAACAATCAATTAATTTTATACATTTATAAACCATGAATTTTTCATAATTTAGTTAGTCATATTTATACATTCAAGTAAAAAATCATATCAATAATTCTCTAAATAGATAATAACATTTCAATTGTATAACATGGCATATTTAAACAATGGTTTTTATTATAAATTAATTTATCAAATAAATCAAATTTATTTGTAGAGAGAATATCAAAATATATTAGGGTGTTATATTATACCCCACTAATAGTAATTTCTACTTCAATATTCCATCACTCAAACAAAAGGAAACTTATGATACTTATATTTAATAATATCATCGTATTCCAACATAGTTTTTTCTAATTTATGGTATCCCCACAAAACATCAACCATGTGAATGGTCATGTTTCATATTACATTCTCTCTATGATCTAAAATCTCCACAAGTTATTCCTTATAAAATAAATCATACAACAACAGCATAATCTCTAGCATTATTACATATAAAAGATTTTGTATATACTTTTTTATGTTAGATGAGTCAAAAAATCATAAATATGAGAGTTACTTGGTTGAATCACCAACAGATAAACTACTATCCCAGTACAATCAAAATTATTTAAGGGAACAAAATATCTAGTTATCATATTTCCCTGTTTATAAATCTCATCATCTTATTTAAAGCTGGTATTCATAGTAAAGCATTTTCCCAAAATTCAAACTCTAGATCTCACTGATGGTTTCAATAATAGCTTTACAATAGACTCTAAAATAAATTTATTTACTGTTGAATGTGTCTAACACTTCCTACCATTTCTTAAGCTAGGTAAGGTCCCAATAAAATTATTTTTTAAACTTCATCCTAATATGCAGAAGTCCTACACTTTTTAATAAATAGGTATTCATAATAATATATATGAATTATTTTTTGAAATCCATTATTTTATGAATAATAGATAACATAAAGGTGTTGGACCCTACCACCTTTTAAACCAACATAACATGATATCAATATATCTTTTATGGTTTAAATTTCCCTTTCAGAATGACTAACCTTTTAAAGATGATTTAGAGTGATGAACCTCAACCCAATATCTAGATTTTGTTGAAGACTTCTTCCAACCATAGAGACATACCTCATATCAAAATTAGATATAATATAATATGCTACTCCATGAAATTATACCAATTAACTAATATATAAAATGGAAATATAATCAAGAGAGAAGTCATATGTAATTAAAATTAAGTTTAATAAATTTGAAGGACAATGAAATATAATACAACCACCATTATTCATTTTTTATGTTTTTTGGGGATTCCAACTATGAAATCCATGGTGATGTTTTTCTATTTCCATTCTGACATGGGTAATGGTTATAACTTCCCCAAATACTTCTATCTCTTAGACATAACTTGATGACATATCACGAGTAGAGATAAAAACTCTATAATATCTCATTTCATATTATCCTACCATATATATTATTTTAGATCACTATATATCTTTATAATTACCTGATTTATAGACAATTTGAAATGTGATATTTATTTAACATCTTCTTCTTTATTGTTAGTATTGATGGGATCTAAATTTTCTTACAAAACATTATCATTAACTGGGTGGTAATGTAATGAGATGTAAAAAACAATAATCAATTCCAACCATTTTCTGGGGTGCATATTTAAATCCTTCTATGGGAAAATAAAATTTATGATTTTATGATCCGTATGTATGTCACACCATTTACTAAAAATATAATTCCTATATATCTTCAATGAAAATCACCATTTATAGCTCAAAATCGTGTTTTATGAAATTTATATCTTTTAATTTCAATTGGGGTGAGGAATATAAAATTACTATATCAATCTATATGAATAAAGATCCAAATACCTTATTCTATTAGTCATTATATATCACAAAACCTTCTATACTATAAGGTAGTATGATAATATGTGCACAAGACAACATTCTCTTCATCTCCTTGAAATTATTTTCACATTAATCTATTTTCATGAACATAAACATATTTTGAGTCAACAAGGTGTGTGGATAATAAATTCATGAAAAATATCTCATAAAACAACAATAGTTTCCAGATAACCTAAGAAAACTATAGATTTCTTTTATCACGGTTGGTCTAGTCCATTTATTAATAACATCCATCTTTGAATTATCTACCAATATACCCTCACTAAGGATTATATGATACATAAATGAAATTTTTTGAACCAAGTTGTAAACTTCATAATTTTTTCTTACATCCACTATTTCTTTAGGGTCTTAAACATAATTATCAATTTGTATTCATAACCTTACTTTCTCATTAAATATTGTAGAATATCATATATAAGGGCTACTACAAACAGATCAATATATCCTCTATAGAATTCTTTAATTAAATTCAAGGAGATGGAATGGGAATTATTTAATACAAATGGAATTAATATAAAATCATAATACCCATATGACATATTAAAAATATTCTTCATTATATCCTCCATCATAACCCTCAATTGATGACATCCAAAAATAAGCCCAATCTTGGAAAATTATTGATATCCTCATAATTGATCAAACAAATCCACAATATGGGTTATATGATACTTGGTCATGATTTTGAATTTTTAATGTTCTCAATAATCAATCGAAAGAATCTTTAAAATATATTTCTTTTTAAAAAAATTAATAGGTTCTCCCAATGGTGACTCAATCAGTAATACGAATCACTTATCAATATTCACCTAGACTTTCTTCATAAATTACTGAAACTCAACTTTGGCCATTCTATAAGTTGTTTTTTGAAATAGGCATATAAATAGTTATATGTCCAATTGGAAAATAAAATTCACGATTCAAAGGTATAATATTAAATTATTTGATAAATTAATCAAAAAACTCCCATTCAATAAGAATATCCTCAATTTTTATTTTCTCAAAAACAATATTAGATTAATACCTGTCCTAGATAGGATTTAAGAACCTAAAGATTGAATTAATTTCGAATAATAGATTATACTCCTCCTCAAATCCATAGATGATCATATAGATATTCAGAATATTAAATATGTCTTCCCTTCACTACTAATTGATATGGGTTCGATTAAAATAAAACCAATACATTCCTAAAATCACATGAAATTAAACTAAAGGGAATGTAACAACTATTTTTAGAAGAACATTCTAAAAAACATGAATCAGAGAGAAATTATAGATATTATATGCATCCATATTACCATTATGATTTCTCACCACAAAAAACATCTAATAATTGGGGTTCTAATTCGTCACACTTAGAAAATAATTTATATATAAAAGATTGAGAATATATATAATAAAATAATACATTATCTATAATAGTGAAGATGATTTGTGTAAATTCTACCACATCATTATCATAACCCAATTCAATTGTCATGATCTTTTGAGACTTCCCATTTATGGGGCTTAAGATGATGTTAACATTGATCACAATCATAAACCTTCTTATTTCTCCACTAGTTAGCATATCTCCTATACCAATTTCATTTAATGTATTGGAATGTGGGAAGTGATTAGTTATAATATTATTTTCTTCAAATTTCATAAATGGGCCCCTTCTTTTCCTTTTTCCATTCAATGTATTTATAACTTGAATTTCCATATTTAATGCTGCACCTAATTTAATTCAAAAAAATTATTTTACTTTTCCCCACATTTCATGAATAGGGACAACTAAAATTTCCTTCTAATAATTTATTTTATTTTTTATAGGTCTACATATTTTTTTTCTTTTCAATATCATGATAATGATGGTAATTTCAAATATTCATTTATAAATTTATAGAACATAAAACGAGTTTATTTTAATCTACTAAATCACTTGTAAACAATTATTTTTAAAGACATGGTTTTTATCCACCAATGAATTGATTAGTTTTCCATTTAGAGATGATGATTAAACAAGTATCATACCTTTAATGCATTTTAAAACATTCCTCCATGGTAGCAGTGTATCAATCATCCTTCTACTTAATCCTAATGAATTACTTCTCTATTATTGTATATATAATATGAGGGAAGTACTTTTTAAAGAATATACTCTTAAACTAATCAAATTAACTAGAGTAAATTTCCTTCTCTTGCCTCAGTGTATTAATAATATTCCACCCATTATCTACTTATCCTTCTAAATGATAAATTACTATGAAAAAAATTTCTTATTCTTAGTAGTGGAGAGAATAACATATTTTCTAAGTGGGGTCGACGCATCTCTTAGCCACTAGTCGATCAAAATACCCACTAACATAATGTTAATGTTTCCTCATGAAATGTATAATTACAAATTTTACCCTAATTTGATAATTTTGATGCTCGTCATGATATATGTCATAATAAGGTTGTCTGAGGGAAAAAAGATTTGGTATTATAGCTCCCATAGAATTTTAATTATCAGGTGTAAAATCATTTCATTTTCCCTCAGATTCATTGTTTTCATCATTTCTTATGGTTCATACCATTAAATAAATCAAAAATAAATTTATTGATTAATCTTTAAAAATCATAGTTATCTATCATATAATCAAGAAACATTTTTCATAGGATATCTAAACCAAGTCACATTATTCTCAATCTATAAAATCATAGGTTGAACATGGATTATCCAGGGTCATTACCAAAAAAATAGGATGAAACAATTTATATATAATTATCCCCATATTATTCAACAATATTTTCTAATTGCAATCTCAAATTTTACTAAAACCTACTCTAATAACAACTATAATGACCTGGGATTGTTTGTATATAAATATTACTACTTTTTTTATGAATATTCAATAGCTAAAACAAATATGTATAAAAGACCATTAAATTATTTCTATATTTATATATTGGATATATAATCAACTTATTTAGCTACAGTATTTATCATCTCGTATAACGTTCTTCATGATTTATAAAATTAATTAAATAACCAATATAAAACTTTTATTCATAACATTAGAAAATAAAACTTAAGAAAGAGTGATATTAGATACTAAATAATGTTAAAAGTGGGAGATAAAAAACTATGATTATATAAATGAATAAGATATGAAAATAACTTATAGGTTTTATACCCAATCAGTCATAGATCATAAATGTCCTTCATTGACTAAAAAATTATAATTTCAAAATTAATGAATAATAAGAGTGAGAAATCATAATAATTCAATCATGAACCATATGTTCAGATCCTAATCATAAAAATATGTAATAAAAGCGTTCCACCATCATAGGAATAGAGACCATTTCATATTCTAAAGCTAACTAAAAGACCATCATTTCATAGTGGATTTGGATTCAACACCAGTTTCCATATCATAGTGGATCAAGCATCACCACCTATAACCTCTGGTGGATCAGGAATACCTAAATGATTCCTATTGTGGATCGAGCACATCAACTCTTTTCCAATAATTATCTAATGAGATAAAAAGAATTACCTAATGAATCGGATGTATATATAATTCACGTCCTATACATCACATAATAAAAACCATACATATTTGTGTCAAAAGGTCATAAAACATTCATCATACCATCAAAACATAACATATGGAAAATAAACATGTTTTATAAACATTTCATTAATTCATCATATCATACCCCATGTGAATAAATGGGTTTATAATAACATTTCATTATTGTAATAATAAACCATCCATAGAAACAATAAGGATGGTATAGTTGGATCACATCCCCAATATATATTAATTATATTCATAGGATGTTATCATAGATGAAAATTACTGTTCAAAAAATAAAATATATCTTGAGGTAAATTCCCTTTTTATTTTTTAAACACTTACTAAAAATCCAAAAAATTATAAAATTATATAGAAACAAATTTCATCAATAATAATCTTGAAAAATTAAAAAGGAATATTCAATTATTTCAGTAGTCTGGGTGGTTTAAAATTCTATTTAGGCCATTTATGTTAAAATAAATACTCCATTCACTTTTTAAGTAAAAATTCAAAACTACTTCACTAAAAAAATTAATATTCCTTTGAATTATTTTTTTTATAAAAAGTAAATCAGGGTTAAAAATTACATTAAATATAAAAAGGATAATAGTAAAACATTATTGAAATCATTTTAAATTTAAAGTAGACAATGATGGAAAATAGTTTTGACTATATAAGAAATAATGTCTGCTATTCTCAAAAATACTTTTCTGATCATTTTAAGAACCACAAGGATGAATCAAGAAATATTACTAGAAAATAACATGAATAACCAGAGGAGATGAAAATTAAAGGTATTTATCAAATAAGGATGATGAAATTTCATCAATGTAAATTCATTAATAAATTATCCTAATTAAAATTATTTTGAAACATTAAACTCTTACATCATGTCTTGTATTTTTTATATATGTTCAAACATCATCTTATTTGAAAGGACTCCTTTATATCCCTTATTAAGGAAATTGAGAATTATTTTTTAATAGTAAAATAAAATATAATTATTTTTAAAGGAGATTAAAATATAAATGGGTAGGGTTTGATCGAGCTAGATGGCTCGTGGAGGTGTTATGAACGGAGAGAAAGAGTGTCCTTTTGTAAGGGAGGGAAATAATACACACGATATTACTAAGAAGATATATATTTATATAATTAACGTATTTATCAATTATCATTCATTCAAATAGATAGTAATAAAAATAAAAATCATCTACTATTGACAGATTATATAATAATGATCTTTAGATAGGTTTTGGTGTCATTTGTAACTGTATATTTTTGTTTAACTCGTTCATTAACCAATTTTATGATCAATTATGGTAACTATTTTTCAAAATATTAGAGGGATTTAATTTTACTAATAATGTAAATATTAGATCATAAATGGAAAAGGGATTAGAATTAGAACCATTTATCCTCTCCCTTGTCCTATATTAATATTTTAATTATTTTTAAATACTTTAATAAAATTATATTTTTCATAAAATTTCATTAATTTCATGTTTGATAATATTCATTAATAATGAATTTAAATCCATAAATATTATTATGGAATTTAATTATAAACCATCCACACATCCACAATTTGTTATATTTGTTAAAAAAAATCATGGAACACAATAATTCTCCCAAATTATCTTACTTTTAATATTTTCAAATTAATTTATTCTATTATTATATTAAATAAATTAATACCATGTCAATGATTCATAATAATTTAATGTAATTCTTCCATAATTGTTTTTTAAAATTACAATAAATAGCAAACGAATTTGTATTCCAAGTAAAAATTTATAACTGATCATAACCTCTTGTTATCCTTATAAGTTTTTGTACATATATTAATGTGAAGAGAGTGATGTTTTATATTTATCAATTTATTAAACTAGTATAAATAACATAATTAAAAAATGGCATGAATTTGTGATATTATTGAAACATATATGATATTTTTCAAACAACACTAAAATTAATACGATAAATTCCAATGTTAGAGAAATTTTAAAGCCTTATCCCATGGTCTTAAACATTTTCACATGTTTTACACATACTAAGGTGAAAGATAATTACCAAAGGTACTCTTAATAATGAAAATTAATTAAATTGAACTATTTACAAAATTTTATACTTATTTTCCAAATATGGAATCCAATTTTTTATATTGTATTTTTATAAGTGGTATTAATTAATTTTAAAATATGTGTGTAATACGTGATAAAAATGATTTTTTAGAAAAATTAAAATTCAACCAAAAATCTAGATTATGTTTTATCTATTAATATTAAAAAAATTATAAAAAAATTAAAACATTTGATCTAATATTTAATAATTATAAATTAATAAAAAATTTGTCAGTAGTTATTAAATTAAATTATTTAGAAAGAAACACATTTCATGAAATAATAGTTTTTCCAAAAAAACTCCTCTTTATTTTAAATTAATTTTATTTCCATTTTTATTTAATTGATAACCAATTAACTCATTTTATACATGTGAAAACCATTATTTATTCATAATATAGTTTAAACTATTCATATCCTACAATATAATGTTTGGACAATAACTTTCTAAATAAATATTATTATTTCAATATTATGACGTGGTTTGTATAAAATCGACACTACATGTAAATAAATTTATATTATAAAGAAAAAATATTTATATAGATATATATACTAAAACATTGAAGTGTTACAAAACTAGGATAAAAGAGGGGTTTATTTATTTCTGGGGAATAATACTAGAGAACATAAATGAAAACCATAAGCGGTAAGAATCAGTGTAAGAAAATATCTGATTTTTTAAAGTATAGATTGTATGGATTATTATAAATACCACCTTTATTTTGATACAAAAAGATTTATAGAGGATATGAAATATATTCACTAATAGATAATAACCTAGAAAAATTCTGGTTGAGTATTTACTTGATCATCACTGGATGCAAAAAAAAGATAGTCCAACTGTACACTTGGATTGAACTCCTAGGGGATATACTTTGGTTGTATCAAATAATCATTATAAAAAAATTAGGATATATTTAAAGGAATTTAATAGTTTAATATATCACTAGTTAGTAATGACAACCAAATATTAATAAGACTATGGGAGAACCCATATTGAAACTCTGAAATTAACTTGTTAGTGTATATCAGTTAACCAAATTTCCTTTTATAAGCATATAGAATGCTTTATTCTCATTATTTCATTTTATATATTATATTAAATGTAATAAAATATTAGAAACCAATTGAAACATGGAGTAGATATAAAACACAATTATTTTCTTAAAGATAATCCTAACAGTACGGGTGCTGGAGTTTATAATCTCATAGAAATTATCAGACAATTAACTAATGTAATGAATTTTAATGTAAACTATGTGGATATCCCAAATTCACTAAGTAATTAGAGAATTCATATCAAGACATTCATTTAGAAACACCCTCCATCCATTAGTGGTTATGTGAAGACACTAATTTTTCATCAATGGATCAATGATATAGAGAGTATATTTTCCAATATCAAGTACATAAACCACCATATGGTTTTATTACCTCTGTTTACTTTGGAGGATGTGGCTGAACAATAAGGAAACCACATTTTTTATATAATAAAAATGGAAAAAGTCACATTTACAAGATGAGGGGAGTTTAAGAAAATATTATTCACCAAATATTTTCTATGAACTCATCAAATGAAAATAGGGTTAGAATTCGTAGAGTTGAAACAAAATACAGATGAATTTATTAGAAATTATATGTATAACATCTTGAGACTCAAATGTATTTCCTCCATGTTATAAGTGACACAAAATATAATATAAATTGATTATTTAATTGAAAAAAACCATGTCTTTGAAGATAGTTATCCATAAAAGACGTAAATAAATATGAGTAAATTATTTTCTGTGTACTTAAATTTGAAAAAATGGATTATATAATTATTCCCATATATATATGAAGGCATTAAATGAAAAATTTATGCTCTTATAATCACTAATGATAAAACCTATGGTGGAAAGAAACAATAAATTCACTACCATTAAATAATTATAAAGAAGAACCCTATAAATAATATAAAAGGTATCAAAAAGTGATTCTTGTGTGGTATGGTTAGTTATAATTATCATAGACTAAGAGGCTAGTAAATATGAATGAGGATAAAATTTCACTAACTAAGGCACCACCTAAATTTTAATTATTTGTGTGTAAAGATTTTTTTCATTATGAAAATTAATTCTGAAATCCAAGGGATAATAAGGATAATATGCCTAAAACCTCTTATACCAAGGGAACCTATAATATCATATGAAATCAATACCACTAAAGTGAACCATAAAAATTAATTTTTTATGGGTATACTTATTCTCTACACCATAATTTTGAATGTCATATTTACTTTTTGTTCTTTATAATATTTTATATCATGAATATTTTCTAACAATAGTGATTCATTACCTCAATACATGGATACAAAATTATTAGGGAAAAAATTATGGTGAATTTATGGAATTTAATGTATACTACTATGTGACAATCATGATTTGTGGGAAGCTAGCTCATAAAATTGTTAATCTTATTTCATTGGTATGATTTGAGGTTATATTGTGAATGGATTGGATCTCCCTAAATACAATTAATATAAATTATTAGGATAATGAGATATAATTTCATATTCCAAATGATCACATTATAATATATCAATTCAACAATGATTACGAAATCCATTTGGAATAAAATTCTATAATATGAGCCTTAAGACATAATAATGATGGAATATTTGAGGAATGTTTTGGGGAGGAAATCAATATTAAAGACATTTCAATTGAAATGGAGTATATTGATGGTACAAACTAAATGGTATTCCCAAAATTCATGAGGCCAAGGTGTCAATTTAACTCCTACCAAGTTCCATTCACATATCAAAAAGACCTAACTTTATAGACACCATTGATTTGGAAGAATTAATGATGAAACTCTTAGAAAATATTGACAAGAGATTTAAACACCCATGTGATTAACCATTGGGTAAACTAGTAATTGTTTTCAATAATAAGGATAGATCAATGATTCCATGCATTAATTATCATGAACATACTAAAAACATGATCAAGAATAGTTTTCTTCTACCCAGTATTATTAATTTATTTGATCAACATAGAGGTTCTCAATACATCTTGAAGGGTGATCTTAAATTTGGATACCATCAATTAATGGTAAAGAGAGAAGATATAACCATTAATTATTTACTAATAATACATGGCCATAATGAATTCTAATTAATACCTTACGGAATAAAAAAAACCACTTCAGTCTTTATGAATATGATAAATTTTCCATTAAATATTCATTGTAGAATTTATTGATGATATTATCAAGAATTATAAGTGAAAGGATTAATATAATGAGAATTTTTGGATTTTTCTAAAGAAGTTATAAAATTAGAAACTATATTCCATGTTTAGAATGTATCATATTTGGTTGAATGAAATATTCTTTTTATTTCATGTAATTACATGTGAGTGTATATCCATCAATGATTCAAAGAGAAATGTGATTAAAGTGTTACCTAGTCCAACCACTATGATATTTATCCATCAATTCATCAGATTATCTATATAATTTTAAAACCTATTAATAATTATCTAAAAAATTTGAAATCAAAAAACAATTCTAAATTGCAATGTGGGGAATTTTCTTCTGAGAAAATAATACAGTTAAAGCTTCATGTAACCTGTGAAGATATTTTATACTACACCTATACTCACATTACTCTAAAATGTTGAAGGATTTTTTAAATACAGTGATTCATTAAAGATGGGATTGAGATGTTTCCTGATGAAAAATGTCAAGATAATTTCATATTCATCCCACCAATTAAACACTAATGGGAAAAATTACCCAACCCATTATTTGGAGAAGGAGTTAGTTATCTTTCTACTAAATATTTGGAAACATTACCTCTATGATGAAAATTGTGATATATATACCAAAAAATAATCATTAAGTATATGTTCACAAATAATGAGTTTAAAATATTCTAAATGAGACCATTAAATTTAATCGAAGACAATGATTTCTCAATTTATTGTCATCCAGGAATGGAAAATGGGGTGGAGGATTCCGCCAGCCGAAAAGTTCATCCTACCATATCCTTATTTTGGATTTAATGGGGCCCAATCATCTTATATATTCAAAGTATGTATATGGAAATCATAAGGGAAGAGATGAAATCCAAAACATTCTAAATTATTTATCAACAACCATCTATGAGGCGATCAAGGAGTCCATGAAATGGGATATATAGGTATAAAATAAGGAAACATGTATTCTAGAGTTCAAATTTGAATGTTTTTGATTTATAATATTTAGGAAGGATATATGTGTCTCTTAAAAACTCTAATTAAATGAGTTATTGGATGATCCACATGGATCAAAATTCTATATTTATCCTAGATGAAGAATTATATATAAATATCTTTAAAAGAATTTATGGTTTGTTAACCTGAAAAAGGAGATTTCATAATATGTATCTCAATGCTTTGTATAAGTGAAAATTAATTTTGAGTGATAGTAGATGTAACACCCCAAGACATTATGAAAAAATATTCTTTTAATTTCATTAATGTCTTGTGTTGTATGCTACACCAAGATTACCTTGCGCTATACGCAACACCGTATTAGCTTGCAGTATACGCAATACTATTCTTGGATTGTGTTACACACAATTTTGATAATAGTTATTCTACGCAACATTGAGTATATATATATATATTCAATGTATAAATGAAATATGGCTGGATTATGTTATACTAAACAACAAAGGATTCTTTCACAGCACGCAACCCTGACTTGGCTTGCATTACACGCAATCACAACCTTCCTCGATAGCGTGTGTTGTACGCAATACCGAGTTTTACTAAACAACGATATAATACTATAATATTATTATGAACTAGCCATTATGAATAGTATTAACTAAATTTTGAATCTTATAACATTATTATCCATCTTACACATTTTCTAAAACATGGTATAAGAACAAAATAATTGTTTCGGGTAAAATAAGTATTTTTCAAAAATATAGTTTTTCCGCCTTTTGATGGCGCTCCCACATTAAATCTAGTTTTTGAAATGTTTATAAGTTCCATTTGACAAAATAAAATTATTCTTTGGAGTCAAGAAATAAAAATTTACTTTGGATAACTTTTCCATTTTATTCTGATGACTTTCATATTTTAAAGAATAGTAAAAACATGCTATATTTTAATTAAAAACAACTTTTTTCATCGTAATATCTTATGTGGTTAAATTATAATATTGAATGGTTTTAAAGTATAAATAGAATAAATTTTTACCATTTAATATAATTTATGTCATTATCATTGATTTTACCTTGAATTCATAGGTTAAATCAATTCAATCTTTTGCAATGTTTTAAAGAAAAACCCGTTTTCTTTTGACCACGGGATTAATATTAATTTAATTTCTGCAAATTTTTTGTATTGAATTTGGAAAAATAGATTCCGTATTTAGAATCAGTGGGTCCAAATTATGTTAATAAGATACTTTTTATTATTGGGAATTATGAATAGTAACTACGGGAAATTTTATTTACCACAGTTAAAGGTAAATCGGGTAATTAAGGGTAAATATAATATTATAAAATTACCCTAACACTTGGAAAAATCCAATTGGATGACTAAAAGTCGACCCATATAACCTAAGGGTCGGATTATATTCATTTAATGGACTTTTGGCCAGGAACAGAAGTTAATTATTATTAAAACCAAAAAATGTGACAACATGTCACTTTCTTAAATCTTATAAGTATAATAATTTTAATTTAGTGATACACTTCATGAAACTTCGAACATGAATAGTCTAAAGAAATATAATACAATTATATACATCATAGGAATTTATTTAGAATTTCTAGGGATTAAATAATTATCATTTATTATGACACAAAGATGATGCAGTAATTTTCTTATTAATGAAATATTGACATAATTGATGTTATAAATATCCAAATAAATGTAATATAAGACTTTTTAGGAATTAAACTAATTTTATAGGTTAATATGACATGTTATTATTGATTTAATAAACTTTTATATAACTAATAATTCTGTTATGATTTTCACAAAAATCAATTACTAAATAGTGTCAAAATTGACATAAAATAGTTTTTAAAACAAATATTATATTATTAATTGTTATTTTATTCCTAAAAATCTAAGGTTCAGCCAAATGACTTAGACAAGGTTCTATATATTAATTATAATAAACTTGTGGTTCGTTTGGCTTCTTATAGTAATTTTATTAACCTTAGAGTATAAGAACACAAGAAGACACGGTAAAAGTAAAATTATTTAACTTAAGGTTAAATCTAAATGATAAGGTTAAAATAGGAAACTAATTTTGTCTAAAATCTATTGGATGAGAGGATTTCGAACCATCCACACCTTAACTTCTAAATAAATCAATTTTTAGCTATTTAAAACCTAATTTGGCTTTATAATAATGTAATATTTTTAGTTATTCCAAAGGTACCCCTCTCCTCCCTTATAAAAGGGCACCCCCTCCCTCTCTTCCTCACAACACTTTGAGCCTTAAATCTCGTCCAAACCCTGAAAAATTATCTTATCCACTTCCATAGAAACATCCTAGAGTTTATAGTCTTCCTCAAAGTCCAGTTTTAGTGCCCTAAGAGGTGGTTTCAAAGAGGTGCTTCAAAGAAGAGGTAATTTCCATTACCGATTCTTTCATCTTTATTTCTTCTTCCGCTTCTTCTTATTTAGTTGTTTAATTATGAAGTAATAAAATCAGTATCACTCATATACTGATATGTTATTATAAGTATGAAACAACCATATTTCACCATCTATCCATCCTACGGAAAACGAAATCACCGCGCGTGCGTACGTACAGAATACCGTCTCCACGCCGTGGTGAAATCTATTTTCCACCACCACCATACTTGGATGGGTATAATGGTGTAAATAATAGATATATATGACTAATTCAATGTGATATTGATTCTGAAATAGAATACTCCCATACAGTCCCACGATCATGAGAACGATATCATCGCTCGTGCGTATGTACGGACTACCGTCTCCACGACACAATGAGATTCATTCTCCACTTTAACCATTCATGAATGATTATAAAGTATATATAATAAGTATTCATGAATTATATGAAATAATAATGATACTGGGTTTATGTGTATATATATTTATGTCATCTTCCTAATTCCATTCAACTCAATAAGGAAACGAAAACAACGTTCATGCGTACGTACGACCTACCATCTCCATGAACGGTGTATTTCTTTCGATTTACTGATTTATTATATATATGTATATTCGGAATATATATTTTATATAAATAATGTTTTATATTCTGTAATTAAGTAATCATGATCTATGTAATCATATGAATAATTACAAGTCAGAACACGGACGACAAATGAAACAATTTTACCCAAAACGCTCTTTAACATCGAATTTACAAAAGAACGGGTAATATAAAGTCATAAGTGAACAATATATGATATAATAACAATTAATATGATTCTTTTATATGTCAATGACATTATTTAAATCATTATACAGGAGGTTCGGACACTTACGAAGCAAATCAGACCTAAGGTAAGGAAAATATCACAATCTCATTTCTATCCGAGATTGTTTATACTTTGAAATTTAACGGGGTGTATTTTATCATCCACATCCATGTTTCCTCAATATGTAATATTACTTCCATTCACATAAAATTGTTTAAATCCAATTTTAACCTTCGGTGAGTTTTTTAGTAAAATATATGAAAGGAATCTTTTGTTGTTTTTCGTACGAGGTACCTTTTGACTTTTCCGACAAAAGTACGAGAAGAATGTTTTTTTAACTTATACGGCATGAATGGATTTTTAAAAAATTATTTCCAAGAATATTCCTTTACAAGTTTTCAAGTCTATTTTTATTCATATTCTTTTAGTTTAAAATTGTATGAAATGTTAAGAAAGGAAAAATATTTTTGAAGTAGAAAGGATATTTTCCTCAAGAATGGAGTTCAAGTGTTTTATCAAAATTATTTTCCATCTAAGATAATAAAGGGTTCTATGTTCATCCCTATTATTGAATTTATTTGATTATGTTGTGGTGGAATTTTTTTATGAATTCCTTTATCTTATATGAATTCTTTTATGATGTCATGATGTTTAAGAATCCCATTTTTATGACATGGATTATACAATGATGTATGATTTATGATTATGTGGCACACATAATAATGGTATCATCATGAGATGTGTGGGACCTATATCTCCCTACAATCATTTGGTAATGATTTTATATCTCATGAGATAGACATGGCTGGAACGGTAGGTTATACCGGTTCAGTGAAACAGAAATGAAGCGAGGAGTGAACTCGGTTCAGAAAGGGACTTTGTCCACTAAGATAGTCTTGGAAATGAGTCTTGACTAATAAGAATGATTCTCTATGATTATGTGTTTATGCCACAAATTTTCATGTTTTAAGTTATTATTATTGGGATTACATTTCACTACTATGATTTATCCCATGTTATGATATTATGATCCCTTTTGCAGGTTAAGATTTCCAAAATGTTATGTTCTTATGAATATGATGTGATTTATATTTCTTTTGTTTACCCTTACTGAGCATTTGAGCTCACCCTTTTATGTTTTCTTTTCCCCAGGATATAAAGAAGGTTTTTTGGTATAAAAAAAGGAAGATATCTATGGGAGATGTTGAAGATCTTTCACCACGATTAGAAGATTACGTTCCAAGTTTCCAAAGACACTAAACTATTACGGTCCTTGTGTGTGTGTTTTTGTTATGTACTATGTATTCCGCAAAAGTAATGTAATGTCTATGTACGTTATGCTTCAGGTCTCTATAGCTGGTTTCAGAGCAAAAGTTTAGTCAACCTTTGGAAACTAGGATGCAAAAACTTTAGTAAGATCCCTAGAGATATTTCTAAGGTATATCTAGGGATGTCGCTATGGATAAGTATACGTATCGGATATAGTCCTAGAACTATGGTAATGATATTAGATTAAACCAAAGATGTTAGATATTGAAGTTACTCTGCCTTTATTATGATTTTTCCCTCTCACACTATTCTTTTTGGGTTTTATAAAATGGCTGGAAACAAGATGATTCACGATAATGGAGGATATGATAGACAATGGAATGATATTCTTCATGAGCAACCAAATGAAATGGGATTTGGAAGTCCAAACATCATTATTATGCCGAATCATAAATCTCATAATATGATCAATAAAGAAAAATTTGTTAAGTTTCCTGACTCATCTAATAAGAGAAAGATGGAGTTTCATGATGATCATAGAGGAAAGAAAGTTCAATTTACCCTATGTAAATCATGTGGGAAGAGGAATCAAGGAGATTGTTTCAAAGGAACTGGAAGATGCTTTGGGTGTGGAAAATAAGGACACATAGCCAGTAAGTGCAAAGGAAAAGGTTCAGTTAACACCAGGGATGAGGATAATGGTATTGCTACGACATCAACAATGGTTAAATGTTTTAAATGTGGAATGTACAGGCATTATGCAAACCAATGCCCTAAGGGAAAGTCTCATGAAATGAATCAGTATGGTCGTATGGGTAGTATTTATGTTGATGATGCTGAAGAGACTACAAATGATATGTGAGATGAAAGAATTGTTGAAGCTCGGTCAATGGTTTAAGAATGTAGTGGAATGATTACATGTTTATAATGTGTAATGTTGTATAAGTAATCTCATGGTACTATGGAATAAAGAGATATCTATGTATTGTTAGACTGTTGTCTTTCCTTGAGTTTTGAATGTGTATGATTAATGGTACCAGTATCCATGAAAGGTTATTCAGATATTTTTGGAATGTAGATTATATGCGCATAATGAAGGGATAAAGAGAAAATTAAATGTTTGATAGTATACATGAGCTCATTATTGATATAAGGAGAAGGTTATATCATGGTTTCAGCATATAGAATTTTTGGATTTTGGTATGTGGAAAGAGTTAACTTTTGACTGCATTCATGTTTTCACTAAGGTTCAATGGGTATTCATTCTTCAAGAGAATACATGATTAAGGTATTCAAATATTTGTAATTTTACCAACAAGATATATCTTATGATATATGGGGGATAAATGATGGCATTCACGTGATCATTTTTTTATACTATGAGCATAGACCAAAGTATTTTAGATAATCCTAAAGATTGGAATGGATTATTTTGGACCTAAGTTAGTATTGTTTAAGGGAAAAACTTTTTGATATTGTTTATGGGATGTTATAGTAATATAGCATTAGAAAAAGACAACCTACAGGATAGGCGACAACCCATCGCGTCGGACAAGGCTGTGGGAATTGAACCCACAACTAAAGTGCGACTTTCCTTTATCGCCTACCACTGGCCTACAGGAAGTGCCTGTTTAGTAGAAAGTAGTTTTATTTTATTAAGCGGTATGATACATGAAGTAAAAGTTCAATTTTGGAACCATATATGATTATTCTAACCATAAGATGGACTTATAACTTTCGCTAACCTTTTGTTTGGAAGATATGGAATGACCCATCATTCTATCAAATGATCTGCTAACACATCATGAATAACAAATTCAACTTCATTTCTTTAAGGGATGAAGTGGAAACTGTTCAATTCAAGAACAACAGTGATATTGTACCAAAATCATGGAAGTATTTCTTTTAATTCATCAACATTAGGGAAATGATCTTGAAAACCAAAAATTTTGTCCTAGTTACCTTATATCTGATGAATCATATGGTACCTTAGATTGTCACAAATTTATGGCTTTGTGATTGCTGGATTTTCCATAGCCATGTTCTCTACCACTCTCCATCACAACAGGATGGTTAGATTTCTTTTCCATATCCATATTTTCACCTATGTGGAAACCCAGTGATTAGTTTATTTGGGTAACCATTACGTTTCATACTTTTGTTTTTAAATATTGGTTTGGTATTCCTTTTTATGATGTGGGTTTCTATTAAAGAAACTTTCGAATAGTAAACCATTTATAACCCCGACGAATTTTGAGGGTGAAATTCATTTTAAGGGTGGTATAATGTAACACCCCAAGATTTTATGAAAAATATTCTTTTAATTTCATTAATTTCTTGTGTTGTATGCTACACCAATATTACCTTGCGCTATATGCAACACCGTATTAGCTTGCAGTATACGCAACACTATTCTTGGATCGTGTTACACACAATTTTGATAATAGTTATTCTACGCAACATTGAGTATATATATATATATTCAATGTATATATGAAATATGGTTGGATTATGTTATACGAAACAACAAAGGATTCTTGCACAGCACGCAACCCTGACTTGGCTTGCATTACACGCAATCACGACCTTTCTCGATAGAGTGTGTTGTACGCAATACCGGGTTTTACTAAACAATGATATATTATTATAATATTATTATGAACTAGCCATTATGAATAGTATTAACTAAATTTTGAATCTTATAACATTTTTATTCATCTTACACATTTTCTAAAACATGGTATAAGAAGAAAATAGATTTTTCGGGTAAAATAAGTATTTTTCAAAAAATACAGTTTTGCCGCCTTTTGATGGCGCACCCACATTAAATCTGGTTTTTGAAATGATTATAAGTTACATTTGACAAAATAAAATTATTCTTTGGAATCAAGAAATAAAAATTTACTTTGGATAAAATTTTCATTTTATTCTGATGACTTTCATATTTTAATGAATAGTAAAAACACGCTATATTTTAATTAAAAACAACTTTTTTCATCGTAATATATTATGTGGTTAAATTATAATATTGAATGGTTTTAAAGTATAAATAGAATATATTTTTACCATTTAATATAATTTATATCATTAGCATTGATTTTACCTTGAATTCGTAGGTTAAATCAAATCAATCTTTTGCAATGTTTTAAAGAAAAATCCGTTTTATTTCGACAATGGGATTAATATTAATTTAATTTATGCAACTTTTGTGTATTGAATTTGGAAAAATATATTCCATATTTAGAATAAGTGGGTCCAAATTATGTTAATAAGCAAATTTTTATTTTTGGGAATTATGAATAGTAACTACGGTAAATTTTATTTTCCATAGTTAAAGTTAAATCGGGTAATTAAGGGTAAATATAATATTATAAAATTACCATAACACTTGGAAAAATTCTATTGGATGACTAAAAGTCGGCTCATATCACCTAAGGTTCGGATTAGATTCATTTAATGGACTTTTGTCCATGAAAATAAGTTAATTATTATTAAAACCAAAGAATGTGACAACATGTCACTTTCTTAAATCTTATAAGTATAATAATTTTAATTTAGTGACACACTTCATGAATCTTCGAACATGAATAGTCTCCAGAAATATAATACAATTATCTACATAATAGAAATTTATTTAGAATTTTTAGGGATTAAATAATTATCATTTATTATGACAGAAAGATGATGCAGTAATTGTCTTATTAATGAAATATTGACATAATTGATGTTATAAATACCCAAATAAATGTAATTTAAGACTTTTTATAAATTAAACTAATTTTATAGGTTAATATTACATGTTAGTATTGATTTAATTAAATTTTTTCTAACTATTAATACTGTTATTATTTTTACAAAAATCAATTACTAAATAGTGTCAAAATTGACATAAAATAGTTTTTAAAACAAATATTATATTATTAATTGTTATTTTATTCCTAAAAATATAAGGTTCGGCCAAATGACTTATATAAGGTTATATATATTAATAATATACAACTTGGGGTTCGTTTGGCTTGTTATAGTATGTTTATTAACCTTATAGTATAAGAACACAAGAAGACACGGTAAAAGTAAAATTATTTAACTTAATGTTAAATATAAATGATAAGGTTAAAATAGGAACCTAAACTTGTCTAAATTACATTGGATGAGATGATTTAGAACCATCCACAACATAGCTTTGAAATAAATCAATTTGGAGCTATTTAAAACCGAATTTGGCTTTATAATAAAATAATATTTTTTGTTATTCCAAAGGTGCCCCTCTCCTCCCTTATAAAAGGGCACCCCCTCCCTCTCTTCCTCACAACACTTTGAGCCTTCAAGCTCGTCCAAACCCTGACAAATTTTCTTCTCCACTTCCATAGAAACATCCTAGAGTTTCTGGTCTTCCTCAAAGACCAATTTTAGTGCCCTAAGAGGAGGTCTCAAAGAGGCGCTTCAAAGAAGAGGTAATTTCCGTTACCGATTCTTTCATCTTTACTTCATCTTCCGCTTATTCTTCTTTAATTTTTTCATTATGAAGTAATAAAATCAGTATCACTCATATACTGATATGTTATTATAAGTATGAAACAACCCTATTTCACCATCAATCCATCCTACGGAAAACGAAATCACCGCACGTGCGTACATACGGAATACCGTCTCCACGCCGTGGTGAAATCTATTTTCCAACACCACCTTACTTGGATGGGTATAATGGTTTAAATAATAACCATATATGATTAGTTTAAAGTTATATTGATTCTTAAATAGTATACATACACTCCAATATAGTCCCATGATCATGAGAACGATATCATCGCTCGTGCGTACGTACGAACTACCGTCTCCATGACGCGATGAGATTCATTATCCACATTAACCATTAATGAATGATTATAAAGTATATATAATAAGTAATCATAATATATATGACATAATAATGATACTGTATTTATGTGTATATATATGTATGTCATCTACTTAATTCCATTCAACTCAATAAGGAAACGAAAATAGCGTTCATGCGTACGTACGGCCTACCATCTCTATGAACAGTGTATTGCATTCCATTTAATGATTTATTATATATATGTATATTCTGAATATATATTATATATAAATCATGTTTTATATTCTGTAATTAAGTAATCATGATCTAAGTAATCATATGAATAATTACAAGTCAAAACACGGACAACAAATGAAACAATTTTACCCAAAATGCTCTTTAACATGGAATTTACAAAAGAACGGGAAATATAAAGTCATAAGTGAACCATATATGACATAATAACAATTAATATGATTCTGTTATAAGTCAATTACATTATTTAAATAATTATAAAGGAGGTTCGGACACTTACGAAGCAAATCGGACCTAAGGTAAGGAAAATATCACAATCTCATTTCTATCCGAGATTGTTTATACTTTGAAATTTACTGGGGTGTATTTTATCATCCACATCCATGTTTCCTCAATATGTAATATTACATCCATCCACCTAAAATTGTTTAAATCCAATTTTACCCTTCGGTGAGTTTTTAGTAAAATATATGAAAGGAATCTTTTGTTGTTTTTCGTACGAGGTACTTTTTTACTTTTCCGACAAAAGTACGAGAAGAATGTTTTTTTAACTTATATGGCATGAATGGGTTTTTAAAAAATTATTTCCAAGAATATTATTTTCAAGTTTTCAAGTTTATTTTTAATCAACTTCTTTTAGTTTGAAATTGTATGACATGTTAAGAAAGGAAAAATGTTTTTGAAGTAGAAAGGATATTTTCCTCAATAATGGAGTTCAAGTGCTTTATCAAAATTATTTTCCATCTAATATAATAAAGGGTTATATTTTCATACCTATTATTACATTTATTTGATTATGTTGTGATGGAATTATTTTTTTGAATTCCTTTATCTTATATGAATTGTTTTATGATGTCATGATGTTTAAGAATCCCATTTTTTATTACATGGATTTTGCAATGATGAATGATTTATGATTTTGTGGCACACATAATAATAGTATCATTATGAGATGGGTGGGACCTATATCTCCCATCAATGTATTGGGTAAATATTTTATATCCCATGAGATAGACATGGATGGAATGGTAGGTTATAACGGTTCAGTGAAACAGAACTGAAACGAGGAGTGAACTCGGTTCAGAAAGGGACCTTGTCCACTATGATAGTCTTTGCAATGAGCCTTGACTAATAAGAAATGATTCTCTATGATTATGTGTGTATGCCAAAAAGTTTCATGTTTTAATTTACGATTATTGGGATTACATTTGACTACTATGATTTATCCCATGTTATGATATTACGATCCCTTTTGCAGGTTAAGATTTCCAAAATGTTATGTTCTCATGAATATGATGTGATTGATATTTCTTTTCTTTACCCTTACTGAGAATTTGAGCTCACCCTTTTATGTTCTCTTTTCCCCAGGATATAAAGAAAGGTTTTAGGTATAAAAAAGGAAGATCTTTATGGGAGATGTTGAAGAACTTTCACCACGATTAGAAGATTACGTTCCAAGTTTCCAAAGACACTAAACTGTTATGGTCCTTGTGTGTGTGTTTTTGTTATGTACTAAGTATTCCGCAAATGTAATGTAATGTCTATGTACGTTAAGCTTCGGGTCTCTATAATAGAATATGGGGTTGTTGATTCCATTATCTATACAAATATCTAAATCGGTGCACATCATCATGTAATTTCCATTAGACTCCCCATGATATCTAAAGGTCATTATGCCATTTGGATTTTTTGGTTGATGTCCTTACAAATTCAATAAATTTTGTTGATACCATATAATATTTTTCACTTGACCAACTCACTAGGATATATATTAAATAAGTGGTAACGATGTATGGAGTACCAATCTATATTATATACAATCAAGTTATAAGGATTTCATTATGGTTTTCAAAATGTATTAATAATTTATTATGTATAGAGATGATGTTTCAAATTTTTATCATCCTAATATTGATTAATAATATGAAAATAACCATAAAAATATAGAGGATATGTTGTGATATTTACCCATGTAATTCTAATCAAATTGGGACTAACATATTCCAATGGATTAACATGGAACATTATAATTATCTATATTGTTTGAGATACATAACTCCAATATTCTAGGATGATGGTTGGGAATAAAAATTTTCATAATGTGATCCTTTCCATTAAATGAAATAGAAGGCTGAAACCGTTTAACAATATTTGACTAGAACAAATGTTTTATAGAATAGATGTTATGATAATATTCCATGAGATATGGAGTTTTAAGTGGGTGATAAAGTATTCCTTAAAATATATTTATGGATGAGGGTTATGATATTTGAGATTAAGGGGATGTTGAGACATAGATACAAAAACTTTTTTTTAGATTCATTACCATATTGGGGGTGTATCGTATCACATAGTGCATCCACCAAACCGCTCTCAAGTTCTTAACATGGTACACATATCTCTTTTTATGAAGTATATACAAGATCTATCACATGTATTGATAATTGATGTTTTGAAACTGGAATAAGAAATCTCATATAAGAAACAAATGGTGGAGATTTTAGATTAAATAGAGAAGGACATATGTAATAAGACCTCGAACATTGTTAGTGTATTGTGGAGAATTCATATGTTTAAGGATTCTATGTGGTAATATGGGGATGTAATAAGAAAAATTTACCCTGAATTTTTTCCATCGGAGTAATAAAATTTCATGGGAATAATTATTTTAAGGTGGTATATTGTAAAAACCTAAAATCTACTATGTATTTACCTTTTAAATATACATTTTACAATATCATTCATACAAAACACCAGATAAAAATGAATCCTGACACATTTTTGTCAGAATAAATTTTATTTAGTAAATATAAACATTATAATGTATTCATTGAATTAGTGAGTATAAATATAGGCAATCACATTATTAATATCAGTAGAATGAAAAATAAATTTCATTTTAATACTAACTACACAATAAAATGAAATAGGAGTAAATAAATAACTAATATGATCATTTTATTCTTAAAAATATTTAACTTATAAAAAAAATTATATACACTATGTGATCTTATTTTAGGACAAAAAATATTTTATAGTCAATTGAAATTAAAATAAATTTTTGTTATGAATAAAATATTAACACTACTTGAATTAGTAATTGATTATAATTAAAAATAAGAACATTTAATACATAAAATTCATTTTCCAAATAAATATAGATTTTCATTATATTTCATAAATCTATTTAAAAGATAAATGCCTAAATATTAGAATTTTAATTTGTAAAAATTAAGAAAAATTTAAAATATATTAATACGTCATTAGATTAGGATAATTCTTTAGATTTTTATAAAATGAATAATATTTAGTTGAATAATACAAATACCATTTTCACAAAAACATTGACTATATTGACATAATTAGGATATAAGAATACATTTATATTTTATACAACATATTTAATGAAAAAATATTCATTTATTAAGTAAAATTATACTTTCAAAAAATATTAATTTAATTCAGAAACAAAAGTTTGAAATTTTTGAACAAAAGTTTTATTTTTTTAAAATTTTTTAAGGCATTTAATATTTTAGAATGAATTTGTATAAATTTTTTAAATTTTATATTAAAAAAGAATTCATATATATGGAATAATCATATAAAAATTAGTTGACAAGGTAATTTTTTTTTATTCAAAAAATAATTTTTCGTGTTTAAATAATGATTTTCCATGGTAAAAGAAAATTATATTAAGAAGTCAAATTAAGTGTAAAGAGAGTAAAATATATTAACAAATATCATTTTTTCATGATTGTGAGATCTGGATTTTCCAAGACACATTTCATCTCCATTATTATATACTTATAAAACTACATAAATTTTAATATGGTATACCATTAATATAATGTTATGGTTATTTACAAAATTACCACCCCTTTCACTTATAAAAGGATCCATTCAGAACCCAATCCCCCCAAGACCACTATAATTTTAGCTCATCCAAATTATACATAAATCTCTAATGAACACTTTCTACTAGTTTATTGATTTTTTAGTGTCGGTAAATTTCAATTCTATATAAGATCCCATAGATATCACGAGGACTAAGCTAAAAACTCATAATCACTAATTTTAAATATTTATTCCTTTCATTATTCTGATACCTTCTCAAAATCAATTCTAACCATTCATAAATAAACAACATTCTATGATAATTATCTATAAATTTTAGTCTTTTATTTAATAGAATATATATACCTTCCAACCAACAAATCCAAAAATGAAGACATCACTCGTGTTACTTGTGGACTACTACATCCATGATCGACATATTTCTCTTTTCCTCAATAGTATATGTAGATGGATATAAAATATATTTTATTCAAAATTATTATATTAAGTATATAAATATTTTATTAAAAATTCAATGATGTTTGGGAAAAAAAATTCGATCGTTATAAAGTATTATGTTCATATCAGTAAATTACATGAAATGTTCTCTTCATGGATCCCATTACTACAAAAAATTCCCATATATCCCATAAATTAAGGAAAGGGATGTATAAAACAATGATACAAATTATTTTAAAAAATATTATAGGATTTAGTAATGATGAATTTGGAATTGTGTAATAGGGTTTGTTTTCACCAATATGAAAGATTTATCAAAAATCAAATTGAGTAACACTCAATGATGAAAATAAACATTATCTAGATGATGAATATAAAATTAATGGTTAAAATTAATGAGTTTAAAATTTAATATATAGATATATGTGTGTGGAAAAGGTTATAAAATAAGGTAATGGTATAGTTATGTTTATTATATAGTATTTAATGTTATTTATTGGAATCGAATGTAAAGGTAAGGGTTTTTATTTGTAAACTCATTTTAAATTTAGGATTGATATGAGCATATTACCATTTGTGAAACCTATGTGATATTTTACTCTAAAACTATATTTATTTGTTTCTAATATAGTTTTTTCATCATATTTAAATTCCATCAAACCTTTTAACTTCCAATTTGGTATATAATTCAGTCAAAGTGTTTTTTGTAAAGAAAACTGACCTTACAATTGGTTTTCGGATGGAAACCATTCACCTTCGTATCCATATTATTTATTCCCCTGGATGTTATCCATTATTATCTTGAAAAGATATGTATTATTTATTATTATGTTCATATTTCTCTTTACTGCTTATCAAAAAGATGATTTAATACCCTATTAAAGATGTGGGTTATAATAAATGTATTTTGAAATCCTATTCATTTCCACATGTTTTATCGTCAACTACACCTATTTGGGATTACCCTTTACTAATTTTTAATATTAAAATATTGATATTTATCCTTTAAAATAATTTATTAATAATTATGCATTTCATCTCCTTGAAAATTATATTTAAAATGGCCTTTAGACTTCATTATCAATTAAAATTGATTTTATATATAATAATGAGATTGTAACTATTTTCAATGCTTTCCATACATATATATTTTTCCACTAACTTCATAAAATATATTAAATAAAATTCATCTAATGTTTTCATGTTTTTTCTAAATAAATTTTTATTCCCTTTGTTATATAATGATTTCTAAAAAGGTGATAAAACACATAAAGAGAATTTATTGTTCTTTCTAATAGTAAATTTTAATACTATTGAAAAAAGTGTTTTTCATAAACATCATTACCCTTTGATATTTCTCATGAGATAATGGGAATATTCCAGGAGGATACCATAATATTCCTTTCTATATATAGATTATGACTTTTTATTATGGATGTTTTAATAAAACCTATTTTTCGTTGGTTAATCAAGTTTTGATGAATTATGAATCATTTCAATTTCACATGAAACAAATATGTATGATTTATAATTATATGATATGTGATTCCTATATATATTTCAAATTAATTATGTAAAGATATATATTTGATGAGATTACATGTTACAAGAATGAAAGTGATCCTGATCCACTATCAGACTCTTTTCAATTTTTGATGAATATCTAGGAAGAAATTCCCAAAATTGGAAATGTTTTTATTAATTATTCTGCACACTACAATATTTTATGCCTCATCCTTTTACCATGTTATTTTTTCACACTATTATTATCCATATATTATACAATCCATAAACACTTATACAATGAATAATGTTTTATAATATATTATTTAATACTTATGATTATATCATGTAATTCCATACACCTTAATTAAGTACATATAAACATAATCTCATCATTTGATCACTTATGATCTTCAATTAACAAAATTATATTTACCCTAACCAATCATCTATGATAACCCTTTATTATATTCAAATTACACAGATTATGTGGGTGATTATTATGTTTAAATTGTCAAGCATCATATTAGGATATAATACTATTTATTTGAGATATTGAAAATATAGTAAAATATGTTTTTCTCATATCTAGACTCCATGGGAAATAAACCATTAGGCTTTGAGGTTGTTGTTTATTGCTAAATAAAATGAACATTCATATAAAATGATATTTTAGGTAAAGACGAAATTATTGTCTCACCTCATGGATTTAATTAATTATATTTCTAATCACTAATAATTAAATCATTATTTAATATGTGTTATCATATAGGGGAGTAAAATAATTATACCAAATGGGGTGTTAGATGAGTTTTGGTAAATATAATATTGAAAAAGAAAATATATGCCCATAATGGAAGATGTTCACTACCATGACGGAGTTAAATCACCCATTTATGGGGACCAAGCGTGATAAGGATTATTCTAGATAATTTTTTTCATGAAAATTCTATAATTTATATGAATTTTAAATTTTTGTACAACATTTAAAAATTGATTACTGTAGTATTCTGATAAAATTCCATAACCTTGTTATTTATATAAAATATGTCTAAATAGGGAGTGTTCAATATTGTGTTTGTTAAGAGAAATGGGGACTAAACATTTTCCAAGACATTCAATTATGTAATATATTTGTTGTGTTGAGTGAAGGATATATAATTCATGATAAATCTATTGATCAAACCCTATCTTTTTATGATTTATAGTTATAACACATGATAAAATTATTATTGGGAAACACTGAAGTCTTTGTTATATCTCTCTAGTTCTCTACACTAGGCTATCCCATATTGAAATAAAGATAGCTAATCATAGGATAAAATTCCATGAAAGAACATGAAGTATTATACTAATATATACATGTATAACAGGCAGTAACTTTAGGATTGCAAAAGGGAAGAAAAATATTTCTATAAAAAGTGGTTATAAACTCTCTTATGAAAATCAATAAGGAGTCAAAAAGTGACGTGAAATCCTAATAATAAATTTTATTTTATTTTCAATAAGTTGTTGAAAGAAAATTAAAAATATGTACATATTAGTGTGGTGGAATAAAATAAAAAAATAGGGATATTGAATATCCCATGCATGGGTTGTATTGTTTTCAATAAAGAGGAAAATTAATATGTGTTAGAGATATATAAAAGTAAATAGAGATTATACCATTACAAATGGAAAGGTAATAATAAGGATATGTTCTCTTGTTTCATTCGTGATAATTAATGAATTTGTTGTCAATGAATGTGAGAATAAGAATTAATTACCACGAAGAACTTACTTTGATATATTCGAAAAATATACCTTACATTCGATGATTTGTGTGATGAATTTCATAGAAAAATGACATTTACTTATACAAATTAAACTATCTATATCATTAGTGAATGCGTTTTTAAGCAACCATCTAGTTTTGTAGAATGATGAACATGACATGGGATGTCATGCTTGATAAGATAGCTTGTGAATAATGAGAGATTATCCATACATTGAAGGAAGGTACATCAGATGGGGATTAATGATTTATTATAGAAATTTAATATGAAATAATATGGTTTGTAAAACCTACGATTTTATTGGTAGAGGAAATATTTAAATTATTACACGAAATTGTTATCAACATAAAGGTAACATCAAAATATAATGAACTACATAAGCTTCATCATCCACTTTTATAATGTTCATTTGATCTTTTCAATGATATATACAGGTTATTCTATGAATGTGAACATCAATTTAATGGTAATTTAGAAACTATCTAAAGGTACGTGTGAGATAAATAAGGGTCATTGTTGCTATAAATGAGAGGCATATTAATCTACAAAATACACCAATAAAAGGTACATTTCTAAGATACGTAAAGGTCTTCTCCAATATGCGAACTGGTAACTATGGAATAAAGAAGCTATGTTAAGACATCTTGGGCTTAAATCAGTTTGATCATGGAATTATATTAGATACATAAGGGTTATATTTTTGATGTTATTAGATATATCCTATGAATATCACCACAAAAATCATATTAGAACACTGAATGTTCATAAGAAAAATGAGACTTTTATTAGTGTGGTTGTAAGAATGTGAAGTCGCTTAAGAATTTGATAAGTCATATGAATATAAATCCACTTAATCTCATGTTTTTTATCTCATAGAATATATAATGTCACGAGAATTATAAAAATACATTGACACTTGATAATGCATTTTATAGAAAAAAAGAGAACAGTTTTTATTATGTGATTACACTAGTTTTTATGGATTAAAAATCAAAATCGATGTTGGGATTCATGTTGAGATCCATGGAATTACAAAATTTAGGGATGTTTAGTCCTAAATATAATAATGTAGAAAGATAAGGATGACCATTCCATAGTGGATGTTATTTCATTGAACACAGTCACAATCATGGTGAAATAATGTGGGAAATGGAATAACATATCATAGTGGGGCATGTTTTAGGAAAGATAATTTCATGTGAAAAAAAGTTAGTCATTACACCATAAGTTATTCTATAATGTTGCATTATTTTTTAAGATGTGATTTAAATAGAATTAACGTCATGGGGTCAATGAATATTATGAGTACATGATAATTAAAATATCATGTTGAGTTAATCAACTAAGTATAAAGGAGATATTATTGAAAAAAATACTCATTATAAATTCTTTTTAAAATTTTCAATATAGAATAATTCAAAATGAGATAATTATTGAGAGAATATCCACAATGTATCATGAATATATATTAACAAAATATAAGAAAATATTGAATTGATTTTAGAGATAGACCTCGATGTGACTCTAATCCTTGAAAAATATCTACTGAGTAATGAGTAAGAAGAGTTGAATACATTAAATAACTCTATATAAATTGAAGAAGAAGGAGGAGGGTGATGATGCTTCTATAATGTTGAAGTTGAGAAGTTGGTGAGACAAATAAATAAGTTATGCCTACCTATGATATCACTCTATCCTCATGTGGTTAAGTGAGTAATTTTGAGTGTTGTTAAAAAACTCTGGATGCATTCAATTTAATATTTCTTACAACACAGATGAATAAATTATGGATAAATACAATAAAACATTAATAAAAGACAATATAATTCCAATACCCATTAATGAATAACGCCAGTAATAACCATGAAGCATTGTTGGAAGGAAATGTAAAGATCCAATCAAGAGGTATCAAGAATCATTTTTCTAGATAGATTGAAATGGTGAGATCCACTATATTTAACTTATCCATAGGTGTCCTCAATTATTACTAGATACTAAACAGTTTGATATATTATTTTAAGATATTTTTACCTGATGGTTTTTACTTGTATGTTGTTATTTAATGTAGAAATCCGGGTCTTGAAATTCAAAAATCAACTTTTTAGGGGTAGGATTTGAAGGATTAACCTTCGAAATCATATTTTTTTTCTTGCATTTTTCTATTTCATCAATAATGTAATTTTGAGAGAAAAAATTAATATAATTTTAGACATTAACCGGACCAAAAGTATGAATTAAAAGATACATAATATTAAAAATGTAGAAGATCCTTGATTGAACCCATGCCCCTTTGAATGACCAAACATGGAATATGCAATAAAATTTTAAATTGAATTATTTATTGTTTTTTTAATGACCCATTATCAACTATAAAATATAATTAAAAAATAAATTGGTTCGTTTATAGTCATTGAGTTTATTGTTTCTATTTTTAATAAAAAAATAATTTAGATATGATTGATGAAAAATATGATAATGAAATTTTCCTAGAATATTATAATTTACGTAATTTTTATAGAATTTTTTATAAAACAACTATTCTTATTAAAAATATATTCATGTTAAATTTGATGAAAATAATTTCAAATTGAATTATATTTTATATATATTGGATGAATAATAGAAGGAATTTTATTCTATTAATGATAATCCACAACATAATGTATATAATGAGGGGAATAATATTCCTTATAAATATAATCATAATTCATAGAAATCTCATAGACTTCTCCATATTGATAAATTTACTGGTAATTTTTATTTTGGATTTAATAAATATTCTTTATTTTAAATTTTTGTTTTAATTCTAAATTGTATCAGTTTTAGTATAAAAGGATACTATTGACACTTTGAAATATATTAATTGGAATTTTTCTATGGAACAATAACCTAATCAATTTTCTAGAAATAATTATTGGATTTTGGTTATGTCCCCAGAAGGTAATATTGTTATTAAATATATACAGTTATTGAGAAATAAATTTTGTGAAATATGAAAAGTTATTAAGAAAAAATATAGACTTATTAGATACAACTATTATCTATAAGAAGGTATAGATATTGATGAATCTTTTTTTTCTATTCATACGATTCAATCTATTAGATTTTTGTTAGTTTTTTTAGTTTATAATTTTTTTATTGATCCAAATTAATGTTAAAATAAAATTCATAAAAGGGTTGATATTTTAATAATTTAATTTTAATCATCAACCAGGTTTCAAACAAGCAATTATCATAGTAATGTTTTTATTTTATCAAATTATTTAACAGGACATTAGCAATCTCCTAGATGTTGGAAAAATGATCTTTTCATTATTTTTGTTGAATAACAGTTTTTAAAATGGAAATGTGGATATTTTTTTTGTTTATTAAGAATATTTAAAATGATATTATAATTGTTCAAATTTGTGTTGAAGATATTATTTGTTGTTGAATTAGTAAATATATTTGTAATTTCTTTTATAATTTAATGTCCTTTGAATTTTATATGAATTTAATGTGATAATTATGTTTCTTTTTATTATACCAAAATTATCAATAAAAATATTGAATATTTTTAAACCAATCCTAGTATGATAAAGAATTAGTTATAATATTTGGACTTGAATCATTCAAAACTATTAAAACATATAATAGTAAAAATTATAAATTGAATTAAGAGTAATATTCAAAATAAAATAACGTAAAAATGTTTAGAGGAATGATTAGAATTTTTTAACATCTTCTAGACCTGATATTATCTTTTTAGTTTGTTTGTGGGTTATTTTTTAGGATAATAACAAAAAATATGACTTAAAAGCTACTAAAAGAATCATTAGATATATTAAAGGAACTATAAATTATGTGCTATTTTATTCTAGATGAGAGTATTTCTATTTAATGGATAATTTTGATTTGGATTTGAGTGGCAATCGAATTTATTAAAATAGTAAATTAAGAATGTTTTGTTTTCTAGTTTTTTTTTAATTTCTTATATCTCATATAAGAATGTATTAGTATCTTTATCAAGAACTGATGCTGAATATAGATTCTACTAATTATTGTGATCAATTTTTATGGATTATGAAAATATTGTTTTATTTTAATACTTTCTTAAATAATATTAATTTTTTATATTTATTTATCTATATTATTTTCTAAAAACCCTTGAAGACATTGTGAAATGAAAAATATGGATATAATATTACATTTTATAAGATATTAAATATAATAATAGTTAAATTTTCCTAAACCAATAGAGGATAACCCATAAACTAGGAATCCATGATAACCCACACCAAACCATGGGGGCATCCCAAACCTGCAGGGGGTATGGAAATGAATCATGGGAATCATTAAATAATTTTTGGGGATAATCTCTTCCCACAAACACATAATAAGTACATGATTTGGCTTAGAATCCTAATAAGGAAAACCTATTCATCAGAGTTCCATGTGAAGAAATATTACTAGATTGAAAGTTTTAATAATAAAAACAAGTCATATCAAAAATAAAAATCCAATGGATGATAAATAAAAAGAATAAAAATATATATATATACAATAATATGAACTGTCCAACATAACTATGATACAAATGAAATAATAGAATACCCATCATCATCACCATGTTACCTCTAAGGTCACCATCCATCCACAAAACCATATGTTCCAAGTGCAATCAAGAACTTGAACCTTCCAAATACATAGTGGAGAAGGTAGAGTGTGAGTATATAAACAATAGTGGGTAACCACCACAAAATCAAAAATGTTCCATTCCATAAATAAACCTTAAAAATTAGTATGATAATACAGATATAAAACAGGTTTCCATCATTATAAATTAATAATGAAAAGATTGTCAAAATATGATCTTTATCTCCCAAACACATTCTAAATAGTATTTTTAATTCATAAATAAATTATTCCTTTTCCAAATATCAATTTTCAGGTCCCTTTTGAAAATCACCCCAAAAAACTCCAAAATATCTCTATAGTAAAAAATGTTTGAGAAAATATATTGTGTAATATACCGATGAATCCATAGGAATATCCTAAGGAACTATAAAACAGTATGTAGTAGTGAAACCTAAATCTATAAGTAGAAATTAGTAAAATATAAATAATCATGGGAAAGTCCTACAATTCTTGTGAGGATGACCTAGACATACATGTGTTTGAATCATATAGATACCTGGTCGACGACTCTATGTTTATAACCATACAACTAATATCAAAATTCTTAATTGCTGGAACTCCCCTACTGCTTGAGTATATCTATCCTCATTGGGTATCTATTCCATCTCATTAAGACACGATATAAGTATCTCTCATCCCTCACTAATATTTATAAGATCATATAAATGTAATAAAAGTTATAGGTGGGTTAACATTTATATAATTTATTAATATCAGTGATCAACATAAAACCATGTACCCTACTCAATCCACCTCCTAACACCGATACATAAATAATAAATCCCCTAAAGAAAATTCCCCCATACGTCTGTACATATTTTAAAATCCACTTTACTGTTCTAATTAGGAATTCACATTTAATTTTAGTTATAATTTTCCAAGAGGAAATCTAAATTTCAGGTTCCAAACAGACCTCAAAATTTCCTTTATAAAAAACACCATCAAAAACTCATTTAAAAAAATAGTTATATGTTAAGAACCACATTATAAAACCATGAAGTAATCGTAGAATTGAATATTTCAAAAGAAAAAGCAATGGAGTTCCCATAGATATATTTCCATGCACTTATATATATTCTCATTCATATATATATATATGTGTGTGTGTAGGAATTTACATGAATATATTTATGTGCATTCATAGGGGTGATAAGGAAATAATAAAAGGAGAACAATTGAAGCCACTAATCAAAGTGAATTAAATTCCAAATAAAACCACTAAACCATAAATGAGTAAGATATCAAAATAAGTCAAAATAAAATTTTACAAACCAAATCATATATTTTTACATAAGAGTACTAAAAATGTTAATGCCCCAATGTCTTGTAAAAATTATAATTAATAATTTTAGGAAACATATTGTAAATGTATATATTAATAAAAAGACGTAAGTGTTAAAAACCAATGAAGGTCCCATATAATTTATTAAATTTCAACACATGAAACTTTTTAAAATTATAAATTATATTAGTACACATGATAAATTAATAATAAATAGTTTAAAAAGGTTTAAGATTTTCATCGTGTGGTTTGTAATGTAAATATAATGAAAAACATACTGCTGATGTTTATTGATGTGATAGAATCCTATAGTACAAAAGGTGCTATCCAAATGAATCAAAAAGACTCAAAACCATCCAAATAAAAAATTTAAATGAGATAACACACATCCTAGGATTAAATCAAATATAAAATAATATTATATTGGAATTAAAAAATAGATGGAAAGAACGGGGAAGAAAAGTTTATCTTCCATATGAAAAGTCCATTTGAAATTAAGAATAATGTGATATAAATCCATGGTTAAAATGGGTGGAACATCCAAAAACAAAATTAAGCGGTGATCCATGTGAGATTTGTGGGGGAAGAACCTTTTATGTTAAACATGAGTTAGGGGAAAAGGTGAAATTCAAACATTATAATCATCTAGAAAGCTACATGTTTTGGTATCATGATTTACAAGACTATGCTCCATCAATTCACCCTCCACTATATAGAGATACTATAATCAGATTCATTAGACACACAATATTAAAACTATGCACAAAATAGGAAAAAATGTATTTTAAATATGTAGACACATCGAGACACTGTTTTCAGGGTGTGTAATAACCATGCAGAATCCATGCACTAGCTTCTAAACACAACAAAATCTCACAACGTTTTCCTTAAGTGTCACAAATTTTTATCTCAACCATGTTTTAAACATGTTAAATAAAATATAAAATAACAAAATGACCTGAAAAATTCACCTATGTAATGTTAGTATCATAATTTACTCTAAAATATGCCCACTGTCCATGCAAAGATGATTGAAATTTCCAAATACTCCAAAAATATTTATTTGGAATTTAACCCAAAAACTAAATATAATATTAATTAAAAAGATAAAAAAAATAATAAAGAATATAAAAATAATGGTATGAAAATTATCCCACCATAACAGTTTCATTCCCATGAAATTAACTAGATTCAAAATGACCATGAGGGACAAAATAATTCTAAATGAAATCTCACAAACCAAACAGAGAATGAATTGATCCAATGATCAAAGTATGATTCTTAAATAAAATAGTAAAACATATAATTATTAATAGGGTACCAAAATTATAGACCCAAATTGTGTCTCTTCTCTATTTATAAATCAAATTATATAGTGGTTCCACTAGAAAAATCATAGAAGGGGACCACCACCCAGTACATCATGGAATTCCAACCCAAAAAAACTCAAACAGAAAAACAGAAAAAATATAATGTATTATTTTTTAGGAATCATATGTCACCCATAACCATGAAATAAACCCATATATCAAAGACAAAAAATAAAATAATCAATGAAAATAAAGGTAGCGAGAAGCTTTATAGGGTTATCTAAAAAGATTCAATGTGAGTGCTATATTTATTTTGAAACTAGAGAGGATTTATTTTTAATGTAATTTTTTCAAAAAACATAGAACATATTAATAATCACTAGTTGAATAAAAAATTATTGTTCATCATATCATTATGCTAAGAAGTCATGGAACTCCCAAAATGACACAACTAGAAGAACACGGGTGAAGAGTTCATTAAGGAAGAGGAAATATTATATTAAAAAGGATCCTCTAAGATAGGTTCTTTTGATTTTATATTATATCTAAATGGGAACCATATCTATTAGTAATTTAGATGATCTTTCTGGTCATTATTTTTCACCTTTGAAAAGTGAACTTGTCCAAAACACCTCATCCCCCAAAACCTATAATAAGAGTAGACTGGATAATAGGAATCAAGCACTAATATCCAAATTAATACCCTTAAAAAATGATTAAAATTTAATTATTCTATCAAAATATTCATTATAGAAAAAGAAATCAAATAATTGAGGAGGTTGATACCCTCCGTCATCATCCATTGGCCCTACTGAAGACCCATATGATTTTACAATTTTCTCACCTTTACATCCTCTTAAATGAACCATTGGATAAAAGTGGTGTTGAAGAAATCCTATTTAATAAACTATTGAAATGAGGATAGAATGACTAAAATACAACTAATCTATAAAATTTCCCAAAATATATACAGTCAACTCTCGATTTCTTTATTGGAACATACCAAGGCATTGAGTTTTCTGGATTTGACCCTGGTGTCTCACTTCAATCATCGAAGGCCATAAGTTGATGAGTTTGATAACTTCATGTTTAGTAACTATGACTTTCTAGATTTCATGGTTGTGTGTATGATTTATAAATGCCACTTGATGATACATTTTTCTTTTGAGGGTGATTTAATTTGTGCGTGGTTCAGATCTCCTCGCAGATGCAATAGATACAAGTTATTTCTTCTCCAATGGTCATTTGATCTTTATATGAATCGAGACTCACCTTATGTAGAGACTTGGGTAAGCCTTCCTCATATTCAATTGAATTTTCAAAATCCATCAATAATTCATATTTTATGGAATTTGGTGGGTCGATTCATTTGTTCTGATGCTCTTACTCCTTCTACGAGTCACCCGATCAATCCACACTTTTGTGTTGAGGTGGTTGTGTGGAAGAAACCAGTTGAATAGATATAGATTACGGTTGGTGATGAGTTCTGATGGAGGATAGCTATTGTCTTTTAATCATGGGTTGGTTATAGCCTGATCTTTTTCCTACTAGGTCACCAGCCTGATTATTTTTATCATGGATCCATTAATAGAAGGTCTTCTGTTCTGGTAAAGAATATTAGTAAGGTCTCTATCTAGGGACAGATGCTCACTGATACATATAATCTAGGCACTACTTCTATATTGGGTGGTTTGGATTTGGTAAAAAAGGCTTGGGTACCTTCTAATCTGAATGTTTACTGCAGTGTTTGGAAAGTTGAAGCAAGACCTTCTCTTGGGGGCTAGTGTGAATCTTACTGGGGTGGATGAAGCTGGTCCTGGAGGCAGTTCGGGAGTGGGAGGTCATTCATGGGCTTTAATGAATCATGGGGAAAATGGAGTTGATCAGCATGATGTCGTCAGAGAAGATGAAGGACTGATCAAAGCTGGTGATTCTAGGATGAATGACGGAAACATTCCCTTTAATTCAGTCTGTGATAGGCAAGCCAATGATGAAAATCTTCTTTGTCCGACAGTTAAGGAGCTTAACCTGCAGGTTCATTTGGATGGTGGTTTGAAGATAATACTTTCTACATGAATCCAATTTCATGAGCTGGAGCATGATGAGATATCCCATGTAAAGGAGAGTTCTAAAATGATGTAAGGTAACAATTTCAGCTTATTTTAGAAGGTGCAATGAGGAAGGAGATGAAAGCTGGTCTTGATTGTTTTGATCACCGACATTTTTTCCATGATTGATTCTAATAGATGATATTATTCGGACTAGAGAGTGATTGATGATTACCAATCAGTTCTTATCCATGTAAAATTAGGGGATGTCTCTGATAGTGATTCGAAAAATTATAGTGATATAGTCAGGCCTTCCTATAGTGATTTTTTAAGGATTGGAAGAAGAAGTACAAAAATGAGGAGTCTCCCCCAACAAAAAGAAGGTCGAGGAAAGACTACTCTAATTTTACGAAGTCAGTGTCCACTAGGTCCTATATCAAGGAATATTCTAAGGAGTTGATATCTTTGGAGAAATTGAATCTTTGAAAGAATTATGATTTGATCTTGAAGTACTCTGAAAGCTCTTAATGGGAATCGGCCACTACAGTGGAAGTGATCTATCATGGATATGGTGATGGGTATGACTTTTATGATATGTAATCATATTTTTGGGTTGTTTCTGATTTCCTTCTGTACTTTTCTTTTATCTTAATAAATTGTTAGAGGCTTGCCTCTAACTGAGCTTTTCTGGTATATTCTTCAGTTCCTAGGGGCCTGATGATCCATTCAATTTCCTCTAACCACTCTGAAGACTCTATCAGATATCAACTACCCTGAAATATAGAAAAATATTGAAAATTTATTGTCTCAATCATTGTACTAATTTTCTGGGTGAATTCACCTATAATAAAATACTTTCAACAATCCTTACGGGTGTTTCTGAGGAGAATTATCTAGATAACATTAAAACATATATCTAATAAATAAGGAAATAAATTCAAATCCATTACTATCAAAAATTAACATGTAAAATAGAAACAATAACAAAAATCAAAGTCATAATCCCATGGAACCACTATATGAAAACAATCCACAATTCTACTATTAAGGCAACCCAAAATACCATTTTAAATCTATTTAAAAATTCCACATGTTCTTTTATTGCATTCATTCGCCCATTTTAAATTGAAATCGCTAAATATCATTTTTAGAGACCAATTTATTCCATAAAATCCTATTTAGATTTTCAAAACCAAATTAATTTTTTTGGAACTAATGTATATTGACTAAAACCCCAATTCAAAAAAATCACATAGTGCCAAGTCATCTTAAAGGGGAACTAGTGGTGGTTCTTTACATGGGAACATGGTTTAGTAGACCATGTTTTGATCATGAACCTACCACTAGTATTCCTATTGAATAATAAACATAGGCTCCATTGACATCATAGCATAATCATTTGGTGTAATTGCAACAAATTAATAAATATGAACAATGGGATTCCTCTAGGAATGTTAGTATGGAAAACATGTAAATTAATGTTACATTCATAAAAAAATAACTAAAAAATTGAAAACATAATAAACAATGAATTTTAAAAATAAACAGCCAACGACAAAAAAAAGGGAACTAAAATAAGATCTAGATATAATTTTATGAACTGTATGAAAAAATTATAATTAAAAATAACATAATAAATACCCATAAAAATCAACCTCTTAAGTTTGTGGTAAACATCCATCCCTAAAATTAAACCACTATAAGATAAATCAAGAATAAAAAGTAGAACAAGAAAAAAATTGAATCTCCTAACACCGAGTGGAATAATTAAGGTGTGATCATAACCAGATCAGTAAGTAATCACCATAGAATACAATAATTTCCTTTCCTAAAACAAACCATAAATATTAGTTTAAAAATACTAATTTAAAATAGGTTTTCATAATATTAAATAAATAACACAAATAATTATAGAAAACAATCATTAAAACTAAAACATTCTCTAAAGAAAATTTTTAACGATTTCATAATACAATCTTTTTTAAAATATGATTTTTTAACTCACATTTCAAAAAAAAACTCACAAAAAAGTAAAAAAACGTGTGTGATTAATGTAAAGGTGAAGTATACGAATGAAACAAGAGGCATATAATAATGAAACATAAAGAAATAAGTGTTATATAAATAAAAATCAATGATTACGAAGTTGTGAAGTATAAATAATCTGGGGGAGGTCGTAATCATCCCATAAAGAGACCTTAGACATACTTTGATGGAATCATCACTAACCATGTTGATAAACCCAATTCAATAAGCACACAGATACTCTCAGCTATCCACAATGGTGACACTCCCATATGTCTTATTTACATCCATATCATTTGGGGTTTAGTTCATTTCATCAAGACTATATAGACACATTTCCCCCCCTCACTAAGACATCTAAGTTCCCATAATGATAATTAGAGTTCGATATGTGGTCGAATTCATGTAAAACATCATATAAAACATCAAAAATAATGATACCCATAAACTAAGTAACATTATCAACCTATCTTCCTAAACTGATACATGAGAAACAACACCCCAAGTGAGAGGGTCTCAATGAGGGTCCACGTGTTTTTCAGGACACTATATGTTTCCTATTAGGCCTTAAAATTTAAATGTATATAGAATTTTTCATGCGGTCAACCCATTTTCCATTTCCCAGAGGTTCTAAAAATAATATTTAGGAAAAAATCAGTAAAAATCATTTTATAAATATTTTAGATGTTATGAACTACATTAAAAACACTAGAATATATTTTATAATACATTTATTTAAAAAAGGAACTTGATGAAATTTCCATAAATATTCCCCCTTATACACACACACACACACACACATATATATATATTCTCATTTACATATATATGTTCATGAATATACATTCATATATGAATGTGAATTCATTGGGATTCCATAGAAATAATAAATGGGTAATTATCAAATTCACCTATAAATGTGTAATGGATTCAATATAAAACCATAAAAAATAGAATCTATCCGAATAAACAATAATAATATTTTACCAAACAACTCTCAAATTTTACCCAAGACCAATCATAATTTTAAACATCCAAAATAATTGAAAATTACCTTAATAAATTTTAACAAACATCTAGTAAGAATATATTTTTTCAAAATGGAATAAGAATTGATACCTAGATTAATTCACTTTTATAAATAACCCTTTAACCCTGGAAGAATTATAAAAACATTTATATATTTACCACAGATAATAAATTAATAAAAATAAATTTATATTTATTCACTTATTTCATGGAATGATTTTTAAATGAAAGGGATAGAAACACCTACCTCATACATATATGAATGTGATGACACCCTCAAAATAGAAGGATTAAGGTCCGATGAATAAATCATAAACAATAAAATCAAATGAATTATTATACATGATCAAAACCTCACATTACTGTTCATTTTAATAGATATCACGTTATAGATGTAAATAAAAAATAATAATCAAGGAAAGGGATGCGGAAGTAGGGAATACTTAGGAGAAACCACTTCAAAATCAAGAAGGTAGAGATCCAAATCTAAGGAAAAAGTGAGGAAACCTCAGATCCCATTTAAATATGAGTGTTATATGAGTGGGGAGTGATAGGAACCATTTTGTATTAATAATGATGTTTGTAAAAAGGTAAATTCCTAAATTGTAAATTTTTAGGAATGTTACATTATATGGCCACATGGTTTACAAGACAATGTGACAAAATTCCGCTCTCCACTAGATAGAAAAAAATCACATATGGTTTGGAAAAATATATTTTAAATGGTGATCCAACCATGAATAACATGTCTCTTATAATTGTGCAAAATATTTAATGATTATTAATGGTTTTACCTAACCATGTGAAAACCCTATGTGAGAACCCAATCACCCAAAACTCTCACAAGATGTCCCCTGAGTGTCACATGATTTCCACTCAACCATGTATTACCCATGTAGTCTAAAACATGAGAGAGTACCATGAATTGAGATACACCCCTTCACCATGGTAGCAACATGGTTTTTTTAAACCATTCCCACCAACCGTTCACAAATAAAAAACATCCCAAATTATCCAAACAATAAAAGTTATCATTAATTAAAACTGAATCCCAAAGACAAGAATAAAGAATAATAATTAAACAAAATAAAAATGAATATACCAATTAGTGTGTGATGGATATTTTTATTGTAAATTTATCAACTAATAATTTATTATTAGATATATATACAAAACTATTATATGCTATAAATCATGAAAAAATTATTTGTATACTTTGTATGATGAATGTTTGAAATGAATATATTATATTTTTTCTTTATATGTTTTGATAACATGAATCTATATATATTTTAGGGTCCTAAAAGGATAAAATCATTCATATTTTGAATCCCACTTCATGCCAACTCTTTATGGGAATTTATTATTGTTATGTCATTCTATAAGAGGGAATTTCATAATTATAGTTTTTTTCTTTTTGGATAGTGAGTATTTTAAATATATTTTATTATATGATTTACAAATATATACTTAACTAGTAAGTGTATTTTTTATTATTTTCAAATATTTATATAATTATTTAAATACATCATCATGTTTTTTGGTTCCTTATAATATTATATATTTTTTTATGGGTGAGTTTATCACTACATTACAGAGACTATTTTTTTTGAATATGTAGACATTATTTTTCAAGCTTATATTTTATAATAAAGTAAATGTTTCAAAAATTATAGGATATTTTAAATTTTTCTTAAATCATAATTGTTTTTTATATTTTCAGAAATTTATTTTTTATAATATATAAATTTAGAAGATATTTAAAGATTAAATATGATTTTATTGAAAATTGCTATTAATATATTAAAATTTATTTTATCTAGAAGAATATTTTTTTTATATTTGTTTAATTATGACCTTCTGATATATCATAGTACTAACTTGTATAATATTTTTAAAAGAGTTTTCGAATTTAATATTATTTTCAAAATTTGATATTTTGTATATTATAAAAATGGCGTAGACGTGTTTTACTATCCATTATTTTACCGTTTTGGTTATCCAAAAAATGGGGTAGACATTTTTGAAATTATGTTTGGTTTAACAATTATAAAGGGGTGATTTTTGAGTGTATCCCTACTAATATATTTATTTATGTTTTGATAATTTCAAAAACATTTTTGTTATAAATTTATTCATCTTATTCCCATTAACATGAGTTTTAAAATTAATAAATTATTTCATTTTTTAATAATTTCACTACATTTAGTAGGAAAGAGTGACCTTAATCATTATTTAAATATCATTATAATTAAAATTTATACAAATATTTGTTTCTTATATCTTCATCATATTTTCCCTTATTTCTAAAAAAATAATTTTTATAAAGTATTCTACAACAAATGATTTATTGTATTTTCGAGCCTAAAAACCAAATTTCTTCTTAAGACTTACATGTGTTTGTAATAACTATAGAACTGTATATCTATTTTTTTTGAATCATGTAGAAACTTTACTGTTCCCACGTGGAAGACATTAGCCATTTTAGAGATTCAGATCTTGAAGCCCTTAGGACAAGAAAATTGTAATTTTACCCAATAAATTTTATGTATAAAAATTTATTAGTGGTTATATTATATTCAGAATGTGAATATTACCATTGGGATATATTTTGGAAAGATTTTAAACCTGATAAAATTATAAGGATATTAAATATTTAATAAATAATAATTATTCACATGGATTCAAATGTTATTGTGTAACACACACAAAAATTAAATATATTTCCATTTTAAAATAATTTTATTCATTTACAATATTTATTTATATGAATCACCATAGAAATATTTCACTTTTCAGAATACTGAGTTATATTGAATTATATACAAGACCATGTTTTACCATCAATATAATTAATTTACCAATTATATACTATCCATTAAATTAGCTATTATGAATATGATTAACTAACATATTAAAAAATATATAAATTATATATTCAATCATATTTATTGACATTAATACAATAAAATATATAGAATTATGATAAGAACAAATCATTTTTATTAATAAATTGTTGTATTTTTTAAGGTAGTTTTACCACCTTTTATTAAAACACATATTTTAAAACTAAAATTAGACCATTTTTAAAATTTTATTTATCAAAATAAACTTAATGTTTTACGAAAAAATTTCAAAATTATCTTAGGATAAATTTTTGGTATATTTCTAAGAACCTTCAGTTTATTTTTTATACCGAAGAATACAAAATTTTAAATGCACACTTCTTTTTGATATAATATGTTTTTAAAGATAAGTTATATTTTTATTATGTTTTAAGGTTTATTTAACTAAATTTTACATATATTAATCAAACTTAGTTGATTTGAATAAATTTCTCATTGTTATTTTATATAAAATTGTTTAAATATTTTGAATATCTTTGACATTAAAATTAACTTTGTCACCCCGTCTGTCGGATTAATAGTAAATTAATTTTTCCCACTCATGTGATTTGAAATTGGAAATTTTGAATCCATATTTGTAATCATAATAATGTATAATTTATAATAAGTTCAACATATTTTTTACAAAAAAATACAAGTGAATGAAATTAACCTTAATTATAGTAATTATGAGAAGAACAATCTTAACAAGGGACTAAACATTAAACTTAAGAGCCTAAATCACCTACACACATGTCCAAATTTGTTTTTATATAAATATTTCGACCATATAATACCGTCAGTATATTTTTTTTCTTTATTTGAGGAACATTATGTAATGGAGACATTCCAATAGTTATTACCTTTTCTTATTCACAAGAATACCACTCCTCTTCCATTATAAAACGGCAGTCAACCATCCAACTTATTGACAAATATCAAGCCATATTACTCATCAAAACACTATAAATTTTTTATCCCAACATACCTTCTCTAATTATATAATCCTATCATTTGTATTAAATAAATACAATTAATGACTTTTGTATAAACAAAATGGAGTTACCTGAAGAAGAGGTAACACTATTTAATGAGCTCTTTTGTTTTATTTTGTTCTCCCCAACATAAATTATTATTATCTATTTCTCATATAATAAATTATTTATAAGTGATATAATGATTTTTTTTATTCTAATGGGTACAAATAAATACTAACACAAACTTCTATCAAATGTGATACACAATCATCATTCGTGTGTATGGTGGACTAGTGCCTCATGAATCGATGTAGTTCATTCCCCAATTTACCACCTTTCATGGTTGAATATAATGATGTATTTTAGGATTACATATGATATATAAGATATTAATAATTTCATTATGATTATTTAATTTTTATATAACACATATCATCACGTATTCAATTTTTGGGTATACGACAACATCATTTATTGACATGTGCACTACCACCTCCCCAATGCCACAAGGTTCGTTCACACAATACATGGAATGTATTAGTGATGGTTTTAATAAATTTTTTTGAATTAAATTACATAAATATGATAATAGAATGATAATTTACCTTTATATTTCAATTTCTTTTTAAATTAAAGAAGGAAAAGTGGTTAAAGTTCATGCATACATACGACCTACCGTCTCCACAAACGGTGCATTTCCTTTACTATATAAATATTTTATGGATTATTATTCATACATATGTTGTGAATATATATGATATATAAATCATATTTTTCATCCTTCAATATATTAAATAATTTTATAATTAAAAGGAACAAAAAATAACATATCAAAACAATCTCAAGAAATAAGGGAATTAATACTCGAAATATTGAAAATAATGATTTATTATTAGAAAAAAGTGAATAATAAAATGTTATAAGATCATATATGAAATCAAAAACATTTATATGGTCATATAATAAGTTATTGACATCATTTACATCATTATATTTGATTTTATAGTGTGTTATATGAAAATGACCATAAGGTAAGAGATTTCCATCTATCTTTTAATAGTAGTGAGATAAATTTCATATTCCCCACTAATTTATTTTGTGTGGTGTATCTCTACCCCTATTTATATATTATATCATGAACCATTTTATCATAATTGTATTTAACCTTTTACTTTGAATTATCTCATCTAATATTTTAACTTGAAAATTTCCAACTGGAAAAAGTTATCCTATAATCTCAATTTCTTTTGTGATTATTAACTTTCCCTTATAAAATTACTTTCTCATAATCATTTTTCATTGACCATTATATTTATTTGTGATACCCATACTCTTCTATGATGTATATTAATGTTTCCAAAACCATATACAAGTTTTAAATATGGTCTTTACTTGAATGTTATTGACTTTCTAGATAAAAACCGATAAATTCATATCCTTTACTCAATATGGATATTTTATAAGAAACTTTTTCCGTCAATTTAAATAGATTATTTGATATATGAAGAATTATTTGGAAATTAAAGACACATGCTTGGGACCAGTTAATATAATCTCATTAAAACATCGATAGTCTCTTGGGATGAATTTGGTTAGAAAAACCCCTCACATTTGTAATCAGTATGTTTTAATATATCTTGTGTGAGGTTTTTATAATAGAGTTGTGGTTGGAAAAACCAAATCAAATTGTACCCAATATATTTTATAACATCTTTTTTAAGGTCTTAGTGGGAAATTTTTTATGTTCCTAGGAAATGTGATGTCCAATATCTAAGCATAACCTATTGTTATGTTTTTATTATCTATAGGATTTTCACTAGGAAAAAATCTATAGATGCATTTCAATCTCAATTTATTGATTTCATGGTATGCTTGTTTATTTATTTACCTTTCAATATTTATTATTATCTTACATTCATTGTTAATTCTACTATACATAACTGTTACTCAACATATGAGGTCAGCATTATTTTTTTGCTTTTCCCATGTTATGAAGAAGCATTCTTTGAATGAGTTTTAATGAAATTTATTCACCCTAGATATGTATTATGTTTTATTATCTATTTTAAAATAAAAAATGTATATCATGTTTGTATATGGTTTCCCGAACATCTAAACTGATCGGTATTTTGGGATTTGATTCATTATAATCAGACCTATGTAATAAATTAATGCATTGATTCTGATCTTCGAGGGTTGGGGTATTAGAGTTGGTATCCAAAAGAGGTTCAGTAGAAACATTGGGAACTAGATATATGAAATCATAGATTAGGGAACATAACCCAATGACTAACATTCATGATACTTATATAATAAAATTCAAAAGAAACAATGATTATGATTATAAGTTTATCTATGCATAAAATTTTCAATTTATGATATGTATTTCTGTATTTTTGGGATAATTTTTTTATATAATGTTATGATATAAAAAAGTGTATAATATTTTTTATAAATGTAACCTATATGGTATAAAGGTTTTAATACCCATGGCCAATTTAGAGATTTACCAATAGAGAAAGATAATACAACTGGATTTGGAACTGGAAATGTTATAGATATATTAAGAATGTTTAATCAGGATATTAAAAATTACATTTCCAAGATGGAGAAACATGTTCCAAAAAAATATAATTCAATAATGGATCGCTTTAGCTAACAGAATACCCCATCTTTTGGTAGGAATAATAATTTAAATATTGATGTGAAATGGATTTAGTCTATGGAGAAGATATTTATAGCCAGGTATGTTGTAAAAGGAAAAGGTTACACTTGATGTGTATTGTCTCAAAGGTGATACTGATCAATTATTGTCATTGATAAAGTATAATAGGAAGGAATTGGAAATATAACTCATGAAATAGAAAACATTTAATGAGAAATTATTTGAAATTGATTTCCCATAGGAGAAATATACTATGATAGAGATGTAGTTCATTAGCATAAGGAAAGAGGATGATTTATTTTTTGCGGTGTATGATGATACATTTATAACAATATGTATTTGATAAATTGAATGCATATATAACAAAGAGTTCAAGATTTATTATTACATTGAATAAATTAAACCATGTATTATAAGGGTGATGATTTCTAAAAAAATTTATCATATGATTAAATAGTTTTATGATTAATCAAGATAGAGAAAGAATTCTATAAGGACTATGGATGTGAAGGAAACATATAGAAGAATAAGAAGGTAGATCAAAAATGGATAATGGAAAGAAGATAATGATAGATTTTCCTACATGTAATTTTTCTATAGAAACACCTTGGTACAAGCTTGAAGGGAATGTGAGATTGTTAAAAGTGTGGGAAAAAGGCCATCATGTTTGTGATTTTCGGGGTAAGAAAGAAAATTACAATGTTCAATGGTACCCATCTAATTGTATTGTTCACTATGAAAATTAGTCCCCCAAAAATCTAGGTAATAAACCTCAGAAGAAACTAGGAGATCATGGTCAAGATTCTGCTATTAAGACCACTAAAGTGGAATGATTTATGTCCATATGTATTTGGATCCTTGTGTAATGTTGTAGAAAATATATTACTGGTGGTGTATTTGTTATCATAAATATCAAATATGTAAGGATTTTAATGCAATAATATTTCATTATGGATTTGAGATCATATGTTGAAGGGTACCAAGGAAAGTGATTTTTTTGAAATTTAATCTTTTTGAAAAACATAGGGTTGAGGGAAAGATAACCCTCAATATGTTCCTGATGTTGAGACAGTGATGCCTAGATTATATGATGATTAATATGGATAAAGTAAATTTGATACTACTATCAACTAATGAAATTATTCTAAACTTTTTTATAATTGTATTTTGGAAACATCAACCATTTATGAAATGGATTAATATGAAAGTTGGAAGTGGTTTTAGGGGTTGATTCATTACTTCATCCTATGATTCAATTTTTTCTAAGAGATGACATTGAAACAGTTCATGAAAAACCATAAGAGAATATTGGATTATGAAATAGAAATGTATCATGTAATTATAATTCCTTTCATTTTTATAAAGTGACAATATCGATCAACTCTATGAAAATGAAAGTGAAACAAAAAAAATACTTATTTTTATCATTTTTAATGATATCAATGATCTTTTTCAGACCTCTTTTACATGTCATTGTGGTCATAAAAATTCTCATGAACAAGTTCTCCACCGCTCTACATCAGAACTTGATAGCTAGTTTTTGCTTCTGTATTCATATTTTTAGTATTGTTATAGGATTAAAAATCCGACTATTTGTTGTCACATTCACATTCACATTTCATATTATTAATAAAATTTATTATTAACACAATTTATTATATATGGTTTTCAATAATATTATTTTCAAATACCAATCCCTTAATTACCAAGACCAATTTTGAATTGTGAGGTCATAATTTATTTAAGGCGGGGAGAATAAAACACCCCATCAATTTCAAATATTTTCATTTTAAAATAATTTAATTATTTTTTATATCTCTCTTTATACCCAACGCTATTTTAAGATTATTCAATATAGAACACTAAGTTATCTTATGTTTCAAGTGTCAATAATTTTTCCCATTAATATTAATAATTTAACAAATACCTCATATCTATAAAATTAATGCTTATATTTATGATTAACTAAAAGATGAATACATATATATAATATTATTAATTTTTTTATAATTCATTGAATAAATTTGATAGAAATATGATAAAAACAAATCCATTTTGTGAATAAAAGCTATATTTTTTTTTCTAAAAGTAGTTTTACCTCCTTTTAATAGTACACCTACATAAATAATAATTTTTGAACCTATAGTAAATTTTATTTTTCAAAATAATCTTCATTTTTTAATTGTTAATATAAAAAATATCATAGGGTAAATTTTTTGGTATTTTTCCTAGAACTGAGATTGTTTGATGAATAGTAAACATAAAACAATTTAGTTAAAAAAATACTATTTACATCCCATTTATTTATATGAATATATTATATTCATTGTTGGTTGTAGAGTTTACATTGTTAAAATTTACATATCTTAGTCCAATTTAGATTATTTGAATCAATTTCATATTGTTATTGGATAGAAAAACATTTCAATCTTTTGAGTATTTTTATATTAAAAACCCACTTCGTCATCCCATCAGTAGGATTAATTTTTAATTCATTACTAAAACAAATATGATTGGAAGATGGAAAATTGAATAAATATTTTGAAAAAACTTATTTATAATCTTCAATACGTTCAACTTATTTTTGGACCAAATACACTAGTGAAATCAATTTAAATTATTTATAGTGATTTACACAAAAACATGCTTAATAAAGGCCTAAAAGACAAAATTAAGGCCCAAATGACCTAGAAACATGTCTAGAACTGATTGTATGGCCCTATATAGACCATATTAAACATTTTATAAATTTGTTTTCATTTTTTTCGAAACATTATGTAACCTAGACCTCACAATAGTGTTTATGTTTTTAAATTTACAAGAATGTCAGTCCTTATCAACTATAACAGGGAACTCACTCTTCCCACTTACTCACACATCTCAGGCTCTTTTTATCATATGAAACCTACCCAAAATAATCTCCCAACATCCCTAACCTCATCATAGAGGCCTAGAATTGCGAATAAATAAAACCAAATAAGACTATTGGTATAAACAGAAAGGAGTTACTCGAAGACGAGGTAATGTTCTTCAATGAGATATTCAGTTATATTTCTTTATCCACAACATAAATTATAAGAATATAATTATTATTATAAAAATAATTCTATTTATTTAACATTTAAACATGAATTATTACATAAAATTACACACAATACAACTTAGAATATTGAGAGGTCTAGTATTTTTTGGAAATATGTACAAAACATAACATCTTTAATATTGGATACAACAATATTTTTTAAACCCTCCTTGAAATGGTCATAAAATTTCATGGGATATCCTAGGGAAAACATAGGATAGGGGTGAGCTATAAAACTTAGTAAGGTAAATAAACATGACATAAAATGAAGGAGATGATATAGATTAGACAACAACCATATCAATGGATAATAAAAGGAACATGAATAAAAAGTAATTATAATGGATAATAATTCATGATAATTATAACATGGTAAATTTGGAAACAACATACAATAGGATATAAGCATGAGTCAAGGCTCATTACACATAGAGGAGCATGAGACAAGGCTCATTGCATATGAAGGAGCATGATACAAGGATCATTGCACATTGTGGATCACGAGACAAGGAACATTAAACATAGAGTAGTATGATTCAAAGATAGATTATGATATGATTTCATATGATACATCGTGATACTAAACATTACCCAGTGCATTGGAGGGCTATCAGGGTGCACCCTACAAAATCATTTAATTCTATTGCTTAAGTGTTCTATATAGATCCTAAAACATGGATTCATTCAACATAATAATTTATTCCTGAATAAAAGAATATTGAATAAATATATATAAGTCATCATTCAATAATTATATTTTCATAATGGTAAATAACCTTGATAGAAAAAATGTGTATGGTATTCACTACACAAATATTTTGGAATGGAAAATTGCGGTGAGATTTCAGCAGCTTAACGATGTTACTTAGAAATTCATAAAATATGTTGATTATAGATAAAGGGGTATCTAATCATTTAGATATGAAATTTAAATTAACAGTGAAATTGAATTACATGTCCCATCATAAGGAATTGAATATAAAATTCGTAACATAATAATGAAACTAGGAGAATGGGAAGGACCCTTAAAAACATTTGGCACAGTAACTAGGGTGCATAGAAGTTCATAGGAGGGATAAATGAGTGTTAATGGGTATATAATAATTTATAAAAAAATATAATGTGTGAGGGATATGAAATAACAAATCCTAACATATAAAAATGGAAATTAAAATATGTAACATTAAAGTAGTGCTTGGATAACAAAGAGAGTGGAAGATCGCTTACGATGTTTTGACATAGTAATGACTTAGATAAATATAAAAATGGGAGATGATAAAAAAATATCTCATTCAAATAAAACAAATTGTATAGAAATATAATCATATTAAATAAATTATAATACAACCAATTGAGATTATAAAGGCTAATTTCAAGGAAGATTCCTCAATTGAAAGAATAAGAGGATATTGGGGATCCCTTAACTGAATGTGTGACTCAATCAGCATGGGATGGACTTCTTGAGAGCATGGGGACACCTTGAGAGGACTATATAGAGTATTTGGTATAGTTTTTTCATGTTTAAAAGATTTTTATTGAAGAGAAACAGGAGATTGGGTGGGTTTATATAGGAAAGGAGGGGGATTTATTTGTTATTTTGGTTTCTGACACTATATAATAAAATATTAAAAACTGCAAACCATCCCATGGTTGCTTCAAATGGATTTTTCCAAATGGTATTGGATTAAATTATTTTATAATGACAAGTACCAAATATAATAAAATAATACCCTTGGTTATGCGGAGGTGAGTCACACTCTCAATTAAATGATTTTAAAATCATAAAATATATTGTATGTTGTGTAGTATTCATTAAGACATTATAAAATAACTCAAATTAACATAAAATTACATTATTTTAATGTTAAAACATATATATTTTTCATTTATCAAATTCATTTTCTTATTACAACACTTTTGGGAAATTTTGATGTCATAAAACACAATGTTTATTTATACTGTATTTAATTTTTACCCGAAAATTTGGTTTTCTAAGAAAATTATGAAAAATTCACCATTGGATAATTTTAATGTTCTGATTACAAAAATAAAATTCATTTTATCTAAATATTATTCTATATATATTATGTCATACATTAGGAATAAAAAACTCTATTTATTAAAAATGAGGTGTTTTTGATAAATTACACTTTTCAAACCCGAATAAAAATTACAATTGTATTGATAAAAATTATGTGATTTTTTATATTTGAAAAATATTATTTAATTATAATTTTTTTTAAAATATTATTTATTTCAATAAAATCTATTAATTCTTAAATTCATTAATTGAATCTGAATATTAATTAAAAATACAATTGGTGCATTAAAAACCATTTACAAAGTAAAAATAATAAGATGAAAATATATTCATAATTATATAAAAAATAATGTACATATTACTATTGGTAGGGTCTTAATATATGTCCATTTAATACACCAGCATATGCTCGAAGAGTAAGGTTTATGATGTTGGGGCTTTAATGGGGCTATTCAGTGTGCATAATTTTGTCCGTGATCTCATTGAACTTGAAATTCCCCCATTAACAGCTTTATTAATTTATAATTTGTTATATATTGGCATAGGATTTGTCTAGGGAAAATCCCATAAATTATATCTCCCTTGTAAACTCTGATAAATGTGTTTCTTAGGGTACACCCTTTCTGGTTGAGGTTATCTCTTCCTTTTTCTATGTGAAATGGATTTATTAAAACGCTATATTTATACTTTTCATGTGATAATTATTCATCACCTATATTATAAATGGTAAAAATATATAACGGTCATTAAAAAAAATTTAATATAATAGATCCAAAGACGTTCAGGTGTTTTCTATAACCATATTATATAATAAGACATTTAATAAAATGTTGAATATTATTTATAACTATTAGGGTCCTTACATTATTCCCCCATTAAGAAATCTCTCCAACAAAATTTTCATTAAACACACTATAATAGATGAGGGTAACTCTTCTTCATCACCTCCTCCCATTCCCATGTTTCTTCGTCAAACTTGTGGCTTCTCCCCAACACTTTGGTGAGGGGAATTGTCTTATTTCGTAGAACTTTTTATCTACAATCTATGATCATAACTGATTTCTCTTAATATGAAAGATCATTTTCTAATGGTACCACCTATGGATTTAGTACATGTTAGGGGAATGGTATGTACATTCTCAAGAGGGATCTATGGAATAAATCATGTACATAAGATAGGTTCTGTGGGAGTCCTAGCCGATAGGCCACTACTCCGATATGATCAAGTATCTTTAAAGGGATGTTCTACCTTGGAATAAGCTTTCCAATCTTCTAAAATATCATCATTTTCTTCCATGGAGATATTGTGGAGGAATACCATGTCTCCAAAATCAAAATATAGGTATCTATGATGATTTTTATCATAACTTGTATGTTGAATTTGAGATTTTTTGATTCTCTATTGAATGGTACTAACCTTCTATATCATTACATTGACCATTTCAGGACCATTAATTGTTTCTCCCCAACATCATCCCTACATTTCTGTGTTCTATACCTCTTCCCATAAGGGGATTGATAGGGATCCATTTGGATGCTTGAGTAGAAACTATTGTTTTAATAGAATTAGAAAAAAGGATGATGTTGGTCCCATCCACCATTTAATTCAATTGATCCAGCTCTCAACATGTCCTCGAGTGTTTGGATAGTCTACTCAGATTGGCCATCAGTTGGAGGATGGTATTCTAAATTCAAAATTAGCACAGTGTTTACAACATAGTAGAGAGTTTTCCAGAACATGGAGTTGAATATTGTGTCTTCATCGAATAAAATCTATAGTGGTACTCCAGAAGATGTATCATTTCTATGATTTATATCCATCCCAGCTAATTAAGGGGGAAATACTTTCAAATTGAAATAACGTGGACATAATTTTTAAGATGATCTGCAAAAACATCGATAGAATTGTTTCCGTTCAATGTATTTCAAAGTCTAGTGACAAAGTCTGTAAATTATTCTCCCATTTCCATGTTGGTATGGGTAATGGTTGAAATATCCCCTTATACTTTGTCCTTTTAGACATTACTTACTAACATACTAGTCCCTTTGTTGTAAATTTTTTGATCTCCTTATTCATGTTATTCCACAAATTTTCTTCTCAGATATCTCTATACATCTTTGTGTTTCCTGGGTAAATGGACAAAGTTGAACTATGTGAATCATCCAATTGTTAATTTTTTAACTTATTATTTTATAAAACACATTTTCTGGACCTAAATATCATTATTCCATCTTCATTAACATTTAACTCCATGGATTTCTCTTTTATTATGTTTTCCACTTTCTTTGGAATTCCCACATCATCTTTTTTACCATCCTTTAACCATTCATGAAGACATGATTTAGAAATAATTTGTGATAGAATTGATGATGTTCTTTCCTTTTTGATTCCCTTGTCCATCCTTTTCTAATATAAGATGATTAGATCCTTCTCAATTCTCATTAATGATATAATTGTTGGGTCATTTCTACTCAGAGCATCCGCTACTTTTTAAACATTTTTGGATAATAGTTGATTGAGTAGTCATAATCCTTGATGATATCTAACCATATTTATTCATTAATATTCAGCTCTTTCTATGTGAATATATATTTCATAATTTTATAATCTCTATATTTTTCACACTTCCCCCCAAAAAGATAATTCGTCAAAAATTTCAAAGCGAATATCACCACTTCCAATTAGAATCATGTGCGAGATATTTTTTCTCATTAATTTTAAAATTCCATGAAGCACAATATATTATTTTGTCATTTTTCATCAACACGCATCCCAATTTCTTATTCTAAGAATGTGTGAAAATTACAAAATGTTCTACAGTTTTGGGTAGTGTGAGCACACAGGTAGTAATAACCCTCCTTTTCAACTACATGAAAGTTTCTTCACATTCATTATTATATTAAAACCAAACTCTATTATGGGAAATCATGGTAAGAGGGTTTTAAAATCGTGAAAATATCTCACAAATTAGTGATAATATCCAACTAACATAAGGAAACTATGGATATCTGTCGCAGATATTGGCCTAAACCATCCTTCAATTTGTATTTTCTTTCAGGATCCAAAGATATCCCATTTCCTGTGATGGTAGTCCCCATTAATGACACATCCTTCAACCAAAACTCACCCTTCATATACTTTTCGTATATTTTCTCCTTTCCCATGGCCTTTAGTATAGTACTTATATGTTCTTCAAGCTTCTCCTTGGTTTTGTAGTATATTAGAATATCATCAATAAAGACTACCACAGACAAGTTGAGGAAATTTATAAAGACTATATTAATTAAATCTAGGAATATTTCAAGACCATTAGGGGGTCCAAATGAGGTCACTATAAACTCATAGTGCCCATACATTGTAAAAAAAGGCATATTGACCCATCATTCTTCTTGACGAAGAGGAGTGGTGCACCCCATGGTGAAGAACTTGGGTTAAGAATCCAAATATCAAGGTTGGGAATTGGCCTAAGCTCAAGGTTGGTCAAATTAAGCCTTGATGGGGATGTGTGGAGCGTAGGTGGTGAGGTCGCAACTATACTTGGTTACCCGAATACATGTTTTTTCCCACAGGGAATGGGTGAGTTGGTTACTGGCGGGGGCATCCTAACCCCAAGGTTCCAGGTTTGATTATCTTACAAGGAAACATGCATAATAGGCCATTGTAACCTCTCATGGGCCCCTATAACCCATTGGGAGCAGCCCTAAGCTCGTTGTTGGCCACCTTGGACCTTGCTAGGGATGTGTAGTGTGTAGGTGGTGAGGTTGTACCTACACCTCATTAACCAAATACATGTTTAGCCTGTGGGGCATGGGTGAGTTGTTTACTGGTTGTGGGGTCATGACCTCGAGGTTCTGGGTGCAAGTATCTCACAAGGAAACACACACTATATGCCATTATAACCTCTCATGGGCCCCTCCACCTCATTGGGAACTAGAATAAGCTCAAGTCTGGCCACCGTGGTCCTTGTTGGGGACTTGTGGTGCATTGGTGGTGTTGTTTCACCTATACCATGTTTCAAGAATACATATTTTTTTTCCATGGGGCACATGTGAGTTGGTTACTTGCAGTGATGTCTAGTCCCCGAGGGTCCGAGTTTGAGTATCTCATAAGGCAGTGCACACTATATGACTTTAGAAACTCTCCTAGAAACCTCTACCCCATTGGGAACTGTCTTATGCTCAACGTTGGCCACCTTGGGCCTCATTGGGGACTTGTGGCGGGCATGTTTTGCAATTTCACCTATACCTAGTTACCCAAATACATGTTTTTGCTTGCAAGGCATGGTTGAGTTGGTTAATGGGGGTGGCCTCCTGACCCGAAGGTTTTGGGTTTGAGTCTCTCACAAGTTAATGCACACTATATGCCATTATAAAATCTAATGGGCCCCACTACCCAAATGGAAACTGGTCTATGCTCATGTTTGGAAACCTTGGGCCTCACTGGGGACATGTGACATGTAGGCGGTGAGGTCTCTCCTATACCTCATTACATGAATACATGTTTTACCCTTGGTGAATTAGTGTGTTTTTTACTGGAAGTGGAGTCCAAAAACCGAGGATCTGGGTTTGAGTTTCTAACAAGGAAACAAAAACAATATTCCATTATAACCTCTCAGGGGCCCCACTACCCCATTGGGAACTAGCCTAATCTTTAGGTTGGACACCTTGGGCCTCACTGGGGACTTGTGGAGTCAAGGTGGTGAGGTCACACCTATACCTCATTACATGAATACATGTTTGGAACACATGGAAATGGTGAGTTGGTTACTAGAAGTGGCATCTTGACCCCGAGGTTTGGGGTTCGAGTCTCTCACCACGAAACTCGCACTATATGCCATTATAACCTTTCATGGTCCCCTCTACACCATTTGGAACTAGACTACGGTCATAGTTGGCCACCTTGGGCCTCCTTGGTGATTTATGGAATGAAGGTGGTGAGGTTCCACCTATACCTCATTACCAGAATACATGTTTAAATAGTGGGGGGGGAGATGGCAGAGCATGTGGGAAGGGGAGAACCCTAAATTCAGGGAGCAACAAATCAATGAGAGGACTGAATCGGGTTTGAATCTGTATGATAAGGGACTATCGACTCAGGTGGATGAGTATTTGAGCCATAGAGATATCTTCTCCCGAGCAGTCTAGAAAGTAGACGTGACAACGCATCCTCAAACCGATGGCCCGAAAAGGAATTTCGCGGATATCGTGAAGGCTACGGCTGGCCCATCATTCCATGAATTCAATTAACCTCATCCTGGGAGATTTATCATGAATGTGATGGGGGAAGATGTCTCGACCAACCAAGATGCAGTGGACGAAAGGATCAATTTGTGAAAATTATCAATAATTGCATTGGTTTTGACACCAAATGATGAGAAATTCTAGAAATTCATTGATTTATCTAAACTAATTGTAGAGTTATGGGGCTTTGACGAGTAGAGGGTGACATCTATGGGAAGAGGATATTATCATGTTGTATTTCCCTTATATGAATGAAAGCAGCGTGCATAGAGCATCATGTCAATCTCACTGGATCCTGTTTTCCTATGCATATAAGTATGGGACAAAAACATTGATCCCCTTAATGTCTGGAACACACAAGCACATATTTAGATACGTATCTATAATATTGACTGGTTATATTATATTCCAAGGGTCCTATGGGATATTGCTTCTTTTGTGGGGAAACCAATTATATTGGATAAAAAAAATTAAAAACCCATAATTTGGACATTATCCTAGAGTTTTTGTGGAGGTTGATATGTCATACACCTTGGCTGAAGAAGTAATTTTGACGGAAATATATGATAGCATGAAAATACATATTTATTAAGAGAGGAGTCCCATCTTCTGTGCTGGTTATAGGAGTTTTGGACGTCTTCTTTCTGATTTCAATAGGGATAAAGAATGCAGTTCTTACAAGGTTAAAGGACATGACTATACTACATGTCAAAGGAGGAAAGTGAAAAATACGGCACCTATGACCTTGAAAGTGAATTATATCTCTGTTCAACCTGGGGAAGGGGCTGTGGTGCATGATTCTATACTAAGAGAGTGTGGATAGGATGCCAATGCTAGGTGTTCTGTTACTGGGGAAATTCTAGGAACTAATGAAGAGCCCAGGGAATTCCTCAATCTACCCCAACATGCAGATGCTGGGGATTATGTGCATGGGAAGGATTGCACACCAACCCTCCTACATGAGGAGCTTACTGTCAACCCCTTGCATGCTAGGAATGGGGCAACTCATCCCATACAAACATCAATGATCAGTCTGATAGGGTCAACTGGGATTGTCCAGAATATTTATAAAGAGGCATCCAATTACGATTTTGTATAGATCATACCCTCTTCCCATGGTGATATTCGAGGGAAAGGTGGATTGGCTAGGGGACCCAACATTGTAGCCACAGACATTGAGGATCCTTTCTAGCAGGTTCCTCATGCCAAGGATGTCTGTATTTTTTCTCCAGAAAAAGGAATTTTGGAGCACCCATGAACCAGTAATAAGATCACCCCCTTTGTGGTACTTTTTTGGTTAGATGAACCTGATGATTCCCACACCCTTGAATAAGTAAAATTTTCTATAGGTTAGGGGGAGGGTTAGATTTGTCTAGAACTAGTTGAACAAACCTAGTTGGCAGCTTCAGCAATGAATGAAGGCATGGAATGATCAGGGAAAAGGAAGGGAAAGGCAATGAATTGTAAGGGTAATGGTGATGTGGCATAGGGAGGGGGGCCATAGACACAGAGAAAATCTCCCCCCAATGGTGGTTTTATACTCTAATTTCTTAGGTATTGGTAACCCCCTAATGGAGAGAGCCCTCAAACATTTTGTTATAGCCCACAAACTGATGCGTATTGGAATTGTTGAGACTAAGATGCTCTTCAGTAGGTATAATTGATTTAAATGTGCTACTCTTGGATATAGTTTTGTTTATAACATCATTCATGACACATGCATGGACCATCTTTGGGTATTCAAGAATAATAGCCTACACATATCATCAGTAAGTACTAAGAAGCAATTCATATTAGTCTCCAATGATGTTCGAAGTTTTATCCCCTTAGTTAATTTTGATTATGAGGTTACTTTGTACATAAAATGAAGGGAGTCATGGAATGAGATCATAGAGATATCCCAGTCTCTATGTCATAAATAGATGATCTTGGGTGACTTTAGTAACGTTTTAAGGCCTGAGGAAAAAATTATAATGTGCTTCAAACAACTTTCCTTCGATGACATTTCTTCATGTATTGAGTAGTGTAATCTTATGGAAGTGCCAATTATTTGTGCTTCCTCCACATGGAGTATATATAATTTGAATGAGAGAGATGATAGTAATCTTGATTTATTATTTATTTATATGGAAGGTATAAATGATTTAACAAGAATATCAGGTCATTAATTTCCTAAACACCACTCTAACCATAATCCAGTAATTGTGGAAATTACTAGTTCAACTAAAAGATCATATCTCTTACCTTTTTTCTTTAATAATGGATGGATCATCACTAAAAGGTGAAGAGAGATTATTATACAGGTCTGGAAAATGGATTTTTATGGAATCCCACATTATATATTTGTGGGGAAGCTGTGGAATGTCAAAAGACATTGAAAAGACTAGTGCATAAAATCTTTTCATAACCTGGATCATGATATCCAAATTGATGAAGAAAGAATTAAAAGCTACCAAACTAGTAACCAGCACAATGATAGCCCTTATAGGGATGAAATTCAAGCACATTCCAGCCATGATAACCTACTAAACGTCAAAGAGAGGCTCAACTGTAATAAGTTAAATGTTCGGTGGTTGAAAGAAGGTAGTAGAAACAAAAGGTTTTTTCATAGAATGTGTATGAAAAAGAATTTTTGGGCAGGAATAAAGGCCATTATTGTTAATGGGTGTCTCCAAACCTTGGAATGTGAAATTACTATTGCAGTATTGCATTATGTTGAGACTCTATATTCTGATGATGGGATTGATAGCACTTTTAAAAAAATTGTCAGTATTTCCCCTTGTATCAAAGAGCATCAAAATCGTGTCCTAATGATGGTCCATTTTAAGGAGATGATTAAATATTCGTTGTTCACACTTAACATGGAAAGTACTACTAGACCAAACAGGTTCCCCAACAAATTTATCATATTTTACTGGTATCTTTTTTAGGATGACATGACTCCTACAATTAAGGATTTTTTATCCATGCGTCTCTTCCGCATGGATGAAACTCAAATTTTATTATTCTTATACCTAAAAACGATAATTCCATTGATATCACAGACTTTAGGCCACTTGTTATTGGGAATATCATTACCAAAGTTATTAGAAATATTTTGATGAACTGATTAGGTCTGATTGTTAATGTTTATATTACCCCTAATTAGTTTGGGTTTCTTCCTGGTCGAAGAATTCAAAATTGTTCCGTTACTACTTTTGAAGGTATCGATTCTTTTAATAGAACCTCATAGGAAGTGTGATTTTCCCTCAAGATTGATATATCGAATGCTTTCAACAGTGTCAAATAGAGATTTATTTTTTAAGTCCTCAAAATGTATTATATTTCTTGTGACTTTATTCAGTTGATTTCATCCATTCTCAACTCTGTGTGGGTGTCCTTTATGGTTAATGGTTCTCCTAGGGGAAACTTCTCGTGCACTAGGGTTGTTCATCAATAGGACCCTCTTTCTGAGCTCTTGTTTTCTCTTGCCGAGGAATACATGAGTAGATTCATTGTTGTTATCACTCATCTTGGGATTTATAAACATGTGAATGCTGTTTGAAATAATCTTATCCCCTCTCACATTCTATATGATGATGATATTCTATTGTTTGTATAGTTCTCAAAGACCACTATTGGTGCCATTAAATCTTTCTATAATCACTATGATGAGGTTGTTGGACATCCCATTAGTTGTGGTAAGTCCATTATCAATTTTGGAAATGGTCCCAGGGTTGGGAAACCGAATAGAATTTCTAGAACCCTTGGTGTGCGTAAGGGCTCTCTGACCTTCACGTACCATGGGGGTCCCTTATTCGGGGGAAAATTCAAACACCACTATCTAGATAATATTTACTCTATATTCATTAATCGTCTTTCTAGTTGGAAGGGAAAGACTATGTCATAGGCTGGGAGGGTTTGCCTCATCAACTCGGTCATTACCTCTATGTTTGTTTACTAATTTTATCTTTATCAATGGATCAATATAATGTTGAATGATCTTCAATGTATGGGTAGAAATTTCTTATGGACATGCTTAGTTAATGAGAGTAAACTCATAACAGTTTCTTGGAAGGATTGTGTTATGCCTTTTGTGGTTGGAGGCATGGGGCTCAATGACCTCAAACCTTTCAATGATGGATTGATTAACATGTTTACATGGAACCTCTTATCTTACAGTTATTTCTTAGTTGGATTTTTGTCTTATAGGTTTAAATAATGGTTGTTTAGTGAAAATCTGTATAATATTATTTCTGTTGTCTGGCCCTCTCTTCGGAACTCCTTCAATGACATCATGCAACACTCAAAGTGCATCGTTATTTAGGAATCCATTCCTAATTACTGTCAAAACTCATGGCTGGATAACACTATTGATTTCACTAATATCCCCTCCACCATGTCTTTGATGACTGTGGTTGAAGACATGATCCAATCTCTTACTCTTTCTGATCTTTTTTCCCATCAAAGTGTTCTGGAAATCATGAATTATGAATTCATGGATAAGGATACCTTGATCTATAACCCCAATTCACATGAAAGATTCAACACCAAAGAGTATTATACTATGAACATGGAGGGATCCCACAAACCACCCAGGTGGATACTACATTTTTAGGCCCCTTTTGATCGACCATCCAGAATGGTTCTTCTTTGGAGGCTATGGAGGAACTGACTCCCTACACCTGATAATCTGCAGAAAGTGGGGGAACATATTGCCTCTACCTTCCCTCTGTGTTTGTAGGCTATAGAATCTATATAACACCTCTTCTTGGAATGTTATTATGTAAATGAGATATGGGAATATATTGGTTCTCTATTATGTTTTGATTTCTTCAATTGATGGAATCTTGACAATATAATGTCTTGACTTTGTGATGATAGGAAGAGTGAACAGGCGCACAACCTGCTCATTGTGGATGCAACATCGGCCATTTAAGTTATCTGGTCTACACAAAACCAGGCATTCTTTAGTAGTCAAATTACATGTTTCCATGCAGATTCTCTTTCCATACATAGGGATATTAATGTTTTTGATATTGTGAAATCTAGAACGATGTATAATTCTATTGAATACCTGTAGACTCTGCAGTTTCATGGCATGGTAGGGAAACCAATGCAGCCTCTTGGGTTTAGGATTGTTAGATGGATTCCACTGATACCTAATGAAATTAATGTTAACATTGATGGTGCTTCTTCTGGATCGCCTGGACTGTCAGGATGTGGAGGTGTTTTCCGCACTTATCACGGTTTTACCAATGGCTACTTCCACCACTTTATTCTCCAAGGTACTACATATGAATCCAAATATTGGGTTGTGATCTATGCAATCAAATATGTTGTCTACAGTAATTGATCACCTTTATGGATTGAATCAGGCTCAAAAATTATTGTGATAGATTTTAGAGAATGTACTACAGATGTGCCTTGGAAACTCCTTCCTCATTGGATCACATTATTCAGTTCGGCCACTCATGTTCAGGACTTTTTATCTCATGTTTATAGGGAGGAGAATCAGATTACGTATTCCCTCTCAAAGAGTCCAATTGTGGAGCTGAGAACCATGTGGTCCTTTTGGATCCCTGATTTATATGTTAGCATAATGGATGACGATATGTGGGGTGTGACACATTACCACTCTTGTAAATCCCATATAAGTCCTAAATTCTTGTACTTTACATTTTATTTAATAAATTTAGGGTGTTCTTGCTTGAACCCTCGATCTTTGTGGTATATTTCAAACACACCATGTATATGTTTGATAAAAAATCTGACCCCTCTTATAGTAGTAGGAATAAGAAATTCTTCAGGAAACACCTCATCAAATTCCCTCACGATAGGAATTTCTTTGAATATGTTCATTTCCTTAGAATTAATCATTTGAGATTGATACACTTCCTCGTAGGGAAATAATATCCATGCTAGGGATGATGGTGCTAAAGAAGATTCGTCGTCCTCCTGGCACTTGTATAGAATCAATGGTCGGTTCTCTATATGGAGAGTCATTTCCATATATTGTAAATTTATGTTGGCACTATATATAGAAATCTAATCTATGCCCATAATTACATAAAATTATACCAAAGGGAGTACGATAGGGTTTTATGGGAATTTCATACCACAAATTTTGATAAGGGAGGGGTTATATACTTCGAATGAAATAATTGACCAATTTTCATGACGACATCTCTACTTCCATGCTTTACATGGTTGTATTTAAATACTTCTACTAAAAATTTGTGATATATTTGAATGTATTGAACCAGAAACAAAAATACATTCACTATTTTTGAATGAATAACTAGTGTACATGTCACCACTTCATTGTTAGGATTCATTTTGGATGTAGTGATTGAAAAATATCACCTATTATACTTTTGAGGTTGCTGGATTCCTCTGAAAACCCTTATATTAGGGAATTGATTAATAAAGTGCCCTGGTTCCTTTCATTTATAGTAATGGAAAATGTTTTGAGGTCTGACTGGATCATTCCTCTCCACTATCACAATAGTGGGTTTCTCACATCCGCAATTATTAGATTGGTGTCAATTCTTCCCACACCTAATGAATTTCCTTATTAAATTCATTAAATTTACATGGTTCTTCTTCCCACACCCTTGAAAAGTTGTCTTTTTAAATTTCATGGTATCATTAGATCTCTATATTAGAGTGGAAGAATTATACTCCACTTTCCACTTCTTATCCCCTTAGTACCCTTGAGATTCACTGATCTCTATTTTGAGGGCACATCGAACAATTTTATCAAACCTATCAAATTCATAGATCACCATGGATTTTTTTAAATTGTTTTATCCCAAAAAAGAAGTGTTCACCATTGTATTCAGGGGTGATGAAAAAACTGCAGTCGAATCGTGCAATTTTTGTGAAGTTATCCTCATACTCCCCAGTAGATTTGTCATCTTTTTTCTTTATTAAATAGATATCCCTTTCCATTTTAATTTAGAGGGTGTATGTAAAATATATATAAAAACTTTTCCCAGAAATACATCCACTAAGTTATTTTAATCTCTTCCTCAAACTTCATATTCTTGATAAATGACCACCACTAATCAAATTATCCCTTAATACAATAAACATTCATAAAAATCGTATGTTTTTTAGAACATTTAAGGATTGAGAAGATCTTCTCAATGGAGTAGATCCAAAATTCCGTGATTAAGGAATAAGATGATCCATTAAAAGTAGAAGGCCATTTTCGCATGAATGTCTTGATTGAGGGTGGTTCTCTTAGTCGGGTTTGGGAACCCCTCTTGATCATGGAAACTATTTAGATCATGATTTAGCAGAGAGAGTATTGTAGAAAAAGTTTGTGATTCTCAATCACATTTTATTGGGAATCTCATTGGGATAATCATCACAATACCCTTCACATTGGTTCGAAATATAATTCCTCTTATTTCTGGCCATTGGATAGAATAAAAGGAATTTTTGGGATGATTATTTTAAACTATTAAACAAAAAAGTGGAATCCAATAACATTGAAGGGATAAATTATAAATTATTGTTTTTTCCTTAAAATATGAATTTATAGGATTCAGTCTCTATTTTATGTGATCTATTTCCTAACATATATTCTTACATGAATTTTTTTGGTTACCATAATAATTCATTCTAATGAACTTATGAATTTACCAAAGAACATCCCATAGGAGTGTCAAAATATGTTCTCTATAAGGCACATTCTCGTGTACCATATTACCCAATGTCAAGCATGAAACATCATTTAATAATTGTAAAGTCTATGTACATCTATGTGACAACCCATTCCCCTTCTAGTATCTTTATCGGGATGTATTTTCATGATAAAACACATAATATATATTTCTAAAATTTAGGAATGTATTCTTATACATAGTATTATCCATATGTCATTCACTAGAGTTCCCTAATCCTAATACTTTTTCTATAGTTTTCTAACAATTATCCAAAAAAATTACTAATCTTATCCTCTAATACCAACTGTTACAACCATGATCATTATCTAATATTTTAAAATGTTTTATTATTTAAAATTACACTTAATATGGCCCTAACGATCAATAGGTTTAGTGACTTTGGGATATGGGTACAAGACATAACATCTAGACCATGGGAGACAAAAACAATTATTGAAATATTACCTAACATGATAATAATATTCCAATGATAATTAAAACTACATCTATTATCCTGGGGACACAAAAAGAAAGGGGTGAGCTATAAAGACGAGTAAGTGAAATAAGTAACGAATGACATGAAAAAGATAATACATGTTAGAAAATAGGATTATCAGTGGATAATAAAAGGAATATGAATAATAAGGTATGATATTTCATGATATTTATAACATGGGAAATGTCGAAATAAAATAAAACATGACATAAGAATGAGTCGAGGCCCATTGCACATGGAGGAGAATAAGATAAGATTATTTTCACATGGAAGAGCCTGAGACATCACCCTTTACATATGGAGGATCATGAGGCAAGGATCATTGGGCTTGGAGGATTCTGAGTCAAGTCTATATTCTAAGACAATTGTACCTGACATATAATAATACTATACACTACCCAATGAATTCAAGCACTATCAGTGAACACCATTGAAAATCGTGTCATTCTCATGATTTAGTGTCCAACATAGATAGTACAACATAGATTAATTCAACATCATAATTTATTCAATGATAAAGGAATGAGGAATAAGTACATATAATTTCACAATAAATAAGTATATGAGCCTAAAGGTGAATACCGATGATAGAAAAAAATGGTATGGTAGTCACTCAACAATTATTTTGGCATAGAAAAGAATGATGAGATTTCAGTAGCATATCGATGTTACTTAAAAATTCATATGATGGGTTGATGAGAGAGAAAAGGGTATATCATAATTTAGAAATGAAATGGAAACTAAGGCGGAAATTGAAAGACATATCTCAATAAAATTAATTGGATATAGAATTCATAACATAATAAAGAAACTAGTATAAATGAAAGAACCCATACAAAATTTCATCATATTAATGGGTGTTCATAGAGGGTCATAGGAGTGATAAATGAGAGGGAAAGGGTAACTCATAATTTATAAATAAAATGGAAATTATGGGAGATATGGAATATCATATCATAATATAAACAAATGGAAATTAATAGACATAACATTAAATGGGTTCTTGATAAAATAAGAGAGTGGAAAATCTCTTACGGAATTTTGACATAGTAACGACTTAGATAAATTTCAAAATTAGAGAGGATAAATAATATCCAATTAAAATGAGACAGATTTTATATTAATATAGCCATATTACATTAACTACAATATTACCAATTGTAATTTTAACAAATAATTTTAAGGAAGATTCATAAATTGAATGGAGGGGAAGGTCATGATCCCTTACCTGAATGTGTGACTCGAAAGGCTTGGGAAGGTCTTTTAGAAAGGTTGTAGGAACCTTGGGAGGACTCTATGGAGTTTGTGTTAGAGATTTGTCATGACAAAAATAGTAATAATGATCATAAATGGGAACATGGGTGGGATTATATATGAAATTAGAGGGATTTCTTTATTTTTTTGGTTATGTACAGTATATAATAAAATATTCAAAACCACGAACCATCCCATGATTTTCCCCAGTGTTTCTGTTAAATGGGTGTTGTTTAAATTATTTTTTAAGGCAAAGGGACTAATATAATAAAATAATTCCCATGATTGTTTAGAGGTGAGTTACACTCTCAAAGAAATGACTTTAAAATAATAAAATATATTATAATTCTTGGAATATTCATTAAGGATTTATAAAATAAATCAAATTAACATAAAATTACATATTTTTAAAGGAGAAAAAATATTTCTTCTTGGATCCGATTTATGTTACATATTAAATCACTTTTGGGACATTTTAATGTCATAAAACATAATGTTTATTTATATGGTTTTTAAATTTAACCTAAAAATTTGACCATCTCATAAAATTATAAAAAAGTACACCATTGGATAATTTCAATATCCTTATTCAAAAAATAATTTCCATTTACTTTAAATAATATTCTTAATATGTTAATTTTCATATTATAAATAAAAACTGACATTTATTGAAAATGAAGGTTTTTTTGAAAAATAAAAGTTTTTAAACCCTAATAAAATTTACATTGAACATCAATAAAATTATGTGATCATTTGTATTTGATAAATATTATTTAATAATAATATTCTATTAAAATATGTTTCTTTAAAAAAAAAATATTAATTTATAAATTCAATAATTTAATTTGAATATTAATCAGAAATACAATTTTTATTATAAATTACATTTACAAAGTAAAAATTATAGGAAGAAAATATATTCATTATTATTTACATAATAGTTTATATATTCCTATTTCTAGGGTTATGATAAATATCATTTTAATACACCAGCATATACCCTAAGGGTATGGATCGTGATGGTGGGGCTTTCATGGGGTCATTCAGTGAACATGGTTTGGGTCGTGATCTCAATGAGCTTGAAATTATCACATAAATGGTTTAGATCATGATTAAGTTGTGGGAAAAGGACTAGGATTGGTCATGGGTATTTTCAAGAATTCATATCTCCCTTGGAAGCTTAAAAAAATTGGCATCATGGGTACAATCCTACTAGTTGATTCCATCACTAACATTGTATTTTTCAAATACATTTTCTAAAACACAATATATATACTAGTCATGTGATCATTGTCTAATAGAAATATTATCAAAAATAAAGATAAATAACAATAAATAAAATACAATATGATATAATAAAATAAAATTAGTGCATGTTTTTTGTATTAAAATATTTTATAATAAGATATTGAATAAAAAGGGGATCTTTTTTTATTACAGTCCAGGTCATTAAAATCATATAATAACCTCAGTATAATAAATATAATGTGTTTATGTTTTTTTAAGTGTATGAACTACAACCACACACACTTTCATCTAATGGTATACAGAATTATCATTCATTTGTACGGTAGACTACCACCTCACGAACTGATTTCATTTGTTCTTCCAGGTAACACATTTAATTGTTGAAAATAATAACGGATTTATAGTTTATATATGACATATAATATATTTATAATGAATTAATTAGTATATAACATTAATATAAAACATACCATAATGTATACTATTTTGTGGGGATATGATAACATCAATTATGGACATGTGGACTACCACCTCCTCAAAGTGATGTGATTCATTCACACTATACATGGAATGTTTTAAAAATGGTTTTAATAAATATATGTGAAGTATATTACATAAATATGATACTATAATTATTATAAACAAGTATATATATATCTTAATTCATAAATATGACAATGAAATGGAGGGAGCATTCATTCCTACGTACGACCAACTCTCTCAAGGAATGATGCATTTCATTTCCTATATCCAAATTTTATGGATTATTTTTAATTCATATGCACTAAATATATATGATATTTAAATAATTGTTTAATTCTTGTGGATTATTTAAATAATTATATAATTAATAACAAATAACAAAACATAATAGAGAATCTAGGCAATTGAAACCTGAAACATTGAAAATAATGAACTATTACTAATAAATGGGAAATAAGATATTATAAAAAGATCATATATGATACCATCAATATTAAAATAAGTATTGTATAAGTTAGGAACTTTACTAAATCCATTATATCATTGGTTCAATAGTTTTTGATAAAATCTTGCATAAAGTAAGGTATTTTCATCTCAAATTTTACATCTATGAGACAAATTTCATATTCACCACTTAATTATTTTGTATGGTGTATATGCTTACCATTTTTATATATTATATCATAAATAATTTTATTTTTATGAAATTTGATATATTAAATTGAATTATATCATCCAGGGGGTTTAAATTGAAAATTACTAACTGGTAAATGTTATATAGTAATATCACATTATTTTTTGATTGTAAACTTTTTCATAAAAAATAAATTTTCGATAATCATTTTTATTGGTAAATTATATATCATTTTGATATATATATATATATATATATATATTCATGTATAGTGGATATTATTATTTCCAAAACCATAAAAAATTTCTGTGTATGGCCTCTACTTTGAAAGTTATTGATTTATGAGGGAAATATTGATAAATCCATATCCCTTAATTAATACAAATATTTGATAAGGTACATTTTTCAAGATTTTAAATATGTTATTAAATATATGAGGAATAAATTGGTCATGAAATAAATGGTTTGGGACTGATTAATGAAATCCCCTCAATTCATCAATTATCTCATGGGATGAATTCATTTGGACAAACCCTTCACATTTGGAACCAGTATGTTTTATACTATCTTGTGAATGATGTTGACAATAGAGTCATCGTTAGAAAAAACAAATTGGGTTTTACCAAATATGTATTATACCATATTTTGAATGGTCTTGATGGTAAAGGTTTCATGTTCCTTGGAAACATGATGTAAGATATTTAACCATCACCTTCATTTAAGATATTATTATCTAGGGGATTTTCACAATGAAAAAATATATGGATTCATTTCATTCTCATTTTATTGATTACATGGAATGTGTGTTCAGTTATTTACCTTACCATATTGATTACCCTTGGTTATTCATTATTAATTCCAATGTACTTACCCCTTAGTGATCATTTTAGTTTACCCTTATTTTTTAATATTCCAGAGGTTGTATGGAATAGATATTAGAATGAGTTTCATGGATGAATTTTATTATCCTCTATTATGTATTATGTTATTTTTCCAATTTTACAACATAAAATGGGTATCATGTATATATCTAGATTCTAAGGTTTATAAACTAATCCTTCCTATAGTATTTTATTCTTTTTAATCATGTTAATGTAATAAATTGAGACATCAGATACGAGCTTCTAGGGTTGTGTTGTTATATAATATCTACTAAAAACTCTATATTGAAAATAAAACATCCTTATTGGATCTAATTCAGGGGGTTTTAATTGGGTTTTTTATAAGTTCCATTTGGGTTCTAAGCCCTAGGATCAGACCATTTTATTAGTATTCATTTTTATTGATAAGGGTTTTAATTATCTTTGACCTTCCATTCTATCCTCAATCACAGATGGACCACTCAACTATATTTTTCAATGTAGAAATAGAGAGAGAAAGGGGAAATCAAGTTGATTTTTATGACAGTTATTAGAGGTGTGGATCAGGGTATATTGATCATGAATTACAAATTAAACCATGAATTATTGAATCTATAATGTTCAACCATGAGGTAAAGATCAATATTTTTAAATTCGTCTTTAATTTGATTATGAATTTTTTTGTATGAATTATTCTAAATAAAATAATTTCATTAGTAATTTTTTTTATTATTTCAATGAATTTAGGGAGTGTTGGGAAAATTTGGTTATTCGCAAGATCTAGTATATATAATTTCCCACTAGAAACATGAATTCCTAAAACCCACACCATGATTTGTGTTGGTAAATACTAGATTAGAGATGATGTTCCCATAATATATTGGCCATGTTTTTATTCCACATATGATCCTAGTATGCATGGAATGAGGCTAAACCATATACAAAACATGAAATTATATGTGAGGGACATGGTTTATATGATTACATGACATGTTGGGACCCACAAAAATGCTTGGATTTGGGTCTTTTTCCAGGTACCCATGAATCATTCATGTCACAAACCAGCTCGGGTACCCTGGTAACCCGATAACCGATTAGACTCAAACATAGCTCGAAGGGCGTTATCGATAACCACATGATGTCGACTAGCACCTGGCATCATACAACATGCATGTGGGAATGATTTTTCCACTAAAAAGCAGAAAAAAGATAAAATATAGTATTAATAATAAAAGAAAACTCCTATGGGAGTAATGTACCAGAGAAAAATAAGGCACAACAAGCCCAAAGTACTATAACCCATGTACCAAAATAGAAGAAAAAACCTAAGGTCTTGAGGTACACAACTCAAAAATCCCAACGATAAATAGCTGGATCCACCTCAAAGAGACCATATTCCCTTTCTTTATCCTGAAAGGAGAAATTTTTAAAATATCTGAAGGGAAAAAGTAGGGTGTGAGCCAAAAATCCCATTAGAGTCTCACCAAAGATTTCATAAAAAATTCCAACAACTAGTTAAACAATGGAATGAATTCAATTTTGAAAGATAAAAAGGTTTGTGATTTTAAAGCATAATTGAACAAATAATGTTATACATTTCACGTGATGGAAAATTATTTTAAGAAATATTTTCACATGATAGAATATTTCTAAAACAATGGTTTAAATAAAATAGTTACATAAGACTATTTATGTAAATTTGATAGGCTTGTAAAGCAGTTCAAAAGCTTTGGAATACATCTATATCACAAATATAAATAACAAGTGATCAAATGGTCATCTTCCAAATAGATACGATAGTATTTCCATTTATATGACTCCCCACTCTCTAAGTGATCGTGGAAACTTGTGTACACATACATCCTGAAGAAACTAGTTAGATAAGACTCTTTTACATTACCTTAAGGGATTTGACATGATGCATGTCTGTTTTAGAACAATATAGTTGCATACAGTGTGACATAATAACTCACCAACTACCTATTTATTGCATGTGATCTTATACAATCAATGATGGACAATTTATTTTAAGCTTTCCTAAAATAAAATTAAGTCTTATTCTTCCATATCAATTTGAATTTTCCATTTAAAACCAAAACTATTTTTAATAAAAAAAACATGCCTCTTTAACAAGATAAAACCATTGGGTTTCTATCAAAACCTTTTAATCCATTTTTACAAGTTAGAAATCCATTAAAAACCAATTAAAACAATTTCAAAATCCATTTACATATTCAAATTCACAAATTTAATTTAAATAGTTTCCATTAAATTTATTATTTAAATTAAACAATTTAAATCATCCACATTCTACAATGCTACCCAATTAAATGGAATTGTGATTTTTCAAAATTATCATACCAAAACCATTTCATATAAATTAATTCACTTGAATTGGGTTTTATCAAATAAATTGAAATCATGTCTATGAAATTGAATTTAAATCAACAATTTAAATAAATCAATCAATAAAATGATAATATATTGGGATAATGGGGATGTAACCACCTACGTCATGGTCTTTTATGTTAGCAGAAATGATAAACCTCCATGTTTGGTTCAATACACCTCCTCACAATCTTAATATTGTATTCATTGACACACCAATGATAGATGTTCTTCAAGGGTTCCTAGAACCTATAATAGTTATTTTATTTCAAAAGGAAATAAAATACCACATGTGATGATATTTTCCCCTCCCATATAAATTTCAAATTATCGATTAAAAATTTATATTAAATAATATTTTAACTCACTAGGATAAATTTCAAATTATCATTTATGATATATCATGTGATAATATTTTATCTCTCCCAGATAATATTTAAATTATCGATTAAAATAATACATGTGATAATATTTTATCTCTCCTAGATAATTTAAAATTATAAATAATGATATTACATGTGATAACATATTTTATCTCCTGGATAATCTATAGATTATCATTTTATGTCAATTCATGCAATCACAATAATTATCACCAAGAATAATTAAAAACCACATTATTTGAATTATATCCCTAAATTAATTTTAGGTCATGGGTGGTATTCAATATAATTATTCTCTTTTTTAATATATATATATATATATATTTCAAAACATTATTTAATAGTGAAATTAATGTTTAACAAAAAAATTAGATTTTCATGTCATAAATTCATCAATAACTACACTATTTTAATTTCATAGAAATTATCACTAATTATAATTATTAAATATAATATATTAATAGAACACGTTTTTTTCAAAATAGTTGAATAACTCCAAAATGGGGAATTATATGAGAAATTTGAAAAAACATTATGTCTGAAATATAGTTTTTACCCTACGAAGGGTATAACATTTGAAGGCGCCGGACATTTGGATGCCTCGCTCACAAGATAATGTTGTTATTTAATATTTAATATAATATTTTATTTAATATAATTACATATCTCCAAAACAATGCATCGTATGGGAAATCTAGGACCACTGTTAGGTCTGGGATGCAGTGTTTAGCCTAGACGGGGTATAACATTTGTATGTGTCGGACATTTAGATGGCTCAATCCTGATAAAAAGGTTTTATTTTAAATTAATTAGTTATTTTGATATTTAAATAATAAATCATCAATTTCACTAATATGGTTCATCCTATAAAAATGTTAAATCGTTGTTGGGTCCGGAACGAGGGGTTTACCCTGAAAGGTGTATAACTTTCATTCTCTATAGATGTTTGGTATTATTTAATATTTAGGTTAAATAAGTAATTATTTTATTTAATTGAAATTCTTGAAACGAAAATCATATTCTCCAAGAAAAATATTTCCTCCATTGGAAATGGCTAAATGAATCCTAAACCATGAATTTTAACCATTTTTATTTAAAAATGGAATTTTCTAATTGAGGTGGAATTAAACGCTTCATATTAATTATTTCTGATTAAAGTGATGGTTAATGAAGCTTTATGATTTTGAGCGGGGATGTGTTTATGACCTCTAATCAATATTTTTTATGGATTTTCAAAAGACACATTTAAACTTAAGTGTGAACCTTTACAGTTTCAACCAACTAAAATCATACAATAAACTATACCACCCATGTCAAATTTCAAAAACCGCCCATCAGAGGTTGCAAAAACTAATATGAATAATATCTATCTTGAAAATTATACAAAATAACAAAAAACTTCAAATTGAATTTATCCAATATCCACACTCTATCTGAGACACCAACAATTGAGGACACTCAATCACCTGGATCATCACACGGCTCGGAAATCAACATCACAGTATTCACATCAACTCATCATCAAGAACTGCATCCTCCATGCCTCAGCACCACCGAACTACTTCAATGTCCACTTCATTCTCCAAAATACAGACTCAACACCTCACCGATATCACATCATCACGAGCATCCCCGCCATTAAGTTATCAACTTCATCCACAACAGCATTGGACACCACCTATAACAAACAACACCACCAACTCCAAACTACCATCACCACGATTTTCGCTGATCAAGCATCCCATTTTGATGATGAAACACATATCCATAAGCCACAAACTAGACATTCTCCAAAAAACAACCAACACCATAAAAATAAAACACCGAATAAAAGGAACCACAGTAAAAAAAGACGACCAAGGAGGGAAACACAAAATCGGGGAAAACCCTAAATAAGGTTGAGAATTAAACCCTAAAAGAACCTTGAAAACTGAAAAATCTATTTTAAAAAAACCTATGTACGCATCCCTCCATCTTTGACATGAAGATGAGCTATGTAACCTTAGGTCAGAGTAGATTTGGTGGCTGATGTAGGTTGCTCCATCCTAAATAGCTAAATTGATTATACTTTTATTTCTTGATTTATTTGAATTTTTTATTTTAATTCAATTCATTAATGTTAATTTCAATTGATTTGATTGAAATCAATTCAAGTGAATTGAGATATTTAAAATGGTTTTGGAATAAAAATTTGGAAAACCCCCCATTTCTATTTTATTGGGTAGTGTTATGGGAAGTTGTTGATTTAAATTTTTTTAATTTAAATTGTAAATTTGATGGAATCTATTTAATTTATAATTTTGAATTTAATATTGGAAATAGATTGGGAAATCGATGGAAATAGTTTTGAATGGATTTAAAACAACTGAAAATGAATTAAAATGTTTTGATAGAAACCGAATTGTTTTATCTTGTTAAAGAGGCATTTTTTTAAATCATTTCGGTTTTCAACAGAGTATATTTATTGAAATGTAAGAATGAGACCTATTTTTATCGTAGATACCTAATATTGAAATACATGGAAATTACATTACTTTCTCGGAATTCTTAATCCATAACAAAAACAGACACACAAGGACCATAATAGTTTAGTGTAATTGGAAACATGGAATATAATCTTCTAATCGTGGTGAAAGATCTTCAACGTATCCCATAAAGATCATCCCCTTTTGTTTTATTACCTAAAACCTTTTTTTAAATCCTGTTAAAGAAAAAACATATAAAGTGTGAGCTCATATTTTCAGTAAGGGTAAGCATGGAGAAAATAAAACAAATCGTATACATTTGAACATAAAAAAAACATGAACATAATGTTTAATCTTCAAAATCTTGAGAAATAAATCTTGGCAGAACATAAGGCATAGATTCATAAAGGAACATTAATCATGATTAAATATCATGGGAATAAAACATGTAATTTTGGATAACCATTAAGCACATGATATGATTTCCATAGTAGCCAAGGCATTGCTGCCAAGACCATATTTGGGGACAATGTCACTTATTGAATCGAGTTCACTCCTCATTCCAGTCCTGTATCACTGAACCTGATTAACATTCCATTCCAGACATGTTTATCTCATGAGATATAAATCTTTACCCAATGCATTGGATGGAGATATATGTCCGTCCAATCTCATAATGAAATCCTTCTTATTTGTGGAACAACATAAACATAAATCATTCATCATAACCCAATGAATAAAATGGGGTTAATAAAAACCATCCACTCATAACATAATCCATATAAAACAAATTTATATAACTTCATCATAAGATAAGTGAAAAAATGTAAGTAATAGAGACATTATGCCTGAAACATACACATATGAAATAATGTCATCTTAGATGTAAAATGGTTTTGATAAAACACATGAAATAAATTCTTGAGGAAAATATCATTTCTTATTCAAAATCATTTTCTTTTAACAAAATCCCATGCAATTTTAAAATAAAAATATTTTGTTAAAAATAATCATGAAATCTTGTGGAGGAAGCTTCATGAAAATATGGCTTTATGAAACCATAAAAATCCGTTCATGCCGTATAAGTAAAAAAACATTCTTCTCGTACTTTTTCTGGAAAAGTCAAAAAAGTACCTCATAACGTAAACAACAGAAATATTCCATACATACCGTGTAGTAAAATTAAAAAAATGGGTAAAAAATACATTAAACATACATGAAAACATTTTTATAAAAGAGGGACATGGATGATAAATATAACCCTAGTAAATACATATGAATAAACAATCTCGGATAAAAATGAGTTTGGAAAAACTATCCATTACATTATGTCCGATATGCTTTGCATGTATCTGAACCTCCTATATATTGATTTAAATTATTTCATTGACTTATTACAGAATTATATTCATTGTTATGAAATAATATATGGTGCACTTATGACTTTATATTACCCGTTCTTTTTTAAATTCCATGTTAATGTATCATTTTTGGTAAAATCGTTTCATTTATCGTACAAGTTTCGATTTGTTGTTCTTGATATTATTACTTATATCCTAATTTACTTAATTACAGAATTTAAAACCTGATTTATATATCATATAAATTCATTACATATATATATAAAATATATAGATAAATGGAATGAAACACACTGTTCATGGAGACGGTAGTCCGTACGTACTCATGAACGTTGTTTTCCTTTCCATATTGACTTGAATAGAGGTAAGTAGATGATATATATATATATACATAAATCCAGTAGAATTATTATGTTATATATACCATTATTATTCATTAGATATACTTTATAATCATTCTTGAATGGTCAACATGGATAATGAATCTCATTTCATCATGGAGACGGTAAACCTTACATACGCACGAGTGATGATATCGTTCCTATAATTATTTAATGGAATTGGAGTGGATGATATAATATCTCATAATTATTATGATTTTATAATAACCATATATAGTTATTCTTTACACTATTATACCCATCCAAATAAGGTGGTAGTGGGAAAACTTATTACACCACGGAATGAAGACGGTATTCTGTACGTACGCACGCGCGGTGGTTTCATTTTCCGTAGGATGGATAGAAGGTGAAATAGGGTTGTTTCATATTTAAAATAAAATATCATTATATGATTGATACTGATGTTATTACTTCATAATGAAACAACTAAAGAAGAGGAATAATAAGAAGAAATAAATTTGAAATAATATGTAACCGATATTACCTTTTCTTCGATATGCCTTTTTGAAACCTCCTCTTAGGCAAGTAAAATTGGTCTTTGAAGAAGACCAGGACCCCTAGTATGTTTCTAGATATGTTCATAATGGAAATGGGTAGGGGTGGGCTGAGCATAAAGGCTCAAAATTGTGTGAGGATGAGAGGGAGGGGGTTCTCCTTTATAAGGGAGGAGAGGGGTACTTTTTGAAACCTAAAAAATATTATTTAATAATAAAATGAATCCCCACATAAAAACCAAAACAATGACTGAATTTTAATATGATATGAGATAGGGTTCTAATATCACCAACCAATAAAATTTAGACTTGTTTTTTTTAAACCTCATCAACTGGATTTATCATTATTTAATCTACAGAATTTTATTTGTGGTAATAAATCTCTAAATTTAAAAATTTTATAAATTCAAACTTAAATGTTGTAAATTCCCCATAATTTGATTCTTTATAACCTTTTAGACAATATAATTTAAAATTTGTAGTTTTTAAATATTTTGGTTATTTTTAAATATGTTATTAATATTTTATTTTTATAAAATATCAATAGTGTCAATTTTGACAATATTCATTATTTGAATTTAAATAAAATACACACATAAGATATGTTCGAACCAAAATATATATTATATTCATAACATGTCATATTCTTCAAAAACAATCATGGGGCACATTAATTTTTTCATATATTATTTATTTTATATTCTTAAAACCATTTATTTGGTATATCTCTTAATAAAATAATTACTACAACATTTTGGTATAATTATTTAATATACTTATTTGTTGCATAAAAATTAAAAATAAAATACTATGATGAAGTTAAATATAATACCATTCCTAATAATATTTGTACTCGAATTTATCATCTAAAAATAACAACATTTAAAATGTTATATTTGTTAAATTATGAACGTGACTTCTTTGACATCATTCACAATAAAATAATATAAATGTCTTAATAGGTTTTATAGGGATCCAAATGGTCCAAAAATCGACCCTTGGATTCTTAGGGTATATATATACTCAACAATTATTGGTTTTTCAAGTTTATGGTACTTTTGATTGGTATTGTTATTTTAATAAAAAAATATATTATTAATTATTCACTAAATAAATAATTTCTTCATCATTAATGAATAAGCTATTAATGTGATTAAACATTTCTTAAAAATAAAAAATAAATTACCATGATAAAGAAAAAAAATTTATATTTCAAATTAGTATTTATAATCGAATTTATATTCTGTATAACCTTACATTAAAAATAATCAAATTATTAAAGTTTGAGTTAGACATTTAACTTTCCATTAAATAAAATAAATAAAAGGACTTAATCCAATGAAAGTGGGTTCCATTAGATTCCATTTTTACCCAAGTCTTATTTAGGGTAAAATATAATCATCCAATTGTATTCGGACAAGTTTTAGGGTAATTTTATAATATTATATTTACACATAATTACCCGATTTACCTTTAACTATGGTAAAAAAAATTTCCGTAGTTACTATTCATAATGACTAAAAATTAAAATTAGCTTATTAAAATAATTTGGACCTACTGATTCCAAATATGGAATCCATTTTTCAAAATTCAAATCATATAAGTGTCAGAAATTAATTTAAAATTAATCCCGTTGTTAAGAAAATGGGTTTTAAAAGTTAAAACATTGCCAAGGACTGAAATGTTTTTATCTATGAATTCGAGGCAAGATTAATGGTAATGAAATAAATTATGTTAAATGGTTAAAATATATTCTCTTTATACTTTAAAACCATTCAATATTATAATTTAACCATATAAATTATTGCGATGAATAAAGTTGTTCTTAATTAAAAATTAGCGTGTTTTTACTATTCATTAAAATAAGAATGTCTTCAGAAAAATATCAAAACTTTATCCAATGTATATTTTTATATTCTGATTCAAAATAAGATGATTATTTTGTAAAATTGATCTTATAAACTTGTCAAAAATTATATTTAAAATGGGTGCGCCATCAAAAGGCTGCAAAACTGCATTTTGTAAGAATAATTATTTTACCTGAAATTTTTTTGTTCTCATACCATGTCCTTGGAAATGTCTAAGATGAGTAATAATGTTATAAAATTAAACCATTAGTTAATATTATTCATAAAGTCTAGTTCAGAAAAATATTATGACCCCATATCATTGTTTTGTGAAACCCGATATTCCGTACAACACACGCGATCAAAGAAGGTCGTGATTGCGTGTAATGTAATCCAAGTCAGGGTTGCGTATAGTGAACAACTCCTTTGTCATGGAGTATAACAGAATCCAACCATATTTCATTTATACATTGAATATATATATATAAACTCAATGTTGAATAGAATATCTACTATCAAATGTACTTGAAATTGTGTGTAACATGATCGAAGAATAGTTTTGCGTATACTACAAGCTAATACGGTGTTTCGTATAGTAGAAGATAATCATGGTGTAGCATAAAACAGAAGATATGAAATAAATAAAAAAATAATTTTTCTCATAAAATCTCAGGCTGTTACATTCTAGCCCCCTTAAAATGAATTTCTCCCTTGAAATTCGTCAGGGTTATAAATGGTTTTCTACTTGAAATTTTCTTTCATAGAATCCCAAAATGTAAAAAAGAATACTAAAACATTATTTTAAAAAGTAAAGTATGAAAAATAACGGTTACCCAAATTAACTCATAACTAGGTTTCCACATAGTAGAACATAGGTGAAAATATGGATATGGAAAAGAAACCTAACCATCATGTTCTGATGGAGAGTGGTAGAGGACATGGCTATGATAATGCCAACAATCACAAAGTCATATATTTGTGATGATCTATGGTACCATCTGATTCATCGGATATGAAGAAACTAGGATAACATTTTTGGTTTTCAAGATCATTTCCCTAATGTAAAATAATTGGAATTAGAATAAATACTTACATTATTTCGGTACAATCTCAACGTTGTTCATGCCTTGAACAATTTCCACTTTATATCTTAAAGAAATGAAGTTGAATTTTTCATTCTTGAAGTGTTAGAAGATCATGTGATAGAATGATGTGTCATTCCTTTTGTCTCAAACAAAATGTTAACTAATGTTATCAAATATATATAAGTCTATCTATAGTGAGGTTAATCGTATATGATTACAAAAATGCACTTATACTTCATCTATCATACCAGTTAATAAAATAAAACTAGTTTCTACTAACCAGGGTCTTCCTGTAGGCCAGTGGTAGGCGATAAAGCCCTGTCACACATCTGTTGTGCGTTCGATTCCCACAACCTTGTCCAACGCGACGGGTTGTCTCCCGACCTTCAGTTGGTCCTTTTTCTAAAACAACATTATTATAACATCCAATGAATAATATAGAAAAAATTTCTATCCTTAAATGATACTATATGATGTCCAACATAATTCATTCCAATCTTTAGGCTTATCCAAAATACTTCTATCCAAGCTCATAGTATAAAGAAAACAATTACTAGAAATGTCATCTATCGGGCATGTGAATACCATCATTTATCCCACATATATCACTAGATATATCTTGTTGATCGCATTCCAAACATGTAAATACCTTAATATTTTATTCTCATGCAACATAAATTACCATATAACCTTAGTAAAAACATGAATGCTGCCAAAAGTTATCTCTTTCCACAAACCAAAATCCCAAAAAATTCTTTATACTCAAACCATGATATCACTTTGTCCTCATATTAGTCATGAGCTCATGAAAACTATGAATCATATTATTTTCTCTTTATCCCTTCATTATGTGCATATCAACTTCTTTACAAAAATATTTCAATCACTTTACATGGTTACTGATGCCATATTCTTATGGAAAACCACAATTGACCAATACATAGATATTCCAATATACCATAAAAGTACCTCAACAACATTATTCGCGGATACCAATACATAAACACTTTAATCCATCCTATTCAATAATTTCCATGGAATAAGTCCTTACTTGATTTATAAGTAACCTCTTAGGTGAGGACATTGAGTTGGGTAATGCCCATGTTCTCCATAGATAAGACATTGAACTCTATAATAGTCTATCACTCTATGATCCTTCTCACCACACAGATAAGATATTCCCCTCCATTTGATGTATTCATCAAGGTTCATCTTCCCTTCTTTAGAAATCTCAATCATCCTTTCTCTATGCTCCTCAACATGCGAACATGCATAAAAGTCCATATTCCTCTTATTTGATGAATTCAGAATACCAATAAAGTTCACCTTGTTAATCATATATCGCGATGACTGATTCAGAATAATCAAAAAATCATTCTTTCTAGGCATTATGAAATTTTTCTGCTCATAGTAACCAATTTGTCCATTGGATTCAATGTTGACCCAATTCCTTCGGGTTCACACCATTGACTAAATCCAAAATCTATGGTGTAAGAAATAGTTAAAATAACGGGGAACCACATAATCATAAAAAGTCACTTATGGGATTTCTAACTTATCACACATTCTGTAATCCACGACACCTTAGGTTCACCATAGATTATTAATGATCGTCAACATATTTGTAGGAATGTAAACTATAGTTATACTAAACCTTAGGGACATCCTTTTACATACCATAGAAATATATATAGGGATATCACTAATGTTTTCGTATCCTAGTTTCCAAAGGTTAACTAAACATTTCCTCTGATACCAACTTTAGAGACCCAAGCTTGACGTACATGGACATTACATTACTTTTTCGGAATACTTAATACATAACAAAAACAGACACACAAGGACTGTAATAGTTTAGTGTCATTGGAAATTCAGAATATAAACTTCTAATCGTGGTGAAAAATTTTCAACATCTCCCATAAAGATCTTCCCCTTTTGTTTTCATTCCTAAAACCTTTTGTTAAATACTAGGAAAGGGAAAACATATAAACAATGAGATAAAATGCTCGGTACGGGTAAGCATGGGGAAATTAAAACAAATCATATACATTTGAACATAAAAAAACATGAACAAAATGTTTAAACATAAAAATCATGAGAAATAAATCTTGGTAGTACATAAGGCATAGATTAATAAAGGAACATTAATCATGATAAAATAGCATGGGAATAAAACATGTAATTGTTGAAAACCGTTAAGCACATGATATGATTTCCATAGTAGACAAGGCATTGCTGCCAATACTATCTTAGTGGACAATGTCCCTTAATGAATCGAGTTCAGTCCTCATTCCCATCCTGTATCACTGAACCGGATTAACATTCCATTCCAGACATGTCTATCTCATGATAAATAAATTTATACCCAATGCATTGTAGGGAGATATAGGTCCCACCCATATCATAATGAAATCATTCTTATGTGTGCCACAACATAAACATAAATCATTTATCATAACCGAAAGAACAAAATGGGTTTCATAAACATCATCCCATCATAACATAATCCATATAAAACAAATTGATATAATTTCATTATAAGAAAAGTGAAACCGTGTGAATAATAGAGGCATTATACTTGAAACATACACATATGAAATAATTTCATCTTTGATGTAAAATGGTTCTGATAAAAGACTTGAAATAATGTTTTGATGAAAATATCCTTTCTTATTCAAAATCATTTTCTTTTCAAAAAATGCCATGATATTTTAAAAGAAAGCGATTTTTTTGAAAAAAATCATAAAATCTTGTGGAGGAAGCTTCATGAAAATTAGGCTTTATGAAACTGTACAAATCAGTTCATGCCGTATATGTTAAAAAACATTCTTCTCATACTTTTGCCGGAAAAGTCAAAAAAGTACCTCGTAACGTAAACAAAAGAAAAATTCCTTACATACCATGTAGTAAAAGTAAAAAATGGGTAAAAAGAACATTAAACATACATGAAACCATTTTTATAAAATAGAGACATGGATGATAAATATAATCACAGTAAATACTTACGAATAAACAATCTTGGATAAAAACGAGATTGGAAAAGTTATCCATTACCTTATGTTTTATATGATTCGTATTTATCTGAACCTCCTATATAATGATTTAAAATATGTAATTGACTTATTAAAGAATCATATTCATTGTTATGAACTCATATATAGTTAACTTATGAATTTATATTTCCTGTTCTTTTGTAAATTCCTTATTAAAGTAGCGTTTTGTGTAAAATCGTTACATTTATCGTACATATTTCGATTTGTTGTTCATGATATTATAACTTATATCCTGATTTACTTAATTGAATAATTTAAAACAAGATTTATATATCATATATATTCAGTACATATATATATATAATAGATATAAAAATGAATGGAAACACACCGTTCATGGAGACGGTAGGTCTTACGTACGCAAGAACGCTGTTTTCCTTTCCTTATTAACTTGAATCGAAGTAAGTAGATGACATATATATATATATACATAAATATAGTAGCATTATTATGTTATATATACAATTATTATTCATTATATATACTTTATAATCATTCTTGAATGGTTAACATAGAGAATGAATCTCATCGCGTCGTGGAGACGGTAATCCGTACGTATGCAAGAGCGATGATATCGTTCCCATAATTATTGAATGGAATTGGAATGGATGATATAATATCTAAGAATAAGTATTATGTTATAATATCAATATATAGTTATTATTTACACCATTAGACCCTTCCAAGTAAGGTGGTGTTGGGAAAACTGATTACACCCCGGCGTGGAGACGGTATTCCGTACGTACGCACGCGCAGTGATTTCATTTTCTGAAGGATGTATAGAAGGTAAAATAGGGTTGTATCATATTTATAATAACATATAAGTATATTATTGATACTGATGTTATTACTTCATAATTAAACAACTAGAGAAGAGATGGTAGAAGAAGAAATAAATTTGAATGAACGGTAACAAATATTACCTCTTCTTCAATACGCCTCTTGGAAACCTCCTCTCAGGGCATTAAAATTGGTTTTCGAAGAAGACCATGAAATCTAGTATGTATATAGGGAATTTTAGAAGGGAAATGTTCAGGTGTTGGCTGATCTTGAAGGCTCAAAATAGCGTGATGAGGGGAGGTATGAGGTGCCCTTTTATAAGGGAGGAGAGGGGCACTTTTGAAAAACATAAAAATAAAAATTAATAATAAAATGAAAACCCACATAAAAACATCAAAAAATTACTAAATTAGACTATTATATGATATAGGGTTGTAATCTCATCATAAAATATAATTTATACATGTTTTATGTTTATTTTAAACCTTATCAACTTGATCTATCTTTATTTAATCTATTTAATTTTACTTGTGGTAATAAATTGCTAAATTTTAAATTGTTATAAATACATACTAAAATGTTGTCAATTTCAAATAATTGGATACTTTATAACCTTTTCAACCATATGATTTTCAATCTATAGTTTTTAAATATTTTTTTGATTTTTAAATAATTTAATAATATTTTATTTTTATAAAATATCAATAGTATCAATTTTGACACTATTCATGATTTGAATTTAAATAAAACCCACACAAAAGATATGTTATAAAAACAATATATAATAGATTACCAAAATTTCATATTAATCAAAAAAATTCATTGGGAACATTAATTTGTTCATATATTATTTATTTTAATATTTTTAAAACCATTTATTTGGTATATCTCTTAATAAACTAATTACTACAACATTTTTTGTATAATTTCTTAATATACTTATTTGTTGCATAAAAAGAAAAAATAAAATTCTATGATGAATATAAATATAATAACTTTCATAATAATATTTTTATTGGAATTTATCATCTTAAAATCATAATATTTATATTTTTATATTTATTAAATTATGAAGGTGACATCATTGACATCATTTAAAAAATAATTATATGAATGTTGTAATCTGTTTTATAAGGCTCCAAATGTTACCAAAATCGACACTTGGATTATTAGGGTACAGATATACTCAACACATAATGTTTTTTCATGTTTATGGTCTTTTTTATAGGTATTGTTATTTTAATAAAACTATATTGTTGATTATCCACTAAATAAATAATTTCATCATCATTAATGTATAATCTATTAAGGTAATTAAATATTTCTTAAAATTTAAAAATAAATTAACAGGATAAATAAAAACATTTTAGCTTTCAAATTAGTATTTTTAATCAAATTTATATTTTTTATAACCTTATATTAAAAATAATATAATTATTAAAGTTGGAGTGAGACATTTCACTTTCCTTTAAATAAAATAAATAAAAGGTCCTAATCAAATACAAGTGGGTTCCATTAAATTCAATTTCGACCCAAGTATGATTTAGTGTAAAATAAAATCATACAATTATAGTAGGAAAACTATTATATTAATTTTATAATATTATATTTACCCTTAATTACCCGATTTACCTTTAACTATGGTAAATAAAATTTACCATAGTTACTATTCATAATGACTAAAAATAAAAAGTAGCTTATTAAAATAATGTGGACCTAATTATTCCAAATATGGAATCCATATTTCCAAATTCAAAGCATATAAGTGGTAGAAATTAATTTTAAATTAATCCCGTTGTTATGAAAACGAGCTTTAAAAGTTAAAACATTGCCAAAGACTGAAATGTTTTTACCTATGAATTCCATGCAAGATTAATGGTAATGACATAAATTATATTAAATGGTAAAAATATATTCTATTGATAGTTTAAAAAACTTCAATATTATAATTTAACCATATTAATTATTGCGATGAATAATGTTGTTTTTAATTAAAAATTAGCGTGTTTTTACAATTCATCAAAATAAGAACGTCGTCAGAAAAATATCAAAACTTTATTCAATGTAAATTTTTTATCCTGATTGAAAATAAGAAGATTATTTTGTAAAATTTATCTTATAAACATGTCAAAAATTATATTTAAAATGTGTGCGCCATCAAAAGGATGGGAAACTGCATTTTTTAAAAAATAATTATTTTAACTGAAAAATTTATTTTGTTCTCATACCATGTTCTTGGAAATGTGTAAGATGAGTAATAATGTTATAAAATTCAAAATTTAGTAATTATTATTCATAATATCTAGTTCATAATAATATTATAACCACATATCATTATTTTGTGAAACCTAGTATTCCGTACAACACACGCTACCGAGGAAGGTCGTGATTGCGTGTAATGAAAGCCAAGTCTGGGATGTGTGTAGTGCAAGAATACTTTGTTTTTTCACATAATATAATCCAACCATATTTCATTTTTGAATTGATTATATATATATTCACTCAATGTTGCTTAGTATAACAACTATTAAACGAACATGAAATTGTGTGTAACTGTAACGCCCCGACCCTAGTTACCCAGAGTCGGTGCATTATTACATAACATTGACATGATCACAATAAAGATCAAATCTCTAAAGACTGATTGGTTTAGTAGCCTTGGAAACAGTAGATATATACATAAGTTTTACATTACATCATAAATTGAAAAACTACTACAACAACATAATGTCTCTACAGTCCACACTATTATCCCCTCATAATATCCCTGCAGGTCATTCATAACTTACTTCTTCACATCCTGGGAAAAATAAAACATAAAAAAGGGGTGAGCTCAAATGCCCAGTAAGGATAACAATATAGCGGAACATTCGAAATAAGCATAAACATTTAAGGCAATGCATTACTAAAACAAAAGCCTTTTAAACTTGAACTTCAACATAGTATGGAAAAAGTAAAATGAAATAATGCCATTTACTTAATCACATGGATATTCTACTAATCGAATAATCACATGCAAAATCAATAACCACTTTCATAATGTTGGAATGCATAATGCCAGACTATCATAACCACATAGTCAAGGCCTCGTGCCCAGACTACAAATAAGATTTTGCCAAGGCCTTGTGCCAAGACACTAGTTTGCCTAATGAGACCTACCGATGCATCGAGGAGATATAGCGGGCTCCACCCGTCACATATTAAGTCCAATGCATTCCCATATGAAAAGGTTTAAACATAACATAAACATTCGTATTAAAACTAGCATACGAAATGTCAATAATTTCACCATAAACTATGAATGGTATAAAATAGCACATCCACAGTCAAACATATCACAAAACCTTCAATACAATATAGAAGTTTTGTATTATAATAAATCAACTTCAAATAAGCGTAAAATCTATCAAAGGATGTTGACATAGATGAAATCAAAACACTTTTTAGAGAAATATCTCTTTCTATTTTTGAAATCATTTAAGATCCATATAAAACAAAACATTTTCTTGAAAATATTCTTATAAGCTTGTAAGGAAAGATTTGAAGATTTTATAACGGCGGAAAATAATCGCACCCACCGTATAAGTTAAAAAAAAACATTCTTACCTCAATTCTGTCGAAAAGGTTGAAAAGGACCTTGTTTTGAAAATGATGGAAAGATTCCTCTTATAAAAAGTCAAAAGGGTATAAATGACTTTAACCCATATTCTTGTAAATAATATAAATGATTTGAAATACATTTTGATGAAACATGGATGTGGATGATAATGAGGTCCCAGTAGATAATTATGTATAAACAACCTTGGACAATGAAGAGGTTGTGAAGTAAACCCTTACCTTGTACTTTTCCTTTGTTGGGGTAGGTTAACCTCCTGTATAATGGTGAAATAATTGTTATTAAATTATACAAGAATCATATACATTAATATGATATCATATATGATCTTTTAACATTGCTTTATTAATAATATCTTAGTATTATCGTCGTTTCGGGTGATAATCGATTCGTTCTTCTTAAATGTTTGGTTACGTAAGACATGTTTGTAATGGATAGATTATATCTTATTCATAATCATAATGATATTAACATTGTTTTTAACCCTAAAATGAGAATAAGACTTGAATGGATACGATGGAGAATGAATCTCATCGCGTTCGTGGAGACGGTAGTCCGTACGTACACACGAACGCTACTTCCATTTAATTTTTATTTCTAAAAGAATCAAATCCAAATGATACATAGGTATATTACTATTCCAGTATAATATAATATTTTATATATGTTACTTAAGTTCATTAACACCATCCTTTATACGTTCCATGTGTGGTATGAACGAGTCATATCATTTTAAGGGGGCGGTAGTCCGCACTTCCTCAAATGAAATTATCGTATGTATATACAACATGAAACTAATAATGGTATGAAATAAAATGGAATTACAGTAGATTATATATAAAATATATATCATTAATATCATATTTAATTACATTGCCATCATAATGGCCACCATGAGAGGCGGTAAGATGTATTTGAACAATCATCGTTTCGTGAGGCGTTAGTTTTCCATCCACAGAAACATTATGTTCATCATCCATTAGATGGAGTTGTGTGTATGTGTAGTTTTAATCCTTATTATAACAACATCCTAGTATATTTTGGATACTGGTGTTGTTACAAAGGAAAGGAAATAAAAAGATTTTGGGGGTTGGAGAAGCAAAATAAATGAAAATAATTTAAGAGAAATCGTTACCTTTAATTTAGGTAACTCACTTTGGTTGGAACCAAAGGACATGTTGAAATGCTTTCTGCCTAAGGGGATGCTTCAAGGAGGAGGAGAGGGATGTGGGGAGATTATTTTGTCAGGTTTTGGACGAGCCAAGTGGCTTGAGAGGTGTGAGGAATGAGTAGAAGTGGTCTCCTTTTACAAGGGAGAGGAGGGGCTCTTTAGGAAAGAGTGAAAGTATTACTTTATAATATAATTATATTCGGTTTATAATGGTCCAAAAATCATTGAGGTCTACGATAAGATGACTCATATTCTAAATAACATCATCCAATAAGAATTGGACAGGTTTTAGATAATATTTTAATCATTATAATCTTATTTATTTAAATGATTTATTAATGAGGTTTACATTGCATCATTATTGTGTCATTAATAATTTAAATTATTTCATGTCTAAAAATTATAAATAAAATATCATTGTGTAGGAAATCTTTTCAGCTTTCTAATGAATATTTATAATCGAAAACCCAACATTTATAACCCTATGTAAAAATTGTTCTTCTAAAAGATGTAAGCTTATGCCATTTTTATTTTTATTTTAACTTTATTAATATAATGTGTCCCTACCACATACAAGTGGCTCCAAGGGGTCCCCAAATCGACCCAAGGATGCCCATGGTCGGTTATGTGTCCACCAATAAGGTTAAAACACGTTTTAGGGTAATTTTGTATTATTATAATATTATTTTTTAACCCTTATTTACCGGATTTACCCTTTAACCATGGTAAATAAAATATTTACCGCAGTAATTATTCAAAATGTGTAAAAATAAAAGTTACCTATTTACATAATTTGGACATCCTGATTCCAAATATGTAATCCATTTTTCCAAATTCAAAACTGTAACACCCCAAGCTTCTACGGTACGCTTCTCTTTGAATAATGCGATAGCGTGTGTTGTACACAACACCGAGTTCTAACAACCAATCAAACTAGCCGTTATGAATAGTAATATCTACTTTTTAAAATTATATATATTTTATATTTCAAAATAGACTTCATTTTTGGATTCGGAATATCTAATTTATCCAAAGGTGAAATTTTGATACTTTTCGGATAACTTTCATATTTTGATGAATAGTGAAAATTACTAAATTTTAATTAAAAACAACTTTTTTAATCAAAATAATTAATAGTGATAAATTATGAATTTTAGTATTTTTAAAGTATATTTAGAATATATTTTTACCATTTAATATAATGTTGGTCATTGGACATAATTTTACAATTAAACCGAACATAAACAAGTGTCAATCTTTTGATAGTTATTATCTCTTAAAAACACGCTTTTTTGTTTTGACAGCGGGAATTAATTTTAAATTAATTTCTGCCACTTCTGTGTTTTGAATTTAGGAAAATGGATTCCATATTTGGAATCAGGATGTTCAAATTTTTTAAATAGGAAACTTTTATTTTTAGTCATTTTGAATAATTACTGCGGTAAATATTTTATTTACCATGGTTAAGGGTAAATCTGGTAAATAAGGGTTAACAAAAATAATATTATAATAATACTAAATTACCCAAAAACGTGTCTTAACTCTATTGGTTTATACATGGCCGACCATGGGCATCTTTGGGTCGATTTTGGGACCCCATGGATCCACTTGTAAGTGATAATGACACTTTATTTTAATTAAGTTAAAATGAATACAAAAATGACACAAGCATATATCTTTTAGCAAAACAATTGTTACATAGGGTTATATATGTTGGATTTTAGATTATAAATATTCATTATAAAGATAAAACTATTTCCTACATAATGATATTTTATTTATAATTTTTAGACATTAAATAATTTATTTTATTTATGACACAATGATGATGCAGTAATTACTATAATAGTGAAAAATTAAAATAATAGATATTATAAATACCCAAATAAATATAATATGAAACTTTTAATGAATTAAACTAATTTAATAGGATAATATGATATATTAGGATTGATTTAATTGACTTTGTTCGAAGTAATCAATCTGTTATGAGTTTCACAAAAATCAACTATTGAATAGTGTCAAAATTGACATAAAAGAGTTCTTAAAACAAATATTATATTATTAATTGATATTAAAATCCTTAAAATATAAGGTTCGGCCAGGAGACTTATATCATGATAGGTTAATCATTAATGGACCACTTGGGGGGTCTCTTGGATGTATATAGTAATTTTATTAACCATATTATATAAAAATACAAAGAGACATTGTAAAAGTGAAACTAATTAACTTAGAGTTAATACTTAAAGATAAGGTTAATATAAGTACCAAAACCTATCTAAATTCTACTGGTTGAGTTGTTTTAGACCCATCCCCACCTTAACCTTTTAATAGTCAACTTTTGAGCCATTTTATACCGAATATGAATTTATTATAAACTAATATCTCTAGCTTTTCCAAAGGTGCCCCTCACCCCTCTTATAAAAGGGCACTCCTCCTCATTTCTTCACACCTTAAAAGCCTTTTGGTTCGGCCAAACTCTACCTAAATACTCTCCCAACTTCTCTCACTACAAACTAGGGGCATTAGTTTGATCCGAAAGCCAACCTAAGGAGCCCTTTTGATCAAATCAAAAGGAAGAACCCGAAGAAGAGGTAATGATTTCACCACCCTTTTCTAAGTTCATTTCTTCTTCCACTTCTTCTTCCTTTGTTGTTACCATTCTAAAATAATAAATCCAGTATCATATATATATTGTGATGTTATTATAAATATGGTACAACCATATTCATTATTCTATCCACCCTTTGAATAACATGTCACCATACGTGCGTACGTACGGCTTACCGTCTCCATGTCGTGGTGTAATTGTTATTCAATATAATATTGTTTGGATGGGTATAATAATGATGTTTAAATCAGGTAAATAATAAATATAACATGTTAATGATTCTGTATATATGATATACCATCCATTTATATATTATTTTAACATCAAAAGAATGATATTGTCGCTCGTGCGTACGTAGGGACTACCGTCTCCACGAACGCGATGAGATTCATTCTCCATCGTATCCATTCAAGTATAATTATCATTTGATGATTTAAAAATGATGTTTAAGGACTTGATATCATTCTGGATATGAATAATATAAAACCTATCATTTACAAACATGTCTTATGTAACAAAACATATAAAAGAAAACAAGTAAGTTAACACCCGAAACAACGATAATACTAAGATATTATTATCAAATCAATATTAAAAAGATCATATATGATATCATATTAATGTATATGATTATTGTATAATTTAATAACAATTATTTCACCATTATACAAGAGGTTAACCTACCCAAACCAAGGGAAAGTACAAGGTAAGGGTTATTTCACAATCTCTTCATTATCCGAGGTTGTTTATACGTAATAATCTACTGAGATTTCTTTATCATCCACATCCATGTTTCTTCAAAATGTTTTTCAAAACATATTTATTGTTTACAAGAATATGGGTTAAAGTCATTTATACCCTTGTTTGACTTTTTATAAGAGGTTTATAAAGGAATCTTTCCGTCATTTTCAAAACAAGGTCCTTTTTAACCTTTTCGACAGAATTAAGGTAAGAATGTTTTTTTTAACTTATACGGCGGGTGCGGCTATTTTCCGCCGTTATAAAATCTTCAAAGCTTCCCTTACAAGATTATAAGAATATTTTCAAAGAAAATGTTTTATTTTATATGGATATTAAATTATTTCAAAATAAAAGGAGATATTTCTTTAAAAAGAATTTTGATTTCATCTATGTCAACATCCTTTGAGGGATTTTAAGATTATTTGAAGTTGATTTATTATGATACAAAAATTATATATTTTATTGAAGGTTTTGTGATATGTTTGACTGTGGATGTGCTATTTTTATACCATTCATAGTTTATGGTGAAAGTATTGACATTTCGAATGCTAGTTTTAATACGAATGTTTATGTTATGTTTAAACCTTTTCATATGGGAATGCATTGGACTTAATATGTGACGGGTGGAGCCCGCTATAGCTCCTCGATGCATCGATAGGTCTCATGAGACAAACTAGTGTCTTGGCACAAGGCCTTGACAAAATCTTATTTGTAGTCTTGGCACGAGGCCTTGACTACGTGGTTATGATAGTCTGGCATTATGCATTCCAACATTATGAAAGTGGTTATTGATTTTGCATGTGATTATTCGATTAGTAGAATAACCATGTGAATAAGTAAATGGAATTATTTCATTTTATTTATGCCATACTATGTTAAATGTTCAAGTTTAAAAGGCTTTTGTTTTAGTTATACATTGCCTTAAATGTTTATTCTTATTTATGAAAGTTTCCGCTATATTGTTATCCTTACTGGGCATTTGAGCTCACCCCTTTTCTATGTTTTATTTTTCCCAGGAAGTGAAGAAGTAAATTATGAATGACCTACAGGGATGTTATGTGGGGATATGAGTGTGGATTATGGAGACATTATGTTGTTGTTGTAGTTTTTCATTTTATGATGTAATGTAAAACTAATGAATGTATCTAGTGTTTCCAAGGCTACTAAACCAATTGGTCTTTCGAGATTTGATCTTTCTTGTGATCATGCCAATGTTATAATGCACCGACTCTGGGTAACTAGGGTCGGGGCGTTACAGTTGGTATCAGAGGAAGTTTAGTACAAACCTTGGAAGCTAGATTTAGATAAACTCTGATTAGAGCACGTAGACTTAAGATGAACTTTGAGGATTAGTATAGAAGAACGTCCTTGAATTATGGTATTGTAGAGATTTTGTGAGTTTTCCGAGCAATACATCCCTGTCTGGATACGAACAGGTAGAGGCGGCTCTGGAACAGATGTATCTAGGGGTAAAACCCGAAAACACCGCTTTGAGCTAGACTCGAACGGGAACTGGTGCACGACAACGGGCCTTGCTGCACTCTTGGTTACGACACTCCCGGGGGATATCCTTAGGATAACTCTCATTTTCTTTACAAATCATTATGAAGGGTTTATGAGTATATACTTCCTCAAAGAAAACATTTTTATGATTATGGATTATATCCATAAATAGTTCAATTTATGTTAAGTGTTTTATAAGGATGGGATTATGTATTTTGATTCATAACCTGATCTAGTTTATGCCATTTTTTAGAAATGGCGCCTAGTGGAAGAAATGGAAACCGTATCAATGCACACACTCCATGTAGGGATTGCCCTCCTTCTCAAGATAATTATAGTGGGGCTGGTGATGCAACTGGTGCTGATCAGCTAATCACCATACTGGGACAACTTACTCAGGTTATGAATAATAACCTTACCCGTACGGAGCACCCTGATCCGCAGCGTGGAGGATCAATGTTAGATCGATTCATGAGGAAACAACCACCAATGTTCAATGGGAGTAAAAATCCCTTTGTAGCCGAGCAGTGGATAAATTCCCTAGAGAAAATATTTCAGGCTTTGGGGAGCAGTGAAAGGGAAAAAGTTATCATGGCAGTTTACCGCCTCACTGGAGATGCTGATCAATGGTGGTCAATGATTCAAAACATGAAGGAAGATGATGAAGTATCAAATATGGAATGGAGGGAGTTCAAAGATCTATTTCTAGAAAAATACGTTTCTCGCAACCATCGAGCAGATATGGAAAGGCAATTTCTGAGTCTGAGACAAAAGGAGGATGAGAATGTCACAAAGTATGAGGATAACTTTACAAGGTTAGCGAGGTATGCTGGAGATTATATTCGCAACCAAAGAAGTAAGATTGATCGTTTCTTTGATGGGTTAAAACCATTTCTCTGTCGAGCGTTAGTGTCAGAATCCTTTTCATCGTACGAAGACATTGTCTCATGTGCTATCAAGACCGAAAAGGAATTCTCTAAGTCTTATGACTTTAAAGCAAAGCAAGAGAAGAAGAGGCCTTCTGATCAATCTGGGAATGGAAATAAGGGGAAGAAAGGAAAGGTTGAATATCCATCATGTGGTAAATGTGGGAAGAAACACCCCGGTGCTTGCTTGAAGGGAATGGGAGTCTGATACAAGTGTGGTGAAAAAGGCCACCAAGCTCGTGATTGCAAAGGGAAGAAGGAAGCCACCAATGTTCAGTGCTACAAATGCAGGGAGATGGGACATTATGCGAATGAATGTCCTAAGCGTCAGGAGAACTTACCTCAGAAAAGGCCAAGGGATCAAGGCCAGGCTTATGCTATCACTACTGCAGAGGTAGAAGCTCCGAAAGACGTGGTGGCAGGTAATTTAATGGTTTCCTCAAGTTTAGCAAATGCATTATTTGACTCTGGATCATCGCATTGTTTCATATCTTCCTAGTTTGCTAAGAAAATTAGATATTTCCAATTTGATTTAATAAGGGAGTTGTCAGTTAAAACTCCTAAGGGAAGTATCATTGCAACAAAGTTTTGTGAATCAGTCCCCATTAGAGCACATAAATTTTCTTTATCTGATGATCTCATCGTCATACCTATGATTGAATTTGATATATTCCATGGTATGGACTGGCTTTCGGACTATGATGCGAAGATTTATTGTAAGAAGAAAGAGGTTACGATTCTTGATGATAATGATAAGGAACACCTTATCTTTAGAGCAGAATCGTCACCACCTAATTCTTATTTAGATCCACCCTCAATAGCTCAACTAAATTCAATTATTGGGGAGGAAGAGAATTAAATAACTGCGGGTGAGGAAAGGAATGTTAAAATAGAGGATGTACCTGTTGTGAAAGAATTTGTAGATGTATTTCTGGAAGATTTACCTGGACATCCTCCAGAATGAGAAGTTGAGTTTTCCATTGATCTGATTCCTGGATCAAGGCCTATATCGAAGACCCCTTATAGAATGGCCACTGTAGAGTTATTCGAACTAAAGAAACAACTAGAGGAATTGAGTAATAAGGGATTTATTCACCCTAGTGTTTCTCCATGGGGATCCCCTGTTCTTTTTGTTAAAAAGAAAGATGGATCTATGAGGTTATGTATCGACTACAGGGGGATCAATGCTATAACGATAAAGAACAAGTATCCCCTACCTCGCATTGATGATTTATTTGACCAAATGCATGGAGATCAATACTTTTCAAAGATTGACCTTCGATCTGGATACCATCAGTTGTGTGTGAAGAAATAATACATTCCGAAGACAGCATTTCGAACCAGGTACGGGCATTACGAGTTTACTGTAATGCCGTTTGGATTGACTAATGCACCCTCTGTATTCATGGATCTGATGAATAGATTTTTCAAGGAGTATCTCGATGAATTTTTGGTGGTATTTATTGATGATATCTTGGTATACTCCAAAACCTACGAAGATCATGAAAATCACTTGCGCATTATCTTGAAGACTCCGAGGAGGCATGAATTATAGGGGATGTTTAGCAAGTGTGAATTTTGGCTTCATGAGATTTCTTTTCTTGGCCATATTGTCTCTACAGATGGAATCTCTTTTGATCCTCCTAAGACCAAGGCCATCCAAGAATGGCCAGAACCTACGAGTATAACTGAGGTACGCAGTTTTATTGGTTTGGCAGGTTATTATCGACGTTTCGTCCAGAATTTTGCCCGATTGGATAACCCATTAACGAATCTCACACGTAAAGGGGTTAAATCTGTTTAGAAAAAAGAGTGTGAAGAATGTTTCGAAGAACTGAAGAGAAGATTAGTCAATGCTCCTATATTTACACTACCATCGGGGAATGATGGGTTCGTTATTTATAGTGATGCATCGAAGAAAGGACTTGATTGTGTCCTTATGCAGAATGATAGAGTTATTGCCTATGCATCACGACAGTTGAAAATTCATGAACAAAACTATCCTACTCCTGATCTTGAGTTAGCAGCTATGATCTTTGCTTTGAAGATATGGAGGCACTACCTCTATGGTGAAAAATGTGAAATTTATACTGATCACAAGAGTTTGAAGTATATTTTCTCACAAAAAGAACTCAACATGAGGCAAAGGAGATGGCTTGAATTACTCAAGGATTATGATTGCACGATACACTACCACCCGGGGAAAGAAAACAAGGTGGCAGATGCTTTGAGTAGAAAAGACCATGGAGTTTCGAACAATATGAGAATTGAAAGGGATCCAATCTTCATGGATCTAGTGAAGATGGACATGGGAATAACCAGGGAAGGTGAAACATCAATGCTTTTTCAAATGGTTGCCAAACCATCTTTACTAGAAAGGATTAAGAGTTCTCAGACCGATGATGAAGAATTTCAGAAGAAGATTAAAGCTGTGAATGATGGGAGATTGAGAGACTTTGTGTATGAAGATGGGATTTTGAAATTCGGGAAGAGACTTTGTGTTCCCGATTTACCTGATCTAAAAAGGGAATTGCTGGATGATGCTCATAGTTCCAATTTCTCTATACACCCTAGGAGCACCAAAATGTATAGAGATTTGAAGGAACATTTTTGGTGGGACAACATGAAGAGAGAGATTGCTGATTTTGTGTCAAGATGTATGGTTTGTCAACAAGTGAAAGCTGGAAGGCAACAGCCTGGGGGAGTCATGCAACCTCTTCCCATACCAGAGTGGAAATGGGACAATATTACTATGGACTTTGTCATGGGGCTACCAAAGACTCCTAGAAGGAACGATGCAATATGGGTTATTGTTGATCGTCTTACCAAGTCAGCACATTTTCTTGCTATAAGAGAAGATCTACCCCTGGAACGTCTAGCAAGACTATACATTAATGAAGTGGTGAGACTTCATTGAGTACCCTTATCAATTTTTTCTGATCGTGATCCCCGTTTTACTTCAAGATTTTGGAAAAGTCTTCAGAAATCCCTGGATACTGAACTTCATTTGAGCACTGCTTACCACCCTCAGACAGATGGACAATCATAACGGACCATTCAGACCTTAGAAGACATGTTGAGATCTTTCTCACTTGACTTTCAGGGTATGTGGGATCAATATTTAGCTCTGGTATAATTTTCCTATAATAATAGCTTCCATTCAAGTATTCAGATGGCACCATATGAAGCGTTGTATGGAAAGAGATGTCGTACACCAACCTGTTGGGATGACGTCGGTGAAAGAAAACTTGTAGGTCCAAAATTGGGGGAGGAAACGATGGAGAAGGTGATGGTAATCCAAAATCACATCAGAGCAGCTCAAAGTAGGCAGAAGAGCTATGCTGATAATCGAAGGATTTGGAATTTCAAGTCGGTGATCATGTTTTCCTAAAGGTATCTCCATGGAAGGGAGTCATAAGTTTTGGTAAGAAAGGTAAATTGAGTCCCAGGTACATCGGACCCTTCGAAATTCTAGAACGAATTGGGGTTGTAGCTTACCGATTGGCAATGCCGCCAAGTCTCTCCAAAGTTCACGATGTGTTCCATGTATCTCTGTTGAGGAAATACATGCCTGACCCAACGCATGTACTCACCTATGACGAATTAGAACTGGAACCCGATCTGTCTTATTGCGAAGAGCCCGTCAAGATTCTTGATACGAGAGAACAAGTGCTGAGAAACCGGACGACGCGTCTGGTAAAAGTTTTGTGGAGAAATCATAAGATGGAAGAGGCAACGTGGGAACCCGAGGAACTTATGATGAAGAACCACCCGAGTCTTTTCATGTGATAAGTATTCTAGAAATTTCTAGGACGAAATTATTTGAAGGAGGGGAGAATGTAACACCCCAAGCTTCTACGGTACGCTTCTCTTTGAATAATGCGATAGCGTGTGTTGTACGCAACACCGAGTTCTAACAACTAATCAAACTAGCCGTTATGAATAGTAATATCTACTTTTTAAAATTATATATATTTTATATTTCAAAATAGACTTCATTTTTTGATTCGGAATATCTAATTTAGCCTAAGGTGAAATTTTGGTACTTTTCGGATAACTTTCATATTTTGATGAATAGTGAAAATTACTAAATTTTAATTAAAAACAACTTTTTTAATCAAAATAATTATTAGTGATAAATGATGAATTTTTGTAGTTTTAAAGTATATTTAGAATATATTTTTACCATTTAATATAATGTTGGTCATTGGACATAATTTTACAATTATACCGAACATAAACAAGTGTCAATCTTTTGATAGTTATTATCTCTTAAAAACACGTTTTTTGTTTTGACAGCGGGAATTAATTTTAAATTAATTTCTGCCAATTCTGTGTTTTTAATTTAGGAAAATGTATTCCATATTTTGAATCAGGATGTTCAAATTGTGTAAATAGGTAACTTTTATTTTTAGTCATTTTGAATAATTACTGCGGTAAATATTTTATTTACCATGGTTAAGGGTAAATCTGGTAAATAAGGGTTAAAAAAATAATATTATAATAATACAAAATTACCCTAAAACGTGTCTTAACCCTATTGGCTGATACATGGTCGACCATGGGCATCTTTGGGTCGATTTTGGGACCCCATGGATCCACTTGTAAGTGATAATGACACTTTATTTTAATTTAGTTAAAATGAATACAAAAATGACACAAGCATATATCTTTTAGAAAAACAATTGTTACATAGGGTTATATATGTTGGATTTTAGATTATAAATATTAATTAGAAATATAAAAAGATTTCCTACATAATGATAATTTCTTTATAATTTTTAGACATTAAATAATTTATTTTATTTATGACACAATGATGATGCAGTAATTACTATAATAGTGAAAAATTAAAATAATTGATATTATAAATACCCAAATAAATATAATATGAAACTTTTAATGAATTAAAATAATTTTCTAGGATAATATGATATATTAGGATTGATGTAATTGAATTTGTTCGAAGTAATAAATCTGTTATGAGTTTCACAAAAATCAACTATTGAATAGTGTCAAAATTGACATAAAAGAGTTCTTAAAACAAATATTATATTATTAATTGATATTAAAATCCTAAAAATCTAAGGTTCGGCCAAAAGACTTATATCATGATAGATTCATCATTAAAGGACCACTTGGGGGTCTTTTGGATGTATATAGTAAGTTTATTAACCATATTATATAAAAATACAAAGAGACATTGTAAAAGTGAAACTAATTAACATAGAGTTAATACTTAAAGATAAGGTTAATATAAGTACCAAAACCTGTCTAAATTCTATTGGTTGAGTTGTTTTCGACCCATCCCCACCTTAACATTTGAATAGTCAACTTTTGAGCCATTGTAAACCGAATATGAATTTATTGTAAACTAATATCTCTAGCTTTTCCAAAGGTGCCCCTCACCCCTCTTATAAAAGGGAACTCCTCCTTCTCATTTCTTCACACCTTAAAAGCCTTTTGGTTCAGAAAAAATCTGCCCAAATACTCTCCCAACTTCCCTAACTACAACCTAGGGGCCTTAGTTTGATCCGAAAGCCATCCTAAGGAGCCCTTTTGATCAAATCAAAAGGAAGAACCCGAAGAAGAGGTAATGATTTCACCACCCTTTTCTTAGTTCATTTCTTCTTCCACTTCTTCTTCCTTTGTTGTTACCATTCTAAAATAATAAATCCAGTATCATATATATACTGTGATGTTATTATAAATATGGTACAACCATATTCAGTAATCTATCCACCCTTTGAATAACATGTCACCATACGTGTGTACGTACGGCTTACCGTCTCCACGTCGTGGTGTAATTGTTATTCAATATAATATTATTTCGATGGTTATAATAATAATGTTTAACTCAGGTAAATAATAAATATAACATGTTAATGATTCTGTATATATGATAAACCATCCATTTATATATTATTTTAATATCAAAAGAATGATATTGTCGCTCGTGCGTACGTACGGACTACCGTCTCCACGAACGCGATGAGACTCATTCTCCATCGTATCCATTCAAGTATAATTATCATTTGATGATTTAAAAATGATTTTTAAGGACTTGATATCATTCTGGATATGAATTATATAAAACCAATCATTTACAAACATGTCTTACGTAACAAAACATATAAAAGAAAACAAGTAAGTTAAAACCCGAAACAACGATAATACTAAGATATTCTTATCAAATCAATATTAAAAGATCATATATGATATCATATTAATGTATATTATTATTGTATAATTTAATAACAATTATTTCACCATTATACAGGAGGTTAACCTACCCCAACCAAGGAAAAGTACAAGGTAAGGGTTATTTCACAATCTCTTCATTATCCGGGGTTGTTTATACGTAATAATCTACTGGGATTTCTTTATCATCCACATCCATATTTCTTCGAAATGTTTTTCAAAACATATTTATTATTTACAAGAATATGGGTTAAAGTCATTTATACCCTTGTTTGACTTTTTATAAGAGGTTTATAAAGGAATCTTTCCGTCGTTTTCAAAACAAGGTCCTTTTTAACCTTTTCGACAGAATTAAGGTAAGAATGTTTTTTTAACTTATACGGCGGGTGCGGCTATTGTCCGCCATTATAAAATCTTCAAAGCTTCCCTTACAAGCTTATAAGAATATTTTCAAAGAAAATGTTTTATTTTATATGGATCTTAAATTATTTCAAAATAAAAGGAGATATTTCTTTAAAAAGAATTTTGATTTCATCTATGTCAACATCCTTTGATGGATTTTAAGATTATTTGAAGTTGATTTATTATGATACAATACTTCTATATTGTATTGATGGTTTTGTGATATGTTTGACTGTGGATGTGCTATTTTTATACCATTCATTGTTTATGGTGAAAGTATTGACATTTCGTATGCTAGTTTTAATACGAATGTTTATGTTATGTTTAAACCTTTTCATATGGGAATGCATTGGACTTAATATGTGACGGGTGGAGCCCGCTATAGCTCCTCGATGCATCGGTAGGTCTCATGAGACAAACTAGTGTCTTGGCACAAGGCCTTGACAAAATCTTATTTGTAGTCTTGGCACGAGGCCTTGACTATGTGGTTATGATAGTCTGGCATTATGCATTCCAACATTATGAAAGTGGTTATTGATATTGCATGTGATTATTCGATTAGTAGAATAACCATGTGAATAAGTAAATGGAATTATTTCATTTTATTTATGCCATACTATGTTAAATTTTCAAGTTTAAAAGGCTTTTTTTTAGTTATACATTGCCTTAAATGTTTATTCTTATTTATGAAAGTTTCCGCTATATTGTTATCCTTACTGGGCATTTGAGCTCACCCCTTTTCTATGTTTTATTTTTCCCAGGAAGTGAAGAAGTAAATTATGAATGACCTGCAGGGATGTTATGTGGGGATATGAGTGTGGATTATGGAGACATTATGTTGTTGTAGTAGTTTTTCATTTTATGATGTAATGTAAAACATATGAATGTATCTAGTGTTTCCAAGGCTACTAAACCAATCGGTCTTTCGAGATTTGATCTTTCTTGTGATCATGCCAATGTTATAATGCACCGACTCAGGGTAACTAGGGTCGGGGCGTTACAAAAACACAGAAGTGGTAGAAATTAATTTAAAATTAATTCCCGTTGTTAAAATAAAAAAGCGTGTTTTTAAGAGATAATAACTATCAAAAGATTGACACTTGTTTATGTCTGTTTTAATTGTGAAATTATGTCCAATGACAAACATTAAATTAAATGGTAAAAATATATTCTAAATATACTTTCAAACCACTCAAATTCATAATTTATCAATATTAATTATTTTGATTAAAAAAGTTGTTTTTAATTAAAATTTAGTAATTTTCACTATTCATCAAAATATAAAAGTTATCCGAAAAGTACCAAAATTTCACCCTAGGCTAATTTCAATATTCCGAATCCAAAAATGAAGTCCATTTTGAAATATAAAATATATATGATTTCAAAAAATAGGTATTACTATTCACAACGGCTAGTTTAATTAGTTGTGGTGTGTGTTAGAACTCGAGGTTGCGTACAACACACGCTATCGCATTATTCGAAGGGAAAAGTACCGTGGAATCTTGGGGTGTTAAATTCTCCCCTCCTTCAAATAATTGTGTCCTCGCAATTTCTAGGGTATTACTACGTAAAAAGACTCGGGTGGTTCTTCATCATAAGTTCCTCGGGTTCCCACGTTGCCTCTTCCATCTTATGATTTCTCCACAAAACTTTTACCAGACGCGTCGTCCGGTTTCTCAGTACTTGTTCTCTTGTATCAAGAATCCTAACAGGCTCTTCACAATAAGATAGATCGGGTTCCAGTTCTAATTTCTCATAGGTGAGTACATGCGTTGGATCAGGCATGTATTTCCTCAACAGAGATACGTGGAACACATCATGAACTTTGGAGAGACTTGGCGGCATTTCCAATCGGTAAGCTACAACCCCAATTCGTTCTAGAATTTCGAAGGGTCCGATGTACCTGGGACTCAATTTACCTTTCTTACCAAAACGTATGACTCCCTTCCATGGAGATACCTTCAGGAAAACATGATCACCGACTTGAAATTCCAAATCCTTCCTTCGATTATCGGCATAGCTCTTCTGCCTACTTTGGGCTGCTTTGATGTGATTTTGGATTACCTTCACCTTTTCCACCGTTTCCTCCACCAGTTCTGGGCCTACAAGTTTTCTTTCACCAACCTCATCCCAACAGGTTAGTGTACGACATCTCTTTCCGTATAACGCTTCATATGGTGCCATCTGAATACTCGAATGGAAACTATTGTTATAGGAAAATTATACCAGTGGTAAATATTGATCCCACATACCCTGAAAGTCAAGTGAGCAAGATCTCAACATGTCTTATAGGGTTTGAATTGTCCGTTCTGATTGTCCATCTGTCTGAGGGTGGTAAGCAGTGCTCAAATTTAGTTCAGTATCCCGGGATTTCTGAAGACTTTTCCAAAATCTTGAAGTAAAACGGGGATCACGATCAGAAACAATCGATAGGGGTACTCCATGAAGTCTCACAACTTCATTAATGTATAGTCTTGCTAGACGTTCCAGGGGTAGATCTTCTCTTATAGAAAGAAAATGTGCTGACTTGGTAAGACGATCAACAACAACCCATATTGCATCGTTCCTTCTAGGAGTCTTTGGTAGCCCCATGACAAAGTCCATCGTAATATTGTCCCATTTCCACTCCGGTATGGGAAGAGGTTGCATGACTCCTCCAGGCTGTTGCCTTCCAGCTTTCACTTGTTGAAAAACCATACATCTTGACACAAAATCAGCAATCTCCCTCTTCATGTTGTCCCACCAAAAATGTTCCTTCAAATCTCTATACATTTTGGTGCTCCCAGGGAGTATAGAGAAATTGGAACTATGAGCATCATCCAGAAATTCCCTTTTCAGATCAGGTAAATCGGGAACACAAAGTCTCTTCCCGAATTTCAAAATTCCATCTTCATACACAAAGTCTCTCAATCTCCCATCATTCACAGCTTTAATCTTATTCTGAAATTCTTCATCATCGGTCTGAGAATTCTTAATCCTTTCTATTAAAGATGGTTTGGCAACCATTTGAAAAAGCATTGATGTTTCACCTTCCCTGGTTATTCCCATGTCCATCTTCACTAGATCCATGAAAATTGGATCCCTTTCAATTCTCATATTGTTCAAAACTCCATGGTCTTTTCTACTCAAAGAATCTGCCACCTTGTTTGCCTTCCCCGGGTGGTAGTGTATTGTACAATCATAATCCTTGAGTAATTCAAGCCATCTCTTTTGCCTCATGTTGAGTTCTTTTTGTGAGAAAATATACTTAAAACTATTTTGATTAGTATAAATCTCACATTTTTCACCATAGAGGTAGTGTCTCCATATCATCAAAGCAAAGATCACAGCTGCTAACTCAAGATCATGAGTAGGATAGTTTTGTTCATGAATTTTCAACTGTCGTGATGCATAGGCAATAACTCTATCATTCTGCATAAAGACACAACCAAGTCCTTTCTTTGATGCATCACTATAAATAACGAACCCATCATTCCCTGATGGTACAGTCAATATAGGAGCATTGACTAATCTTCTCTTCAGTTCTTCGAAACATTCTTCACACTCTTTTGTCCAAACAAATTTAACCCCTTTACGTGTGAGCTTCGTTAATGGGTTAGCCAATCGGGCAAAATTCTGGACGAAACGTCGATAATAACCTGCCAAACCAATAAAACTGCGTACCTCAGTTATACTCGTAGGTGCTGGCCATTCTTGGATTGCCTTGGTCTTAGAAGGATCAACAGAGATTCCATCTTTAGAGACAATATGGCCAAGAAAAGAAATATCCTGAATCCAGAATTCACACTTGCTAAACTTCCCATATAATTCATGCCTCCTCAGAGTCTTCAAGATAATGCGCAAGTGATTTTCATGATCTTCGTAGGTTTTGGAGTATACCAAGATATCATCAATAAAAACCACCACAAATTCATCTAGATACTCCTTGAAAACTCTATTCATCAGATCCATGAATACAGATGGTGCATTAGTCAATCCAAACGGAATTACAGTAAACTCGTAATGCCCGTACCTGGTTCGAAATGCTGTCTTCGGAATGTCTTCCTTCTTCACACACAACTGATGGTATCCGGATCAAAGGTCAATATTTTAAAAGTATTGAGCTCCATGCAGCTAGTCAAATAAATCATCAATACGAGGTAGGGGATACTTGTTCTTTATCGTTATAACATTGATCTCCATGTAGTCGATACATAACCTCATAGATCCATCTTTCTTTTTAACAAAAAGAACAGGGGATCCCCATGGAGAAACACTAGGGAGAATAAATCCCTTATTACTCAATTCCTCTAGTTGTTTCTTTAGTTCAACTAATTCTACAGTGGACATTCTATAGGGGGTCTTCGATATAGGCCTTGATCCAGGAATCAAATCAATGGAAAACTCAACTTCTCGTTCTGGAGGATGTCCAGGTAAATCTTCTGGAAATACATCTACAAATTCTTTCACAACAGGTACATCCTCTATTTGAACATTCCTTTCCTCGCCGATAGTTATTTCATTCTCTTCCTCCCCAATAATTGAATTAAGTTGAGCTACTGGGGGTGGATCTAAATAAGAATTAGGTGGTGACGATTCTGCTCTAAAAATAAGGTGTTCCTTATCATTATCATCAAGAATCGTAACCTCTTTCTTCTTACAATAAATCTTCGTATCATAGTCCAAAAGCCAGTCCATACCGAGGATTATATCAAACTCAATCATAGGTATGATGATGAGATCAGCAGATAAATAAAATTTATGTGCTCTAATGGGGACAGATTCACAAAACTTTGTTGAAATGATACTTCCCTTAGGAGTTTTAACTGACAACTCCCTTATTAAATCAAATTGGAAATATCTAATTTTCTTAGAAACTGGGAAGATATGAAACAATGCGATGATCCAGAGTCAAATAATGCATTTTCTAAACTTGAGGAACCCATTAAATTATCTGCCACCACATCTTTCGGAGCATCTACCTCAGCAGTAGTGATAGCATAAGCCTGGCCTTGATCCCTTGGCCTTTTCTGAGGTAAGTTTTGCTGACGCTTAGGACATTCATTTGCATAATTCCCCATCTCCCTGCAATTGTAGCACTGAACGTTGGTAGCTTCCTTCTTCCCCTTTCAATCACGAGCTTTGTGGCCTTTTTCACCACACTTGTAATAGACTCTCATTCCCTTCAAGCAAGTACCAAGATGTTTCTTCCAGAATTTACCACAAGATGGATATTCATCCTTTCCCTTATTCCCCTTATTTCCATTCCCAGATTGATCAGCAGGTCTCTTCTTCTCTTGCTTTGCTTTAAAGTCATAAGACTTAGAGAATTCCTTTTCGGTCTTGATAGCACATGAGACAATGTCTTCGTACGATGAAAAGGATTGTGAGACTAACGCTCGACGGAGAAATGGTTTTAACCCATCAAAGAAACGATCAATCTTACTTCTTGGGTTGCGTATATAATCACCAGTGTACCTTGCTAACTTTGTAAAGTTAGGCTCATACTTTGCGACATTCTCATCCTCCTTCTGTCTCAGACATAGAAATTGCCTTTCCATATCTACTCGATGGTCACGAGGAAAGTATTTTTCTAAAAACAGATCTTTGAAATCCCTCCATTCCATATTTGATACTTCATCATCTTCCTTCATGTTTGGAATCAATGACCACCATTGATCAGCATCTCCAGTGAGGCTGTAAACTGCCATGATAACTTTTTCCCTTTCACTACTCCCCAAAGCCTAAAATATTTTCTCTAGGGAATTTATCCATTGCTCATCTACTAAGGGATTTGTACTCCCATTGAACGTTGGTGATTGTTGCCTCATGAATCGATCTAACATTGATCCTCCACGCTGCGGATCAGGGTGCTCCATACGGGTAAGGTTATTATTCATAACCTGAGTAAGTTGTCCCAGTATGGTGATTAGCTGATCGGCACCAGTTGCATCACCAGCCCTACTATAATTATCTTAAGCAGGAGGGAAATCCCTACATGGAGTACGTGCATTGATACAGTTTCCATTTCTTCCACTAGGCTCCATTTCTAAACAATGGCATAAACTAGATCAGTTTATGAATCAAAATACATAATCCCATGCTTATAAAACACTTAACATAAATTGAACTATTTATGGATATAATCCATGATAATAAAAATGTTTTCTTTGAAGAAGTATATACTCATAAACCCTTCATAATGATTTGTAAAGTAAATGAGAGTTATCCTAAGCATATCCCCTGGGAGTGTTGTAACCAAGAGTGCAGCAAGGCCCGTTGTCGTGCACCAGTTCCCGTTCGAGTCTAGCTCAAAGCGGTGTTTTCGGGTTTTACCCCTAGGTACATCTGTGCTAGAGCCGCCTCTACCTGCTCGTATCCAGACAGGGATGTATTGCTTGGAATACTCACAAAATATCTACAATACCAAAATTCTAGGAAGTTCTTCTATACTAATCCTCAAAGTTCATCTTAGGTCTACGTGCTCTAATCAGAGTTTATCTAAATATATCTTCCAAGGTTTGTACTAAACTTCCTCTGATACCAACTGTAACGCCCCGACCCTAGTTACCCAGAGTCGGTGCATTATTACATAACATTGGCATGATCACAAGAAAGATCAAATCTCGAAAGACCGATTGGTTTAGTAGCCTTGGAAACACTAGATATATACATAAGTTTTACATTACATCATAAATTGAAAAACTACTACAACAACATAATGTCTCTACAGTACACACTATTATCCCCTCATAATATCCCTGCAGGTCATTCATAACTTACTTCTTCACATCCTGGGAAAAATAAAACATAGAAAAGGGGTGAGCTCAAATGCCCAGTAAGGATAACAATATAGCGGAACATTCGAAATAATCATAATCATTTAAGGCAATGCATTACTAAAAAAAAGCCTTTTAAACTTGAACTTCAACATAGTATGGCAAAAGTAAAATGAAATAATTCCATTTACTTAATCACATGGATATTCTACTAATCGAATAATCACATGCAAAAATCAATAACCACTTTCATAATGTTGGAATGCATAATGTCAAAATATCATAACCACATAGTCAAGGCCTCGTGCCAAGACTACAAATAAGATTTTGCCAAGGCCTTGTGCCAAGACACTAGTTTGTCTCATGAGACCTACCGATGCATCGAGGAGCTATAGCAGGCTGCACCTGTCACATATTAAGTCCAATGCATTCCCATATGAAAAGGTTTAAACATAACATAAACATTCGTATTAAAACTAGCATACGAAATGTCAATAATTTCACCATAAACTATGAATGGTATAAAATAGCACATCCACAGTCAAACATATCACAAAACCTTCAATACAATATAGATGTTTTGTATTATAATAAATCAACTTCAAATAAGCGTAAAATCTATCAAAGGATGTTGACATAGATGAAATCAAAACACTTTTTAGAGAAATATCTTTTTCTATTTTTGAAATCATTTAAGAGCCATATAAAACAAAACATTTTCTTGAAAATATTCTTATAAGCTTGTAAGGAAAGCTTTGAAGATTTTATAATGGCGGAAAATAACCGCACCCGCCGTATAAGTTAAAAAAACATTCGTACCTCAATTCTGTCAAAAAGGTTAAAAAGGACCTTGTTTTGAAAACGATGGAAAGATTCCTCTTATAAAAAGTCAAAAAGGGTATAAATGACTTTAACCCATATTCTTGTAAAAAATAAAAATGTTTTGAAATACATTTTTAAGAAACATGGATGTGGATGATAATGAGGTCCCAGTAGATAATTATATATAAACAACCTTGGATAATGAAGAGGTTGTGAAGTAAACCCTTACCTTGTACTTTTCCTTTGTTAGGGTAGGTTAACCTCTTGTATAATGGTGAAATAATTGTTATTAAATTATACAAGAATCATATACATTAATATGATATCATATATGATCTTTTAACATTGCTTTATTAGTAATATCTTAGTATTATCGTCGTTTCGGGTGATAATCGATTCGTTCTTCTTAAATGTTTGGTTACGTAAGACATGTTTGTAATGGATATATTATATATTATTCATAATCAGAATGATATTAACATTATTTTTAACCCTAAAATAAGAAGAAGACTTGAATGGATACGATGGAGAATGAATCTCATCGCGTTCGTGGAGACGGTAGTCCGTACATACGCACGAACGCTACTTCCATTTAATTTTTATTTTTAAAAGAATCGAATCTAAATGATACATAGGTATATTACTATTTTAGTATAATATAATATTTTATATATGTTACTTAAGTTCATTAACACCATCCTTTATACGTTCCATGTGTGGTATGAACGAGTCATATCATTTTAAGGGGGCGGTAGTCCGCACTTCCTCAACTGAAATTATCGTATGTCTATACAACATGAAAAGAATAATGGTATGAAATAAAATGGAATTACAGAAGCTTATATATAAAATATATATCATTAATATCATATTTAATTATAGTTCCATCATAATGGCCACCATGAGAGGTGGTAAGATGTATTTGAACTATCATCGTTTCGTGAGGCGTTAGTTTGCCATCCACAGAAACATTATGTTCATCATCCATTAGATGGAGTTGTGTGTATGTGTAGTTTGAATCCTTCTTATAACAACATCCTAGTATATTGGGGATACTGGTGTTGTTACAAAATAAAGGAAATAAAAAGAGTTTGGGGGTTGGAGAAGCAAAATAAATGAAAATAATTTAAGAGAAATCGTTACCTTTAATTTAGGTAACTCACTTTGGATGGAACCAAAGGACTTCTTGAAATGCTTTCTGCCTAAGGGGAAGCTTCAAGGAGGAGGAGAGGGATGTGGGGAGCTTATTTGGGCAGGGTTTGGACGAGCCAAGTGGCTTGAGAGGTGTGAGTAATGAGTATAAGTGGTCTCCTTTTATAAGGCAGAGGAGGGGCTCTTTAGGAAAGAGTGAATGTATTACTTTATAATATAATTATATTCGGTTTATAATGGTCCAAAAATCATTGAGGTCGAAGATAAGATGACTCATATTCTAAATAACATCAACCAATAAGAATTGGATAGGTTTAAATAATATTTTAATCATTATAATCTTATTTATTTAAATGATTTATTAATGAGGTAAACATTGCATCATTATTGTGTCATTAATAATTTAAATTATTTGATGTATAACAATTATAAATAAAATATCATTATGTAGGAAATCGTTTCAGATTTCTAATGAATATTTATAATCAAAAATCCAACATGTATAACCCTATGTAAAAATTGTTCTTCTAAAAGATGTAAGCTTATGCCATTTTTATTTTTATTTTAACTTTATTAATATAATGTGTCCCTACCACATAAAAGTGGCTCCTAGGGGTCCCCAAATCGACCCAAGGATGCCCATGGTCGGGTATGTGTCCACCAATAAGGTTAGGACACGTTTTAGGGTAATTTTGTATTATTATAATATTATTTTTTAACCCTTATTTACCGGATTTACCCTTTAACCATGGTAAATAAAATATTTACCGCAGTAATTATTCAAAATGTGTAAAAATAAAAGTTAACTATTTACATAATTTGGAAATCCTGATTCCAAATATGTAATCCATTTTTCCAAATTCAAAACACAGAAGTGGCAGAAATTAATTTAAAATTAATTCCCGTTGTTAAAATAAAAAAGCGTGTTTTTAAGAGATAATTACTATCAAAAGATTGACACTTGTTTATGTCTGGTTTAATTGTGAAATTATGTCCAATGAAAAACATTAAATTAAATGGTAAAAATATATTCTAAATATAATTTAAAACCACTCAAATTCATTATTTATCAATATTAATTATTTTCATTAAAAAATTTGTTTTTAATTAAAATTTAGTAATTTTCACTATTCATCAAAATATATAAGTTATCCGAAAAGTACCAAAATTTCACCCTAGGCTAATTTCAATATTCCGAATCCAAAAATAAAGTCCATTTTGAAATATAAAATATATATGATTTCAAAAAGTAGGTATTACTATTCACAACGGCTAGTTTAATTAGTTGTGGTGTGTGTTAGAACATGAGGTTGCGTACAACACACGCTATCGCATTATTCGAAGGGAAACGTACCGTGGATGCTTGGGGTGTTACAGTAACACGATCCAAGAATTGTATTGCATATACTGCAATCTAATACGGTGTTGCGTATAGGGAAAGATAATCTTGGTGTAGAATACAATAGAAGATATGAAAGAAATAAAATAATAATAATATTTATCATAAAATATCGGGGTGTTCCATTTATTTTAATAAGTCTAAAAATAAATTTCACATCATTAATTGTGTAAGAGAACATTCAATATTTAGGTTGTTGGGGAGTTATTTGGACACACATTATTCTATGACAATGTTTAAAAACATACATGAGTTGGTTATATTCCTTAGGAAATGGTGAAGAGTCCTCTCTGACCATTTTATAGAGGAAGTATGCGTACACATATTGTCATTATCACTAAGAGATTGTGGAGTCCGATATCTAAAAATACTATCATACCTATTTGGAAGATGACCGTGATTCTCTATTTTCATTTTTATTAGACATATAAATGTAAACCTATTATTTTAATGTGCTTTACCTTCCAACATAATTTACATAACCTATTTTATGTAACTATTTTATTTAATCAATTTTTAGCAATATTCAATCATTTTTAAAGCCTTTTCATTAAGTAGAATTCCATCAATTGAAATTTATATAACGATTTTTCTAATTATGATTTAAAATTTTAAACCTATTTATTTTTAAAAATTAAAAGCCTTTATTTTGTTAATCATTTTTTGGCATCTTTTATGGAATCTGTTTTGATATTCTATGGGGAGTTTTAGCTCAAACACTTCTTTTTCCCTTCAGGGGTGTGTAGAATTTATCCTCCCAGATTCGAGTAAGGGAAAACGATCTCTTGGCGGTGGATCCAACTATTGAGCATTGGGGTTTGTGAGTTGTGTCCCTTAGGACCTTGGTCTATCTTCCATATTTTGGTACTTGGGTTGTAGTAAATTGGGATTATTCTGTCTTGTTGTGTTCAGGTACATTAATCATAGTAGAGTTTTCTTTTGTTATGCATACATTATTTTCTATTTTATTTACGCATTGTTACTGGAAAAATAATTCCCACTTGCATGTTGTATGATTCCATGTTCTAGTCAGAAACCTATAGGGATCGTTAATTCCCTTAGATATATGTTAGGGTCGGCTCGGTTATCTGATTACCAGGGTACCCAAGCTGGTTTGTGATATTTCACACATTTTATAATAGGGTAAATATATGTTCTTCATAATTAATCACTGATTTGGGAATATTTATATTCCTAAATTGATTCTTGGGCTATACATTTCATGCACCTCTAGTATAAACCATGTACAGTCCCAGTGGCTTTATTTTTGTTGTTTTATTTCACTATATATGTATTTGAAAAAAATAATTATTATATCCCATGTATATTTCCATATTGTATGTTATTTTGAGTTTATATTTTTTATTAGGGTGCAATGGTAAGATAGATCATTAATTGGTAAAGATATTTAACCCTTGGGGATGATGACAAAATTTAGATAATGGGGCTGACAAAGTTTGAGGGTGGTAGACTTTCTTGTGTAATTTGGAATTTCCAGCATTGGAAAATCACATTTTTTCATAAAACATATCCTCCATGATTTTTTTATGTGATGAATGATTCCCCAGAGGGAGGATACTCATAGACACTAGGAGCTCAACCAAGTGTGATTAGTAACATATTTATAAAAAATAAGTTCGATGACACGTAGTTGGATAGCTAACTCATATAGATTTCACCTTCATCATGTTCACTGGATACCCAATATTTTTATAGGTGTTTTAGATATGAATGATGGAATATTTGGTCATAGGTTCCAATTCAAGATCTCCTTCATGGATAGTTTTTCCTCTAATAAAAGATATTTTCTTTCCTTTGAATTTTGTATTGAGTTATGATTTATGATATTGGAGTATTTAATGCTTATTTCTATTGGGGGTTTCATCCACAAAACTACAGGACCTGATTTCCACATGGAATTGGAATTGAAGAAGTTGTGATTCTATTTTCTCTCTTTGGTCTTGTATGCTGGGACTATGAGTGGGACATCCCCTTTTGATTAAGAAGTTGGTACTCCCTCATAGACATATACAATAGGTGCTCCATGCTAAGATGAATATTTAGTAGAGATCCCTAAATAGAGGTGTGCTATTGTCTATCATAGAAGGTAGTGGTAATCTTCATGGTTAGTCTCACAACTTTTTCATGATGTAGGATCCTTGATGAAATGGTAGGTTTAGGTTAATATGAATGTCTATTATTTGATATATATTGATAGATGTTCATAGTCGGCCTCCCCTCGGTTGTCTTATGCATTTTAAATTGGAATGAGTCTCATGTTACATTGGTTCATTTCTTGTATTGGTAAAGAATATGGTTGAGATTCATGGATGGTTCATGAATGTAGGGGCCTATAGATTATAAATTATCCTATTAACCCCATATTGTTTTTCTTAGAGTAAGGTCCTTTTAATAATTTCTATTTACTCATATGGTTGACCCTTCCTCCGTTTGAGTATTTCATGGATACTAATCTTAAATAATATATATAAGAATGGTAAATGAGTTGTTTTCCAACATGAAATTTGTCATGACCCGTCATCGGGGCATTTTCCATGACTACCCCAAACCCACCTTCCATAGGCCAGGGGCTGGTGACTAGCACCAAATGCGAAACCCTAATACAAGGGAAGGCATTTCCATTAAACCTATAACACACACAGTCTGAACACATGCAGAAGAAGAAACAATTACTAATATAGAAAAGAAAAGTGTGGTGAAAGTAAGTGGGCCAGAAAACAAACCCAACTGAACAACAAGTACAAGTACAAGTAAAAAGGTTAAACAGCTCCTGGATCTCACATAGGGGAATCCTACCTGAAGGGTAGGTACAAATCTTGAACAACTTTTCCCAGAGGTAAGTCTTGTTTATTCCAGCTCCAAGAAGTCTCATGTCCATCACCCTTAGCCTCGATCAATGTTGACCATCATCTGCACAGAACACAACAAGATGCAGGTGAAGCCCATGCAGGGGTGAGTATAACAATACTCAGCAGCGGACCCTAAGACACTTGAATTTCTCCCAAAATCCACTAAGGATAATCCAAAGTAGAAAGATACAATCACCAAGTATCAACCAACCCTAAATAGGTATATTCCCATACATATACCTAAGTTACCAGTCACAGTCTGACTCCAACTCTCGATCCCAAGAAAAACCCAGTCCACCAAGGAATTAAAGTCAATCACCACGATGATAATGATTGAAAGACAAGACTTAGCTCACACTGCTATAAAACACATGAAGAGGGTTATAGATGATTAGATGTAGCCTCTAAATCACCTCCTATGTCGAACCCACGTAGGATCCTAGAACAATATCATCGTTGTCTAACCCACGTAGGATCCTGCTACAGAAGTAGTCACTATCGAAACCACGAAGGATCCCTAAATAGAAGTCACTGCTTTTGAACCCACAGAGGGTCCCAGTATAGAATTCATTGCTATAAAAACCATGGAGGATCCTGGTATAGTATCGTCATTGTCGCACCCACGGAGGATCCTATCATCTCAGTCGCAGCCAGCCATAGGGTTTCTGCATGCAACACACTCGATCCCAGGAGGGTCCACTCCTCCAGCCAAGTGTCGATGCATCAACTACCATGATGTCTTGAGTTGATGTATCCCACAATTCCAGCTCATCATAAGGAACCCAACATGACATATGGTGCGTCAATATGTCACCCAATATTTGAGTTTATTGCATTTCTGTTTCAGGGGCCCATTTGGTTTTTAGGTTCAAACCAACCCCACCGTACCCCAACTGCATCCAAACCTCAAGTGGGGTATTCCACAATAACTGTCTCGCTCCAAATCTTCTATCACCATAGACGGTTCCTTGATCAGACACTCGTAGCCCAAGATACATGCTAAAAGTTGTAAATGGCCATAGCGGGTCTGGGTCCGGTCCGACCCAGTTGGACCGATCCGGACCACACCGGGGTCAGACCTGGTCCGCGGGTGTGGCCCGACCCTAGTGGTCGACCCGGCCCGCGTAGGAGGCCCGAACCAAGTGTGCGACCCGGTCCAAAGGGGCAGCCTGGCCCAAAGGCACCGCCTGGCCTGAAGGTGCGGCCCGACCCGTGGAGGCCCTACCGAAGGGTGGCACAACCTGTAGTGGTCCAACCGAAGGGCGGCCCGACCAGTGGCAGCCCGGCCGAGGGCAACCCGGTCGGTCGGTCCTCGTGGCTGGGAGGGGGACCGCCAGCCGAATCCAGCAATGGCCGTGCGGGGGGGGGGGGGGGGTGGTCATCGCCCCCCCGTCTCTGTAACGGCCAGCGCATGGCTCCGAACCGGTTACCGCAGGACCCGAGGGGTCCCCCCTTTGGAGCACCCACCAGTGGCCGGCTCAGCCAGTCGCCCTGCACATCCTCCATGAGGTTTGGTCGTGGGTCCTCTCCGGTACGGCATGACGGCACTGCGTCGTCTTCGTCCACCGCGGCCCACATGGTTGTGACCCACTTCCTCCGGTGCGGTGCGATGACAATGTGCCCCCCTTCCTCCGGTGCGGTGCGATGGCACCTTGGCCCCATTCCTCCAGTGCCACCGCAGCCCGCCTGGCTGCGGTCCAGTTCATTTCTCAGCACGACTACGCTGTGCCCCTTTGATGATCCAGTGGTCCATGTTCCGATAGTTCCTCTCACGGCCGACTCGTTGCTGGCCGCCGAGGCTCCCCCGCGGTTCTCTCTTCTAGTGGTGCTGTTGCGCCACTGCTGTCATCAACCAAACAAGAACCGATGGAGGGCTTTCAAGTCATGTTTGTTCGGCCCACGCCTTCTGCGTTAGGTGATAACGATTGGCCAACAAATAAACTGACGTTTGAATAGTTAATAAGAAGAAAAGGATTCAACTCAAGCCCCTACATTGTAATTAGTGATCACTTGATGGAGTCGCGGGAATGCGGCATCGTTCTGTTGACGTTAGGAGGAGAAGAATTCGTCATTGGCGACGTTCTTCGTGGGCAGCGTCTTCCCTTTTTTTCCCCATTTGGAGAGGGAAAATATGGTTTCGTCATTCCTCGGTGGAGATGAGTGTTCTTCGTTGTGAGGATATTCTCTTAATCCTTCCAAGGCTTCACCACAAGATTATGCCAACCCCAAAATAATAAAATAAAACATCTTATTATATTGTTGGAATAATGAATTAAAAATTATTCAAATTCATTAAGTTACATCACTTAATTAAAATGTGGTGTTGGCTCATTAATTTGAAGGGGAAAGTGAAGAGGCTCCAAATAATTTATGGGGGAGGTAAAGAGTTCATCCTCCTTAATAGGGGGATAAAGGGGAGTTAGGGAGGTCGGGTGAGCCCCACCTAATAATCCTCCAAGGGAGGTTATGTGGGGGTGGGGCTCACCACCATAACCTCTCATGGGATGTTATGGTGTGGTGGACCCCACATTCAACCACCACTTGTTGGTTGTAACCACCACTAATAAAATAAATTGAATATTTTATTTTATTCAATATAATTAAAAATCTCCAAAAATTATCTTCCACTCACGATAAAATGCAACTACGGTGAAGGTCTCAATATGTAATCACCAACGCTGCAAGTTCAACGGTGCCCTCAGATTTCAGTTTCGAGCACCGGTTCAAAAGATATAAAATCCCAAATGTACGTTAACTAAACATACCCAAAAAAAACTTCGGAAATTGATTCAGGGCACACCGGGTCTCGAAATCAATCACCGTCAGAAAATACGGACTCGTAAAAATACCATGTATTAAAAAAATTTACAAGGAAATATTGGGTCTTTACATTCTCCCCACATCAGGACTTTACATACTCCTAAGCTATGACTCACACTAAGGAAAAAAATGGGGCTACTGAGCACACTTCTGAACCTCCCGTTCCCATGTACTCTCTTAGAGGTTCCCGTGCTCCCAGCGAACGTGCACCAGAGGTATCGACTGCCCATACAGGACCCTCTCCTGTCGATCCTCAATAACCAATGGAACCTCTGAGAATGTCCCCCATTATCGATGTCCAGCTCCCCGTGGTCAATGATGTGGGACGGTTCAGGCACGTATCTCCTTAGTTGAGATACGTGGAAGACTTTGTGCACCCGGTGCAACTGAGGTGGAAGATATATATGGTAAGCCACCTCCCATACTCTACTGAGGACCAGGAAATGTTCGATGAATCGTGGAGATAACTTTCCACCTCGGCCAAATCTTTGTAGACCTCGTCATGGTGAGCCTCATATAAAGACGTGGTCGCCGTCCTTGAACTCTAGTGGCATATGTCTCCTATCATCATAGGACTTTTTCATGATCTGTGAAGTCTTCATCTGCTCCTAGATGATCTAGACCTTCTTCATCATAGCCTGCACCATCTCTGGTCCCATAAGTTCTGACTCCCCTTGGTCAGTCCTGCATAGAGGCAATCGGCAAGGTCAGCCATAAAGTGCCTCAAAAGGTGCGATCATGATGGTGGAGTGGTAGCTGTTGTTATACGCAAACCCCACCATTGGTTAGTGATCCTCCCAGCTGTGATTGATGTTGAGGATGGATGCACAGAGCATGTGCTTGAGATTCTGAATGGTCCTCTTAGTCAGAAAATCCATCTGAGGATGGAAGGCGGTGCTCAAGCGAAGCTGTACCCCGAAAGACTCCTACAACCGCTTCCATAGCCGGGAAGTGAAACAAGCATCTAGGTCGGAAATGATAGTAGATGGAACACCATGAGGTCATATGGTCTCCTGTACGTAGGGGAATCCCAAGATCTCTATTGAGCCCTACTCTCAGATCGATCGGAAGTGGGCCGACGTGGTGAGTCGGTCTACGATCACCCAGATAGATTATTTTCCTAGGGATGTATGTGGAAGTCCCGTCACTAAATACATGGATATCCCATCCAACTTCCACTATAGGATCTCTAAGGGCTGAACTAATCCTACTGGAACCTGGTTCTCTACCTTCACGTGCTGAAAAGTGAGGCATTGTGAGACAAAATCTGCTACTGTCTTCTTCATACCTATCCACCAGTGCTATCGTCAGAGGTCATGATACATCTTAACCACTCTTGGATTTATCACTAAAGGAGATGTGTGGAAATCCCATAACACATCCTCCTGAAGTGCGACTGGTACCATGGTACGTCCTCTGAAGGGAATTATGTTCTCCCCAACATCAATAAATCCATCAGGTGTCGGCCCTGTGGATATCTGGGCACGTTGTGTCTCACAGTCAACATCCCCATGCTATGCCTCCCTGACTCACTGATGAAGTGGGGGAGTGACTATGAGAGACTATAGAAATGATGCATCATCTCTATCTAAAAAGGATATCTGCAACGCGGCCAACTGCTTCGTCGCCTCTCCTAACAGCTGAATTCCTAATCTCTTGATGAGAGCATCTACTAAAACGTTCCCCTTCCCAAGAGTATAGATTATCTAAAAGTCATTTTCCTGGGTAAACTCAAGCCAATGATACTGTCTCAGGTTCATGTCCTTATGAGAGATGATTTACCAGAGATACTAGTGGTCAGAGTAGACTGTAAAATTCTCTCCCATCAGATAGCGTCACCACATATTCAAGGCAAACACCACTACTGCTATGTCCAGGTCATGGGTAGTGTTGTTTTTCTAATTACTTCTCAACTAACATGAACCATAAGCGATCACTTCTCACTCCTGCATCAGGACACACCCATGTTCGGTCGCTGATGCATCACAGTAAACTACGTACCCAACGTCCTCCTCCGGTAGCCTCAAGATGCGCACACTATTCAACCTCTACCTCAGCTCTAGAAAGAACTGTTGACATCTCTCTAGACACATGAAGGGTTTCCCCTTCTTCATCAATGTTGAAAGTTGTGATGCAAATCTGGAGAAGTCTGGAAAAAATCTCTAATAGTACCTAGATAGTCCCAAAAAACACCGTATCTCCATCACACTCCTGGGTGGCTCCCAATAAAGTACTGCCTAAATCTTCATTGGATCTAGTGAAACTCTAGCCTCCGAGATGATGTGTCCTAAGAAGTGATCATCTAAAATCCAAAATTGGCTCTTTGAGTGCTTACCACAATGATGGTGCTCTCGGAGTCTGTCCTGTAATACCCACAAATGGTAGTCACGCTCCTCCTTAGTAGTTGAGTAGATCAGTATGTCATAGAAGAAGACTACGACAAAGTGATTGAGGTAAGACTGGAATATCCTGTTTATGAGACTCAGGAACACTTCTTGTGAGTTAGTTACACTGAATGGCATAACCAAGAACTCATTGTGGCATACCAATATCTGAAGGTTTTCTTCTGCACATCCTCATCCCGTACTCTGTGCTGGTGATAGCCTGACTGAAGATCTATCTTTGAGAACCAACATGCTCCCTTCATCTTATCAAAGAGTTCGTCAATCCTCAGAAGTGGGTACGTGTTCTTCATGGTTACCTGGTTCAGGCGACGATAGTCAACACACTGTCGCAAGCTCTCATCCCCCTTCTTGGGAAAAAAAATCGGAGATGTCGAGGGTGAAACACTAGGTCGGATAAATCACTTCCCCTACAAGTCCTCCAACTGTACCCACAACTCAAGAAAGCTCAGTGAGATCCATCTGATATGCTGGAGTAGATATCAGTGCCATCCTAGGGTACATGTCAATGTACAAATCTATATCTCTACGGGGTGGTAGTCCTGGAACATCGTCATGGAAAACATCCACGCACTGATCCACCACAACAACAAAACTCAGACTCCGCACATTAACCGCTCCGAGAATGAGACTAGACAACTGATGTGTGATCGGCTGCCCCCTCCTCTGGGTAAGTCCATCCTGCACTGCAAAGGCTCCCTTCTTGCCGATGAAGGTGAACCTAGTCCCATCCGCGCGGACACACCGCACTTTGCGCCTAATATAGTCAATGTAATCATGAACTGTGGATACCCAGTCCAATCCCAAGATGAAATTTTAAGGCCTCAACGCCACTATGAGGAGATCCCAGCTGAAGCTCTCGCCTTCTAGAGAATGCTCACACTGCCGAAACCCATGCGTAATCGTCGAGTCTGCTTCTCGTAGGAGTCTCTAGCTGTAAGGATTGAGCCAACGGCTTCGTCGAAATCTTTGAGCTCCGAACAAGGGTAGCGACAATAAAATAATGAATCGCACCTATGTCTATAAGTACTATATCAAAGGTGGAGTAGACACAAATAGTTTCTTGAATCATCTCAGGTGCACCGTGGTCATAGTCCTCGACTGCCTGGAGTTGAGCTCGCCCCTATCTTCCAGCTCCCTATGGTCAGGGTGGTCCTCCTGGTGGTGGTGGTGGTAGGGCCTCAAAACATCATCCACCACATACTACTCGGCCAGCTCCTCTGCCACGTCTGCCTACTCCCAGCGACCCACCATGGTCAAACCTCTTCCTCTGCCTGGGAGGTCCCTCTACTATCTACTGCTCATCTGCGTGATTGGTCGGGTAGTCTCAAGCAATCTGACCATGCCCGTAGCACGCATAACAATGCCTACTCATAGTATGGATGGATTTGTCTCGTGTGCCCCTCACAACCAAACCTATATCCAGGGGTCAGCCACCTGATGGCCTGGTCCACTTGGACCTCTGTGTCATCTGTCTACTGCCAGCTACAGAAGACTTCACTACGTGTCTCCCAGTGGTGGATCTTGCTTTTGTTGACTCCTTATCTAGAAAACGCTCCACATGAAGGGCTCTCTCCAGCACCCCACCTCCGTCAGCATGATGAGGGAGATCATAAAAGCCCTGATCTCATGCCTGAGTCCCTGCTCGAAGGTCTGGGCCCTGAGGAATGGGTCTCGCACCATATCCGTTGAGTAGCGCGATAGGTCGATGAACCTCGCTGATTACTAAGTTACCATCATTCTACCCTACTGTAGATGCAGTAACTCTTGTATCGGCACCAACCGAAGGGTGGATGAAACAAACTCTGACCGGAAGAGACTCTTGAAGTCCTCCCAGAGTAGTGATGCCTCGTCATGCTCCTGGAGCATCAGGCTCTATCATCTACCTACTGCTAAATGCAGGAGACTCGTGACAAGGATCAACATGAGGTCAGCTGGTGTCCCCACCAATCTTAAAACTCTCACCACGGCTTCCAGCCAATCCTCAGCTGCTTGTGGGTCCATGTCTACGCAAAACCTGGGATGCCAATATCACTAGAACTCGTGAAAAGAAATCAAACGACATGCACTCTCTGCTGCTGGAGCTGGTGGTATCAATAGCCCAGTGGGTAGTGGTACCGCTGGTACCACCACTGTGGTGGGGCCCTGCACCGAGGCCTCATCGCTTGGTGGGCTACTATCTCGTACAAAACTCAGAATCCTAGCTAGATGCCTTTGTGGGGCCATCCTGAAAATAAATATATACACCACTCTTAAAATGTTACACCTGGTGAGATGAAACAATGTAATCACGAAGAAAACTTTTCAATGGAAACAGACACACAATCAGTGTTTTCGTGCACTATGTCAGAAATCAGAAGTCATAGTCCTAGTGTATGGATACGTCGGCCGTCACACCAACACAGGTTTACTTAAACTAATATCTACACCCAAAACACTTAAAAATATTTCCCCTTAAAGGAATCAGAGTCCATGTTTTGCGGTAGAACCGAAACCTCTGAAAGCAATTTGTCACGACCCGTCCTGAGGGACCGTATCGTGACTACCCAAGCACACCTTCCATAGGTCAGGGACTGGTGACTAGAAAAAAAGGAGAAACCCTGATAAAAGGGAAGGCATTGCCTTTAAACCTGTAACACACACAGTCCGAACACAAGAAGAATAAGAAACAAGTACTAATATAGAAAAGAAAAATGTGTTGAAAGAAAGTGGGGTATAATACAAACCCAACTAAAAAAAAGTACAAGTACATGTAAAAAGGGAAGACAACTCTTGAATTTACCACTAGGGAATCCTACATGATGGGTAGTTACATATCTCAAACAACTCATCCTTAAGGTACATACCGTCTAGTCCAGCTCCGAGCAGTCTCCCATCCTTCACCCTCAGCCTCGATCACTGCTGACTATCATCTGCATAGAACACAACAAGGTGCGGGCAAAGCCCGTGCAGGGGTGAGTATAACAATACTCAGTATGGGACCCCGAGACGCCTAAAGGTTTCCCAACATCAACTAAAGATAAACCAAAGAAGAATGATACAATCACGGAGTATCAACCAACCCTACATAGGTATATGACAATACATATACCTAATTTACCAGTCACAGTCCGACTCCAACTCTCGAGCCCATGCACAACTTAGTCCACAAAGGAAGTAAAGTCAATCACCACGATGATAATGATTAAAAGACAAGACCTACCTCACACAGGTATAAAACACATGAAGAGGTGTAGTGATTATTAGATGTAGCCTCTGAATCATCTCCTCCGTCAAACCCACGTAGGATCCTAGAACAATATCAGCATTGTCGAACCATCGTAAGATCCTGGTACAAAACTCATCACTATCGAACCCACGGAGGATCCCAGTATAGAAGTCACCGATGTCGAACCCACGGAGGATCCCGGTATAGAATTCATCGGTTTTGAACCCAAGGATGATCCTGGTACAGTAACGTTGCTGTCGAACCCACGGAGGATCCTTTCATCTCAGTCGCTGCCAGCCATAGGGTTTTTGCAAGCATCATGCTCGATTCCATGAGGGTCTGCTCCTCGATTCAAGTTTTGATACACAAAATACCATGAATTATTGAGTTTATGTATCATGTAGTTCAATTTCATCGTAAGTAACCCAACGCGATAGACGGTGCGTCAATCGGATGCCCGGTCTGTGAGTTATTGGCATTTCCGTTCCAGGGACCCGGTTGGTTTTGAGGTTCAAACCAACCCGACCATACTCCAACTTCATCCAAACCTCAAGAGGGTTATTCCAAAAGAATTTTCTCTCTCCAATAATTCCATCATCATAGACGGTTCGTTGATCGGACACCCGTTTCCCAAGATGCGGGCAAAAAATGTGTAAATGGCCATAGCGGGTTTGGCTCCAGTCTGACCCGGTCCGCGGGTGCGGACCGACCTGAGTGGTCGGTCCAGCCCGAGTAGGTGGCCCGAACCCAGGATACGACCCGGTCCAATGGGGAGGCCCTGCCCGAAAGTGCGGCCCGACACAAAGGCGCGACCCTACCCGAAGGTGCGGCCTTTCCCAAAGGCGCGTCCCAGCACGTGGCGGCCCGGCTGAGGGGGGCCCTGCTGAGGGGGGCTCGACCGAGGGCGGCTCGGACGAGGGTGGCCCGGCCCGTGGCAGCCCGGCTGAAGGGCGACCCGACCCATGGCAGCTCGGCCGAGGGTTGACCGACTGAGGGCAGCCTGGGCAAGGGCAGCCTAGCCGTTCGGTCTACGTGGATGGGAGGTGGACTGCCAGCCGAAGCTAGTGGTAGCAACACAGGTGGGTGGTCAGCGCCCCTCATCTCGTTAATGGCCGACGCATGGCACCGAACTGGTGACCTCAGGACCAGAGTGGTCCCACCTTCGGAGCGCCCGCCGGGGGCCGGCTCAGCCGGACGCCCTCCCTTCTGTCGTGGCCTTTGGCTGCGGGCCCTCTCTGACATGGTGCGATGGCACCGCTCCGTCTTCGTCCACTGCAGCCCCCTTCCTTCGGTGCGGTGTGAATGCAACACAGCCACCTTCCTCCGGCGTGGTGCAACGACACCTTGGCCCCCTTCTTCTGGCGCCGTAGTGGCCCACCTAAACGAGATCCGGTTCTTTGCACGACGCGACAACACCATGCCCCTATGGGGACCCAGTGGTCCTTTCGCCGCTGGTTCCTCTCAAGGATGGCCCATCACCAGATGACGATGCCACATCACTGTTCTCTCTTCTGGTGGCGTTGTTGCGCCGTCGCCGTCATCAACCAAACAAGAACTGATGGAGGGATTTCGGTTCGTGTTTGTTCGGTCCGCACCCTCCGCATTAGGTGATAATGATTGGCCAACAAATAAATAGAGGTTTGAATGATGAAGAGAAAGAATATAATTCAACTCAAAACACTACATTGTAATCGGTGAGCGTTTGATAGAGTAACGGGAAGGTGGCGTCATTCCGTTGACGTCGAGAGGAGATGCCTTCATCATTGGAGACGTTCTTTATGGGTGGCATCTTCCCTTTCTTCCCACTATTGGAGAGTGAGAAGACGACGTCATCATTCCTCCGTGGAGATGGGCGTTCTTTGTTGAGAGGATATTCTCTCAATCCTTCCAAGGCTCCACCAAACGATTATTCCAAATACAAAATAATAAAATAACACATATTATTATATTATTGGCTTAATGAATTCAAAAGGATTATAATTCCTTAAGTTACATCACTTAATTAAAATGTGGTGTTTGATCATTAATTTGAAGGGGAAGGTGAAGAGGCTCCAAAATGTTTATGGGGGAAGTGAAGAGTCCATCCTCCTTAATTGGGGGTTCAAGGGGAGTTAGAGAGGTCAGGTGGGCCCCACCTAATAATCCTCCAAGGGAGGTTATGTGGGGGTGGGACCCACCACCATAACCTCTCATGGGAGGTTATGGTGTGGTGGACCCCACCTCCAACCACCACTTGGTGTTTCTAACCACCACTAATTAAATAAAGTGAATACTTTATTTTATTCAATTTAATTCAAAACCTCCAGAAATTATCTTCCACTCGTGATAAAATAAAACATCAGTGATGGTAATGCTAAGAAATCACTGATTTTGTGAGTTCAACGGTGCCCTCAGGTTTCAGTTCCGAGCACCGGTTCAAAAGATATAAAATCCAGAACATACATTTACTGAATGTACCTAAAAGAAACTTCAGAAATTGATTCTGGGCACATCGGGCCTCAGAATCAAGCGTCGTCAGAAACTGCAGACTTCATAAAAATCCCATGTATTAAAAAAAATCCATAGAAATTCAGATTAATTATAAAATTGTCTCTATGGAAGGTGTTGAGGTTTCCTTTCTTTCTTAGGGATACATGGAATTGGGTGTCGAATGTTGATTGTTTGATTTTGTAAAGTGTGTTGGAATTAATTACACCACTTAGAAGGGGGGCGAATAAGTGGATACTAGTTTATAAAATTTCCAATTAATTAAATCAACTAAAAATATTGTTATATATTTATTCACTCAAATATATAAACTCTACCACATTCATATATGTCAAAAAGGAAGAGGTAATTAACATATTCCCTTTAAATGGTTCATCCCCTTTCACAGGTAACATACATATTTAAATAGATAATTAGAAATACCAACCACATATTATTCACTATAAGAAACCAAAAATCACAAGATTATATTGTTAGAATATAGTTAAACCATTATAGTACCGAGTCACAAAAAACAATACTGTTTCACACTACCTTAAAACAAAATATGTAGCCAAGATGAGAAAGGACTTCTTGAGAGTATAATTTCTTTATATATAGAAGATGTATATCATCCTCAATGAACCATGATGAATATTCATGAATATAATCTCACATAATATAGATATAATGTATAACTGATACTCATAATAAAACATAGATTGTTTTATAAAAAGAAAAAGTTCAAATAAATGTTTAATATTTTCTTTAATATTTTTTTTCAAAATGTCTCTTCAGATCTATCTCAATTTTCTCACAACAATAATATTTTACAGGAAATTATTTTTCTTCCTAAAAAACCCCTATATTAGGGGAACTCATAATAAATGAATATATCTTATTCCTATAAAAAAATATTTAGCTTAGTATTCTCAATTATGTTTTAATGAAATTTTATATCATCATACACCTTAATTTCCTCATTCAATTAAGCTAAAAAATTTTCCATGATATCTGAAATACTATTCATGTGTAATAAAAATATTTATACATTGATGTAATACTTATACCTTTTTTTCTTGGGTACTCAATGAAAAAAATATTCAATATTCTTATACATCACATAATATTGAGAATAACTCATAAATAAATAAATCCTGAATTCCACAAATACACATATCTTATAACTCACTAAATAAATCAAGAAATCTATCTTTTTCATAAATTAAATGATAAGAAGAACATCATATCAACAAAAAAATAAATACCTCAATAGATTAGTCATAAATTTTTGTAGAATTTAGATAAAATCAATTCATATTATGAAGGTAGTAATTTTATGAATTGACAATCATAAGATCGACACATTAACGTTTCAGATTTAACATCTAGGGATTATTTAGAGTAAAAAACATCAATCAGATCATCATTTCTTTCTAATGAAATATATCAAAACATTAAAAAATATCAACATAATTCCAAATTTGAGAGGTATCTCACACAAATGAATCAAATTTTATATGTGGAATTTTTAAAATTGAAAATCATTGTTATCATAATTTTAATATGATTTTTATGTAATAAAAAATTCTATATGCTCATATTTTCACCATATATAATAATTTGAAAAATAAATATGTTTGGGATTGACCATGGGGTAGATAGACCATGTAACGATATTTTTCTATTGGGATCGACTATTTGTTGGTTACCTATGATCATCAACTGACCGCAAATGAATTCAAATCAAGCATATGAAGAGTTAATGTGACTACACTCAAAATTCAATTGACCATTTGTTCATCTGACTAGAAAAAAGATTTACTAATGCACTGTATGATTTTCTAATCATCCTCATGATCAACTGATTGTCAACATGACGAAATTTAAGAAAAAATTTATAATAATCCAAGAAATCCTATAATTTCATTAGATTCATTATCAGTCTCAATTAAATATCTCAAAAACATTTAGTTTCTTTATAATTCTCTTCAATCCTATTTACAAAAAAATCAAACCAATAAACTCATCATCAATATGTATAACATCACATAAATAAAAACTTTTGGATTAATTAGAAACATATATCAATTATTTTATATATCCTAATATCTATTCACTTTGCTATGTTGAATGTGATTCATCACATAATATCCTATATCATTTGAGAAGTTTCCATCACCAACCAACTAGATAAGGTAGCATTTTTTATAAAATTACATCACATAGTTCCAAGTAAATTTGGACAAAGGACATAGATGATCTCTATTAAATTCATGCATAAAAAAATTCTATGTCATAAATATTTTCCATTTAGTATTAACCATAGATTCCAATGATAAATCAATGATCATTTTTTTTGACAAGAATTATCATCTTTTTTACTTATATTTATGTCACTATTTAACCCCCATTTTTGAACAAAATCCTATGAAAATTGGGGGTAATGTTATATATTTATTTATGTGAGAAGATAAATATTGAACATAAACTTTAAACCTCAACATAGAGAACCTCAATATCTCTCTGTAAATTTTGTGAAAATATCTGTAATCTAAGTATGTGCAGAAATGTGAAAAAGTGTGATATCATGATTTCTTACTCTTTATTTAATGAAATGATTGTTTATTTATATATTACTAGATTTAGAGTGTTTTATTGGCTTATCTATGATATTTATTAAAATTTTTTTTTAGAAATAATACTCATTGGATTCTGCTTTTTGACTCAAAAATCAACTAACCATATAACAATCCATAACACCTCTATACATGAATGAGTTACTTCAATATATTATGTGCCTATAGTGATATGTTTCACTATTATTTTATTCTTAATATATCTTTTCACTCACCCTCACTAATAAAGAATTTTCCGCACAATGTTGATTTTTTAACTATAAAATTACATACATGGTATTCATCTGTATATTCATGGAACATAAAATTTTTAATAAATTTTTAAACAAGGACATAATTTCTAGTTTTATATTCATATATCAATTTATAATTTTAGAAAATAAATTTTTTCACTCATGGTTCACTCTAAAATATAAAATTGGGGGTTATTGTAAAGCCTTTGGTCAGCCTTAATGTTTTCAAATAAATTTGACATCAAATGACTCTTCTAAATTCATTTAGATCAATCTTAACCAAATTTAGTGTTAAATAATCTCTTGGTTCTTTTTTTAAAAACATGTTTATATATTTTTCTAATGAAAAAAATAATAATTTGGATTTCATCAATCATTAATCATAGAAAATAATTTAGTTCTTCCTACAAAAATAATCAAATTTATTAATTAATTGATCAGAAAATACAACACAATGGTACCCTTGGTTATTATAAAATATAATATCAATAATATAAATTATGAAAAGTAGAGTGACTATAAGGACCTATGATTAAAACATTTCATGATGTTGAGGTTTTAAATAAGAATATAATTTCTTACATTTCAAGGATTATTATGTTTTAGAGTTCTAGAGAGTTAAGTCATGATTATTATATAAAACCCTATATATTACAAAGTGAAAAAAATAAACTTTGTTTCCATTTTTCAAAAATTTTAAAAATTTTAAAATGAATCACAGTTTCAATTTATTATAATTCTTCAGGACATTCAACATTACTTTTTCATTATTCATAGTCATCCTTAAAATATATGAACTCATTTTGGAAATGTGGGATGAAAAATGAATCTTAGTATGGGATATAAAAGAAATAAATATATTATCAATGTTAAAATCATATAAAACCATAATTTATTTACTTTTTCACATTATTCCTTGAGTGAATAAAATAAATCATATGCACATAGAGGAAACAATGTTTTCACATAGAAAATATTTCAAACCCATAATAATAAAATTAATACCATTAAAGGAATTTTATAGAATTTAATTCAAAATCCATGTTGATTTGTGTTGGAAATAACTAGAGCTATGTTATGTCTATAGGAGAAACCTCCTTAGAAAACTCCCTCTATCATTATTATTAATATAATAAGCATTATCCAATGCATTAGAGATCTATATCAGGATCACCCATCATATAAGGTGTATTAGGATCAACCATCGTCATATATAATGGTCAAATACTATATAATAAAAAATAAACAATTATAATCTATCATTTTCTTTATAAATAAATTGAAAAAATATTTTAAATCCATATGATAAACACTTTTAGTTATCTCATAAATATGTTAAAAAGATTATATTTCCTTCAATAACCTTTTAAAAATTAAAACCCCTATGGTACTGAGAAAAATATTTTCTTGAATATAACCATTTATAATTATATTGTATTTTCATTAATAAATAATGACCATGATGGAGGTAAATAGTGGTCAGGATGTATACATTAAAAAAATATTTTTAACTTTTGTTTAATAGATAAAATTAATAAAAATGTAAAATATTGAAAATATTCCAACTTAGAACATTATAATGGAATTAAAATTAACAAAAAATACCATTAAATATGTTTTCAGAATAATTAATAATATTCTAAAAACATTTAACAAAATGTGGATATGTTAAAGAAATAGTCTAAAACATTTTATGAAACATTTGAAAACAAATCCCTTAGGATATAATAACATTTGATCGAATGAAACAACAAATGAAATACTAATTAATGTAATTTGAAACACATTAGTTTTTACAGAATAATGATGAAATAAATCCCTAAGGTATTTTATACACCAAAAAAATAATTTTTTTTGTTAAAATAGAATTTGTCTCAATGAAAGGAAATTGATTCTAGAAATCCCTTACCTTATGTTCTCTATTGCATCGTATGATATCTAATTTCTAAATAATAAAACATTATTATAAATATAATATATTAATATATTTTTTGATGTTCATTTAATTATTATTATTATTGTTTTTATTTAATATATTAACATGATTTATTTATTTACAAAAATGGGTAAATTCATGTTGGAGGTTTTGGGGTCATTTGGTTTATAACATCAAAACCACATCGATTCATTGACTGTGGTCAAAGGGGTTATGTTTCCATTTTTTCATGGATTTTAAAAAAATTAATTTTTTCATAATTGTACATTAGATACACATTTATAACCAAAATTGTTAGGAATTAACCAAAAATTAACAATATCATTTCATGTATACAATTATACGTATGTACACATGAACATCATTTTCCTTCTTATAATAAATTTAAAAAATAATGTAGATAATATTTTTATTTTAGAAAATAATTAGTATCTTAAATATGTAATAGTTATTCATTATTTCAATCCTTATGACCATTCTTTTAATGTGGAAATCAAAAATTAATAACATTTCTTCATGGAGGTGATTTTCCACATGTACACACCGCTAATGTCATCATTTTTCAATGTATAAAATGATCTAAAATTTTTGGATACAATAAATTTAATGAATGATAATTATGTCAGGAATACTGTATATATATAGTTTTACATCATTTTAATCATCTATATTATCCTATTATAAGAAATGAAACACTGATGGAGTTGGTTATCAACACGCACACACAAGTGTTGTTTTCCATTTACAATAATATGGAAAAATAAATGAAAAAGAGTTATAAAAATTAATAATAAAACACTTATTATATATTAGTTAATGATGTTATTATATCACAATTATTAATATATGTTTTTCTCAAGTAACAAAATGAATAAAAGAAAAACATTCGGCTAATAACTATACCCCTTTCTCAGACAACCTCTTAGGTTTTTAACTAAAACCATATTACGATTGTATTAAAATCATAATATAACCTATAATATTTTTGGATGGATATTAGTATGGTTTTTTGGTATGTATTTTATGAGATAATTTTCTCTTTACCTATAGATAAAAGAAGAGAGAGGGTGGCCTTTTATATGTGAGAGATAGTGAAAAAACATGTACATTTTCATTGAAATAAAATATATTAACGTCTTACTCAATCAAAATGGATTCAAAATGACTTCTATATCAATAATATAATAAATATAATCTTAATAGGGAAATAAATAAGAAATTTAAGAAGTTTTCTCAGTCATTTTAAAACTTATAAATGATGTCTTATCCCTTTTAACCCATTTTAACTCATATGAGGATAATTGACTTTTTTTTAACAATGATACAATTAATGATGACAAATAATGTAATAAATAATTTTTTTTGTAAATTATAATAAAAAACATGTATTAAATTTTATAAAATCCAATTTCTAATATATTATTAAATCAATTTTAAAATAAACCCACAAAACATGATGTAGAATTGTTTTCCATAAAAATAAATTTTGAAGTATAAATTTGTAATAATGATTCTAATAACATTTATTGGATTATTTGTGACAAAAATATCTACTAAAAGTTTAGTATTAATACAAAATATAAATATACATTTTAAAATTTTCAGTGAAAATTATGGTTCCTTAAAAATTGACATTTTTACTATTCAATAAAAAATCAATATTTATAGAAAATTCCAAAAACAAAGTAAATTTTAAGGTATTAATATAAAAAATCATATCATTTTTTCATATTAAATTTATAAAATTATTTAATTATTTTTTTTAAGTAAAACCATATAATATATTTTAGAAAAATTTGTAAGAATAAAAAATTCACCTTTTTGATTTAAAATTTTCTAAATATTCATACATTTACTATAAATATTTAATATTTAATAAGAAATGAAATTTATAGAAAATTAAAATTACCTTAGTATTTATATTCTTCCCCTTTTGGTAATTTTATCCTCCCACTTTTGTTTATAATGTATACATGTGGGTATATTTTTCAATCATATCATTTTATGTTCGACAGGTTACTTCTCTAGACATATTGTTCTTACAGAAAACCATTATGTAATGAATACAATCATTTAGTGACACTGTTTGTCTTTGATAAATAATCTAAAATGGTTGAACATCATACAAAATATTCTACACTGACTATACTAATTTATGTCTAAAAACATGAGATGCATTCAATGAATATATCATTACTAATGAAACATTAAACCCATCATGTATCTTAGATAAAATAAGATTATATGTGATTTGATATGAAAATGAGTCATCATTATTGAGAATTTTATATGGTTCAACTAAAAATATACTTAAATTTACTTTTATTCCAAAAAATATTTTTCTATTGAGATATATTTAAAAACGTGATCACCTACCATAAATTCAAGATCTTTTCTATATTTAACTGCATAACTCCTTAACTTACTCTGATCTACTCTCATGCGATGCCAAATCATTTTTACCTTCTCAGAAATACCCTCTAACAAATTTGGTATTAAAAAATACTATCATTTAATTTATCCCACCAAAATAGAACCTGACACCTCTTTCCATATATTCCATCAAAACGATCCATTTGAATATTGGAATAAAAAAATTTTTTAAAATAAAAATCAAATATTGAAATATGTTATTCCAAAATTTCCTAGATATAAATTAAACAAATTCAAATAATTTCTTCCAATGTTTTTATATTTTTCTATAACTTTCCATAATATTTAGGATGAAATGTTTTACTAAAATTTAATTTATTACCAAATGAATTCAAATATACTTTTAATAAATTAAATGTAATCATGGGATAATAGTCATATACAATGGAGAGAGGAAGTCCATGTACCCGAACTATCTCATTGGGATATAACCTTGAATGATTATATAAATATATAGTATCCTGATCAAGAAGGATGTGTTGATTAATTCAATCAGTCTATAATAACCTGAATCATATTATTTCCTCAATATTTACTTATAAATACCACCATGAAATATATAGATAAGTTTTCCTATTTCCAAAATAAACTTGGAAAAGGCTGAAATAACCCTTCAAATAAAATTATTTTGGATTTCACATATCTACAAGTTAAACAATTCTTTGAAAAACGAATAATATATTTATTCATTAAATCATACCATTAATACACTTCTTGATTTTTGTACATCGTTGTACTATCTGGATTAAAAAGAGAGATTTGTGACCATCACTCAATGATTCCTTTTTTAACAGGCTGATAGTTGGCACCCAAATACTTTTTCAAAATATCAAAACTCTTTCCTGGACAATGTTAAATTCAGGAATATACATTTCATTACTAGTTCTATATTTTATTATAAATCAAAGTCTTAATTATTGGATTTATTAACTCTCTTTGATAAATTTAAATGGAATAAACACCTGAAATAAAAAAATTATGTACCTAAATGTATAATTTATTGGATGTCATTCATTAAATCATTTAACAAAGGATCACAATCTAAATATATCATATTTAATGATTCATTATTATTTTTAAAATAAAAGAATCAACTAATCAGTTTTCATGTATTTGATAGTATTGAATTGTGCAATTATATTACACAATTTGTTTATGCTATATTATCTTCAACATGTTAAACTTTTTCTGACTGAATAAATATATCAAATTATTATGATCAGTATATATTTAAAATTTTACTCTATATAAATGATGCAACTAGTTTTGTAAAGAAAAAAACATACTTCAAGATCTTTTGTAGGATAACTTATCTCTTGAGGTTATAATTAATGCGAAACATTTGTAATTACGTAATCATTATAAATCATAAAAAAAAACCTATTATATTTAATTTAGAATCTCTAAAGATGATAAATTCAATATTTCCTATGGGTAGTGGGGAAATAGATAATTCCATAATCTATTTTTTAGTTCCTAGAAAATTTCATCATACTGTTTTAAATAGATGAATTTAACTCTTTTCAGAGTCAACTTAGTTAGTGCTCTAGATAATTGAGTAATTGTTTTTACTAAAACACTAATAATAACCCATTTATCCATGAAAATATATATATATATATATATATATATGAAATTGGTCAGTCTTTTCCATTCATAGATCACAAATAGTTATAGCAGGTTCAATTGTTATGCCATATTTAGAAACAATATTCCCATTGAATGAAATTTTCTTTAACCAAAATTCACATTTACTAAATTTTGCATATATAAAAATATCTCTCACAGTACAAAAAATAATATATTGATTTCTTTAATGATCATAATCACCTCTAGAATATACCAAAATACCTTCAATAAACATAACCAATCAATTATCCAAATAGTCATGGAAAATATGTTCATAAGATCTATGAATATAACTGCTTAATTATATAATCTATAGGTCATAAAAAATACACATAATTCCCATATCTAGTTCAAGACAACACCTTCAGAATATATTCCTCGTTTTAACATTAAATGATGGTAACCTAACCATAGATAATGGATTTTGAAAACATACTATTTCTATTGAGATAATCTAAAAAACACTTGTATGAGTAAAAGTGATGTTATTTAGTGCTCTATAATCAATTAAAATCCTAATAGAATACTATTCAATAAGAAAAACATGGGAAACCTTTGACGAGGTTCCTGGATGAATGAAACTATTATAAAGTAACTCATGAAATTTTATTTTCGGCTATAAAGTATCTACTTGAGCTATTTTATTAGGGGGTATTGAAAATTTTTTAATATAAAAAACAATGTTAGTGAAAAAATTAAACATCATTATAAATAATAGTACTAGTAATATAATATATAAATACATGAAAATAGTCATTTAAAAATGAAACATCTATAATCTGAACTATTTCCATTTGTTAGGAAAAGAGAAATGTCACTTTCCATTCTACTTTAAATCAATTTATCATATTCTTAGAATGTTTTCAAAGATAATAAATCATTGAATATAACTTTATTATATCTAAAATCTATCTTATAAAGATAAATATAAAGCCAATCCATATAGAGACTAATATCAAACTATACTATGGAATGTTTAACATGATATTAATTAAAAAACATTCCATTGATAACAATATAAGAATTCCTACAAATCCTTGTAACATTAATATGTTCACCAAGTTTTTTCATAAAAAATATCTATTTTTTCTGTGAGGATATATTCCCATTTCATGAGAAAATATCTCAAAAATGAAGGAATTGAATATCTAGAGTATGAAAAAACAATGAAATAAATCAAAAAAAATGTAACATAACTATCACTAATTTATTAGATATATTAACATCAATTATAGTAGTAAAAAATTGTTTTTACACACTTTTTCCCTTCCCTTTTGATTATTTAAACCATATGTAACTATCTTTATACACACGTTATCATAAAATCATATCTCATTTAAATTATAAAATCGCAGTCTTTGTTAGATTTCAGTTAATGTATTTTTTAATTGGACAAGACTCTTTTCCTTGTAGACATTTTCTATATTACTAAACTTACTACAAAAATAAAAATTCCCTAATCCTATAAAAAATTACTAAAAATAAATTTCACTACCCTTGGAACATGAAAGTTAATACCAATAAATTCATTATTTTAATTTTTCCCCATTTCATTCCACCATGAACACTTCTTACTATTATTCTCTTGAGGGACATAAGTCTCAGGAAACTCCATCTTAAATGTTTAACCACAAAAACAAAACATTTCATAAAATTTAAATACCTATGAGGCCAATTCTCATCATTAACTTGGTTTCAATCTTGAGAAAAATATATTAATTTTAATATCAGAGTCCATATTATAATTTGATACATATACAGTAAATATATTAATGTTTATTTCATATGAATTTATTGAATCCCCCTAATTTTCCCTCAATTATAATAATTTTTTCTCTATTTTGAGATAAAAATACATAGGGAAATATTTATTTATGAAAATATTATTACATGTATCATATTGTATAGAATAAAATTATTCTCTCCCTATAATTCTTAAAAATTCACCACCATTGAAAAATTTACCCTTGAAATCAAAAATATAACGATTTACCTTTTTTATGTTACGAACATCCCATGATTTCAATTATCATTTGAAGGGAATAAATATTTTCTTTTATTACTACTAGAATGAAGGTTTCACCTAATTCCAGAGGTCCCTATTTCATAAATTCATTACAATGGACATGTTCTCCTATGGTAAATCTTATTACTCTATAACATGTATACAACCACCATTTATAACATGTTTCAAATGATCAACCATAATAAAAAACCCCTCAATTCCAATTATAACCGTTCTAGGACACTAAATTGGAGGGATATTTTTCTTCTTGATAAATTTTTTACTTTTACCTCCTTATTTCATCTGTGTAAACACATTCAAAGAGAAAATACATTAGTTGAAGAAATATTATAATCTTCAATTTTTTTATGATGTAAAAATAATGATAAATGTGAAAATCTCAATAATAAACTATTAACATTATCCTAATTTCTAAAGTTACCAAAATCATTCCATTGAAAAGATCTATAAATACATATTGTTAATACATTACATAATCTTGATATTTTAGATACAAATTCACATTCCTACATTTGGATCCCTATGGTTCAGTGTTTTAGAGGATTGGGTGAACATTTATATATGAAAAAACCATATATTATAATGTATAAAATCTCACTTAATTACTATTTTCCCATAACATAATATTTTTAAAATTAAGATATTCTATTTTCATTTAAAAGAAGCATGTATTTAATCTCAACTAGTTATTCGTTCATAATCATCCCTAAAACCTATGTTTTTTTAATATGTGAGATGATTAAAAATATCTTAAAATGTGATTAAATAAAAATAAATCCATTAATATAGTGAAAAATGGAATCCTGTAATATGTTTACCTTTTCCACAATATTCTTTGATCTATTAAAATAAGTCATACCCACATTGAATAACAAATTATTCTAAAAAAAGCTATAAAACTATATAAATAGAAATGAAACCGTTATAGGTGTTTTAGATCATTATATTCATAGCCCATGTTTTATCATGCCAAAAATAACTAGAACCTCATTAAATTCATAGCATACAGATCCCCAGGTAACTCCCTTCTATTTTCATTTTAAGACAATAAAAATTACCAAATACATTTGGGAGCTATATCAGGATCTCATGTTATAATATATAATTATAAAGTACAATATAATATGAAAAACATTTTGAGATTACATATTATCATACTCAATACATTGAAAACCTATTATGATGCATTAAGAAAACAATTTTACTTATCTCATAATGACGAGAAAATTATTTTGTTTACATAGAAATGGTTTTTTTAATTTAAAGTAAAAAATGTTGATAAATCAATATGATTTAAAAACAACCTTTTAATTTTAAATGATTATCTATAAAAAATATAATCTATCATGATGTGAAATATAAATAAAGTAGTATATGTTCAAAAAAATATTTTTATTCTTCTATAATAAATTGGAAATTAACCTATATAGAAAACAATGAAAATATTTCCCTTTAAACCTATAAAAATAATATAACATTAGGTAAAAATTTCCATTATATTTATTCTAAGGAAAACTATGAATATTATTGATATATTTAATTGAACATGGATATGGGGGATTAAGGGTTTTAAAGATTCTGAATAATATTTTAATATAATATTCCTTATGAATTTATAGCATTTAATCCAATGAAACACTTAAGGAATGAATTTGAATGGGTTTTTTGAAAATTTAATTTGAATATAATATTGATAATATACATCCATAAGGTATTTTATACACCAAAAAGTAGAACATATGATGAAAATAGCTTAAGACTCAAAAAAAGTGAACTGAAACTAGAAATCCCTTAACTTATGTTGCTAGAATCATATTTTCCCTATCTATTGAATAATAAAATTATAATAGTTTTCAACTTGATTAATAAAAATATTCATGTTCATTTAATTATTATTATTTCTTTTATTTTATTTGTTACCATGTTTTATTTAGTTACTAAAATGGTCAAGTTTACATTTGACGTTTTGGGGTTATTTAGTTTATAACCCCAAAACTGCATTGGTGGGGTTACCATGGAAAACCAGTTATTTTTAAACCATTTAACAAATCCTATAAAATTTATATTTATCATATTTATAAATATTATTTACTATCAAATCCAACAATTTATAGTGGCCTGGTAAAATAAAACACACCATTTCATGGAGACGGGGGTATGTACGTACTCTGAATGGTATTTTCATTTTTCCAATAGGTTAGGAAGAAATAAATTATAAAATTTTTTACTTTTCCAAATTCATCAATATGTCATAATTTCATATTTTTCCTAGTTCCACCATTATAAACATTTTTTCAAGGTTATAGTTAATAATAAATCATATTTCATTGTTGAGGCGGTATTATAAATGAATACAGAAGCGAGAATTTTGGTTTTTTTGTTTGATGTAAAAGCAGACAAAAATGGTTTATACCAAAAAAAAATTAGTATATGGGAGGTACTGATGTTATTATTTAACAATGGTTAGGATAGTTTTTAAGGAGTTAAAATGAGAAATATAAAAATAAAACACTAGGTTATGTAATGTAGATTATCTTTAGATACCCCTTAAGGTTTGCACCTAAAACATTATTAGGATTGTATTCAGATAAAAATAGTCCCTCTTGTATATGGGGAGGTATGTTTGGAATGGATTTGTTTAAATATATTATCAGTTAACAGTCTCTTGAAAATTGGATAATATCTAAGAGAGGATGTCCTCTTTTTAGTGTGAGAGTATATAAATTTTTATATTTTCAATGTATTAAAATATATTTATGTTGTTCTCAAGAAAAATGGATTAAAACTGAATCATATTCAAATAAGAGATAACATATGGTCAAAATTTTTTTAAAAAGTGTCACTTTGGAATGTCTTTATGTCATTTAACTGTTATCATTTTTATTTTAACACATTTAACCCATTTTAAATCATACAAATCTAATTGATTTTTTTTACGAAATATTCTATACCTAATGATAAAAAGTGATACTGTAATCATTAATAAGACTGTAAATTCTAATTATAAATGTATAATTTTTTTATAAAATTTAATTTCAACAAGTATCAGAAATTAATTTTAAAATATACCTATTCCATATCATGTATGACACAAGACAATAATATTACAATAAAACACAACAACCAAATACTTTATGATATATTTATTTTTAAACAAGATCAAAGACATTAATGGCTTTCATTACATAAATCATTGATTATTTCTTGTGTTGCACACAACACTGAGATTAAATGAATGATGACATATTATTAAAATATTAATATTTAATATTATAGTTATCACCTATGTGAAAAATTGGATACAACAATAAGTAGTAAAAAAATTAAGAAAATTATAGTTATATATATTTTTATTAACAAAATATGAATGATTTGTAATACAAATAAATGTTTTCTCAAAAACTGTGTTTTTTTATAAGATGTTTTAGCGGTGATTTTCACACAAAATATAAATTAAATTTTTAACACATTAATAATTATTATTTAAAAAATTTAAAATCACTTTTTAAATAATAATACCAATATTATATTTGTCTGATTTTTTGGAATTTTTCCGAAAAGTATTATTTCTTAATGAGTACTGAAATAAATGATTTTTAATTCTGAAATATATATTTCATTAAATAATTTAAATGGTTAAATTATTTTTTTAATTGTTTTTAAAGATAAATTTGCGATTTACATAAATTAATCCAATTTAGTTAATTTGAATAATTTTAATATTGAATTTTGATATCAAAACATTGTAATCTTTTTGGACTTTTTTTCATTAAAAACCCACATTCTCATCACCTCTATGGGGATAATTTTAAATTAAATTTTCTCCCATATGTGACTTGAATTTGGAAAAAAATTCCATATTTAGAATCATAATTATTTATAATTTCTGTTAATTTAAAATTAATTTTCAACCAAAATGAATTGTAAATTCATTAAAAATTAATTACTATGGTTTAGGTAAAAAATGGATTTGTTGAGGGTTATATAAAAATATATGGGTAAAAATAACCAATAAAAGTTTAAAAAACTATTTTATGATTATATTATGACCATTCCAACACCGAATTTCAAAATTTTTCCATTTTTACCCATTGTGAAATTTTAATATCATTGAAGCACTGAATTATTTTCCCACATACCAATGGTGACCTCTCCACCACATATAAATTCCCCTTATCCACTCTTATTAAAATATTAAAAAATATTTTCTCCATCCAAAACCAACCCATATAAATTCCCAACATCCATCCTATAATCCAAGAAGCCGTATTTTGTGATTTAAGGGTTCGTTGGAAATATTTTGTGTAAACCTATGGAAGATACCCAAAGAAGAGGTATGGTTATTCAACAAGCGTCTTTATTTTATTTCATTCTCCACATCTATGATTTTGTTTAAAACGTTATGATATAATGAATTCAATTATATTACATATTATATGTTGTATTTGTAAAAAAACATATATTCATGTGATATGCGATAATATCATTTGTGTGTAAAGAGGACTATAATGTGTTGATGATCGTTGTCATGTTTAAGGTAGATTACCGCCTCGTGGATCGATGTCATTCTTTCTTCCATTGCCAACTACTGCAGTTGGGTATGATGATCCATATAAATTATATAGATTATATTTATAATATATCTATTCATATAGGTAATTATATCATATATATATAATTACCTTCCATTCCATTAGATATGCGATAATATCATTTTTTTGTAAAGAGGACTACCGCCTCACGAAGCGATGTGATTCAAGTTTCACTAACCCTTCAAATAGATGGTGATAATAATTATGTTAAAGTTTATATGTGATGTAAATAAAATAATTTGGATAATAATTAAATATTTATTAGTATTTAAATATAATATATATATCATTTTATTTCATAACTTTTCACTCGCATAAAGAGGATAACATAGTTCACGTATGTGTGGACCATCACCATCACAATGTGATGCGAATTTAATTTAATCACCACATCAACTAGATGATATATATGTATATAAGTATATAAAATTTAAATTATGATATTATTATCATAATTTAAATATAAAACATTTCTTAACACCGTTCAATAATATATTGGTAAAAAATGGAAAATATACTCATGTGTACATACGACCTCACATATCCATAATTGTAGCGAAATTAATTATTCATAACCATCATTCATGATTGGTTTTAAATGTTTAATTGATGTTAAAATATAATAATTATGTTATTAATATTTTTTATATGATAAAAATATATAATATACAAATGAATCAGAAAAATCATAAAAAAACGCTTGAGAAAATAATGCAATGAACACCTGAAATAATGAAATATTACTATCAAATGAGTGGTAAAATGTTATTAAATGTTCATATATGATATTATAAACATTTATATGGTTTTGGTAAAGTTAAATTATTTTTTATAACCACTATACATGATATTATATTACATTCAACCAAAAGGAACCATGACACATGTGATTTCTTCTCAATTTACATTTTATTGATTCTTAATTGTTATTATGAAACAATTGTCATTTATGTGTGGTATGTACTTCCAATTTCACATGTAATATCATCATTATATCATCAATAATGTTATTTTAATTTTCACTTTGAATCATTTCATCCAAGGGGATTTGAATTGTAAATTACGAATTGGTAATGTTATTGTGAAATATCTCATTATTTTGTGGTTATTTACATTCCCTTGAATAAATAAATTTATTATTATAATTTTTCATTATAATTTAAATTTATATTAACTATCCACATTCTTGTATAATGGATATGATTATTACCTAAACCATATACCATTTTTAAAAATGGTGATTACATGTAACGTTATTTAACTAATTTGGGAAACATTGATAAATCCTTATCCTTTACTCAATATGGATATTTGATGATTAGGAATATTCATGAATTAAATATATTATTCAATAAATTAGGAATTAATTGGACATAGAGTGTTGGGTGGGTCCTAGTAAAATATATCCTCGATGCATTGGTAGGTATCATGAGACAAAACTAGTTGGCCATATTAGGCGAGTTTCTAACTGTAATATTTAAACAATCTTGTGAAAGGATTTGATTGTAGAGGTATCAATACTCCTTAGATCATGAAGTCCCATAAAAAAATTTCCTTCATTTGGAATTAATTTTTTATTATCCATGATACTTTTATATGATATTATCAATTTATTAATTTCTCTCTTATATTATTGAATAAATTGGATGTGTTTTCAGTTATTTAAAATTTCATATTGATTATTCCTTATCTATTTATAGAGTAGTTTTATTCAAACGTAATATTTGTTTAGTTATTTAACTTTATAGGTTGATTATTATTTAATGATTTATGAATGATTCCATTATAGTTAACCCCTATGAAGAATTTGAGCTAACTGTTTTTTTGTTCCCTTTCCATAGGTTATGAAGATAAATCCTTTGAATGATTTTTAAAGAATGATGATAATTTTATTTTATTTTGTACAATTTTTTATTTTCTATAAAAAATTTAAAATGGGTATCATGTTTTTATCTGTTTATTTAAAAATTATAAACATAACATTCATTCAGAATTTGACCCATTTAATCTATGCCAATATAATAATGTAAGGCACCAGCTCTGGGTCACTGATGTCTGTATTATTTCAATTTGATCTAAGTGCTTATGTATATAGGAAAAAATCATAATATTTTTCAAATAAATGAGATACAATGTGTGGATTATTATTTCTAGTGAGAAATTATTTTTATGAAGTCTGGGTCTTGTCTTACTGGAGATCATATAAGATGAATAGTATCTCAGGTATAATTTTTCTTACTACAAACATTTTAATTGAATAATTGCATAGTTCAGACTACAGACCTTCTGATGAGACAATTGATGATGTTTTTTGGTGTGGATCTATACACCTTTTTATGATTACTAAATCTCTAATAACATTTGGTTAAAAGGTATATTTTCATATGAATTTAAAATATTCATTCGTAATGACATTTATATTAATATTGGTATTGTAATCAAATATTCAGGGATCTTTTTACATAATTTGTATTTGTATTCTAATTCAATTATGTGTCTAAATTTGGGTATGTTTTTAACATTTTATAGTTTTTATTCAAATACCTGTTCTTTTATTTTGTATTACTCAGCTTTTTTTAGAGTTTTTACCTTTTAAACACATTAAAAATTAAAGTGGGGAAAGAATTTATACTTGTATTTGACTTTAGTCCTCCATAATCCTAATGATTCTGTGCTAACTATATATGATAATACAATTGGTAGAAATTAAATCCAATATATTTTTTCTAATTCAAATGTAATCATAGTAGTAATGAATAAAGGTTTTACTTTAATCATAATAAATAGAAAATTTTCTTTTGGATAATGAGTTATTTTCTATTACCTTAGACAAAAATAAAGATGATTAAAGTTGTTTTGTTTTTTTCTTGGGAAACAAATATGTACTTTATTAGATTTTAACCATAACCATCCTTTTATTTTTTGAGTATGAGCATGACTACATTCATGATTAAATGAATATAGTTTTTTAAAAAAAAATTACCAGGTCATTATCATATTATGGATAGGAATTATAATATTCTGGAAAATGAAATATTTTATTTTACAAATGACGAAATATTACAATATAAAACTAATTAAAATGTCTATGAAACCACTCATTTTTCAAAGTTTATCTATAGTAAAAATTCATAAGTGAAAATGAAAATAAAATTTATAGGAAATTATATATTACACATTTAGTAAATCAAATGATATTTGACATCAGTAGAGCCATTTTTTGAACTTATTATCATGAATTTTACTTTTTACCTAGTGAATCAGTTATTTAGTTGCAACAACACTTTATCAAAAAAAAATTATTGGATAAATTTACTTTGTGAGGATAAAAAAATATTTAAAAAATTCTATTGACAGTCAATGATATAAAATAAGAAAAGACAAAATAAAAGAGTACATAAAAAGATAGTTAAAAAATCATACTTATTGGAGAATAAATGATTTTATTAGAAAAATAATTCTTTATAAGAATTTGAAAATGAGGGACAATAAGAAATTATAAGAGGAAAATTGATTTTTACTGTCCTAAATATCTAAATCATTACATTCTATAGGAAATATATATAAGTCTTCTAGTGGGAATATAAACAGTAAAATTTATTTATAAATTTCTTGTTAAAATGTTAATAATTGAGATGTTCCAAAACTCTCAAGGAATTTTAAAAAGATTAATGGAATAGATTAATATAAAAATAATCAAAAGGAAATAAAATAGTTGTAGGAGTATAAAGATTATAAATAAATAATATTATAAGATTTTAAGTTTAATTAACCCAACCCCTATTTCTCATAGTCCATGTTTACTTTATTATGCTAGAAAAAGTTAAATGGAATCACAAACTGATGCCCTGAATAATTGAGTAGTTTTTGAAAATAAGATACATACATGAGTATGTGATTTTATTTGAAAACAAAAATTACAAAAAAAAATCAAAAAACATTATTTCCTCATTAATATCTTTACATATAAAATATATTACAAATCATAGATTCCTAAGAGAGGAAAAAATAAGAGTGATATCAAAATTTAAGTAAGTTTTAAGTAGATTAGAAGATATAATTAATCAATATGAAAAATCAACATGGAAATCTATAGAAATAAAAAAACATAAGATTTAATCCGTAAACCGAGAATAATATACATCAATAGATAATATCATTGTGAAAATATAATGGATAACAAGATAAGGAATAATAAATATGGACCTATAAGTAACTAAAAATACATTCCATTTTATCAATAAACTGATAATTAAATGCATCCAAAGATAATATCATCGTGAAAATATCATGGATAACATGATAAGTCATAATCAATATAGAATTTTTTATAACTTAATGCATGTGAAATTTAATTAATAAACTAATAATGAAATTCATTCAGAGATAATATCATTTGGAAAACACCAGGGATAATAAAAATTTGATTTTAAATGAAGGAATTGTTTAATTATTAGACATAATGTTTTATGCACATGATAACATTACAATCCAAACCATTTCCTAGACAGTAACTATAGGTAAAACCCCATTCAATGATATCATACTGATTTGTTTCATGATACTGACCGACTATCAAGGGGATATAAAATAATGGGCCACACCCATCACTATGGGACCAAATAATTCCTCACATATCAAATGAACGACTTAAGTCATGAGTCAATAATCATTATTATTAATTACTCATATAGAATAAATAATACAGTTTATCAATATTTCCCCAATAAATCAAATAAACTTCAATTTAAAACCCCATATATAGAAATGAGATATATTTAAAAAAAATACCAATGATAAATAATATTTATATTTATAGGATATTTAATGTCTAATGATCACATAAAAGTGAATATTTCAATTGAATTATAATGACTACAAAAATGAATCCATAAAGTGAATTTCAATATATTCCATGGTAAAATGATCATACACAATCATTATAAAAAATAAGTATTTTTTAAATACAACATATACTCATTGGATTTACAAATAAGGATTTTTGTTAATAATGAATACAAGTAAAACTAAATGATCTTTAAATCATTCTTGAAGATAAAGAAATTTTAATTTTAAAAATATGTTCTCAAAATAAAAAGTTCTCATTTTTTTTAAATACTCATATTCTAAAATAATATTATAATCATAGAATTATTTTTTTAATGTTTTAGTGTTCATGATGGAATGCAATTTCGTACATGCAGAGTACATTAAAATAAATATTGCATTTACATTTTTAATAAAATCCATGCATTCCTTATTTTGAAAATGATAAGAATATTCTATCAATTGTTATCATAAAATTGTAAAAAATAAATAAAATTGATATTAATTAATCATTTCGAAGTGTGTTAAAAATATTTTTTAAATAATTATTTGAAAACAGTGTTTTGGTGGAAAATATATTTCTGCCCGAAGAGAGAAATGATGTGAAATTTCATTAAAAACATTTTCTAAATTATTTTAATTATTATAAGGGGTAAAAAGGTAATATTACATGAAAATATCATTAATAAAAGTATGAGAATAAATTAAAATTTGTTTATTTGAAAATTATCAAATAATTTCCTTGAACTAAAATTCAAGAATAAACATTCTCGATTAAAATGAGGTTGGGAAATAAACTCTTAAAATGAACATATCATTGAAGTGAGAATTACAAAAAAATAAATTATATATTTCAAATGAATAAAATAAAAAAATTGTAAATAATACAATATATATATAAAATTCATTGAAAACATAATCATAGATTGTAAAATAAAATGAATGAGTAGTATAACCCAATGAAATGGAATTGAGTTAGGAAATTCTATACAACATAGTAAATTTTATGTAAAAACTGATTGAATTAAATAAATAACAATTAAACATAAAATAGAATAAATTTTTAATTAATAATTATATTACATTTTAAATGGGAAATACAAACACCATATAAAAGAAATTTGGTTCATAACATTATAATAAGTCTCAAAGTAGAGTAATTGAGATGAAGTCCCTTATAAATATCATATCATTTATAATAGCTTAATAGATGAATTGATTATATGTATAAAATGTAAATATACATAAAAATGTTGGAATACAACATAAAATATAAAATTTTCTTGAAACACAAAATCTTATCATGTCATAATCAATGATGTATATATTTAACCCAATAAATGGGAATCAGGTTATGAAATAACATGCCTCGTGCATCTTTTTGGATGATGGGATTCATCAACTAATATAGATGTTTAAACAAGTTATTAACTAATAGAAGAACCAACTTAATATTTATAATTTCATAAATTATTCTTTTATAACAACTTATCACTTTTTAGTTAATTATCTTTGATTATTTTCATTTATTAGTTTTAATTTAAATTTTCCTCATGCATGTTTCGTCATGAAATATTTGATTCCCTGGAATTTTATATCATTATATAATCTCCATTATAATAATCATGACATTAATATCATATTTTTATATCAATTATAATCTTAAATTAAATCATGAATGATGTTTAGATAAATTATGTATGTTACAATCACGTATATGGAAGCCATACATACACATGGGTAACATTTCCATTTTCAACATTCATTATGGAAAAGAGGTAAGTAATATATTATCTAAAAAAATGATAATAATATAAAAAACAATATTTTAATGCTTTCAATATAATTTTGAATATCATCCATGTGGTTTGGTGAGGATGATAGAGTCACATCGCAAGTGAAGGCATTATTCAACACAAACATGAACAATGTCATCATTTTTAAGTGAGTAAAAGGTATGAAAGAAAATGATATAATTTTTTTCATAATGAAACAAATGTCATTAATATCAGTATTTTTTATTGTATGTCAAATGTAATCATTAAATTTAACTTTATAACCATCCATGTAAATAGATATTGAAAAATAAATCACTCCGTCTCATGAGGTCATAGTCCACCTTAAACACGAGCGATGTTAACATCCCTCCTATGTAATGGAAAGTAAATGGTATAAATTTTATAAGGACTAAAAAGGAAAAAATATTTCTTAAATAAAAAATTTATACATCTTATCTGTAACACCCCAGGTAAATAGAGAATATGACATTTTCAAATTTATCCATATTTGGGAATAAAATATTAGTATTACTTTAAAGGGGACACTATGCTCGATGGTGTGCCCAATACGCAACAACGAGTTTCTTGGGAATCATACGTTGCAATCTAATAAAAAAATAATATTATTTTAAATAATAGTTAATGCCTAGTCGTTGTAATGGCGGGAATGAACGAAAATAACTAAAAAATGATTATATATTTTTGTCAAATATTTTTACTTTTATTCAATAAATGTTAGAGGCTTAAAATGTGAATGAATCCAATTTTAAGCGTAAATATTCTAATATTATTTAACGGGTTGATTAACCACCTTTTGATGGTGAACCTCTTTTAAATCCACTTTTTGACAATTTTATGTGTTATATTTGACAAAATAAAATTCTTTTTCAGAATCGGGACATCAAAATTTACTTTGTGTAAATTTTTGGTATTTTTCAGATAAAGTACATTTTTAATGAATAGTGAAAAATGTTGTATTTTAATTCAAAACCTCTTTTTAATCTAATTTATTTATATGATTAGATTATCTTTTGAATTGGTTTTAAAGTGAAATTGTAATAGATTTTTACCATTTAATCCAATAGTGGTCGTTGGAATTAATTTCATCTTGAAATTGGACTTAAACAAGTGAAAATCTTTTGATACTTATTGTTTCATAAAAACACGCTATTTGCTCTAACAGAAGAAATTAATTATTAAATTAATTAATTTAACTTATATGTTTTGAATTTTTTAAAATAGACATCATTTTTGAATTCGGAATATCAAATATAGATGAGGATGAATTTTTGGTATTTTTCTGGAAAACTTAAATTTTTGATGAATAGTGAAACCACTAAGTGGTACTTAAAAAACTAATTTTTTGTTTAAATGAAACTTTTCCTCTACTGTGATTTAATTTTCATTAATCTGACATACATGGTTGTCATTAATAAGTAAAATGTGGTTCAATGAGATTAAAATTATTTTTTGTGAATAGTAATTTTTAAGTTTTATTAATCGTGATTAAAGGTAATTAGTGTAATTTAATGTAAAAATAATGCTTTAATAATATGAAATGACCTAGAAACATTTCCTAACCTCATTGGATGTGTAATGGACGACCAAGAAAATCTATGGGTCAACTTGGGGACCCCATGGAGCCACATTGGTAGGAAAATGACTTAAATAACTTTTTATTTAATGTTAAAATTAAAATGTCACAAACATGTGTTGTTTTACTAAAACAATTTTTACATGGGGTTATACAAGTCATATTTTTTACTATAAACATTAATTAGAAAGCTAAAAAGTTTTCCTACATCATGATTTTTTTTTTTTAATTTTTAGACACTAAATAAATTAAATTATTTATGACACAATGATGATGCAACGATTACCTCATTATTTAACGATTTAAATAAAATGAAACGATAATGTAAAATCTAAGACCTACACTTGTCACAAACCTATTGGATGGGTGGATTTCGAATCATTACCACCTTATCCTCGAAATAAATCAATGCGGGTCCTTTAAAATCCGAAACGCATTTGAAAATATAGTAACATTTTGTAACTTTCCAAGATTTCCCCTCCTCTCCACTTATAAAAGCCCCCTACCTCTACCACCTTACACACACCTCTCAAGCCTTTGGTTCGGCCATAACCTTCCCATTTCATCTCTAAACATCCCTCTCTACATCATTGAAGCCTCACTTTGGGCAGAATACTTTCCAAGGAAGCATTTGAGCTCAAATCAGAGAGAGATACCTGATTTAAAGATAGTGTCTTCTCTTGTGTTCTTATGTTTTATTTTGCTTCTCCAACCCCCCTAAACTGTTTTATTCTTTTATTTTGTAACAAAACCAGTATTATCCATATACTAGGATGTTGTTATAAGAAGTATTCGAGCTTCACTTACACACACCTACATATAATGGTTAAAGAACATACTGTTTCTGTGGATGGAGAATTTCTTCCTCAGGAAACGATGATTGTTCAACACTCATATAACACCTTCAAAGGTGGCCATTAATATGTCACTATATTTATATATGATATATAATATGTTTATGTTTTACTTAAGATTCTGTATTTTTCATTTACGGCATACCTTTACAGCTTCCATTATAGGTATACGCGATATCTTCATTTTAGGAAGTGCGGACTACCGCCCCCTCAAAATGATTTGATTCATTAATACCATATGTGGTACATTAAAAGGATAAATTTAATGATATTATATATGATACCATACTGTAATTAAAATACTATTATGTATCATTAAGTTTTAATTCCATTAAATATGAAATAGATATGGAAGTAGCGTTCATGCATACGAACGGCTTACCGTCTCCAAGAACGGTGCATTTCATTTCTTACCTATAAATGTTATGTACTATTATAAATGCAGGAATATAATCGATATATATGATATATATGATATATAAATCATGAATATAGTTATTTATATAATTTATATCTTACCACATGAACAACTTGTAATTATAAAGAGTTTTTTTTTACTCAAGAACCAATGATCGTTAAAACGACCGTTATTAACTTAAATAATAACATAGTGTACATGACATGGTAATAAGTGATATAAAAGGAATAATGAACTTGAAAAATGTTCTTATGAAAGTAGAAATTAATTCATGTTTATTATTCAGGATATTAAAGACCAATCGAGTCATGTCGGACACGAGGTAAGGGATCCTACCTCTCTCTCTTTATTTTTAAGTACACTCTTTTATGTCATTTTTTAAGCTCATATTTCTTATGATTGGTATGTTATTTTATATTACTCCTACTGTGATTATTATGTTCGTATAATGAGAGACACTATTTTCTCTCATCAATCCAATTTTGATGTTTTGAGTGGCGCCATTAGGCTGCCGAATTTTCCTAAGAGATCTAACCTCTCTCTTTATTTTTAAGTACTCTTCTTTATGCCACTTCTTTTAATCCGCTCTTTGTTATGATGGGGGATGTTCATTTATATTCCTATTTCTGTAAATTTTATTGTAATATGATGAGAGACCCTATTTGATCTCATCAATCCATTTTTGAAAGTTTTAATTGGCGCCGTTAGGCTACCGAGTTTTTGTAAGGGATTTTTCATCTCACTTTTAGTCTCGTGAGATTTATTCTACGTTTGTCACTATTTCCTTTGAGTGGTGTATGTACTGCCCATTATTATACACTTTGTGTAATATACGTTCATTTATGGGTATTTACATCTTCATTGAATGACCCTTCTTCCATGGGGTGTACGTTTCGAAAGTTACCCATGTCGGTAAGGGAACCTTTGACCCTCCTCTTTTTTAAAGACTTCTTTTTTTATGTCTTTAAATTCACATAATATTATGTTGGGATATGTTCTTATATATCCTTATTGATGTAAATTTTATGTCCAAGTTATGAGATACCCTTTTTATGTCTCATCAAATCTTTTTCTGAATTTTGAAGTGACGCCGTTAGGCTGTCGAATTTTTGAAAGGGAACTTCTTAACCCAATTTTGATTCTTGGGGACAAACTTTTACTCCTTGTATAAGTCGTTTTATTAATATGTGTGAATGTCCTCTGATTGTTTTACACTTAATATCCACTTATATTTGGTTTATTGATTTTTCACGCATAATTATGTAATTGATTTATCCTTAATCCAAGGATACCGTCTTCGTAAGGGACTTCGTCTCAATCTCCTTTCATTGAGGCATATTTTGTTTTATACAGAACTTTATTTTATACTTTGTATAAACCCCTTTGAATTTTATGTTTATCCAAAAGGAATCTTTTTTATATGAAGCATTTTACTAATCGACAAAAGGGAATGTTTTTGTCGTTCGTATGCGGCGACAACGACTTCTCCGCCGCCGTGACCATTATTTGAGTTTCAGCTTCCTCTACAAGCCATACTTTTTTTAAATGAAAAATAAATACCATGTTTTACTTTTCGTTTATTTTGGTATTGAAAATGGTTTTCATAATGTTTTTATATCAACGTGTTGTATTGATATCTTGTGATTGAAAAGTGGAAATGTTATGTTTCCTTTATGCATGTTTTATGTGATACGATTATGTTATGGTTCTTGGTCATTATTATGAAGATGGGTGGTTTCATGATAAACTAAGGGCGGGTGAGCCCAATATAGCTCTCCAATGCATTGGGTAATGCGAAGGAGTGAAACGTTAAGGTTTCTTCGAAGAGATTTAGGGAATATAATGTGATGGGTATTCCAAACATAACCAAGAGGGTTACTCCCTACGTAAGAATGTTATGAATGCCTCAAGTTACCTTTATGTATTATGTTTTATATGATTTATTCATGATTTTATGAGGTATGTTAAAATGCTAATGTTTTATGAGTAAAGTATGTTTTCATACATGGACTAATCCCTTACTGATATTTTTATGCTCATCCCAAGCTTTTGAAATGTTTTTCACAGGTCAAGGGAAAGGTGCATGATATGATGATAGGGTCAAGGAAGTGTCAAGAAAGAATCCATGTTTTATTTTAAAGATGTTTCTGTTGATGGGAAAAAAACGAATACTATGTTTTATGTAACCACTTTGTTTAAATGTGAAATGTAATTCATGACTTATGATCTAATTCTCTAAAACTCTAAACCTCAAAAGATCCTTAATGTGAATTATTAATTTAATTCAATATTAAGTATGGTTTACGGTCGGGGCCTTATAGTTGGTATCAGAGGGAGGTTTAGATAAATTTAGAGGTTAGGGTATTATCTAGGTATAAGTGACATTACCATAATGGTTAGTATTTCAGAAAGATTCATAGTTTTAGATAAATTGATTGAGTAAGTATATCTTAGTGTTTATCTTCCTCATTAGTACATGATGGTTTTGTTGATATACTCATACTCATATTTTTGTTTTTAGTGAATGAATGGATTTAGCAGGCACCAAAGTGACAATAGATTTGAAGGAAACTATGGGGGTTCCCTAATTAAGAGACTGGATGAAATGGGGGATTCAATGAGGAAACACATGGTTGTTCTAAACCAACTATCAAGGAGTCATGATCAACCACTTGTACCTTTTTATGTTCTATAATGAATCATGTACGAGATGACCAATCGATGTGGAAGTTCAGGTAATAATTATAAAGGTAACCATTTGGGTTTATATGTTCCTTGCTTTTGAGGTAATTATGGGTTATTATATATTATGATGGAAAATGAAAGGAATGAGATAAACATGATGTTAAAATATGTTAGGATTATTTTTGAAGATTTTATCTCATTTTGGGGAATTTTTTTAAGAGATATATAGTTTTAGAAAAAGGACAACATGCAGACATTGTGACAACCCATCGCTTCGGACAAAGCAGTGGGGATCGAACCCACAACCATAGTGCGACTGGTATTTATCGCCTACCACTAGACTACGTGAAGTCCCTAGTTAGATTGACTAACTCTTTTTAGTTAGATTATTTTAGGAATCAAGAGTAAGTTAATTTTGGGTTATCTATGGAAAAGATTAACCTATCATCGAGGATATGTGATTAGGTTAATTACTGTTCAATATGAGAATTTAAGAGCAACTGATGTTATTTGGAGATAAAAGTTAATTTGTACCTTGGAAGACTATGTGATTAAATCCTTCAAATATTTGGGTTTCAATCTTAGTTTGGTTTACTTTGAGGAATTTAATGGACAATAGTTTATCGAGTGGTCTTCGTTGAACTTTGGGTTTTTTTTTGTCAAAATTTGGTGATTAAGAATAGATTTTATTTTTTTATAAAGGATTATAATTTTGTGGATTATCTGATCTCATACTAACAATTTTTTTTGGATGTTGTCTAAAGACATGGGAAATATATAGTTCTCTTTTTTGGATTAGGTGACTATCAAGAATTTGATTATAGTACTCATAATGCGAACAAGTCTTCCTAAATACTCGTCTTTTGGAAAAAAAATATGAGTTTGATTAAGGAATCTAGTAAAAGTTGAAAGTCTACGTGAAAAGTATGTATGTTTCATTATGATTTAGTTAAGCTTAAAAATAAATTCCTCAATGAAGAGTAACTTAAAACAAAAATGTTGTCTCTTAAATTTTCCTACTGGGGAATCAAATACCGTTTAAACCCATCACAAGTTTGTGATTTTCTTCTGGTTAACTTTCTCCTAGACATCTTTACTATCACTCTCCATCAGAACATGAACCTTTGTTTTTTCCTCCATTTCCATATTTTCATACTTGGAATCATAGTATGGGTTAACTAGGGTGACCTTTGTACTTCTCTTTCTTTATTTTAAAGTGATTGTTTCACTAACTCTTGTTCTGATGTGGGATTTTCAATGAACTTTCCAAGCCCAATTTTAAAATTGCGAGGACGCAATTCCCAAAAGTGGGGAAGGATGTAACACCCCAGAAAAATAGAGAATATGACATTTTCACATTTATCCATATTTATTAATAAAATATTATTATTACTTTAAAAGGGATTCTATGCTCGATGGCATGCCCAATACGCAACAACGTGTTTCTTGGGAATCTTACGTTGCAATCTAATAATAAAATAATATTATTTTAAATCGTAGTTAACACCTAGTCATTGTAATGGTGGGAATGAATGGAACTAACTACAAAATCATTATATATGTTTGTCAAATTTTTTTACTTTTTCCAATAAATGTTAGAGGCTTAAAATGTGAATGATTCCAAATTTAGGCGTAAATATTCTAATATTCTGTAAAAGGTTGATTAACCACATTTTGATGGAGAACCTATTTTAAATCCACTTTTTGACAATTTTATGTGTTATATTTTACATAATAAAATTCTTTTTTAGAATCAGGACATCAAAATTTACATTGTGTAAATTTTAGGTATTTTTCCGATAAAGTTCATTTTTTAATGAATAGTGAAAACTGATGTATTTTAATTCAAAACCTTTTTTTAATATAATTTATTTATATGATTAGATTATCTTTTGAATTGGTTTTAAAGTGAAATTAGAATATATTTTTACCATTTAATCCAACAGTGGTCGTTGGAATTAATTTCATCTTGAAATTGGACTTAAACTAGTGTCAATCTTTTGATAATTATTGTTTCATAAAAACACGCTATTTGCTCTGACAGCGTAAATTAATTATTAAATTAATTAATGTAACTTATATGTTTTGAATTTTTTAAAATAGAAACCTTTTTTGAATTCAGAATATCAAATATATCTTAGGGTGAATTTTAGGTATTTTTCTGGAAAACTTCAATTTTTGATGAATAGTGAAACCACTAAGTGGTACTTAAAAAACTGATTTTTCGTTTAAATGAAACTTTTCCACTTCTATGATTTGATTTTAAAAAATCTGACATACATGGTTGTCATTAATAAGTAAAATGTGGTTCAATGAGATTAAAATAATTGTTGGTGAATAGTAATTTTTAAGTTTTATTAATCACGATTAAATGTAATTAGTGTAATTTAAGGTAAAAATAATGATTTAATAATATGAAATGACCTTGACACATGTCCTACCATTATTGGATGTGTCATGGCCGACCAAGAAAATCCATGTGTCAACTTGGGGACCCCATGGAGCCACTTTGGTAGGAAAATAACATAAAAAACTTTTTATTTAAAGTTAAAATTAAAATGTCACAAACATGTGTTGTTTTACTAAAACAATTTTTACATGGGGTTATACAAGTCATAGTTTTTACTATAAATATTCATTAGAAAGATAAAAAGATTTCCTACATCATGATATTTGTTTTATTATTTTTAGACACTAAATAAATTATATTATTTATGACACAATGATGATGAAATGATTATCTCATTATATAACGATTTAAATAAAATGAAAAGATAATGTAAACTATAAAACCTACACTTGTCACAAACCTATTGTATGGGTTGATTTCGAACCCTTACCACCTTATCCACGAAATAAATCAATTTGGGACCTTTAAAATCCGAATATCATTTGAAAATAAAGTAACATTTTGTAACATTCCAAGAGTGCCTCTCCTCTCCACTTATAAAAGGCCCCCACCTATACCACCTTACACACACCTCTCAAGCCTTTGTCTCGGCCATAAACTTCCCATTTCCTCTCTAAACATACCTCTCTTAATCATTGAATCCTCACTTTGGGAATAATCCTTTCCAAGGATGCATTTGATCTCAAATCAAAGAGAGATACCTGATTTAAAGATAGTGTCTTCTCTTGAGTTCTTATGTTTTATTTTGCTTCTCCAACCCCCATAAACTCTTTTATTCATTTCTTTTGTAACAAAACCAGTATCATACATATACTAGGATGTTTTTATAAGAAATATTCGAGCTACACTTACACACACCAACATCTAATGGTTAAAGAACATACTCTTTCTGTGGATGGCGAATTTCTGCCTCACGAAACGATGACTGTTCAACACTCATATAACACCTTCAAAGGTGGACATTAAAATGTCACTATATTTATATATGATATATAATATGTTTATGTTTTACTTATGATTCTGTATTTTTCATTTATGACATACCTTTATGGCTTCCATTATGGGTATACGCGATATCATCATTTTAGGAAGTGCGGACTACCGCCCACTCAAAGTGATTTGATTCGTTAATACAATATGTGGTACGTATAAAGGATAAATTTAATGATATTATATATGATACCATACTAAAATTAAAATACTATTATGTATCATTATGTTTTAATTCCATTAAATATGAAATAGAAATGGAAGTAGCGTTCATGCGTACGTACGACTTACCGTCTCCATGAACGGTGCGTTTCATTTCTTACCTCTAAATGGTATGTAATATTATAAATACATGCATATACTCGATATATATATATGATATATATGATATATACATCATGAATATAATTCTTTATATAATGGATATCTTACCACATGAACAACTTGTAATTATAAAGATTTTATTTTTGACTCAAGAACCCATGATCGTTAAAACGACCGTTATTAACTTAAATAATAACATAGTGTACATGACATGGTAATAAGTGATATAAAAGGAATGATGAAATTGAAAAAGGTTCTTATGAATGTATAAATTAACTCATGTTTATTATTCAGGAGATTAAATAATGATCGAGTCATGTCGGACACAAGGTAAGGGATCCTACCTCTCTCTCTTTCTTTTTAAGTACACTCTTTTATGTCATTCCTTTCCTGATCATATTTCTTATGATTGGGATGTTATTTTATATTAATACTACTTTAATTAATATGTTAATATCATGAGATACCCTATTTTCTCTCATCAATCCATTTTGGAAGTTTTGAGTGGCGCCGTTAGGCTGCCGAATTTTCGTAAGAGATCTAACGTCTCTCTTTCTTTTTGAGTACTCTCCTTTATGTCACTTATTTTAATCTCCTATTTGTTATGATGAGGGATGTTCATTTATATTCACATTCCTGTACATTTTATTGTAATATGATGAGAGACCCTATTTGATCTCATCAATCCATTTTTGGATGTTTTAAGTGGCGCTGTTAGGCTGCCGAGTTTTTGTAAGGGATTTTTCATCTCACTTTTAGTCCCATGAGATTTATTCTATGTTTGCCACTATTTCCTTTTAGTGGTGTATGTACTTCGCATTATTATACAATTTGTGTAATATAATTTCGTTTATGGGTATTTACATCTTCATTGAATGACCCTTCTTCCATGGGGTGTACGTTTCGAATGTTACCCATGTCGGTAAGGGGACCTTTCACCCTCCTCTTTTTAAAAGACTTCTTTTGTTATGTCTTTTAATTCACATACTATTATGTTGGGATATGTTCTTATATATAATTATTGATGTAAATTTTATGTCCAAGTGATGAGATACCCTTTTTATCTCCCATAAACTATTTTTCTGAATTTTGATGTGACGCCGTTATGCTGTCGAATTTTTGCAAAGGAAATTCTTAACCCAATTTTGATTCTTGGGGATAAACCTGTAATCCTTGTATATGTCGTTTTATTAATATGCATGAATGTCCGCTGATTTTTTACACTTAATATCCACTTATATTTGGTGTATTCGTTTGTCACACGTAATTATGTAATTGATTTATCCTTAATCCAAGGATACCGTCTTTGTAAGGGACTTCGTCTAAATCTCCTTTCATTGAGGCATATTTTGTTTTATACACAACTTTCTTTTATATGGTCTATAAAACTCTTTGACTTTTATGTTTATCCAAAATGAATCTTTTTTATACGAAGCTTTTTACTAAACGACAAAAGGGAATGTTTTTGTCATACGTATGTGGCGACAACGACTTCTCCACCGTCGTGACCATTATTTGAGTTTTGGATTCCTCTACATGCCATACGTTTTTTAAATGAAAAATAAATACCATGTTTTACTTTTCTTTTATTTTGGTATTGAAAATGGTTTTCAAAAATTTTTTATATCAAGGTGTTGTATTGATATCTTGTGATTGAAAAGTGGAAATGTTAAGTTTCCTTTATGCACGTTTTATGTGATATGATTATGTTATGGTTCTTGGGCATTATTATGAAGATGGGCGGTTCCGTGATAAAATATGCGTGGGTGAGCCCGATATAGCTCTCCAAAGAATTGGGTAATGCAAAGGAGTGAAACGATAAGGTTTCATCGAAAATATTTAGGGAATATAATGTGATGGGTATTCCAAACATAACAAAGAGGGTTACTACCTATGTAAGAATGTTATGAATGCCTCAAGTTACCTTTATGTCTTATGATTTCTATGATTTATTCATTATTTTATGAGGTATGATAAAATGCTATTGTTTTAAGAGTAAAGTATGATTTCATTAAAGGACTACTGTTTTCATTTCATACTTTTATATCCCTTACTAAGATTTTTATGCTCATCCCAAGATTTTGAAAGGTTTTTCACAGGTCGAGGGAAAGGTTCATGATATGATGATAGTGCAAGGAAGTGTCAATAAATAATCCATGTTTTATTTTAAAGATGTTTCTTTTTATGGGAAAAAACGAATAATATCTTTTATGTAACCACTTTGTTTAAATGTGGAATGTAATTCATGATTTATGATCTAATTCTCTAAAACTCTAAACCTGAAAATATCCTCAATGTGAATTATTCATTTAATTCAATATTAATTATGGTTTAAGGTCGGGGCCTTATAGTTGGTATCAGAGGGAGGTTTAGAAAAATTTAATGGATAAGGTATTCTCTAGGAATAAGTGACATTACCATAATGGTTAGGATTTGAGAAAGAGTCCTAGTTTTAGAAAAAGTGAATGAGTAAGTATATGTTAGTGTTTATCTTCCTCATTAGCACATGATGGTTTTTTTGATATACTCACACTGACATGTTTGTTTTTAGTGAATGAATGGATCTAGTAGGCACCAAAGTGACAATAGGTTTGAAGGAAACTGTGGTGGTTCCCTGATTAAGAGACTGGATGAAATGGGGGATTCAATGAGGAAACTCGTGGTTGTTCTAAACCAACTATCAAGGAGTCATGATCAACCACTTGTACCTTGGTATGTTCTGTAATGCATCATGTAAAAGATGACCAATCGATGTGGAAGTTTAGGTAACAATTATAAAGGTAACCATTAGTGTATATATGATCCTTGCTTTTGAGGTAATTACCGGTTGTTATATATTATGATGGAAAATGAAACGCATGAGATAAACATGATGTTAAAATATGTTATGATTATATTTGAATATTTTATCTCGTTTTGGGGAATTTTTTTAAGAGATATATAGTTTTAGAAAAAGGACAACACGCAGACCGTGTGACAACCCGTCGCGTTGGACAAAGCTGCGGGAATCGAACCCACAACCAAAGTGTGACTGGTATTTATCACCTATCACTGGACTATGTGAAGTCCCCGGTTAGTTTGACTAATTCTTTTTAGTTATATGATTTTAGGAATCAAGAGTAAGTTAATTTTTGGTTATCTATGGAAATGATTAACCTATCATTGAGGATATGTGATTAGGTTAATTACTTTTCAATATGAGAATTTAAGATCAACTGATGTTATTTGGAGATAAAAGTTAATTTGTACCTTGGAAGACTATGTGATTAAATCCTTCAAATATTTGGGTTTCAATCTTAGTTTGGTTTACTTTGAGGAATTTTATGGAAAATAGTTTATCGAATGGTCTTCGTTGAACTATAGATTTTTTTGTCAAATTTTGGAGATTAAGAATAGATTTTATTTTTTATAGAGGATTATACTTTTGTGGATTATCTCATATCATACTAACAATTTTGGTTTTGGATTTTGTCTAAAGACATGGGAAATATATAGTTCTCTTTTGTGGATTATGTGATTATCAAGAAGTTGATTATAATACTCATAATGCGAACAAGTCTTCCTAAATACTCGTCTTTTGGAGAAAATATGAGTTTGATTAAGGAATATAGTAAAAGATAAAATTCTATGTGACAAGTAAGTATGATTCATTATGATTTAGTTAAGCTTAAAAATAAATTTCTCAATGAAGAGTAACTTAAAACAAAAATTTTGTCTGTTAACTTTTCCTAATGGGGAATCAAATACTTCTTAACCTATCACAAGTTTGTGATTTTCTTATGGTTAACTTTCTCCTAGACACGTTTACTATCACTCTCCATTAGAACATGACCCGTTGTTTTTTCATCCAAGTCTATATTTTCATACTTGGAATCCTAGTATGGGTTAACTCGGGTGACCTCCGTACTTCTCTTTCTTTATTTTAATGTGATTGTTTTACTGACTCTTGTTCCGATGTGGGATTTTCAATAAACTTTCCAAGCCCAATTTTAAAATTGCGAGGACACAATTCCCAAAAGGGGGGAAGGATGTAACACCCCAGGTAAATAGAGAATATGACATTTTCACATTTATTCATATTTGTGAATAAAATATTAATATTACTTTAATGGGTACACTATGCTCAATGGCGTGCCCAATACACAACAACGAGTTTCTTGGGAATCTTACGTTGCAATCTAATAATAAAATAATATTATTTTAAATCGTAGTTAACACCTAGTCATTGTAATGGTAGGAATGAATGGAACTAACTACAAAATGATTATATAAGTCTGTCAAATATTTTAACTTTTATCAAATAAATATTAGAGGCTTAAAATGTGAATGAATCCAATTTTAAGCACAAATATTCTAATATTCATTAAAAGGTCGATTAACCGCCTTTTGATGGTGAACCTCTTTTAAATCCACTTTTTCACAATTTTATGTGTTATATTTGACATAATAAAATTCTTTTTTATAATCAGGACATCAAAATTAACTTTGTGTAAATTTTTGGTATTGTTCTGATAAAGTTCATTTTTTTAATGAATAGTGAAAAATGTTGTATTTTAATTCAAAACCTATTTTTAATCTAATTTATTTATATGATTATATTATCTTTTGAATTGGTTTTAAAGTCAAATTAGAATATATTTTTACAATTTAATCCAATAGTGGTCATTGGAATTAATTTTATCTTCAAATTGGACTTAGACTAGTGTCAATCTTTTGATACTTATTGTTTGATAAAAACACGCTATTTGCTCTGACAGCGGAAATTAATTATTAAATTAATTAATGTAACGTATATGTTATGAGTTTTTTAAAATAGACATATTTTTTGAATTCAGAATATCAAATATATCTTAGGGTGAATTTTAGGTATTTTTCTGGAAAACTTCAATTTTTTATGAATAGTGAAACCACTAAGTGGTACTTAAAAAACTGATTTTTTGTTTAAATGAAACATTGCCACTTCTGTGATTTGATTTTCAAAAATCCTACATACATGGTTTTCATTAATAAGTAAAATGTGGTTCAATGAGATTAAAATAATTTTTGGTGAATAGTAATTTTTATGTTTTATTAATCGCGATTAAAGGTCATTAGTGTAATTTAAGGTAAAAATAATGCTTTAATAATATGAAATGACCTAGAAACATGTCCTACCCTTATTTGATGTGTCATGGGAGACCATGAAAATCCATGGGTCAACTTGGGGACCCCATGGAGCCACTTTGGTAGGAAAATGACATAAATAGCTTTTTATTTAATGTCAAAATTAAAATGTCACAAACATGTGTTATTTTACTAAAAAAAATTTACATGGGGTTATAAAATTCATATTTTTGACTATAAATAATCATTAGAAATATAAAATGATTTCCCACATCTTTACATTTATTTTATAATTTTTAGATACTAAATAAAATATATTATTTATGATACAATGATGATGCATCGATTACCTCATTATTTAACGATTTAAATAAAATGAAAATATTTTGTAAACTATAATACCTAAACTTGTCACAAACCTATTGGATGGCTGGATTTCGAACCCTTACCACCTTAGCCTCTAAATACATCAATTTGGGACCTTTAAAATCTGAAACTCATTTGAAAATAATGTAACATTTTGTAACTTTCCAAGAGTGCCCCTCCTCTCCTCTTATAAAAGGCCCCCACCTATACCAACGTACACACACCTCTCAAGCCTTAGGAACAGCAAACACATTTCCATTTCATCTCTCCACATCCCTCTCTTAATCATTGAAGCCTCACTTTGGTCATAACCCTTTCAAAGGAAGCCTTTGATCTCAAATCAAAGAGAGATACCCGATTTTAAGGTATTGTCTTCTCTTGTGTTCTTATGTTTTATTTTGCTTCTCCAACCCACCTAAACACTTTTATTAATTTATTTCGTAACAAAAACAGTATCATACATATACTGAGATTTTGTTATAAGAAGTATTTGAGCTACACTTACACACACAAACATCTATTGGTTTAAGAACATACTGTTTCTGTGGATGGCGAATTTCTGCCTCACGAAACGATGATTGTCCAACACTCATATAACACCTTCAAAGGTGGCCATTAAGATGTCACTATATTTACATATGATATATAATATGTTTATTTTTTACTTAATATTCTGTATTTTTCATTTATGGCATAACTTTATGGCATCCATTATGGGTATACGTGATATCTTCATTTTAGGAAGTGCGGACTACCGCCCCCTCAAAGTGATTTGATTCGTTAATACCATATGTGGTACGTATAAAGGATAAATTTAATGATATTATATATGATACCATACAGGAATTAAAATACTATTATGTATCATTATGTTTTAATTCCATTAAATATGAAATAGAAATGGAAGTAGCGTTCATGCGTACGTACGGCTTACCTTCTCCATGAACGGTGCATTTCATTTCTTAATCTAAATGGTATGTAATATTATAAATGCATGCATATACTGGATATATATGATATATATGATATCAAAATCATGAATATAATTCTGGATATAATGGATATCTTACCACATGAACAACTTGTAATTATAAAGAGTTTATTTTTGACTCATGAACCAATGATCATTAAAAGGACCGTTATTAAATTAAATAATAACATAGTGTTCATGACATGGAAATAAGTGATATAATAGGAAGAATGAACTTTAAAAAGGTTCTTAAGAATGTATAAATTAACTCAAGTTTATTATTCAGGAGATTAAAGAACGATCGAGTCATGTCGGACACGAGGTAAGGGATCCTACCTCTCTCTCTTTCTTTTTAAGTACACTCTTTTATGTCATCCCTTTTAAGATCATCTTTCTTATGATTGGGATGTTATTTTATATTAATCCTACTGTAATTCTTATTTTAATATGATTAGAGACCCTATTTTATCTCATCAATCCATTTTGGATGTTTTGAGTGGTGCCGTTAGGCTGCCGAATTTTCGTAAGAGATCTAACCTCTCTCTTTCTTTTTAAGTACCCTCCATTATGTCACTTATTTTAATCTCCTCTTTTTTATGATGGGGGATGTTCTTTTATATTCATATTTCTGTTAATTTTATTGTAATATGATGAGAGACCCTATTTTATCTCATCAATCCATTTTTGGAAGTTTTAAGTGGCGCCGTTAGGCTGCCGAGTTTTTGTATGGGATTTTTCAACTCACTTTTAGCCCCATGAGATTTATGCTATGTTTTCCACTATTTCCTTTGAGTGGTGTATGTTCTACCCATTATTATACACTTTGTGTAATATACTTTTGTTTATGGTTATTTACATCTTCATTGAATGACCCTTCTTCCATGGGGTGTACGTTTCGAATGTTACCCATGTCGGTAAGGGATCCTTTCACCCTCCTCTTTTTAAAAGACATCTTTTGTTATGTCTTTTAATTCACATACTATTATGCTGGGATATGTTCTTCTATATCCTTATTGATGTAAATTTTATGTCCAAGTGATGAGATACCCTTTTTATCTCTCATCAACTCTTTTTCTGAATTTTGAAGTGATGCTGTTAGGCTGTCGAATTTTTGCAAGGGAACATCTTAACCCAGTTTTTATTCTTGGGGAGAAACTTGTACTCCTTGTATATGTCGTTTTATGAATATGTGTGAATATCCTATGATTGTTTTACACTTAATATCCACTTATATTTTGTGTATTCTTTTTTCACACATAATTATGTAATTGATTTATCCTTAATCCAAGGATATCGTCTTTGTAAGGGACTTCGTCTCAATCTCCTTTCATTGAGGCATGTTTTGTTTTATACACAAATTTCTTTTTTACGGTGTATAAACCCCTTTGACTTTTATGTTTATCCAAAAGTAATATTATTTATATGAAGCTTTTTACTAAACGATAAAAGTGAATGTTTTTGTCGTACGTATGCGACGACATGGGGTTATACAAGTCATATTTTTTACTATAAATATAAATTAGAAAGATAAAAATATTTCCTACATCATGATATTTTTTTTAATTTTTAGAAACTAAATAAATTAAGTTATTTATGACACAATGATGATGCAACTATTACCTCATTATTTAACGATTTAAATAAAATGAAAAGATAATGTAAAATATAAGACCTACACTTGTCACGCATCTATTGGATGGGTGGATTTCGAACCCTTACCACCTTATCCTCAAAATAAATCAATTTGGGCCCTTTAAAATCCGAAACTAATTTGAAAATAAAGTATCATTTTGTAACTTTCCAAGAGTGCCCCTCCTCTCCTCTTATAAAAATCCCCCACCTCTACCACCTTACACACACCTCTCAAGCCTTTGGCTCGGCCAAACCCTGCCCATTTCATCTCTCCACATCCCTCTCTTAATAATTGATGCTTCACTTTGGGCAGAATCCTTTCCAAGGAAGCCTTTGAGCTCAAATCAAAGAGAGATACCCGATTTAAAGGTAGTGTCTTCTCTTATGTTCTTATGTTTTATTTTTCTTCACCAACCCCCATAAAGTCTTTTATTAATTTCTTTTGTAGCAACACCAGTATAATCAATATAATAGGATTTTGTTATAATAAGGATTCGAGCTACACTTACACACACCTATATCTAATGGTTAAAGAACATACTATTTCTAGGGATGGCGAATTTCTGCCCCACGAAACGATGATTGTTCAACACTCATATAACACCTTAAAAGGTGGCCATTAAGATGTCAATATATTTATATATGATATATAATATGTTTATGTTTTACTTAAGCTTCTATATTTTTCATTTATGGCATACCTTTATGGCTTCCATTATGGGTATACATGATATCTTCATTTTAGGAAGTGCAGACTACCGCCCCCTCAAAGTGATTTGATTCGTTAATACCATATGTGGTACTTATAAAGGATAAATTTAATGATATTATATATGACACCATACTGTAATTAAAATACTATTATATATCATTATGTTTTAATTCCATTAAATATGAAATAGAAATGGAAGTAGCGTTCATGAGTACGTACGGCTTACCGTCTCCATGAACGGTGCATTTCATTTCTTACCTCTAAATGTTATGTAATATTATAAATGCATGAATATACTGGATATATATGATATATATGATATCTACATCATGAATATAATTCTGGATATAATTGATATCTTACCACATGAACAACTTTTAATTATAAAGAGTTTATTTTTTACTCAAGAACCAATGATCGTTAAAACGACCGTTATTAACATAAATAATAACATAGTGTCCATGACATGGTAATAAGTGATATAAAAGGAATAATTAACTTGAAAAAGGTTATTAAGAAAGTAGATATTAACTCAGGTTTATTATTCAGGAGATTAAAGAACGATCGAGTCATGTTGGACACGAGGTAAGGGATCCTACCTCTCTCTCTTTCTTTTTATGTACACTCTTTTATGTCATTCCTTTTAAGCTCATCTTTCTTATGATTGGGATGTTATTTTATATTAATCATAATATACTTCTTATGTTTATATTATGAGAGACCATATTTTCTCTCATCAATCCATTTTGGAAGTTTTGAGTGGTGCCGTTAGGCTGCTGAATTTTAGTAAGAGATCTAACCTCTCTCTTTCTTTTTAAGTACACTCCTTTATGTCACTTATTTTAAGCTCCAATTTGTTATGGTGGGGGATGTTTGTTTATATTCCAATTGCTATAAATTTTATTTTAATATGAGGAGTGACCCTATTTGATCTCTTAAATCCATTTTTGGAAGTTCTATGTGGCGCCGTTAGGCTGCCGAGTTTTCGTAAGGGATTTTTCATCTCAGTTTTAGTCCCATGAGATTTATGCTACGTTTGCCACTATTTACCTTGAGTGGTGTATGTACTGACCATTATTATACACTTTTTGTAATATAATTTCGTTTATGGGTATTTACATCTTCATTGAATGACCCTTCTTCCATGGGGTGTACGTTTCGAAAGTTACCCAAGTCGGTAAGAGAACCTTTCACCCTCCTCTTTTTAAAAGACTACTTTTGTTATGTCTTTTAATTCACATAATATTATGTTGGGATACGTTCTTCTATATCCTTATTGATGTAAATTTTATGTCCAATTGATGAGATAGACGTTTTATCTCTCATCAACTCTTTTTCTGAATTTTGAAGTGACACCGTTAGGCTGTCGAATTTTTGCAAGGGAACTTCTTAACCCAATTTTGATTCTTGGGGAGAAACTTGTACTCATTGTATATGTCGTTTTTTGAATATGTGTGAATGTCCTCTAATTGTTTTACACTTAATATCCACATATATTTGGTGTATTCCTTTGTCACACATAATTATGTAATTGATTTATCCTTAATCCAAGGATACCGTCTTTGTAAGGGACTTCGTCTCAATCTCCTTTCATTGAGGCATATTTTGTTTTATACACAACTTTATTTTATACGGTGTATAAACCCCATTTACTTTTACAATTATCCAAAAGTAATATTTTTTATACGAAGCTTTTTACTAAACAACAAAAGGGAATGTTTTTGTCGTACGTATGCGGCGATAACGACTTCTCTGCCGCCGTGACCATTATTTGAGTTTCGGCTTCCTCTTCAAACCATACTTTTTTTAAATGAAAAATAAATACCATGTTTTACATTTCATTTATTTTGGTATTGAAAATGGTTTTCATAATGTTTTTATATCAATATTTGGTATTGATATCTTGTGATTGAAATGTGGAAATGTTATGTTTCCTTTATGCATGTTTTATGTGATACGATTATGTTATGGTTCGTGGTAATTATTATGAAGACGAGTGGTTCCATGATAAAATAAGGGCGGGTGAGCTCGATATAGCTCTCCAATACATTGGGTATGCGAAGGAGTGAAACGTTAAGGTTTCTCCAAAGATATTTTGGGAATATATAGTGATGGGTATTCCAAACGTAACCAAGAGGGTTACTCCCTACGTAAGAATGTTATGAATGCCTCAAGTTACCTTTATGTATTATTATTTCTAGGATTTATTCATGATTTAATGAGGTATGTTAAATTTCTTATGTTTTATGAGTAAAGTATGTTTTCATACATGGACTAATGTTTTCTTTTCATACTTTTATATCCCTTACTAAGAATTTTATGCTCATCCGAAGCTTTTGAAATGTTTTTCACAGGTCAAGGGAAAGGTGCATTATATGATGATAGTGTCTAGGAAGTGTCAAGAAAGAATACATGTTTTATTTTAAAGATGTTTTTGTTAATGGGAAAAATGAATACTATCTTTTATGTAACCACTTTGTTTAAATGTGGAATGTAATTCATGATTTATGATCTAATTCTCTAAAAATCTAAAACTAAAAAGATCCTCAATGTGAATTATTCATTTAATTCAATATTAAGTAAGGTTTAAGGTCAGGGACTTATAATATACATCATCTTACCCAATAGTGAGAGGTGTTAATAGAAAAAATAATGGTACCAGTGTGGGAAGTGGAAGCCCTCTATACATATGAATGATGATTTTGCAACCCAATTGATCGATGTGGGGATAGTATTGGGTAAATTAATTAAAAAAAAAGTCTTAGTATATTTAATATACATATTTTATTATTTAATCATGGTTTAATAATAATTTTAGGATGTGTATGATGAAATAAATAAAAAATGTTCATTTAAGAACGTCTCCTCTTCTTCGAGTACCCCCCATAGGTTTTCCCCAAGAGACTTCCTTGGTTTTATTTCTACCCAAAATAAGTATTATTTAATTTGAGGAGAAAATATTAGAAATTATTATTGAATGACTTGGCCTAAAATTGTTTTTTATGGTGTGAAAAAGAGAGGATAGGGGTGGAAATTTATTAGTGAGGTGAGTGGAACAGTTGTAATTTTTAATAAGAAAAGGGTGTACCCATGTTTATCACATGAACAAAGGGTCCAAAATGGACTATTATCAAGTATTAGACATTTTAAGATTAAAATAGTTCCATAAAATATATTTTAAACTTGTATTTACGGCATTTAAACCCTTATCGTTTTAGTTTACCTCTTGATAAAACCATTTTTCCTTAATAATGGTGACTTTTTTAAGATTTCACTTTTCATTTTGGTCAAAAAAAAATTAGATATATTAGATAAAGAAAATATGATTATTAAAATAATGGAGTCATTTTTATAAAATATATTCATTTAATTTTCAAAATTTAATTTATAAATGATGTTATATACTAGATGAGAAATAAGGCCTTTAAAGAGAAAATGTTCAAAATATTAAAATGTTTTTATATAATAATTGAACATGATAATGATTTAAACTGACTAAATTGGATTAAATTATATATAGTTGAATGAATATTACATTAAAAAATTACAAATATAATTTTACTTTATAAATAATTTAAACAAAAATGAAATTTTTAATTAATATTCAGTATTTTCACTATTCTTAAAAAACACAAAATTTTAGAAAAAAGACAAAATGTTCTGCCCAAGATAATTTTTATATGATATAGTATAAGATTTATTTAATTTTAACAAAAAAAATTGAGTTGTAAAATGTAATTTTAAATTACGGGTGAAATATGTGACAAAACTGTTATTTAGAAAAAAATACACTTTTTTAGAGAACATTTATTTTCCCTCGAAATGATTCATTTATTTTTTCAATTCAATATATAAGAATAATTTTTATAATTTTTTTAGTTTCATTCATAAATTATCTATTTAATACCTATGTTATAATGATATAAAATATTACGGATCTTTAAGGCTTAGGGTTGTGTGTTTTTCAACCCATCAAAGAGATTTAATTTAATGAAATATGTATTTGATGAGTTGTTTAATATCAGTTTTTCATGTTATGTAATATATCAAAAAAAAAATTCTTGTCAAATCTCTTGGTGTCACATTCTATCTACATTAAATAAATTGTGTCCTCACAATTTAAACATTATCTTAGTAGTAAATTGTTTGGTATTTGGAAATAACATTATTAAAAACCACACATCATAACAAGGATAATAAAATATCCTCTTAATAATTGCGAATTAAAAATATTATTTCCATATGGAATAAAATATTACTAGGTTACCATGTAGGATAACATTTGTGGAAAGTGATTTTATGGACATATGAGATAAATTCATGAAATTATATTCGGTGAAATAAGATATTCATCATAATAAAGTTAAAGATAAATTAAAATTTAATGACCTCCAAACCATAACTTAATGATGATTAAAAAATACCATTTTATTCATCAAATATGAAGGCAATATGATAAATTTTTCATTTTAATATCCTTTCCCAAAATTAGTGGAATTAAATTACAATCATTAGATATACGTAAATATATTTGCATGAAATTTTTTTATTTCATAAGAACAATTTCATCCTTTGTTTATTCCTTGATCAATTTCCAATTCATTAATAACACCATTAAATGAATGTTATAATAATAGTTTTTTATACCTAAATAACAAATATTCACATTTAATAGATTGTATGATCCATAAAAGAGTGAAAAGTCATTCTATTGATCTTTAACTATTTTCAAACCCAATGTTGTTAGCCCCAGTTATTTAATATAATACATTAATCTATAAACCTCAACAAAACCCCACAATTATACCAATAATATTTATATTTCAAATCTTTAAATTAATTATATATTAACTATGATATCATTTACTGTACTGGTATGAGTTAAACCCATATCATCCTTCAGTCATGAATGCAAGCCCCATGGAATTACTGAATGTAATAGGCTATCACCTAGAATGTGGGTTATCTAATTTCTATAAATATATTAATAAAATTACTATAATTTTCCCCAAAAAATAATATTTAAATCATTGAAATAAAATAAACAATTAAATTATTTTTTACTATGGTATTTATTCTAAATTATTTTTTCCACAATGGCTAATAATATTATTTGACTATTATTATAGTGTGACAACGGAAAATATTATACCCAATGGTTATAAATTCATTTAAAATTATATATATATAATGTAAAGGAATTATTCTTAAAATAATATTTGGACTAAAACATGTGCATTACATAAATTGGTCCAAAAATATCCTTAATCTAGGTAGAATATTATAACATAAAACCTAAAAAGTGGTGTCTAAGACTTTGAACATAGTATAAATCTTAAAATTGTAAACCCATGATGGTATCCATAAATCATATGCTAATAAAAAAATATATTTTACTAAAATTATACACAATACTTTTATATGTCATGATACTTATTACCAAAATACCATTTTTTAAAATACTTGTACAATTTAAAAATTGATTCTTGATACATAAATAATTTGAAAATTTTATTTCAAAATAGGTCCTTATTTGATTTAGGGGTTAGAAATTATAATAGATCATTAAATTGGATAATTCTTTGTCTCTCCACATTTTGGGTAATAAAATATAAATGGATCCATAGTATAATATTTATTTCCTTCCAATATACTTTTCATTTTTATGTGAAAATTATTTTATTTATACCCATATCTTTTACACCTAAGGAATTTATCATTCCATTGAAAGGATTTATTATATGTTTCCATCCATATTTATGAAATGAAATAAATCATGTCTTCTTTCCTCAATGGTCTCCATCATTAGATCTCTTAGGAAACACTATCCTTCTCTTCTTTGGTGATTCCTATAGTTGGTTAATGTGTAGTTTTTAATAATATTCTATGATAACTAATTTGGTTTAATCATAATATCATTCTTTCCTTTTATCATCTCATTTGGCTTTTTCATAGTCACCACTTATTCTTTCATATTAAATAATAACAGTATTCCTTCAGGTTCCATCCATTGACTAAAACCAAAAGGTATACAGTGAGAAAACATAATTGTAGTGGAAAACCATTTAATAATTTATAGTATTTTTAAAGGATGAAACCCTTTTTTTAATATAATAATCCTTAGGTTTATCCTAGTTCATTCATTATCTTTATCTATTAGAATACTTCATAATGCTTTTTAAATGCATTTTGTATTATGCTAATCATATCCCATAGGTGTTTCAAACTAGGTACGCCGTAAGAACCACTTTCATGAACAAGGTGATGATCTAGACAAGCCCAATTCACACTTTTCAGAGTTATTACCCCCATATATAACAATTCAATACCAATTTATATTTTTAGTATCTAGATATGGAACTGGTTCTAGAGAAAATAACATATTCACTTCCTTACCAAAACGCTAGGATGTTATTTTATAAATATCCTCAATGTTTATCACAGGGTTATCCTACCTATTATATATTTTAAAAAATAAAGATCCCAAAATATCTACTAAACTTTCTTTGATACCAATTGTAGTGTCCCAGACCTCAATAGGCCGAAGGAATTGTCTACATTATTTCCTTGGCATAATACACATATAATCACATCCTAAAGGACCAAATAGTTTGTTAGTCTTGGTAAAATAAATACATACTTGATTTTTCCATAATATTAGAAATAAAAAATTACATCATTTTTTTGAGAATTTTTTTTCTCTAACGTATCATTAGAAATCAATTATAGTACACTACATGGATTTCTGAGAAAAGAAATAAAATAAGGGTGAACAAAAATTCTTATTAATAGATAATTAGAGTAGAATCTATCATGAATCAATAAGAATAATAAACATGGAGAGGTAAATAACTTAATGCACATTAAATCTAATCAACTAACTAAAAATAAAATTCATATAGAAAAAATGTCATTGAAAAAATATAATGGATAACAATATAAGGAATAATCAAGGAGTTGAGGTGAATAACTAAAAATAAATTCCAATTAATAAATAAAATAAGGTTTAAATGAATGAAAATATAATATTATTTTAAATATATAAGGGAAATTAATACCCAAATTATTAATAAAAGAAATTCTTAATTATTTGACATTATATCTCAGGAATGTGAAACCACTACCATCAAGACCATTCACAAGATTGTATTAAACTATTGGTAAAAACTTATTTAATGGGATATTATTGATTTGTATCTTGATACCTATTGATTCATCAAGGGTATATATAATACTGGGCCCCACCCATCACTACAGGTCCTAATAAATCCTCACACATCGAATGATTCATTTAATTAAGGAATCAATATTGCTTACTATTAAATATATTTATTGGTGAATGAATAAAAATTATCAATATTACTTTAGCAAATAAAATAACATAAAAGGTAAAACACTATATAGGGAAATTTAATATAGTTTAAGAAATAATCGTATCAATGAAACTTAATATGTATATTTAGTGTCAATTTAATGTTTAATGATCATAGGAAAGTGAATATTTCAAGGTAATGTTAATGGATACTTAAATGAATGAAAAATTTGAACTTAAATACTTTCATTGGATAAATGATCATAAACCATACCAATAATTAATATGGATGGTATCAATGCAACATATACTCATTGGGGTAATGATAAAGTTTATTTTTATTTTATAAACATAAATACCATAAAAAGATCATTAATAAAAATCTTGCGGAATTTTTTTTTATTTTTAAAAAATCACTTTTTAAAGCTAAATTCCCACAAAAAATTTAGAAATTCATTTTTTTTCAAAAATATATTATAAAAAATATAATTTTTAAAAATAGAGATGTTTCGTGACGATAGAAATATCCATACAAGTTGAGTATGATAAAAAAGATTATTTTCTCATTTTCTGAAAAATATAAATGGGAATTTTTTTGAAAATGACATGAATGTTCCATTAAAAAAAATTTTAAATTGTGAACATGGATGACAATGATATTAATAAGTCCATTATAAAAGGCTTAAAAATTTGATTTTTTTTTGAAAACAAGTTTTTGCTAGAAAATAGGTTTCCGAACAAAGAGAGAAATGAAGAAGGATTTTATTTAAAACATTTTCTGAACTGTGTTATGTAAAATGAGTGTAAAAAGGGTAATTTAAATTGATAATATCATGAATAACTACATGATAATAGAATTAAATTGTTTTATTTGAAAATTATAAAATAATTTCCTTCAATTGAAACTCAAGAATTAAAAATCATGATTAGAATAAGATTGTGAAATAAACCGTTACAAAGATGAAAATGATGATGTGAGAATTAACCAATGAATAAATTATGTCTATAAAATTCAAATCCACAAAAAAAGTGTAAATAAAAAAATATATAGAGAAAAGTAATTACACACATAATCATAGATTAGGAAAGTCAATAAAGAGTAATGTATCCCAATGAATCCAAATTATGTTATGAAAATTTTTACCACTTGGTAACTTTTAATCTAAAAACCCTAGGATGAAATAATTCAAATTACAAACTAAAATACAATTAATGATTAATTAATGATTATATTTCATTTCAAAGGGTTATTATATACACAATAAAAATGAAATTAGGTTCCTAACATTAATATATAGATCAATGAAGGTAAATTGAGATGAAGCCCCTTACGAAGATCATATCATGGAAGTGGGGATTAATTAGTGGATGAATTATTTTTATCAATATTAAATCCACCTAAAATAATTTTGATTAAAATATAAAATAATAAAAGTCCATTACACAAATAATATTATCCTAACATAATCACTCATGTAGATGTTTAACCCAAAGAATGAAAATTGTGTAAACAAATACATTACCTTACACATCCTTTTTGTTGAAAATGATTTAAAAACATGAATATACTTTTTAAATATGTTATGAAATTATAATACAAAAATATTAATATTTATAATAACTTATATTATCCTTTTATAAAATCTTATCACCCATTAATTAATTATCATTCATTATGTTAATTGGTTTGGTTGTTGATTGCCTTGTTTTTGCATTCATGTTTGTTCATGAATACCCATTCCGGGAAAAAATTATAAATTTACACCATCTACATAATAATAAAAATAAAATTATTATCATATTTATATACCCATTATTAATTTAAGAACAATAATGAAATATGGTTTTTAGAAATGGTGTATGTTATAATCACATGGAACATAGGTTGTACAAACGCATGAGTGATGTTTCAATTTATCAATGATCATTATAAAAAGGAGAAAAGTAACATTTTATCATTATATATTTATAATTATATAATAAATAGCAAATTATTTCTATAAATTCACTTATATATATAATAAATATGGTGTGGTTATGAAAGGAGAGTCACATCACTTTGTGATGGTCGTAGTCCACACATACACGAACAATGTTATCATTTTATGAGAGGATATTTAAAAATAAAAATCTTAAATTATAATTTCCTAATGATATATATGTCATTAATATCGTAATTATGTCATTTATATCACATATATTAATAAAAAAAGTCCTTATTACATTCCATTTATGTTTTATTGAAAAAAGAATTAAATAGTTTCATGAGGTTATAGTTCACTGTACACACAAGAAATGTTATCAAATCTCCTATGGAGTAGAAAGTAAAAAAAATATAATATATGATATAATGACTCCATATATATAGTTATGTTATAATTATCATATTTATATATTATATCAATCATCATACCAAACCAGGAGAGGTTGTAATAGAAAAACAAACGGCATCTGTTCATAAGGTGGTGGAGCACCATACACATGAATTATGATTTCATAACCTAGTTGATGTAATTTGGAATTATAATTCCCCAACCCCACTTACATAGAGTTGGGGAATTATTACATAACATTGGCATGATCATAGAAGTTCATGTCTCGAATGACCTATTAGATTAGTAGCCTTGGAAGTACTAGATATATTCATAAGGTTTACATTACATCATAAAATGAAAAACTACAAAAACGTTGTTTCTATGGACCACACTCATATCCCCTCAGACTATACCTGCAAGTCTATAATAAAATTCATTTTCGCATCTTGGGAAAAATGAAACATAGAAAGGGGTGAGCTCATATGCTCAGTAAGGATTAAAATATAGCCAGAACATTCATAAATAAGCATAAACATTTAAGGAAATTTAAAAGACTAAAAAAACCTTTTAAAAATGAACATCCGCATAATATATTAAATATAAAATCAAATAATTCCATTTATATACTCACATGGATATCGTACTAGTTGAATAATCGCATGAAATATCAATAGCCACTTTCATAATTATTAAATGCATAATGCCAGACATTCATAACCACATAGTCAAGGCCTTATGCAAAGACGACAATTAAGATTTTGTCAAGGCCTTGCCCCATGACACTAGTGTTTCTCCTGAGATCTACCGATCCATCGAGGAGATATAGCGGGCTTCCCTCGTCACATACTAAGTCCAATGCATTCCCCATATGAAAAGCTTTAAACATAACATAATTATTGATATTAAAACTAGCATATGAAATGTCAATATTTTATCCATAAACCATGAATGGTATAAAAATAATACATCCACAGTCAAACATATCACCAAACCTTATATACGTTATGGAAGTTTTGTATCATAATAAATAAACTTCAAATAAACATAAAATCCATAAAAGGATGTTGACAAATATGAAATCGAATAATTTTTTATAGAAATATCTCTTTCTATATTCAAATCATTTAAAATTCATATAATTATAAAAGAAAACATTTATTTTTGAAATATTTTTATAAGATTTTAAGTGAATCTTTGATGATGTTATAATGGCTGAAAATAGCCGCACCTGCTGTTAAGCTAAAAAAGCATTCTTACCGTAAATTTGTCGAAAAGGTCAAAAAGTACCTTGTTTAAAAAATGACAGAAAGATTCCATTATAAACATCTTATAAAATTAAAAAAATGTGTAAATGACTTTAACCCAAAGTCTATAAAATAGTAACAATGTTTTGAAATATATTATTAAGAAACATGGATGTGGATGATAAAGATGTCCCTGTAGATACTTACATAAAACAACCCTGGATAATAAATAGATTGTGAAATTAACCCTCACCCATTTGGTAACATATGAAACATACACCCCATTAAAAAATTATCATACAAGGAATATGTAAATACACATAAATTGAAGTGTATTACACAAATAATACAATTATTAGTAGTACATACACCACAAAAAAGGTAATAGTGGCAATATGGCATGAATCTCACGAGAATAAGGAGTGAGATGAAAACCCCTTACCTTGTACTTTTCCTATGTCAAGGGTAGGTTAAAATTCATTATAATTGTAAAATAATTGTTATTAAATTATACAATAATCATATACATTAATATGATATCATATATGATCTTTTAACATTACTTTGTTAATAATATCTTAGTATTATCATTGTTTCGGGTGTTAACAGATTCATTTTCATTTATATTATTTGTTATGTGAGTAATATTTTTTATGGATGGGATGTATCTTATTCATATCCAGAATTATATAAAGTCTTTAAATATTATTTTTAATCATCTAATGAAAAATAGTCTCAAATGTATACGATGGGGAATGAATCTCATAGCGTTCGTGGTGACGGTAATCCGTACGTACGCACGAGATACAATATCACTCATTTGATATTAAAATAATATATAATCGGATGGTATATCATATATAAATAATCATTATCATGTTATATTTATTATTTACATCAATTAGACATCATTATTATAACCATCCAAATAATCATGTATTGAATAACAATTACACCACGATGTGGAGACGTTAAGTTGTACGTACACACGTATGGTAACATGTCATTCAAAGGATGGATAGAATAATGAATTTTGTAGAACCATATTTATAATAACATTATAGTATATAGATGATACTGGAGTTATTATTTTACAATGGAAACAACAAAGAAAAAGGAAGTGGAAGAAGGAAGGAACATGAAAGAGGTGATGGAATATTTATCTATTCTTTGGGTTCTTCCTTTTTATTTGATAAAAAGAGATATTTAGGTTAGATTTAGGACTAAAGGAATGCCTCTAGAAGAAGGGAGTATAGTTTATAGTGTATTTGGGAAGTGGTTGGCTGATCCAAATGGCTTTGAAGGTGTTAATTAGAGTGATGGGGGAGTGCCCTATTATAAGAGGGGTGAGGGGAACCATAGGAAAAGCATGAAATATTATTTTATAATAATTTTTATTGGATTATAAAGGAAAAAATGGCTTATTTAATGGATAAAGTTGGGATGGGTCGAAAACCACTCAACCAATATGTTTTAGATAGGTTTGGGTCACTATATTAACTTTATCATTTAGATTTATCTCTTAGTTAAATAGTTTTACATTTACCATGTATCTTTGTATTTTTATATTATATAGTTAATAAACTTACTATATACTTCCTAGAGAACCCCATGAGGTTAATTAATGATGCAACTATCATTATATAAGTCCCTTGGCCAAACCGTAGATTTTTTGGAATAGAATATCAATTAATAATACAATATTTGTTTTAAAAAACTCTTTTATTAATTTTGACACTATTGGGATCATTATTTTTCATAAATTCATAACAACATTATTTATTCAAAAAAAAAATCATCTAACCAACCCTAACATGTCATATTTACGTAAGAAATTATTGTAATTCATAAAAAGTCTCAAATTATATTTATCTGGAAATTTGTAATATCAATTATTTTAATATTTCAGTAATTAAGTAATTACTGCATCATCATTTTGTCGTAAATAAATTAAATTCTTTAATATCTAAAAAATATAAATAAAATACCATTATTTAGTAAATATTTTTTTCTTTCTAATTAATATTTATAGTCTAATTTATCTTATTTATTACCCAATATTAAAAATGTTTTATTTATTAAACATTGATTTTATCTCTTTTAACTCTTCTTTGAATTAAATAATAATAAATGTCCTTATCTAAACCAAGTGGACCAAAGATGTTCATACTATATTTATAAGGTTTTTTTGGTATAATTATACATATACAATAGAATTTGTACATTTTTTAGGATAATAATGATATCATTTTTACCCTTAATTACCCTATTTACTTTTAACTGCGGTAAATAAAATTAAAAAGTTACTATTCACAAAAAAATATTTTCATCTTATTGAACCAAATTTTTTCACTAATATCAACCGTGTCTCTCAGATTTCTGAAATTTCACTCACAGAAGGGGTAAAATTATGTTTTATGTGAATTTTCAAATTCTCCTAGGAGGTGGGTAAAAGACGGTGAAAAGATCAATAAAATTTATATATATATATAATTATTATAAAATGACTCCAATGAATTATATTGAACTTATATAGGTATTATGTATCTATTTTTCCCTAAATAAAATTTAAAAAAAATATATAATTATTTAAATAAATATTCTGTTTTAAATTATATCTTTGTGTGTTTCACTATTCAACAAAATTGAATGTTTTTAGAAAAATACCAAAAATTCACCCTATGCTAATTTTGATATTCTGAATCAAAAAATGAAGTCCATTTTGAAAGATAAAATTTAAAAAATTTAAAAAATTTGGTATTCCAATTCATAACATCTAGTATGATTGGTATTGGTGGGTTAAAACTTGAAGTTGCGTACAACACACGCTATTGTACTATTCAAAGAGGAGCGTACCGTGGAATCATGGGGTGTTACATTCTCTCCTAATTCAAATAATTTCTTTATAGAAATTTCCTGAGTATTAATGTGTAAAATGACATGGGTGGTTCTTCATCATAAGTTTTTCTGGTTACCACGCTGCCTCTTCCATCTTATGGTTTCTCCATAGAACTTTTACCAGACGAGTCATCTGGTTTCTCAGCACTTATTCTATTGTATCAAGAACCTTGAAAAGCTCTTCACAATAAGACATATTGGGTTCCAGTTCTAATTACTCATAGGTGAGTACTTTTAGTGGGTCATAATCCTTGATTAGTTCAAGCCATCACATTTCCCTGATGTTGAGTTCTTTTTGTGAGAAAATATACTTAAAACTCTTGTGATAGGTATATATCTAATAGTTTCACCATAGAGATAGTGTCTCCAAATATTCAAAAAAAATATTGCATCTGCTAACTCAAGATCTTGAGTAGGATAGTTTTTCTCATGAATTTTCCACTATCGTGATGCATAGGCAATAACTCTATCATTCTCCATAAGAACACAACCAAGTCCATTCTTCAATGCATCACTATAAATAAATACCCCATCATTCCCCGATGGTAGAGTCAAGATAGGAGCATTGACTGGTCTTCTCGTCAATTACTAAAAACATTCTTCACACTCTTTTTCCCAAACAAATTTAACCTATTTTTGTGTGAGCTTTGTTAATGGGTTACCCAACCGGGAAAAATTATGGACAAAATGTCGATAATAACCTACTAAACCAATAAAACTACATACCTCAATTATAATCATCGGTGCTAGACATTCATAGATTTCCATGGTCTTAGAAGGATCAATAGAGATTCTATCCTTGGAGACAATATGGCCATGAAAAGAAATGTCCTAAAACCAGAATTCACACTTGCTAAACATCCCATATAATTCATGTCTTCTAAGAGTCATAAGGATAATGCGCAAGTGAATTCCATGATCTATGTAGCATTTGGATTATACTAAGATATCATCAATAAATACCTCTAAAAAATCATCTAGATATTCCATGAAAATTCTATTCATTATATCCATGAAGATAGAGGGTGCCTTAGTCAATCTAAAAGGAATTACTGTAAACCTGTAATACCCGTACATGGTTCGAAAAGATGTCTTCGAAATGTCTTCCTTCTTCACACACAACTAATGATATCCATATCGAATTTCAATCTTTGAAAAGAATTGAGCTCCATGAAGCTGGTGGAATAAATCATCAATGCGAGGTATGGGATACTTGTTTTTTATCGTTATAGAATTGATCTCCCTTTATTCAATGCACAACCTAATAGATCAATCTTTCTTCATAACAAAAATTACAAGGGCTCCCATGGAGAAACTGTAGGGAAAATAAATCACTTATTACTCAATTCCTCTAGTTGTTTAATTAATTCCACTAATATCACAGTGGCCATTCTATAAGGGGTCTTCGATATGGGTCTTCAACCAGGAATTAAATCAATGGAAAACTCAATTTCTCATTCTGGATGATGTCTAAAAAATCATCTGGAAACACATGAACATATTATTTCACTATAGGTACATACTCTATTTGAAAATTCATTTCCTCAACCAAAGTTAGTTCATTTTCTTCATCCCCAATAATTGAATTTAGTTGAGCCACTGGGATGGATCTAGATAAGAATCAGGTGGTTATGATTCTACTCTGAAGATAAGGTGTTCTTTATCATCATCATCAAAAATCATAACCTCCTTCTTCTATCAATAAATTTTCGCATCATGGTCTGAAAGACAACCCATGCTGTGGATTATATAAATTTCAATCATGGGTATAATGATGATATGAGCAGATAAAGAACATTTTTATGCCTTAATTGGGACTGATGCAAAAAACTCTGTTGCAATGATACTTCCCTTAAGAGTTTTGACTGAAAACTCCTTTGTTTAATCAAATTGGAAATATCTAATTTTCTTAGAAAACTGTGTAGATATGAAACAATGTGATGATATAGAATCAAATAATGCATATTCTAAACTTGAAGAAACCATTAAATTACCTATCACTACGTCTATCAGAGCGTCAACCTCAGCAGTAATGATAGCATAATCTTACCCTTGATCCCTTGTCCTTTTCTGAGTTAAGTCCCCCTGATTCTTAGGATATTAATTCGCTTAATTACCCATTTCTCTAAAATTGTAGAATTCAACCTCGACAACATCTTTATTCCCCTTGCAATCATGAGCTTGGTGGCCTTTACACCACAATTGTAACCGACTCCCATTACCTCCAGGAAGGTAACAGGGTGTTTCTTCCAACATTTACTACTTCATGGATATTAATATTTTCTCTTCTTCCCCTTATTTCCATTTCCATAGTGTTCGGTAGAACTCTTCTTCTCTTGCATTGCTTTAATGTTATAAGGCTTAGATAATTGTTTTTCTATTTTGATAGCATATGGGACATTATATTCGTACGACAAGATGGATAGTGAGACTAATGATCGCCGGAGAAATAGTTTTAACCAATCAAAGAAAGGATCAATCTTACTTATTGGGTTACATATATAATTAGCATCATTCCTAACTAACCTTGTAAAGTTAGCTTCATACTTTGTGACATTCTCATCCTCCTTTTTCCTCAGACTTAGAAATTTCCTTTCCATATCTATTTGATGGTCACGAGGAAAGTATTTTTCGATGAAAAGCTCTTTAAACCCCCTCCATTCCATATTTGATACTTTGTCATCTTCTTTTGTGTTTTGAATCAATGACCACCATTGATTATCATCTCTACTGTGGTGCTAAACTGCCATGATAACTTTATCCCTTTCGTTACTCCCCAAGACATGGAATATTTTCTATATGAAATTTATCCATTTTTCAGCTACTAAGGGATTTGTACTCCCATTGAACATTAGTGGTTCTTGCCTCATGAAGTGATCTAACATTGATCTTCCAGCTGCAGATCAGGGTGCTCCATACGAGTAAGGTTATTATTCATGACCTTAGTGAGTTGTCCCATTATAATGATATGCTGATCAGCACCAGTTGTATCACCAGAACCCCTATAATTATCATGACCATGAAGGAAATACCTACATGGTGTGTGTTCATTGATACTGTTTCTATTCCTTCCACTAGGCACTATTTCTAAACAATGTCATAAACTATATTAGTTTATGAATCGAAATACATAATTCAAACTTGTAAAACACTTAACATGAATTGAAAAGATTATAGATATAATGCATAATCCTAAAAAATGCTTTCTTTGAGGATGTATATACTCATAAACCCTTTATAATGATTTGTAAAGAAAATGAGAATTATCCTAAGCATATACCTGGGTGTGTCATAACCAAAAGTGCAGTAAGGCCCGTTTTCGTGCCCCGATTCCCATTTGAGACTAGATCAAAGTTGTGTTTTTGGGTGTTACCCCTAGGTACATCTGTGCCAGAGCCACCTCTACCTGCTCGTATCTAGATAGGGTTGTATTGCATAGGAAACTCACTAAATCTCTATAATACCAAAATTCTAGTATGTTATTCTATACTAATTCTCAAAGTATATCATAGGTTAATGTACTCTAATTAGTGTTTATCTAAATCTATATTCCATGGTTTGTACTAAGATTCCTCTAATACCAACATTAATTCCCCAACCCCTATTACCCAGAGTCGCTGCATTATTACATAAAATTGGCATGATCACAAAAGATTATGTCTTAAAAGACCGATTTGTTTAGTATCCTTGGAAGTACTAGATACATTCATAAGGTTTAAATTACATTATAAAATAAAAAACTACAAATACATTATTTCCATATACCACACTCAAACCCCATAAAACTATCCCTATAGGTCAGTTATAAAATACTTTTCGCTTCTTGGAAAAAATAATACATAGAAAGGGGTGAGCTCATATTCTCAGTAAGGATAAAAATATAGTGGGAACATTCATAAATAAGAATAAACATTTAAGTCAATGCATAAAACTAAAATAAGATTTTTAAACTTGAACTTTTGCATAATAGGGAAAATAAAAAATAAAATAATTTCATTTACTTATTCACTTGGATATTTTTCTAGTCAAATAATCGCATGCAATATCAATATACACTTTCATAATTATGGAATGCATAATGTCAGACCTTCATAACCACATATTTAAGGCTTTGTGCTATGATTACAAATATGATTTTCTCAAAGCATTATGAAAAGACACTAGTTTGTCTAATGAGACCTACCATTGCATCGAGGAGCTATATCGGGCTCCACTGGTCACATACTAAGTCCAATGCATTCCTCATATGAAAAGGTTTAAACATAACATATACATTCATATTAAAACTAGCATATGAAATGTCAATACTTTATCAATAATCCATGAATGGTATAAAAATAACACATCCACAGTCAAAAAATATCACAAAACCTACAATGCAATATGGATGTTTTGTATCATAATAAATCAACGTCAAATAAACTTAAAATCCATCAAAGGATGTTGATATAGATGAAATCAAAACCTTTGTTAGAGAAATATCTCTTTATATTTTGAAATAATTTAAAATTCATATAATTATAAAAGAAAACATTTATTTTGAAAATATTTTTATAAGCTCATGAGGGAAGCATTGATGATGTCATAACGACCGAAAATATTTGCAACCCTGTATAAGTAAAGAAAATCATTCGTACCTTAAATTTGTCGAAAAGGTCAAAAGTACCTTGTTTGGAAAATGACAGAATGATTCCATTATAAACATATTATAAAAGTCAAAAAAGGGTTTAAATGACTTTAAGACATATTTTACATTATAGTAACAATGTTTTTGAATATATTTTTAAGAAAAATGGATGTGGATGATATAGAGGTCCTAGTAGATACTTACATAAAACAACCTCAGATAATAAAGAGATTGCGAAATAAACCATTACCCATTTGGTAACATACGAATCATACAACCCATGAAAGAAGTATCATGCAATGAATATTTAAATACACATAAATTAAACATTATTACACAATGAATATAATTATGTGCAGTACATACACCACACAAAAGATAATAGTGGCAATATGGCATGAATATCACGAGAATAAGGAGTGAGATGAAAACACCATAACTAGTACTTTTCCTTGGTCGAGGGTAGGTTAAACTCCTTTATAATGGTGACATAATTGTTATTAAATTATGCGAGAATCATATTAATTAATATGATATCATATACGATCTTTTAACATTACATTGTTAATAATATTTTAGTATTATTGTTGATTTGGGTGTTAACAGATTCATTTTCATTTATATTATTTGTTATGTGAGTCATATTTGTTATGGATGGGATGTATCTTATCCATATCCATAATTATATAAAGTCTTTAAACATTATTTTTAATCATCTAATGAAAATTATTCTTGAATGAATATGATGGGTAATTAATATCATCGCGTTCGTGGAGACGGTAATCCGTACGTACGCACGAGCGAAAATATCACTCATTTGATATTAAAATAATATATAATTGGATTTTATATCATATATAAAGAATCATTATCATGTTATATTTATTATTTACATCAATTATACATCATTATTATACCCATCCAAATAATCATGTATTGAATAACAATTACACCATGATGTCGAGACGTTAAGCCGTATGTACGCACGTATGGTGAAATGTCATTAAAAGGATGGATAAAATAATGAATTTGGTTGTACCATATTTATAATAGTATCACAGTATATATAATATACTGGAGATATTATTTTATAATGGAAACAAAAAAGAAAAAGGAAGTGGTAGAAGGAAGGACCTTGAAAGTGGTGATGGAATATTTTCTTCTTCTTTGGGTTCTTCCTATTGATTTCATCAAAAGGGGTCTTTAGGTTGGCTTTATGACTAAAGTAAGGACTATAGGATGAAGGTAGGATAGTTTAGAGTGTATTTGGGCAGTGGTAGGCCGATCCAAAAGGATTTAAAGGTGTTAATTAGAGAGAAGGGGGAGTTCCTTTTTATAAGATGGGTGAGTGGCATCTTAGGAAAAGCTATAAATGTTATTTTATAAAAAAAATAATTATCGTTTTCAAAAGGGAAAATGGATTATTTAAAGGATAAGGTGGTTATGGGTTGAAAACCACTCAACCAATAGGTTTTAGATCTGTTTGGGTCACAATATTAACTTTATCGTTTAGATTTATCTCTTAGTTAAATTGTTTTACATTTACCATGTCTCCTGGTATTTTTATATTATATATTAAATTAACATACTATATACTTACTAGAGGACCTCAAGTGGTTCATTAATGATGAACCTATAATTATGTAAGTCCTTTGGCTGAACCTTATATTTTTAGGAATAAAATATCAATTAATAATATAATATATGTTTAAAAACTCTTTTATGTCAATTTTGACACTATTGGGTACATTGTTTTTCATAAATTCATAACAAAATTATTTCATAAAAAACAAAACTCATATAATCAACCCTAAAATGTCATATTAACCTATAAATTTTTTGGAATTCATAAAATGTATCAAATTACATTTATCTAGAAATTTATAATAACAATTATTTCAATATTTCATTAATTATGTAATTACCGCATCATCATTGTGTCATAAATCAATTAAATTATTTAATGTATAAAAAATATAAATAAAATACCACTATATAGGAAATATTTTTATCCTTTTAATTAATATTTATAGTCAAATTTATCTTATATATAACCCAATATAAAAAATGTTTTATTTCTTAAACATTGATTTTAACTCTTTTAACTCTTCATTGAATTAAATAATAATAAATGTCCTAATCTAAACCAAGTTGACCAAAGAGGTTCATACTATATTCCTAAAGTTGTTTTTGGTCGAATTATACTTATCTAATAGAATTAGTACATCTTTTCGGGTAATAATGATATCATTTTTACCCTTAATTACCCTATTTACATTTAACCGTAGTAAATAAAACTAAAAATTTACTATTCACCAAAAATTATTTTCTTCTTATTGAACCATATTTTTCTTATAGATATCAACTGTGTCTCTTGGATTTTTGAAATTCCACTCACAGAAGCGATTAAAATATGTTTTATGTGAATTTGCAAATTCACTTAGGAGTTGTGTAAAAGACGGTGAAAAGATCAATAAAATATTTATATATCTAAAATTATTATAAAATGAATCCAAATAATTATATTGAACTTATATAGGTATTATGTATCTATTTTTCCCTAAAATAAATTTAAATTAAATAAATAATTATTTAAATAAAAATTCAGTTTTAAATTATAATTTTTGTTTTTCAATATTCATCAAAATTTAATGTTTTTAGAAAAATACCAAATATTCATCCTATGCTAATTTCGATATTCTGAATCTAAAAATCAATTCCATTTTAAATGATAAAATTTATAGAATTTCAAAAACTGGGTATTACTATTCCTAGCATCTAGTATGATTGGTCATGGTGTGTTAGAACTCGAAGTTGAGTACAACACATGCTACTGTACCATTCAAAGAGAACCGTACTATGGATGTTTGGGGTGTTCAATTCTCCCCTAGTTCAAATAATTTCATCCATGAAATTTATAGAGTATTACTACTTAAAAATACATGGGTGGTTCTTCACCGTAAGTTCCTCAGGTTACCACGTTTCCTCTTCCATCTTATGGTTTCTTTATAGATCTTTAACCATACGAGTCATCCGATTTATCAACACATGTTATCTTGTATTAAGAACCTTGACAGGCTCTTCACAATAAGACATATTGGGTTCCAATTCTAATTACTCATAGGTGAGTACTTTCGTTGGGTCAGGCATGTATTTTCTCAACATTTATACATGGAATACATCGTGAAATTTGGAGAGACTTGGAAAAATTTCCAAACGGTAAGCTAAGCCCCATTTTGTTCTAGAATTTCGAATGGTGCGATGTACATGGGACTAAATTTACCCTTCATACTGAAACATATAACACCCTTCCATGGAGATACCATCCAAAAAAATGATCTCCTTCATGAAATTTCAAATCCTTCCTTTGGTTATTGGCATAGTACTTCTGCCTACATTGAGCTGCATTGATGTGGTTTTGGATTACCTTCACCTTTTCCATCGTTTCTTCTACCTATTCTGGGCCTACGAGTTTTATTTCACCAACATCATCCCAACAGGTTGGTGTACGACATCTCTTTCCCTATAACGCTTCATATGATTCCATATGAAATCTTGAATATAAGTTATTTTTATAGGAAAAGTCTACCAGAGGTAAATATTAATCCCACATACCTTGAATGTCAAGTGAGCATGATCTCAACATTTCTTCTAAGGTTTCAATAGTCCTTTCTGATTTTCCATCAGTTTGGGGGTGGTAGGCAGTGCTCAAACGAAGTTCAGTATCCATGTATTTCTAAAGACTTTTCCAAAATTGAGATGTAAAACGTGGATCACGATCAGAAACAATCGATAGTGATACTCCATGAAGTCTCAAAAATTCAATAATATATAGCCTTGCTAGACATTTAAGTGGTAAATCTTCTCGTATAGTAAGTAAATGTGCTGACATGGTAAGACAATAAACAATGACACATATTGCATCGTTCCTTTTAGGAGTCTTTGGTAGTCTAATGAAAAAGTCCATTTTAATATTATCCCATTTCCACTCAGGTAAGGGAAGAGGTTGCATGACTCCTCCAGGATGTTCCCTTCCAGATTTCACTTGTTGAAAAACCATTCATCTTGACACAAAATTAGAAATCTCCCACTACATGATGTCCCACCAAAAATGTTCCTACAAATCACTATTAATTATGGTGCAACCAGAGTGTGTAGATAAATTGGAACTATGAGCATCATCCAACAATTATCCTTTTAGATCAGATATATCAGGAACACAACATCTCTTCCAAAATTTCAATATTCCATATTCTTACAAAAAGTCACTCAATCTCCCATCATTCATAGCTTTAATCATCTTTTCAAACTCTTCATCACTGGTATGAGAACTCTTTATCCTTTATTGTGAAGACGGTTTGGAAACCATTTGAAAAATTATTGATGTTTCACCTTCCATAGTGATTCCCATATCCATCTTTATTAGATCCATATATATTTGATCATTTACAACCCTCATCTTGTTCAAAAATCCATGATCATTTCTACTCAAAGCATATTCCACCTAATTTTCCTTCCCCGGGTTGTAGTGTATCGTGCAATCATAATCCTTGAGTTGTTCAAGTGATCACTTTTCCCTCATGTTGAGTTCTTTTTGTGAGAAAATATACTTCAAACACTTATGATAAGTATATATCTCACATTTTTCACCATAGAGATAGTGTCTCCAAGTCTTCAAAAAAAATTACAGCTGCTAACTCAAGATCATGATTAGTATAGTTTTTCTCATGAATTTTCCATTGTTGTGATCCATAAGCAATAACTCTATTATTCTGCATAAAGACACAACCATGTCCTTTCTTCGATGAATCACTATAAATAACAATCCCATCATTCCCCAATGGAAGAGTCAAGATATGAACATTGACTAATATTCTCATAAATTCTTCAAAACATTCTTCACACTATTTTTCCCAAAAAAAATTAACCCCTTTTTGAGTGATCTTTGTTAATGGGTTAGCAAACCAGGCAAGATTCTGGACAAAATGTCGATAATAACCTGGTAAACCAATAAAATTGTGTACCTAAATTATATTCATCAGTGGTGGATATTCATGGATTTTCTTGGTTTTAGAAGGATCAACATAGATTCCATCCTTGGAGATAATATGGCCAAGAAAATAAATCTCTTGAATCCATAATTCCCACTTGATAAACGTCCCCTATAATTCATGTCTTCTAAGAGTCTTCAGGATAATGCACAAGTTATTTTCATGATTTTCATAGCTTTTGGAGTATACCAAGATATCCTCAATAAATACCACTACATAGTCATCGAGGTATACCTTGAAAACTATATTTATTAGATCCATGAAGACAAGGGGTGAATTAGTCAATCAAAAAGGCATTACTATAAAATCGTAATGCACGTACCAGGTTTGAAATGTAGTCTTCAGAATGTCTTCCTTCATCACACAAAACATATGATATCGTGATCGATGGTCAATATTTGAAAAGTATTGAGCTCTATGAAGCTGGTTTAATAAATCATCAATGTGAGGTAGGGAAAACATGTTCTTTATCGTTATAGCATTGATCTCCCTGTAGTCAATGCACAACCTCATAGATCCATCTTTCTTCTTAACAAAAAGGACAGGGGCTCCCCATGGAGAGACTCAATGGAGAATAAATACCTTATTACTCAATTCGTCTTGTTGTTTCTTTAATTCCACTAATTCCATAGTGGCTATTCAATAAGGGGTCTTCGATAAGGGCCTTGAACCAACAATTAAATCAATGGGAAACTCAATTTCTCATTCCCCAGGATGTCTAGGTAAGTCATCTGGAAACACATAAACATATTCATTAACTATAGGTACATCCTCTCTTTGAAAATTCCTTTCCTCACCCAATGTTATTTCATTCTCTTCATCCCCAATAATTGAACTTATTTTAGCTACTAGGGGTGGTTATATATGAGAATTAGGTGGTGATGATTCTACTATAAAGATAATGTGTTCTTTATCATCATCATCAAAAATCATAACCTCATTCTTCTTACAATAATGGTTCGCATCATGGTTTGAAAGACAATCCATACTAAGGATTATATCAAATTCAATCATGGGTATGATGATGAGATGATCATATAAATAATATTTTTATGCCTTAATGGGGACTTATTCACACAACTCTATTGCAATGATACTTCCCTTATGAGTTTTGACTGAAAACTCCTATGTTAAATCAAATTGTAAATATATAATTTTCTTAGAAAAATGTGTAGATATGAATCAATGCGATGATCCAGAATAAAATAATGCATTTCCTAAACATGAGGAAAACATTAAATTACCTGCAACTACATCTTCCGGAGCTTCAACCTCAGCAGTAATGATAGCATAAGATTAGCCTTGATCCCCGTGGCCTTTTCTGAGGTAATTTCCTCTTATTCTTACGAAATTGATTTGTATAATTCCCCATTTCTCTACAATTTTTGCATTCAACATCGAAAACCTCTTTCTTCCCCTTGCAATCACTAGCTTGGTGTAATTTTTCACCACAGTTGTAACCGACTCTCATTCCCTTCAAGAATGTACTAGGGTGTTTCATCCCACATTTACTATAGGATGGATATTCAAATTTTCCCTTCTTCCCCTTATTTCAATTTCCAGATTGTTCAGCGAAGCTCTTCTTCTCTTGCATTGCTTTAAAGTCATAAGACATAGAGAATTCTTTTTCTGTCTTGATAGCACATGAGACAATATCTTCGTATGACGAGAAGGATTGTGAGACTAATGCTCGATGGAGAAATGGTTTTAACCCATAAAATAAATGATCAATCTTACTTCTTGGGTTACGTATATAATCTGCATCATGCCTCACTAACCTTTTAAAGATAGCTTCACACTTTGGGACATTCTCATCCTCCTTTTGCCTCAGACTTAGAAATTGCCTTTCCATATCAGTTCGATGGTCATGAGGAAAATATTTTTCGATGAAAATCTCTTTAATCTCCCTCATTTCCAATTTTGATACATTGTCATCTTCCTTTGTGTTTTGAATCAATTTCCATCATTGATTATCATCTCCATTGATGCGGTAAACTTCCATGAAAACTTTTTCCCTTTTGTTACTCCCCAAGGCGTGGAATATTTTCAATAAGGAATTTATCCATTTTTCAGCTACTAATGGATTTATACTCCCATTGAAAATTGGTGGTTGTTGACTCATGAAGGGATCTAACATTGATCTTCCACGCTGAGGATCTGGGTGCTCCATACAGGTAAGGTTATTATTCATAACCTGAGTGAGTTGTCCCAATATAGTTATATGATGACCATCACCAGTTTTATCACAAGCACCACTATAATTATATTGAGCATGAGGGAAATCCCTAAATGGAGTGCATGCATTGATATGGTTTCTATTCCTTCCACTAGCATCCATTTCTAAACAATGGCATAAACTGGATTAGTTTATGAATAGAAATACATAATTCCAGACTTGTATAACACTTAACATATATTGAATAGTTTATGGATATAATCCATAATAATAAAAAAATTTCTTTGAGGAAGTATATACTCATAAACCCTTTATAATGGTTTGTAATGAAAATGAGAATTATCCTATGCATATCCCTCAGGAGTGTTGTAACAAAGAGTGCAACAAGGCCCGTTGTCGTGCACTAGTTCCCATTTGAGACTAGCTCAAAGTGGTGTTTTTGGGTTTTACCCCTATGTACATCTGTTTCATAGCCGCATCTCCCTGCTCATATCCGGAAAGGCATGTATTTTTTGGAAAACTCACAAAATCTATACAATACCAAAATTCTAGTAGGCTCTTATATACTAATTGTCATATTTTATCTTAGGGTAATGTGTTCTAATCAGAGTTTATCTAAATCTAGATTCCAAGGTTGGTACTAGACATCCTATAATACCAACTATAATTCCCTGACCCCTGTTACCAAGAGTCGGTGCACTATTATATAACATTGGCATGATAAAAAAATATCATGTCTTGAAAGACCGATTAGGTTAGTAGCCTTGGAAGTACTAGATACATTCATAAGGATTAAATTACATCATAAAATGAAAAAAATACAATAACATTATTTCCATATACCACACTCATATCCCCTCAGACTATCCCTACAGGTCAGTCAAAAATACTTCTTCACATCATGGGAAAAATAAAACATAGAAAGGGGTGAGCTCAGATGCCCAGTAAGGATAACAATATAGTGGAAACTTTCATAAATAAGCATAAAAATTTAAGTCAATGTACAAGACTAAAACAAAATCTTTTTAAAATTTTACTTTAGCATAACATATAAAAGATAAATCAAATAATTCCATTTACATACTCAAATGGATATTCTATTAGTTGAATAATCACATGCAATATCAATATCCACTTTCATAATGATGGAATGCATAATGCTAGACTTTCATAACCACATTGTCAAGGCCTTGTGCAAAGACTACAAATATAATTTTGTCACGGCCTTGTGACAAGACACTAGTTTGCCTCATGAGACCTACCGATGCATTGATGAGCTACAGAGGGCTCCACCCATCACATACTAAGTCTAATGCATTCCTCATATGAAAAGGTTTAAACCTAACATATACATTAGTATTAAAACTAGTATATGAAATTTCACTACTTTATCCATAAACCATGATTGGTATAAAAATAACACATCCACAGTAAAAAATATCACAAAACCATCAAAACAATATGGTTGTTTTGTATAATAATAAATAAACTTCAAATAATCTTAAAATCCATTAAGGGATGTTGACATAGATGAAATCAAAACATTTTTTTTAGAGAAATATCTATTTCTATTTTTAAAAACATTTAAAATTCATATAATTATGAAGGAAAAAACATATTTTGTAAATTTTATTATAAACATGTAAGGGAAGTTTTGATGAAGTTATAATGACAGAAAGTAGCTTCACCTGCCGTATAAGTTAAAAAAACATTCTTACCTTAAATTTTTCAAAAATGTCAAAAAGTACATTGTTTGAAAAATGATGGAAGGATTCCTTTATAAACATCTTAAAAAATTCAAATAAGGGTTTAAATTAATTTCACCCATAGTCTATAAAATAGTAAGAATGTTTTGAAATATATTTTTATGAAACATGGATGTGGATGATAAAGAGGTCCCAGTTGACACTTACATAAAACAACCTCGGATAATAAAGAGATTGTGAAATTAACCCTTACCAATTTGGTAACTTATGAAACATACCCCCCATGAAATAAGTATCATAAAATTAATAAGTAAATACACATAAATTAAAGTGTATTACTCAAATAATAAAATTATGGGCAGTACATACACCACACAAAAGGTAATAGTGGAAATAGGGCTTGAATCTCACTGGAATAATGAATGAGATGAAAACCCCTTATCTTTTGCATTTCCATGGTCATGGGTAGGTTAACCATCTATATAATGGTTAAATAATTGTTATGAAATTATAAATGAATCATATACATTAATATTATATCATATATGATCTTTTGACATTTCTTTGTTAATAATATCTTAGTATTATCGTTCTTTCGGGTGTTAACAGATTCATTTTCCTTTATATTCCTTGTTATGGGAGTCATATTTGTTATGGATGGGATGAATCTTATTAATATCCAGAATGATATCATGCCTTTAAACAATATTTTTAGCAATATAATGAAAATTAGTCTTGAATTGATATGATGGGGAATGAATCTCATCGCGTTCGTGGAGACTGTAATCTGTGCGTACGAACGAGTGATAATATAACTCTTTTCATTTTAAAATAATATAGAATTGGATGTTATATAATATATAAAGAATCATTATCATGCTATATTTATTATTTACATAAATTACACATCATTATTATATCTATCCAAATAATCATGTATTGAATAACAATTACACCACGACGTGGAGACGGTAAGCTGTACGTACGCATGTATGGTGACATGTCATTCAAAGGATGGATAGAATAATGAATTTGGTTGTACCATATTTATAATAACATCACAGTATATAGAAGATACTTAAATTATTATTTTATAATGGAATAAACAAATAAAAAGGAAGTGGAAGAAGGAAGGAACTTGAAAGCAGTGATGGAATATTTACTTCTTCTTTAGGGTCTTCCTTTTTATTTGATCAAAAGGGCTCCATAGGTCAGCTTTCAAACTAAATGAATGCCTCTAGGATGATGGGATGATATTTGATAGGGTATTTGGGCATATTTTGGCCGATCCAAATGGCTTTGAAGGTGTGAATTATAGAGAAGGGGGAGTTCCCTTTTATAAGATGGGTGAGGGGGACCTTAGGAAAATCTAGAAATATTATTTTATAATAAAATAATTTTCGGTTTATAAAGGCTCAAAAATGGATTATTTAAACGCTAAGGTGCATATGGGTCAAAGACCTCTCAACCAATTGGTTTTAGACAGTTTTGGATCACTATATTAACTTTATTTTTTAGATTTAACTCTTAGTTAAATAGTTTGACATTTACCATGTCTCTTTGTATTTTTATATTATATAGTTAATAAACATACTATATACTTCCAAACAAACCCCAAGTCAATCATTAATGATTCCAATATCATTATATAAATCCATTGGATGATCCTTAGATTTCTAGGAATATAATATCAATTAATAATATAATATTTGATTGAAAAACACTTTTATGTCAATTATGACACTATTAGGTATTTTGATTTTTCTAAATTCATAACGGCATTTTGAAAACGAAACAAATTCATCTAACCAACCCTAACATGTCATAGTAACCTATAAAATTAGTGTAATTAATAAAAAGTCTCAAGTTACATTTATTTGTATATTTATATTATCAATTATTTAAATATTTCATTAATTAAGTAATTACTGCATCATATTTATGTCATAAATAAATTAAATTATTTAATGTCTAAAAATATAAATAAAATAAAATTATGTTGGAAATATTTTTATCTTTATAATTAATATTTATAGTCTAATTTATCCTATGTACAACCTGATATTAAAAATATTTTAGTTATTAAATTTTTTTAACTCTTTTAAATATTCTTTGATTTAAATAATAATAAATTTCCTAGTCTAAACCACGTGGACCAAAGGGGTTCAAACTTATTCCTAACGTTGTTTCTCGTCGAATTATACTTATCTCATTGAATTAGGACATGTGCTAGGGTAATAATGAAATCATTTTTATCCTTAATTACCCTATTTACTTTCAACCGTGGTAAATAAAAGTAAAAAGTTACTATTCATAAAAAATTATTTTCATCTTATTGAACAAAATTTTTCTTATTGATATTAACTATGTCTATCGGATTTTTGAAATTCCACTCACATAAGCGATAAAAATATGTTTTTTGTGAATTTGCAAATTCTCTTAGGAGGTGTGTAAAAGACGGTGAAAAGATCAATAAAATTTTTATATATCTAAAATTATAATAAAATGACTCCAATGAATTATATTGAACATCTATATATATTATGTATCTATTTTGACCTAAAATAAATGTAACTAAAAGAAATAAATTTTTAAATAAAAATTCGGTTTTAAATTATAACTTAGTGTCTTTCACTATTCATCAAAAAATGAATGTTTTTAGAAAAATACCAAAAATTTACCCTAAGCTAATTTAGATATTCAGAATCCATAAATGAAGTCCATTTTGAAATATAAAATTTATAAAATTTCAAAAAGTGGTAATTACTATTCATAACAGCTAGTTTAATGGTTGTGGTGTGTTAGAACTCGAAGTTGCGTACAACACACACTAATGTATTATTCAAAGAGGAGAATACCGTGGAAGAATGGGGTGTTACATGAATTATTTTAGGTAATTTAAAATAATGAAAATATAATTATATTTTATATACTGATTTAATTATATCACCATGGTTTAACAATAATTAAAGGAGGTGGAGGAAGGAATAAAATTATAATTCACATTGAATAATGTTACCTCTTTTTTTGGTAACCTCCTCGAGTTTTCATGAAATGCCTTACTAGTATAGATTTCATCCTAAAATAAGCCTTCTATGATGATATTTTGGAAGTAGGTAACTGATTTGTTATGTTATTATTTGAAACAAAATGGTTGGATTGTTTGACGAGGAGAGGAGAGTTTGCGGTATTTTATAAGTGAGGTGAGTGGCGAACTAGTAAATTTTTAAAAGGAAAATGTGTTCCCACGTTTTTTCACTGAAAAAAGGGTCAAAATAAAGTATTATCAACAATTAGACATAATAGTTTCAAAATATTTCTATAAAATTTATTTTATATATGCTTTTAGGCCATTTATCCTTTATCTTCATATTTTAAACCCTTAGTAAACCTATTTTTACTCCAACGGTGATAGATAATTTTTACTATTTTTACAATTAATCTTTTTCAAAAGTATATTTTAAAAAATTAGATAATATAAATTATGATAATTTAAAATATGGAGTCAATTTTCCTAAATCAATGAAAATATTTGGAAATTTTTAATTTAAATGCAATCCCAAAGATATGAAGAGAATGTTCTTTTAATGAAATTTTTTCAAAATTTAACAATGTTCTTATATGAAATGTAAACATGAATATGATTTAAATGAGCCAAATTGGAGTAATATATATTTTATAAAACTAATGATAAATTAAAATCAGATAAAAATATTCTTTATGTTTCTCTATAACCTAATGAAAAGGCTTTTTTCATTTAAAATTTAGTAATTTTCAATATTCATAATAAATTGAAACTTTTGAGAAAAATAAAAAAATATAACTATAATATAATTTTGATATTCTGATTAAAAAATGATGTTCATTTTATTAACTAAATTCTCTAAAAATTTTATAAATTAATTTTCAATTATGTGTTACAAGCCTGACTAAACCATCTTTTATGAAAAAGATAGGTCTTAAAAAAATTTGTTTTTATTTTTAATGATTATTATTTTATGTCTAATTAATAGATCACCATAAATTTAACAATTTAGATAGTATAATTCATACCCTCCAATTTAATAGATATTTTATAATATTATATCATATGAAAGTTCATTAATACTCAGGGTTGTGTGTTATGCAATATATCGAAAAGCATAAATTGAAAGAAATATATATTTCACTAGTTGTTTAATCTCGATGTTCCATATAACATACACCATTGAAAAAAATATTATTATTTTAAAATCTTATGGTATTATAGAAACAATTATGGATCCATCATATAATACAATATAATTTTAATGAATATGGAAAAAATAATTTATAATAATATTAATATTTATGGGGAAAATGTTTTTAATGGATCAAGACACCTAGAACACTAGTGGAGCCTTGTTTAGATATGATAGTTTATTGGATGATAGGGATTTTTGTATGATCCTGATCATTTATGGAGATGTATTGAGCATTTTTTTAGATCACTTTTCATATGTTATGTGTACCTTTTGATAGGGTTTTATCTTGGCTGAGTTTGGGTGAAAATTTAATGTTTTTGGAGGGATTTGGGGTAGTGAATGATTGGGGCACAGTTTTCCCAAACAGCGCACCATAGCCTAGAAAACCATATAACCTTATACATAGAGGGATTTTCATAGTTTTCACAGGGTTAGTAAAACTATGCTCCAAATAAGGATTAACTGTGCGCCACCCCTAGGTGAAGTTCATAGTTAGGGGAAACAATGTTCCTAAGAATAAAACATTTCATACGTGATTTTAAATCCATGAAAATTATTAAAATAAAGTCATGAACCCCTATCCTATGCCCTATAACTCCCTCACTCAATCCATAATAATTTTCTACAATTTTTTAGGCTCTTGTATGGATCCTAAACCCTTCTTAACTCTGTTCTTGGGGAATTTTTGGTCTATTGATAGATCTGCACCTCTTCATGTTTATGGTTTCACTCTAATTTGATCTATATTCCTCTCATCTCTCTTTCTAAATAAAGAAGGAATGGTTTTTTCTATGTGGTGGTGTATTTAAATCTAGTATTGTTGGATGTGTATTTGAATGATACTAGAACTATGTTTTAGATCAAGATATTGTTCTTCTTCTTCACCTTGATTGTACAAATCCAAGTGAGGATTATTGTTGGGGAGAATTTTTCAACAATCTTGAGGTAGGTAGTCTAAATTCCCATCATGGAGTTTTGATTTAATTACTTTTATTTTATTGGGAGAATTTCAATTTCCATGATTGGGAAATTTAATTGATAATTGAATTGAATTGTTTTAATTTCCACGTGTAAATGATTTAGGTTAATTTGTGTAGTTTAATGGTTTACGTGAATTAATTATTATTTTTTAAATAATTAATTGGATTTTCATATTTTTAAAATTATATTAAATTGGATTAATTAATTTTAAAATTAATTAATTTTATTTTTTCTTATGCTATATTTGAATTTGATTAATAAATTGGTTAATTAAGTAATGAAATGTTTTGATTGTGAATATTATTAATTTGGATTACTTAATTGGTAAATTAATTAATAATTACTATTGTGTTTATCAAATTGTTAAAATTTATTAATTGATTATTAAATTAATAGATGGATTTTTGTGATTGTGTAATTGAATTAATTAATGAATTGGTTGATTGGTAAATTAATGTGTTTATGAATTAATTAACAATTCAAATTATGAGATTTTTGGATAATACATGATGTTTATGAAATTTTGATAAGAGGATTAATTTTGATTAACCTTGATTGGTGTGATATATGTGATAAATGTTTATATGAGGTATTAGGATATATATGATATATGTGTGTTGGATTTGGTTTGTTATATCAAAATCCCATAGTGAATAATTTGATAATAAAAGTGTGGGGGGCATGGTTAACTACATCAAAATCTCATGGTGATGTATTGATTTAAAAAATATGTGGGGATATGGTCTTTAGCATCAAAAGTTAATAGTGAGTAATTAATTGAAAATGGAGGTGTGGGAACGAGTCTGATGCTAAAAATAACTATATAAGAAATGATTATGGGATGGGGAATGAGCCTAAAAATAATAATGTGACATTGAGGTGTGAGAAAAGGACTAAGGCTCAAAATACCCAATGGATTGTAGACATGATGTTCTAAACATATGACTTGGTATTAGACCATGGTTCCAATTGGATGTGATATAAATTGAGATGATATGATATCCAGAACCCTAGAATTATGATATGTGATAATTCATAGGGAAAGATCATACTATGGCATGGTCCAAATTAGTTATTGAGGGTCCATGATTCCTTGGAATCCTAAGAGTTTAGGTGGTTAAATGAATATTAATTGAATAAATGTAAACAATTTATTTTATTGCTTGTATATTATTATTTATGCAAATACATACCCAGTTTTTACTAGATGTTTTTTTAGATTCCATTGGTGGGGAACTACAGGGTTGTACTTGTAATCGACTCAGGCTAAAGAATTAGTACCATAATATATTTTATGGATATTAGACAGTATAAGGGATGAATCTACCTATTTGATGGCTGAGTTGGGATAGAGCCTGGATGACTGAACTTTAGTTGATGCTAGGACCCACTTGGGAGTTGTTAGTGTATTTATTTTCAGTTTTTCATATTATCAGAAGAAATACATTTGGAATTACATAACTACTATTTAGTTTTGGATTTTATATTTTCTATTTTGTTTCTCATCTTATACTATGTTTTTGGTTATTGTTTAAATATTTTAATTAATATTATTTATATCTAAAGTTTTTCTACTTTGTTAAAGAGGGTATAGTCTACCCATGATTAATATTAAACCCTCGTTGGTAGATGGAAGCCTCTGGAATATGTTTTGGTACACCTGATGTCATGTGACATACTAGCTTGAGGCACCAATGTGTGGAACTTGGGTCAGGATGTTATAATGTGAAATGAGAGAATTTTTATTTTCATTTCTTCTATCATTCTATTTGAGAAGTTAATACTATAGAATATGATGTGTTGGGCCTTGGTTAAGATCTCAATAATGGGAGTATATAACCCATGTATGAGGTAGAATCCAAGAACCCAAGGTGGGATTAATTTTATTGAAGTGTATTGTTACAGTTTATGTTATTTCACCTCATGTGAAACACTTTTTGTGTGCGGTTATTATTGTTTTTGAGACTTTATGATATTTGACTCATGGACTGTTATGGCATAATATTTGCATATAAAATAAATATTCTAGGAACTCAGGGGTATTATTGTGGCATGGATCATTTTAGGCACACATTGGATAATGGGTTTTGAGTATGTGGTTGAAATATATATCCTTTTCCTTGTGTCTATAATTGATTTGAAAATTGGGCCTAATATGAATTTCATAATTTTAAAATGCCGAAAAAATATCAATAAATGGGTTTCTAATGAGAAAAATTAATTTTAGAGTGTTTTTAACCTTTTTAACCATGACGTTGATATAAGATGACTAAGGGATATGATAACACCTTGATTTTGACTATGTGGGGAAGGAGGGGGAATAACTTGTTATGCATTACATGAGTCCCTATTCTTTAACATTTTTAAGTATGTGTTATGTGTCCTGAGAAATGTGTTTGTAATTTTATATATATGTCTCCATGATTATGTTTTATAAGAGGATGACATGAGGACATGGGTAGAGATTTATTAGTGGAACTGGAGGCACAAATAGTGCTTGGTGAAGAAGAAAGAGGGAAGCTCCATGTGAATATCTCTCACATTAGGCTATTTATTGAGAGAGAGACTCAGAGTGGGTAGTGAAGAGTATGTATGGCCTGGCAAGTGAGTTTCAGTAGCATCACCATCTGAATTTCTCCAGAGAGGGTTGTACTGAGGTAGAAGAGTTTTGGATTGAGTCCATACAAAATATACATGACCATTTAATGACTCATAGTAAGAAGGTGATCAAGTTATAAAATCACATGTTATGGGGATCATTGAAGCACTAGTGGGATGTTTAGGCTTGGACTGGGAAGGCTGACGGCATGGTATGGAATCACTTATTGGAGATGTTCCTGTAGCACTTCTATACATATAATATGATATAATAGAGAGTATCCATGTTCATGTGGTTTAATCCGGGGAGTATGTCCATTGTGGAATACGATGGACTCTATACAGACTTGAAGTGATTTTCTCTATTGTTTGAAGCGGCTGAGACAGGTATAGAAAGGCATTTCTAGGAATTGGTACAATGTTAGATTATGTCCCATGTTAATATATTTCATCTAAAATAGTTTTCTAATGTGGTGGATCATACTCATATCTATCGAGAACCTAATGGAATATTCTATTGCAGGACATGTGGTCTCTACTAGACAATCAGGGGGTACATATTCCTTGTGAAAGTAGTATAATTACAATAATTCTAGCCTAGGGGTAGTAGGGAGAGTGGCCAAGGGTGATGATCTGTTACTTTGGATCTTATCAATGTTTTTACCACCAATGCGATAGACCTATATACTATTTTAGACACTGTCCCAAAACACCAATGGAGTACCGATCTTCTGGATGGGTGTGGAAAATACAAAATTCTTGTAGCATCCTATGATAAATGGTTAATTATAGGAGAGTGAATGTGTGGCCATGGAAAAAAATTGATTTTGATTTAAAGATGATATTATAGACTAGAGAAGACCCTATGTCATCTCTGAAGGATCTTTGGTGGTTTATAGTGTGTATTTTTTTAAAAAAAATCAGTAAAATATGTGATGGTTTTGAAAATATTATTAAAAATAAAATGACATTATTTTAATAGTTTAATAGTTTAAAAATAAGTGTATTTTAAAAATATATGATAATTCTATAATCATTTATATGTTACAACAACTATTGTTTTTTGTTCTAAATTTATTAATAAGTTTTTGGTAAAATTATGTGGTTGGGGGTATCTAAGATTATTGGTACCCAAAATCCTACCAAAATAATGAAAATAGGACTGATCTATGACATAAAAATAGTATAGTCATGTTGTACCCCTTATAATGCTTTATGGATTGTCATGGAACAGGGAACTCTAAAATTATTTGCATAGAAGAGGATTCTTAGGTTTTCCAGTCGGAACAACACAAGTCGAAATTATAAAATTATATACCAATAAATTATGAAATAAAAAGTGTTTCAATTAAATGCATAAAAACAAGTTAATATACATCAAAATGAACAATTGAAAACCATAATATACACCAAAACATTAGGAAATTATGTTCCAAAACTACCTCTTCAAGTGTGTAGCTCCCTCACAATGACTACCCACTGTGTATCCCGACATCTGGACGAGGAGGAAGCTCATGTGGATTACATTATTCATCCTTCATCCCCCTATGAGGATAGGGGCCTTCAGAACTTCTTTGATGATGAGAGGACTCCAATGAAACTCTATAATGGAATCAAATCTATACTTGGTAGAACATTAAAATAGGTTCCTATGGTGCACTTTCATAGCCAAAATGTGAAGTGTTTTTTGGCACTGAGTTTTTTTTACACCACTTGTATCTCGATTTTGAACTAGTACATAACCATATCATGACTTGGATAAAATTTTAGAGTTTTTGCAGGCTATTGATTATCTCCATGTCAATTGTTTTTGGAAATTTGACATCATTATTGGGAGATATTTTCAAATTAAGGAACCTAACTTTTGAATTTATATATATTCAATCCCCATGATAGAATAGTTCATATGGGCCCCCATATGGGAAAATTCTAGTTTTGTCTCTCGATATGAGTTGTTTAACATGACATTTTGGATTGGCCCACAAAATTTCATCACATTTGGAGACAAAGATTTTTCATAATGTGAAATAAAGTGGACATGTCTCCATGGGATTCCTTGTAGTTTGGCCCAATTTCTATCTTGATCATCTTCAGGTCCTCCAAATCACGTCCACATACAATTAAAATACAAAAAAAATAAAATATTCATTATTAATAGTAATAAAAATTAAATTAATAAATAAATTGTTTTGTGAAATTATTTATAATATCTGTAATTTATTAACAATCCCAGTTTAATACAGTGGTGTAAGGGTGAAATTTAATATTGAATCATGGTGTGATCCCAGCCCAACACCAAAAACATTTTCACTCTTGGGAAAAGTAACATCTCCAAAAAGTATGGATTGTGATATTTAAAACTTAATTTATTTTTTAAATTGAATTAAAATTTTATCAATAATAGAAATGAGATCAATGAAAAAACCACACCAAGAAGTTATTCTCATTGATCATGAAAGAATATGTCACATAAATTGTATTAGAATTAAATTTTTGGAGATGCATGATACTAATCTGACCAAGTAATTCATACGTTAACTATGTCACTAATTAGTAACATGTGTGTGTGAAAACCATTTCATGCTATTGTTTCCACATTATTTCCAATAAGTATATGTTAATTTAAAATTTTCCTACATAAATGATTTGATCCACTGAACTTTCCCAAAATCCTTTGCAATCAAATTTGAAGACCACTCAATTAATCATTACCGAATTTCAAAACAAAAGCCCCTAAAAAATATATCCCCATATTCTTTACATTTCATCTTTGTACTCTCTTTATTATTAATATTATTATTATTATTTCAAAAGTCATAAGTGGAAGAAATCTCAGACACTTTTTTCAAAAGATGTTTGATCTCCTCACGACAGTAATTATAATCGTTGTAATAAGATCAAAGGATAAATAAGGGTGGTTATTGACTTATTCAAGATAAAACCAATATTTTTTGGGTTTTTTTATTTTATTAAGGGTGTACATGAGTCGGATAATAGGTACATACACATAGGTCAATCCAATACCGTAATGAAAAAGATTGTATAAGGAAAAAATGTATGGAAAAAATAATTTTGAAAAGTAGATAAATAATAACCTAACTTATATTTACCATATTTTAAGTAAAAAAAATCCAAATTTCAGTGTTTGGATCAAAATCGTGTGGAGAAATTATGTGGCATAATTTTTCAACAAACAACTCACACAAATGGTCACATTCTTCTTAATGGTTTCAAAGCGATACAACCATTCATATCATCTAAACCATCCATTTTTCATGAAAAATTTACACCTAAATTTTAAATTCATACTAATATAAACATTTCATCATTTAAAAATTATATATTTTATAAAACAACATTAAATATGTAAATGCCTCAAGAATTTTTAATAACGTCCATGATTAAGTGGGAATCATTTTCTACGATAATGTGGGCATCAAAAATTAACTTCCTAGCACAAATATGAGGTAGGAAAACAGGGAAAAAATATAAAATACTATCCAAAAATATGGAAATGGAAAAGAAAGAATGATGATGAATATTCCTAACTAATATAAAAATATACCCACCCCCACACCGAGAGCAGGCAATGCCCTCGCTGAAATGAATGAGAATGTGTGAAGGAAGGATAAAACCTTGTTGATTTCATTGGTAGGATACTTCATCAATTTAGATTTCCTCCTTTGAGGAATCCTTAACCAATTCATTAAAGTGCAGTAGCCACTTTTAATTGAATGTAAAGGATTGTTTTTTTTCATATTTTTAACCCTATGAAACACCAAATTGATATATATTAGTAACAGTGTATGGTCCAAACGAGAGGGAATGAATGTTACTTGGATGCAACATCAGCCTCAAATTTTAAAGGATGACCTTTTGCCTAATGTGGAATTGACGATGAAGGATGAGACAGTCATGGAAATCCTTGGATTATTCCTTATTAATCTAGTAGTTCTCATAAGAATCTCTATGAATTCTTCCAACTCTGGAATCTGCAGCTTTCTTTGAGAACCTAAACTGAAATATTTGAAAGGAATTGTTTAATTGCCTATTAGGCCTGATCCACTATCTAAAATGGGAGGATACAACTCTTTCCAAACACAATATAGTTGGGTGACATTCCAATGATAGTTTTAAAATCAATATGGAAATCCCATAATGTATCATTAAGCGTAAGACTCCAATTTTTTCTATTTGAATGAAGTATTTTTTCACGAATTTGTTGTACCTATTTATTAGAATCCATATCTTGTCCCATGGTTCATGGGTGTTATACTATAGACACTCTATTCCCAACCCCATATAGATGAAAATGTGATTGCAATGTTCGGTTGAAAAAAATGAGAAACTTGTTTGCTGATAATGATCCAAAGAAATCCAAACCAAAAAAATGTTTTATCTCAAAAATTCCCCAACAGTCTTGGAATCATCATTATTTTTAGATCATGTATTTAACCATTATGACACATAATAAACTTCTAGAAGAATGAACATGTTTCTAAAGGAATTGGGAAATGGACCCATAATGTCATTTCCCAAAACAAGAAAAAAATCATGAAAGGGAATGGGTTGTTGCGGAATTTTCTTTCATTTTGAACCATTCTTTGACTAAGAGGAAAATATTTACAGAAATCATGTTCATCTTGAAAACATTGTGGCCAAAATAGACCAAAATCAAGGATCTGGTAGGTAGTCAACTGGAGACCAACGTGGCCCCCAAAAAAAAGAGAATGGTAGAACCTAATGAAAAACTAAAACTCGCTCTCGAGAATAAAAATCACAAGGACCCGATCACTAAATGTGTGAAAAAGGTTGGGGTTATCCAAAATGTACCAAAAAGACTCATGTTTTATCTTATAATAATGTTTTTGTTGAAATTTGAAGGAATGCAAGATTCTATTAAATAAATTACAATTATGGCATACCAAGGAATAACATCTTCCACTCGATACATTTTCTCATCTAAAAAAATTAATTTATGGGAATATAGGGGAATGAGTCCATATCCAAGGATGGGTGGATCCTACTAATATCGTTAACAACCACATTCTATGCTCCTTTTTATCCCCACATTGTAAATTAAATTCCTAATGTAGGAGAATCCAGAGAATGATATGTGGTTTGGCTTCTAGTTTCTTAATGAGATAACGGAGGGCTTCATGTTTTGAGAAAATAATGGATTTGGTCCCTAAAATGTATGACCTGAATTTATCCATGGAAAAAACAATGGATGAAAAAACCTTTTAGTTGTGGTGATGTTTTCTTGGGTAGGGTCTAGTGTACGTGAGGGATAGACAATGACATGTGGATCTCGATCGACCCATTATGATAAGACTGCCACAAATTCATAGTTATAGGTATCCCACATGAGCTCAAATGGTAAATCCCAGTGAGGTTGTTGGATTACATGGGTTGATATGAGAATCCATTTCAATATAGTAAAATATTCTTCACATTATTTATAAAATAATTGTTATTCTTTCTGGTGTAAATCAGAAGAGGGAGAGTGAAATCTTATTAATGTCACAAATAAAATGATGGTACAATCTAGCATGAGTTAAAAAATACCACACATCCCAATTTTTTTAGGAATGGTATTTAGAAAATGACATCCACATTGGATTTATCTACTTGGAAACCATCCCCAGAAATGACATGCCCATGTACTATACCATTTCCCACCATGAAATAGAATTTATCATAATTCAATATGATATTATTTTCAATCTAATGATGTATGATCAAACCATGACTTCCCAAACATTTAGGAAAAGAGTGGCTATAAATAGTGAAATCATCCTAAAAACATCTATGAAATTCTCTATGTAACACAAAAAAATACTAACCATGCATCTCTTGAAAGAACCTATATCATTACAAAGACGAAATGAATTCCTTCTATAGGAAAATGTTCTAATAGGGAAAGTGAGGGTCATCGTTTCTTGATCCTAAGAGGAAATATTGATATGAAAGTATTTACAATAGCCAACAAGAAAACATTAATTGGAATTCCCTACTATCATCTCTAGCATAATGTTAAATAAAAACAATAGTAAATTCTCCTATCTAATGTGTGGGTTTAATCTAAGATAATCTATAAAGACACACTGACTATTTTACACGTGATTTGAATCAATTAATTACTTTTATTTTTAATTACAAGAAGAGACGGTTTTTTCAGAACTAAATGAACTATAATGGCCCATTGGATATCAGATATGGGATAAATGATTCAGGTAATGAATAATTTAGTTACCATTATTTTAACAGCATCTAATAGGTTTGGGTTCAGTGGAAATTGTTCTTGCCTCACTATACTAGCCACGTCATTTAACAATATATGATGTGTAAACTCTTATGGGGTAATTCCAGGAATTTCAAATATTATCCATACTAAATATTTTTTATACTCACTCAAAAGTTCAATCTGTCTCAATTCATGCTCCAGAGGGAGTGAACAAGAAATGATTATAGTTATCTTGTTTCCATTCTAATTATAGGAATATTTTAAATCATGAGGCAGTTGTTTCAGCTCTAATTATTTTGGATTTTGGATTGATGGGAGTGAATGTGATAGTGGGTGGTCAATGATCTCATCTGACTACTCAATGATAGCATCCTTTGATGTGGAATGATCTTTTACAATATTATAGGTATCAACGATTACCATAGGATCCTCATTCCTCAACAAGTTATCAATTGACAAACCTGCATCAAAATTTTCTAGATTAGTGCCACATTATAGGCACGATTCATTTTGAACTGTTTTAATAAATGAGGGATAGTCTGAAAGCTGATCAAGCTAATGAAAAGATGGGTTTTTATGGTAAGGGAGAGCATCAATTGAATTAATTTAATTTGATGAATTCTCTACTGTGGGGTGCCCCGTAGCATCAAGGATGTTTAAGTGGATAATGTCACCCCCAAATTCTATATATAATGTACCATTATGGTCATTAATTATTGTATTGGATATTTTCAAGAAAGCCCTCCAAAATATAATTTGTGTATTTACATTAATCATATCACCATCCATTATATCCACATAAAAATTAGTAGTAAAATCTAAAATATTCACCCACACCAGAATATCCTCTAACACATTAGAGTGGTGTGTAGTACTCTAGTTTACTAATCAAACAAAAATTCACGTGGAATTCAATTCCATAACCTGTAATAAAGTGTAAATAGAGTGATTCATCACATTTATAGTAGCTTCCAAAATCATGTGTTGCATTGGAAAATGAATTCTTTCCTATGGTGTAAGAATCCATAATGATCAGGTATCATTTCATTTGGTTTCATGTTATGGATCTATCAATACTGATATGTTCTACCCCAAGATCACCATTTCATAATCTTGAAGTTACCTTTGTTGTGTACACATCTGCTTTAAAAACATGGCATATCAAGAATGTTTATTCAAGAAATCAATAAAATGGATTTTAACATATGTTTTTTAATGTTTCGATGATTTATTTAGCAATTTTAGTTTTTTTTCTTTTTTGGTTGGGTAGACCATTGGTGAAATGGAATAAGAATGGTTGGCCTAGGAGACTCGTCAACAAACACACAATTTCCTTAAATTGTACTTTTCTTTGGAAAATAATTTTTATTTGGATTTTTTGAGATGGTAGGAATGGATATTTCCTTAGGGTGGTTGATGCTTTTGGGGGGATAATTTTGATTTTAATTTGAGTTCAAAAAAAAGATTGATGGAACCACGATTTCTCATATCCATATGGTTATCTACTGGTTGAGAGGGTAGTTTAATGAACCCATGACTTTGGTTTTTACCCCACTGAGTTGGAGAGTTAGAAAAATTAGGGTTTTTATATCTTTTATGGAATCTTGATTTGTTTGTTGGTATTATATATTATTGGAAGAGATTCCTTTCTTCATGTATTCAATGCTAGGATTAGGTTTTGGAGGGGGTTATTGGAAAGTCATTTGTGGATGTTGAGGATTTATGGGTGGTGGTCGTTAACTAGTCTACCCTGGTTGGTTCCATGGAATTTTAGGTTGGTTTGAATACCCCCTTTTATACGGGATTCTTTTTCTTTCCTCCTAGGGTGAGATGTGTAATTAGATTATTTCTTAAATAGTTAGTTATAGGGTAATCCAAGAAATAATGCCTCATATATTTCAAATGTTCTTTCAATTGATGTATTTTATCAAAATAATTGGTGTTAGTTTATCAAATATCACAATGGATGGGAGGAGGTGATTGGGATTTCCCTTGGGAAATGGTATGTTGTTGAAGTAGGGTATTTACCTCTTCAAACATCATTTCCTCATTTTTTTTGAATTCTATACAGTGAACCACATGGAATCCTCAAATGGGTATACTCAACCTTGAATCAAATTGTTGAGTGTTCTAAAACGTGTTCTCAATGAGGGTCTTGGAAAAAAATTTTGGTTTTATCAACTAGCTTACCACCTGTAGAAATATCAATCATGTTTCGTTCAATATGAATTAAAGATTAATAAAAATATTGTCATAAAATTTTATCACCTATTTAGTGGTGTGGGAAACTTGAAAAATAATTTTAAATATTTCTAAGTATTCATGAATTTTTTATCCTTCTGATTTCATAATCCAATAAACTTGTTCCCTTATTTTCATGGTTCTAGAGGCTCAAAAGAATTTTGCAACAAAATGGTAGTTCATGTCTGCCCATCCCTTAGTTTTTTAATTAACATAATATGGCCAATATTTTTTAGTGTCTTCCAATGAGAACGGGAATTACTTAAGTGTTACGTTTTATTAATCAACAATAAATTTTTTTAATGTCAAACACGTACTATAAAATTAGTTTATGTGTAATAATTTAATTAAAGTGGATTGTTATTTCAAAATTTAGTACTTTCTGTTGCATTTTAATATAAGTGTGTTGGGTATCAATGTCAGGAAAGGATAATTATATTAGTGACTAATTATTTTTATCCATGTTCTACACATTAATTTCAGAATCCAATTTGGTTCCGGAAGAATAGGGGTTTAGAAAATTCTCCAGTTTTGGTGTGTCCTCCTTCAAAGGGTTGTCTTGTCTGTATTAGTGCCACATACATAGGAAGGTCATTAGTTTGGGTTCTAAATGTTATAAATTTCCTAGAGTAAACGCATCATGTAAATAATTTAAATAATATATAAATCTTAACGCAAAAATCTATGAAATTTTATAATATAAATCTAATATATATTCACAAAATTTACAAAAATATTATAAAAAAGATGCACTAAACACCAAAGTGATACCCTAATATGAAACCAAAATTTTAACGTGTTACGATGACTTTTCATTTTTAATAGTATTTAAAGATGATTACATAGTATAGTAAGACCCTAGGACCTCTCTCATGAATTTTTGGTGGTTTATATTGTGTATTTTTTAAAAAAATTACTAAAAGAGGGGATAGTTTGAAAAATAGTTTTGTAAATAAAATGACCTAATTTAAAAAGTTTAGAAGTTTAAATACAAGTGGATTTGAAAAATATATGATAATTATGTGATCATTTCTACGTTACATCCCAACTTCAAAAGTTCCTAATTATTAATTTATTATTATGTTTTTGGTGCAATCCTTTGGTTGAGGGTTAGCCAAGATCATGCGTACCCAAAATACTCTAAAAATGATGCAAATAGGGCTAAAACTTGACATAAAAATCTTATATTCAAGTTCCAGCACCTTATAATTATTTATGTTCTATCAATGAAGAATTAAATCTCAAATATTTGTAAAATAAGTGGATTCTTATGTTGTCTAATCTGAATAATAGAAGTATCTACACACCGATCGGTTATGAAATAAATGTTATTTCTGTTAAATGCACCAAAAAGATTAGATAAATCTAATATAGCAATTAAAAACAACAATATACACCAATCCATTAGAAAAATATGTACTGGAACTCCGTCCTGATGTCTATAGCTCCCTCATAATGATCACCCACCATTTTAACCGACATCAAGAGGAGGGCAAAGCACTAGTGGATAAACATCATCATCCATGACCCCCATATGATGGAAGGGGTCTCCAAAAAATATAGGATGATTATATAACTCATTTTTAACCCCTAATTTGGATCACTTAACTCCTTGGTCGAATTTGCGAATGAGGTGCCCCTAGATCCCTTTTATTTCCAAAATGGGATGTTGTTTCAGGAACCTAGTTTTGGTTTTAAACTTTTTTATCATAGATTTGGACTTGTACACTTCCATATCAGAACTTGGAAAAAATATTATAGTATCTTTTTACCCAATTTACTACCTCCATGTAACATTTGAAGACCATTGGACATCCTTATTGGGAGATATCTTCAAAATAACAAACCATAATTTGGAATTCGTAAAAATTTAGTCCCCTCGATAGATTAGTTCGTATGGACCCTAAGACTGTAAAAACTTTATATGGTGTACTGAGATTCGTTGTATCCCATGGTTTTTTTGATTGTGACACAACATTTCCACAAATTTTTAGGTACCTATTTTGTGAAATTTTCAAAATAGTTGATAGGTTTCCTTGGGATTCCAGGCAGTTTGACCCATTATCCTTCTATATCATTTCATTGGTCTCCAAATCAACTCCACCTACAACAAAAATACAAAAAAAAATTGAAATATAACTTCATAAAAGTGATGAAAATTAAATTATTGAATACATCATGTAGTGAAAATTGTTAAAATATTTTTAATTTACAAAAAAACTTAATATTGTTGTGTAAGGGTGAAATTGAATAGTGAAACTTGGTGAGATCAGGTAGCTAGATAGAACTAGAGTATATGAAGGAGTTATTCTATACCATATTGGTCTGGAAGATAAATTTCTATTGTATGTGGTGGTTGATTTAGTGGAAGTGGATCTTCTTGGAATGAGAAACCATATCATTAGAGTGGTGCAGCTCCGGGGACTTAGACTGCATTACATGGAAGAGAGGAATTACAATTTCACATCATTCATCCTACACAGGTGGATAAAAAGGATTGACCATTGATAGTTATAGGTATTATTATTGAATATTCTATTCATTCTAGTTACTTATTTGATACCTGTGAACTCATTATTTCATATCTACCAAAATTATGAATGGTTTGAACATGGCGGTGGAGTTTTTTAATTGGGTTTAAAGATAGATACACCAGTATGAGTATGATCAAGAGAAAAACAGTTTGTGAAAAAGGTGTTGAATCAAGGATCGGGAGTAAATTTTCCTTTTAAGTCTTAAAATTATAGATATTTTAGGCTTTGTTCAAATTTTGGGCATTGATTGGTTAGTAGCATACTGTTCCCACATATGTTGATACCACCTGAGAGTGGATTTTATATCTCCTAGGGGTGAAAATTATATCCACCATGGACATTGGGACATCCTTGTGGGCCACTCAGGACCAGTTCATCATCAACTGGGGGAGCTCACCATAATGGTTTCTATTCTTTTACAAGATGATAAAGGCATAATGCCTGATGGTTTTCCATGCATAGTGGGAAGAAGTCATGATTTTTTATTTGAAGACATCTTAGGGATGCTGCCTAAAATAAATGTGTAATTTACAATTGAGATCATGTCTATGACTGATATAGTTTCTATTAGACCATATAGAATGAAAATAATTGATATTAAAGAGATCCACACTCACCTAGAGGAGTTAATAGATAAGCTTTTTATCCATCCGAGTAAATCTATTTTGGGTTGTCAATATTATTTTTTCTATAAAGGCTCACAGGATTCTCCCCTTATGTGATGATTATCTAAATTTGAACTTGTTGACTGTCAGGAACTAGTATCCTCTTCCACATATCGACGGCCTATTTGACCATTTGTGGAGAGCTTGATTTTATCCGATATTTACACGATATAATGGTATCATTAGTTGAGATTTTGACCTTCTTATATACCTCAGATAACATTTAGATATAGGTATTCCATTTATGAGTTCATTGTGACTATGTTAAGGATAATGAAAACACTAAAAAAAATTTACATCCATGATGAACACAATATTCAACCCATACCTAGATTAGTTTGTTGTTGTATTTTTGGATGACAACATGGTGTACTCACACTATGTAAAATATTTCCCAATATCTTGACATAGTCTTCAGAACACCGAGAGAGCAACGCCTATACACCATGCTATCTGTGTTTCTTTTTTTTATTAATTATGTACACTTAAAGGGTCACATCATGTCAGGAGAAGGTGTGTTTGTGGACCTAGTGAAATTTCAAGTGGTGGTTTCATAAGATCAACCCATGAATTTTTTTAATACATTCAGATTTTATGTTTGGAATGATATTATAGGAGGTTCATTTAGGTCTTTCCCCATTCTAAATCATTTTTTTAGGTGTTTACATAAAATGTATTAATGTTTGAATGGTCTGGGAATGTGATTATTTCTTCTAGGAGTTGAATAATCACTTCAAAACAAAACCAATCATGATTCTACCGAAGCCAAGTGAGGATTATATGATGTTTTGTGGGCCTTCCGGGATCAGTATTAGAGAATTGTTGATGTAGGGAGATCTATATTTGGTGTTTGGGTCTTGATATTTGAGGCCAAATGAATATATTTACCCTACCTATGACCTCACATTATCTCGAGTGATTTATTCATTTACGTGTTAGTGGAATTATCTTTTGTGTGAGAATTTTAATGTGTATACTGATCAAAAGAGTTTAAAGAATATATTTTCACGGTAATATTTGAATATCCAATAGCAGAGATAGATTGATTATATGAATTCATTTGATTTTTAGCTATCATATTTCATGGGGAGGGGAAATAGTGTTATTTAATTTTTAAGTAGGAAAAGATAGAGTCATAATGTTTAGGAGTCTAATGATGAGTGGAAGAAGATAAAATTTTTAGACAGGATACATGTTTTAGTTCAAGATATTTAGTAGTAGTTGATGCTCGTATTAGTTTCATTGTATTCTACACTTATGAGATGGATCACGATAGGTAGTATGAGGATCCAAGATATTTTTCCTTGAGGGAAAGACATATGTTGGGTAGTCACCTTCCGATTAGACCATAGAAACGGAAAATATCTTACATATATACCCAGAATCATGTTTGTGTTCTTTAGATCATGCAAGAGGCATTGATGTGTGAGTTCCATGACATGTAGTGGGTGGTGTATCTAGGTGTGAGAAAAATATACCATGTCATATGAAAAATGTTTTGGTGGCCATGAATGAAAAAAAGGAGAAATCAAGGTTTGTGACATGATGCTACACAAGTCAATAGGTGAAGGCCAGTAATCAATGAATCAGTGGTTTAATACAGTCATTTAAAATTCTGGAATGGATTTGGGATGAAGATACTATGGACTTTTGGTGTGTATCGAAAAGACACCTTAGAATATTGATACTACTTGTGGTATTGTGGACCGTCTAAAAATGATAACCCATTTCTTGGGAATACGTGAGATATTTTCCATTGAACAGTTGGGATACCACTTTTTTTGAGAGATATTCTATCTAAATGGGGTTCCACATACTATAGTTTCAAAATGTAATTTGAATTTTCTATCACTATTATGGATGGTATTGTAGAAGGCTCTTTATACACATGTTTTCCTGAGTACGAAATTCCACCACTAGATAGATGGGTAGTAAGACCAGAAAATATAGGTGCTTGAGGATATGCTGTGAGGGAGTTTCTTAGACATTAGTGGGTCTTGTGAGAAGAACCTAACATTGGATGTTTTCACCTATAACAAAACATATTTGGAAACTAAATAGATGGGAACATATGAGGCACTTATTGGTAAGCCATGCAAATCCCATATATGTTGGATGGTGGTAGGCGAGTAAGAGAAATTTGGATTGAGTCTAATTCATAATACTTTCGAGCAGGTTTAGTTGATTATGAAGCACATGGATACAACTCAGTGTATATATAATTAATATGCTGATAGATATCGACAACCACTAGAGTTTACAAAGGATGATCTGGTTTTCCATTGTGTTTCACCTAGATTGGTTAATCTTCAAATATAGAGATTGTGAAAGTTAGTACCCATGTTTTTTTTGAATAATATGAGGTTGTGGAGAGAATCGGGTCGGTGGCATACCGATCGACTCTTCTATAGAGATACATTGACATGCATGATTTTTTTCAGCTGTAACAAATTTGGTGGTATCACCTTAACGCATATCATGTGATCGATGTAGGTGATGATGATATTTAGGTAGATTCATCCATTGAGTATCATTTGATATGTATGTAAGATTATAGTGGGAATGTTTTTAAGGAAAGGACACACTGATTGTTCATGAATTGTGGCAGCATAGATGAGTTCCGGAGGAAATTTGTGAGAGACAAGCAGATATGCAGGCTTAATGAACTGATCTTTTACATCAAAAATATTAGTGATTCCATGGAGTACAGATCAGAGATGATATTTTATAAGGTGGAGAGATTGCAAGATCCTGACCTATTGTGGGGGGTTATCAATCATTTCTTCAATTACTCTTTGTTTATGTTTTTAGTACTTTTTGAATGGATTTTATATTTGGTGAATTTTGGTGAAATTTTGATGTTTTTGAAGTATTTTGGATAATTCATGGTTGGAACATGGTTTTCCCAAACCATTCAACCATCCGCAAGAAATCATTCAACCCAAGATAGAGGGTGTTTCTCCTTTTAGATCATGGTATGTCAAACCATGAACCCTCTTATAATTAATCATGTGACACTCCATGGTGAGGAAGATAGTTAGTGTGAAAAATATGGTAAACTATGAACCCAACGCATCAAACCATTCATACAAGTTTTTAAGCCCCCAAAATTTAATAAATGAATTCCCAAATTCACTTATTATACACAAAAATTCCCTATATCTACCCATTATTATTTTTTAACATTTTCAAAGGATCTTAAATGGATTCCAATCCCTTATAACCAATGTTCACGAAGAATTAAATGTCTTTTGATGGATCTTCACCTATCTAGGTATGTGGTTTCATTTCAATTAGATCTTTCTCTCTCCCATCTCTATTTCCATATTGAAAAAGAATGGTTTTCTTATTATGGTGGTGAGTTTATATCTAGTTTTTTTGAATGATTATTTATTTGGTCTTGGATCTAGGTTTCAGATGTAGATAATGTTCTTTTTTCTGGACCTATATCGTTCTGCTTCAATTGTGGTTTTTTGTTGGGGAATTATTGACAATGATCATGAGGTAGGTGGTATAAATTAAAATTTTGTAGTATTGAAATAATTACATGTATGTAATTAGGAGAATTTAAATTTACATTATTGGTTAATTGCATTGATTATTTAATTGATTTGTTTTAATTTCCATGTTTTAATGATTTTGGTTAATTGGTGAAATTGAATGGTGGAATTGAAATAATTAATAATTTAATTAATTAATGGGATTTTGGAATTATAAAAATTGGATTGAATTACATTAATTAATTATTTAGTTAATTAATGTGAATTTTTGGGATTATGTAATTTTTGAATTTGATTAATTAATTGGTGAATTAATTAATGAAATGTTTTGATTATAGAGTTGATTTGTTAGTGTTACATAATTGGTAAATTAATTAATGGATATTATTTTGTTAATAAAATTTTTAAATTGTATTAATTAATTATTGAATTCATTAATGGATTATTGTGATTATGGAATTGAGTTTATTAGTTTGTTAGTTAGTTTATTAATTGGGGGATTAGTCAATTAATGGGTTTATTAATTTGTTAAAAACAGATTTTTTGAGATGGTTGTTTAAACTGAGATGTTTATGAAATTGTGATAAGAGGGTTAATATAGATTAACCAAGATTGATGTGATATATGTTATATTGGTATATATGTGATATTGTGATATATGTAATATATGTGTGTGGTACGTAATTTACTTAATCAAAATCCCATAGTAATTAATTGATTGACAAAACATTGTGGGACATTTTCTATAGTATAAAAATATAATAGTGATGAATTGACTGATAAATGTGTGTGGGACATGGTCTGGTGCATCAAATTCCCATAGTGAGAAATTTATTGATAAACGAGGTGTCGTATGGGGACTGATACTCAAAATATCCATATGAGTTCTGTGTATGGGATGTGGATTGAGGATCCAAATACCCATGTTACATTTAGGTGTGGGATAGGGGATGAGGTTCCAAATAGCAATGGACTGCTAGACCTAATGTTCTATGCCATTGAGTTGGAATTCGACAGTGGTTCGAATTGGTAGTGATATGAATTGAAAATATATTATAGGGGAAACCATGGTATTATGATATGTGATATCCCTTTGAGATAGTTCAGAATCTCAAATGAGCTAAAGTAGGTATTGGGGGTTCGTGTGTTCTTAGGAACATGATAGTTTATGTGTTTAAATAAAGAGTAATTTAATAAATGTAAACAATTTACATTATTGATTGTATATTGTTCTATATAAAACTGAATATACTATTAATGAATGGATATTGTTTTTGACACCATTGGTGGAGGAATAATGTGTTGTATACAAAACCTACTCGGGCTCCTAGACCGGTACACAAAATGATGTCATGGTTATAGGACATGATATAGGAAGGAGTCGTGTCTTTGTTGGGTGAGTAATGATGGATCATGGATGAGGGAACCATATTTCAGGTCCGAAAATTCTTGGGATTTGTGAGTTTATTTATTTGGTGGTCTTTTCTGGACACTTGACCAATATTTGGAATTACATAACTACTTTATAGTTATAGATACTGTATTTATTATTTATGTTATCATGTGATACCGATTTTGCGGGGTTATTGGTTATATGTTTTTTATTTTATATCTATACTAATGTGGTAATTTGATAAAGAGAGAATTGTCTCCCCATGATAGATATTATACCCTCACTTATATTTATCATCTTTTGGAAAATGGGTATGCCTGCCCATGGTCATGCGACCAACTGTCTCATGGCACTAGTGTGTAGCACATCAGTCTGGATATTTCAATGGACATCATAAAATCAATATATATTATAAAAGGATTCCACATTATGAAATCTTCATCATAAAAAAAGGTAAAAACTAATTTTCATTTTAATTTATCTTTATATTTTAGTTTTCACTTTTCCTAAGATGATGAAGAATTTTTAACAATATCATTTCTATGTATGGATAAAAATGTAACTTTCCTTTAGTGGAACAAAAAATTACGGTGGAATTTTATTTGGATAAATTATCCCTTTATAAGTGTAACTATATAATTTATAAACATACCTCCATGTTGGATACTCAATCAATTTCAATTTTTAATAATAATTCATAGAAAACATCTGGGATCAATGTCTAAATGATTGTATTCTTAAAAATATTCACTCTAATTTTACTTCACACAGATAAATCATTGATAATATATTGTGTTTCCTAAAACCTAATCATCTATCTTCCATATATGTTTTTACTTATATAATGTTTCATTATTTTCAATATTTTTCATTTTTAAAAATTCACCATTACAAACTAAATTTTATAGAGGAGGTTATTTGGTAAAACATGTTTCATGAAATAAGTTTCTAGAGTTTGAAACTCATAGGGAATATATATCTAAATAATTATTATTTGGTCATAAATTTATGGTTTTATAGATATAGATTACAAAATATAATGTCAAATTATCTTATTGGACTGAAATAAATTTTTCGTAGAAAACATTTAATTATACTATTTTTTTAAGAATGGGTTGTGTACTAAAATTTTATATAAATTGTACATAAATAGAAAAATTTTCAAGTAAAATACATGAATAAATTCCATAATATGTTATATACATGATGTGAAGAGTGTATATAGAATTTTTGGAGATATTATAGAGTGATAAATATTTTTTGAGATTATTTTTAATTTTCATATATGAAAATAATTTTGAATGCGCATTATGAATTTTTTTAAAAACATAATAAAACTATGTGAATTAGGAGATGAGGATTATTATATGAACATTCCAAACAAAAAAATGAACCATAAAATGTTCCTAAAAAGATAAAATTTAATATGATGAGAGGAATGGTAATGTTTACACTATTGAATTAGAAGAAATGTTTTGTTTGAAATTAGATTACTTAAGTTTAGGTGAGGATATTTCTTGGATTTTTCATAGTATTTTATGAGATTTTAATGTTCAGAACCCAGATTGAAATTATAGGAAAGAAATTTTTATTAATTTACCTAAACATAAGTTCAATTGTAAGAATGTATATGACCTATGAAAATATGTTCAATAATGAATGTAATTACTTTAACATAATGGAGAAATATTAACTCCTTAAAGAATTATAGTTAGTTAAAATGGATTGTTTTGGTCCTATAAAAATAAAAAATTCAAAGGTAGACACTATTTGTATATTTCAGATGATTATTATAACAATATAAAATGTGATTTCTATCTCATACACAAATATGGATAATAATCAATTTTTAAAAGATTTTATCTAAAAGTTCACAAATTATAAATCATTAGTCTTTCCACTATTTAGTGTTATCAAGATGGAGAGATTGTAAATTCCGTATTAGAAACATTTTGTAGATATAAAGTCATTACTCTAGAATTTTTTAAAATAAATCACCATAACATAATAGTTCAGATGAATTGAGGAAAAACAATTTCTTGAAATTTCTCATTATCCCCTGTGTGAACATTATCTAACAGTGTATTTTTGTGCGTAAAAATTATGTAGTACTTTTTACACTATAAATTAATTTTTTTATTATCATTTTTTAATTAAAAAAATTATGAGTTTTGAAATTAATGGAACTAAAACATTATTAATGTAGAGTTTTCATATTAAATAGATTAATCATGAATACTAATGATAATTTAAGTAAATTTTATTTAGGGGATGATAATGATATTTTTCCTACTTAATCTAACCTTAGTAGTATATAAAATGTAATAAATAGATATGGAAACATGATTTATGATGTAGTGAATGTAATGTTTTAATACATATATATTTATTAGAAGGTAAAATGTCTTAATTATGAAAATAATATGGATTTAGATTTTGAAACCCTCTCAATTTTAGTTCATAAATTAATACTATATACATTATATGTAATCTTATCATAATATACATTGAATAATGAAGAAATATAGTATATGATTAACCAGATTAATTTTTTAATTAAAAATAATATGATCATATGAAATAATTCCTTTGAAAATATTGTAAGAGTTATCGATTAACCAGTTAGAATAATATGTTCTTTAAAAAAGGGTTTTAGATTTATACATTTTTAAATTATTTTTTAACAAAAATGGAAGATTATTTTTTGTGTGGTGAGAGTTAGATAATTTTCTACAAGAAAACCATAATCAATTGGAATGGAAAACGGTTTTATAATTTGAAAAATGATTGAATGGTGTTACGGAAATTTGATTCAAATTTTTCATAAAAAAAAGTGCGATGAGAAATAAAAAATTAATTAAGAGTGGATAGTTTTTAATGTTTACAATTTGGAAGGGGTTATTGACTATGAAGAAAATATAACATCATTATGTAGGCATGAATCCTTCCAGATTATATTATCCATCCTAGATCATATGAGATTCACCCTATTTCAAATGGATTAAATGAGTTCCTTCAACAATATTAATGGTTGGGATGATATTTATATTGAACCCACACATGGTTTGGAAGATTTTATTTTTATGGAACATGTATATAGACTTCTCAATGAACTACATATATTTAAATACTCCCAGAGTGACTATTTTTATAAATAAAATTGATTCTTAATTAAAATTATTTTTTAAAAGGAATGAATGATCTTATTATTTTTTTAATATTTTTTTCAATAATACAAAATTTAATAAAATCATTCTGGATGCCATTAATTTCATTTCAACCTATGAAACACTTATTAAAATGTTTTGAAAACATTTTAAATGATATTTTAATATAAGTATGATTTTTTGACACTTTTAGTATCATAGAAACATAATATATAATATTATTGAAGGAAAAATCTAATTTGGAATAGGTGAAATAAAAATTTACATAAATGTTTTTTACATGTATTTGAGTATTATTAATCCAATAGGAGCCTTCAATACACATGAACTTGACGATTTTAAGGAATTAATTGATCAAAAATTATTTTTAGGGATAATATATAGATTAATTTAAATGATTTCATGTAGATAAGACATATGTTTTCTTGTGTGTGAGATTATTTGAAAATATAAAAAATAACCATCTTCATTTTGTTATATATATTTTTTTATTTCTTAATTTATCATTAGGACATGGACAATACTGTTCTTTTGAAACCATGTTTACTCATAAGATTTATTAGGATGTATTTTTTTTAGAATGGATATGAAATGTACATTTAGTACTTATTACTACTTCAGGGATAATTTAGTCTACTTTTCCATCATGAATTAACCTTCATTTTTAGTTTCCATAGCTATATCCAAATGTGTGGAACCATGAATTCTTTATTAAAAAATTATATATATTGTCACACACACATAGTATTAAGGTTTTATTTTAAATAAAATTTTGATTTTTGACCACACAAGTGTTATATTTTATCATAGAACTCAAAACATCATTCATGAGTGAAACCGATTGATATATGACCCCACTTCAATTGAGTCCAAATGATAAAAAATGAGAATTTTTTATATTTTTGTTATAAATGTAGATAATTAGGCTTATATTTTCACTAAACTATTGAATTTCACTATATATGAATTCCAAGAACGGATGTTGAGCATGATCAGTGTTAAGATATCAATTTATATGTCTTGTTTCATTATCTACAAACATTTACAAAAATTAAGTGTTTTGGAGGAATTTTTTTTGATTTTCTAACATAAGATACTCATACATTACATAGTCTATATTTATTTAAAAAAATATCAGATGATCCTGAAAAATATTTGAAAACTACACATAACATAGTTTATGTTTATATTGTGTATAAATGATTGTTAATATATAAAATCAATCATTTATATAATTATATTTACTCTTACATGTAGACAATATCTTCTTATTTAACTTTTTGTATGTTTTTTTATTCAAAATATTATTTAAATTTATGTTTAAATTTTCATGATTTAATTTTCTATTATAATTGAGTTTAGTTTTATGTACTTATTAGATCACTCTTTTATTACAGTATGATATTTTACTTCTTTATAAGATTTCATTATGATATTTTGTCATTATTAAAATTAACGTAAAATGGAGCGTTTATTTTTTCCTTTTATGGGTGTCTACACTTTTAAAAAATTATTTTATAAAAATTGTTATAATTTCATTATAATAACATTTAGGACAATATTAAATAGAATAAGATCATTCATATTCATTTTAATATTACTTCTAAAAGGATAATTTTTTTATCAACCATTGGTTTTTGATAATAATTTCTATATAAACTTTATCACTACCATGGGGGTAGAGTTTCATTTTGATTTTGATATTTCATTAAGGGGGAGAAGTACATACCAATGGGATAAAATTGAAGTTATATGATTAAATGTTTCTCTTATGTATTAATTTCCTATATCAAGGTGGATTATTATTTTCCAGATATATATGGATATTTCATTGAATTACATTTTTTAAATTCATACTTTTTATTGACATATTAAATCATCATTTAATTTAGATTTCTGCTTTTTCCAATCCCTCTTTTTTTATGTAATAATGGAATTTAGATTTTAGATGAGTAAGAAAGTTAATATTCAATAATAATTTATTTTTTTAGTTGAACAAAGATGATTGATTGGGGGTGGAATATTAGAGATATTGAATAATGTATTACTTTCTTATGAAAATCCTAGATGTTGTTTCATGAGAATCTTCAATAAGTTTTTTTTTGTTTTAAATTTCTATATAATTTTTTGGTATGTTTTTTAATTATCATCAAAGGGTATATTATTGATTTTAATTAATATATTATATAATTTTTTGGAAAATAATAATACACTTTAAATTTAATTTTATCTGTCCATGAAGAATGTGATTAATTTATTTTTATGAAATCCATAAATTTTGATTTTCTGTGTTCCCATGAACTAAATGATTAATATAATTTATAGATAATCATTAAGATAGTGTAATCCACTTCAATTTATATAGTCTAGTTTTATATGATATTTTTATAACTAAACCCAATTATCTTGTTATAGTCCAATATGATGTATTCTTTATATTAAAATATGGCATAGAGAATTGTACATATTACAGAAGTTGTAAATAATTAATAAAGTACTTGTGCATTATCACATGACATTGTGAGTTTTTTTATTGTGTGATTTATTATAAATTCTTATTGGGTGTGGATCTCATTTTAAAATATTAATTACTTTCTTCTGTTCCTATATTATTGAAGTGTTTCTACGGTAAGGAATCTATATATTCTTGTCTTTGTGATTAATGATATTCCATTTGTGTAATATTCATACTTATTAATACTTATATTATGAAATCTGGTATGGAAGATTCCTCCAACAATGATTATTTAAGATGATATTAGGGAATGTGGCAAATTTTTTTGATAGTTTTATTTAAATGGTTCATTGTGTGGATCGTTTATCTTCAAATAGACTAGTTAATAAAATTCCAATTATGGTTTCATTATACAATGTTCTTGTCATCTATCCCCCAATTTTATTGGAAAAAAATCAACGGTCTCTTCTAAATTGGATATAATGATAGATAATATAATTTATATGAGTATTTGGGTTTCAATAGAGTTTTCCAAGATTTATTTTTACATAAATTATGTTTAAAAAATATTTATAATTATTTTTTAACATCAAAAATATTTTTGTCTTATAATAGTTTTGTTTCCTATTTATATATATTTACATTATTTTACAGTGATTATTTTGGGGTTTTACGTTTGAAATCATTACTATTTAGAGTGTACAAAATACATCCATATTTAACTACAATTCATCCTCCATAAGTGAAGTTTTATTATTTGAATTTTCAAGGAAGAAGGTACAAACATCACATTATATTTCCGAAGAAACTGATATCACCTCCTGTGAGTTCTAAAATTAATCCATTTAAAATGAATACTGAAGATTAAAATGTAAGTTATTAAACACAACTATTCAGTATCATCTCAAAAACAATAACTATTATCATAATTTAATAATTTAAAAATATAAAAGAAATATAATATAATATGGAATTAAAATATCAAAATTTAAAAATTTAAAACTCTCTACGGTTATTTTGAACATTCTGGTAATCTAGATGATAACCATGTGATGTCTTCAGGGTTATTGATAAGTATTTTTATAGTCTTTGTATATTTTTATAGACCATGCAACATAACAATTAACCAAATTTTATCTTCCTATTTTCGTTCGCTATATTTTGTTATCTAAAAATAAGACATGAAATATTTATATAGAACATAAATATGAAAACAAAGGTTTAAATATATTTAGAATAAATAAAAAAAGGAATATAAGTAATCAAAAAATCATTCTAAAAACCACGATTATGTTACTATTAAATAAGAAAAGTTTTAGCCAGACATATATTTATACACACTCCAAGAGGTTCGATGATCCTTTTTTATGTTTTCCATGACACTCTAAATAACATAAAAAATTACTAGGATATAATACTATTTTTTTAAATGGGACAACATAGACTAACCTAAATCAATTACCAAAACATCATTCTCCATAGATCGATTCAATTTTTTGATCACCGCCGTATTCAAACAAATTTGGACATCATAACCTAAACTAATGGGTGTATATCGAGACCATAAAATTATTTTTAAAAAAAAACAAATTTTAAATAACCTTTATATAAGTTATGGAATAAAAGTTTTTGAAAAAATTGTATTTATAATATAATAAAAAAACATTTCATAACTTGATAAATCAAAGCTCAATAATTCATAAATAATTTATTTTATTATAGAATAAAATTTCTACAAAATAATACGATGAAAATGGATTTTAAAGGTGGCATATACTGGTGATGACCCATAATACATATTAGAAACCATATTCTCTACGAAGTCATAAATAAATTGTATCCATATTTCCATAGATCTCCCACTCTGAGTAACCGAAAAAAACCCAACATGTATAAAAATATCTCCCACTACATCTAAGTGGTACTTGTACTAATCATTATTCCTTAAATTTTAAGGAAAAATACTCACTAGCTGTGTTTTTAGGGTTTCATAAAAGAATTTAGAAGGTATCCTCTCTATAATTAATGCCTGATCTTTCGAAATAATTAAATTACCTAATAGTTGAAAATAATAATATTCCACTATTCATTCATGTTTATACAATATATAATAGATCATCTTAAATTAAATCATTTTATTGCAAAAATAAAAAAATCCCATATTTAAATAAAAATAACTCCGAATCATAAGGAGAAATGTATATATTTTATGTATAGAAAATTAAATTTTATACCTTACATCATAAAAACCCATGTATTGAAAAACATTAATGTATGTCTAAGATTTAGTAAAAACATTATATCCATTCTTAAATTAATTAGTATTATAAATTTAATAGTTTAATGAGACGTTATTTTGAAATATAATAACAATAAATAGTCCAATATAAATTTTCAAAAACCTATCAATCCCATATTAAAGGACCATTTTCAATAAAAAGTGCATTAATTCCTTTCAATAAATAATGATAAACTAAAAAATAACATGTAGTTCCATTTAAAGAATAAAAAACGTGTATAAGTAACTTACTCATTAAAAAGGGTAGTCATAACTCAATCATCATGAGTTAATAAAATATCAACTATCATGAGAATAATTTGGATTCATGGATACAATCCTGGAAAATACAATTTAATATTCCATCAAATTGTCATGCATTGTGTGATCTAGAATTATAAACACTCAATTTTATCCTCCTAGGATTACTGAATGGAAAGCATCATAATGTTGAGAAATTTCCTAACATAAGACACACTAATTAGAGTTTTATCATATCAGTTTAGTACCAATAAATAGGTTTCACAACAAGCTACCAAATTATTTCAATTGAAGATTAATGTACGTGGACAAAAAATATAATAATAGAATAAGATAAACATGAATGAAAAATAAAAAAACATAATAGTCACTTTAGAAAACAATTTATAAAAGTTGTCCCTAAAGAAATGAATATAAATTTAATAACTTCAACCATTAAAAAAAGGAAAACCACTTAGTATCACTAAGTATGTAAAATTAATTCATTAATATAAATAACACAAATGGGTTTATTAAATTACTCAAAAATATCCAATTGAGATAAAAAAAATACTCAATAAGGTATGATACATTATAACATAAATTATTATCATCAAATAACATACTTTAAAACAAAAATTATATTCTATATTTTTGAAGAGTAAAAAATAAAATGCAATTGTATAATGGAAATAACTATTAAATACTATTAAATAAAGACAATCTCCAATTAAAACCTTGATAAAACCTATAGAAAAATCATTAGAATTTAGAATAATTAATTTCATAAATAATTCCCTTCCTAAATTATTGAAATATTATCTTGAATTTTTACTACCAATTAGAGGGAATGTTTTAGAAGAAAAAATATTTCCAATACATAAACATGGTAATTTTTCTTATTTCATAGATAATATCAGTTGAGAGAAAATCTATTTTCCATATAATATAATTATATATTTATTATAAATTTTATACCATTAAAATCATTTTTGAGAAATGAATGAATTCAATGTTTAAAGTTTAAATAAAATTCATATATTAACCAATTTAATATAATGAAATGGATGTGTAATAGCCTCAAATGATCATAATGAATAATCAAAAATATTTTAACAATGTGTTTATATTGGAAAATGAGTTAACCCTAAAGTAACATTTAGATAATGGGGATGATGAAACATGAAAAAGAAATAAGTATGGAGTTGTAATTTTATGATGATTGAAGGAGTGGATAAATATAAATTGAGGAATAATTAATGAAATGTGAAAAAATCCCATTGAGGAAGACAAATTTTAGGGACACACATTACATGAGATTGTTGGGGGCTGAGCCAAATAGGAGAGGAGAGAAAGAAATCCATCAATAGGAAATAAAAAAGTAAAACAAATTTCAATACTAATCATGATTTGGATATATAATTTGTAAAACTATTCTCAATCCATTAATATTTTACTCGAAGGGAATATAGGTATATCACAAATAGTTGGTAAAATTATACACCTACAATACATAAGACATCGAGATGTCTCATTCCACATGGGAAATTCACTCAAATAGTCATGGAAATTGTAAACCCTAACTTTAAATCCTAGTAGAAGTATAATATATAAAAAATATTATTACGATATAATTGATATAAAATAAAAAATAATTAAAAAAAATAATATTTAAAAAAATAGTCAATGCATGGGTTTCATAACTAATACCCTAAATAAGATTTAAGGAATGATAATTAGGTAGGGAGAAGCAACACCTCCTTGAAAATCCCTATATTTTGGAGGATTTTGACTAGTGGTGAGGGTTTAAAATTGTCATGGGTATATTTTTCAATACTATGTAAATCCCATGGTCCATTCATGATGATACTATAAAGTTGTAAGGATCCAATCATATAAGGTACAATCCAAAAACACATTGATAATAAGAAAGGATCCAATATGGACCCCAAATATCTGAATATAAAATTATTCCATAATATATATGATTCATTATAAAATTATATAGATGAAATTATTGAAATACATATTAAACATCCAGGATCATATAAATGAATATATTGGAATGATGTCCAGTATATTCATGAAACAATAACATGAAAATAAATCTTCTCTATCATTGGAAACAACAAAGAAAATCTCTCATCCCAATCCTTTAACTCTATATTTGGATAGACCCAAACCATGTTACCATTTTTAAGAGATAATTGTGCCTAAAATAAAACGTATTGGTCTTCAATGATACAAAAAAACCTTTTCATATACCCTTATAGAGTGTGTATCTAATAACCAAACACAAATCCCCATCACAGTAGAATATTTAATTCCAATGTGATCAAGTGTATGTGAATGAAATAAAATATTAATAATAATTCACTCTTCTATAAAACACATAGTTGGAAACATTATATAAATTTTCACACAAGAATATGATTCAAGATGGAATGTTATAACCAAACAACCACTGAAACATGACCCCACCTTCCTAAACACAAAAAATAATAATCATTTCATAGTTACATCACATGTAATTCCATCTAGGAAATGTTTTCTAAATTGGAATTCCCAACATAAATGAAATTCATCAGTTACAAAAAGAACTTTTTGGAAGACATTTCGATATCCTACCACTCATATAAGCCATTATATAAACTAATAGTAAGGTCTCAAGTGCACATCTCATATCAATTTTTCAATATAAAATATAGAATCTGATGATGTAATCCTGACAGTTAACCGTGTATATAAGCTAAACCCCACAAACATGAGGTGGCTCTAATAGATAATCTCATATACCAACATCATTGAATGTTATATAAGGAGGGTAAATCAGTAGCCAACATCCTACACATCCCAAACCATAGCACATAGGGTAGGTCCCATGTAAAAATACAAGCCACATCATGATTATATATTTTCCATGCCTAATTATTTTTATGAAACTCAAAAAAATGTGATCATTTGTGGTAATCACAAAAAAAACATATCAAAAATTCTAAATCATCTTCCTTGGTCTGGTCCGATGGAACAAGACGAACTATAAAATCACCAATTGGTCCAATGGAACATTAAATAAAATCCTGGTGAACAACCATTTAGTCATGTAGGGGTCTCAAATACATTATATATGAATTAAAAATAAAAATTATTAATTCAGTCTAACTGATATATTATTAATCTAGCAACACATCCTAAACATAAAACTACCCCAATGAATTCCTATTGGATTCAACATTAAAAATATCTGATGATTAGTCACCCAAACAATATTCACAGTCCTTAACCATTCATAATTAAATGATTCATTATCTAAACTTATATGTTTATCTAATAGTTCATGGAAGCATTAAACATTTGAAAATTGAACTTTTCAATCCCAATCTATCAAAATGGGTAGCCCTAAATTTCCTAATGGGACCAATAATGATTAAATAAAATATAATCCATTTTATCCATCATGAACATATATGTGTTCATTTATCAGAATTGAAATATACTCATTACTTTGAAACCAATGTTTGATCATTATAATGCTAGATCATGCTCTTACATGCAAGAATACTCACATACGAACATATAACACAATAAAAAGGAATAATATACATATACCATAATGAATTACTATTAACAAATAATAACATACTAGGAAATAATCATCAATAAGTATATAGAAAATAAAATAATCATTATAAACATGGAACAACTCAATGATGTTTAAACAGATCAAAAAAAAATTCACACTGTGATTTCATGACATTCCATAAATCCCCACGAGAAAATATTATATATTAAATATTTTGAAAATGCATTAAAAGAAAATATTAATCACTCTAGGCCCATAAAAAAATCCCAATTAAATTTTACTTTTTAAATAACTACCCAACATTTTGAAAAAATAATCAAAAAATTCTATTGAAATCATCATATTCACCATGAAATTCAACTTTCAAAAATTTTACTTATAAATCCATTTTCCCAAAACAAATATTTAAAATAAACCTGAAAGCATAAAATTATTTTATATTGAGAAAAAATACCATACTAATAAAATATCAATAATGTATTCCATCAACATTAATTTAACCAAGGATCTAACAACAAACATCTCAATAAGAATTTTGATCCATATAGATAATTAGGAGAATGCGAGTGCCCCCCATTAAAAGGGATGAGATAAAAAAAATATAGAATAATGATAGAAAAATTCATTTTCATAGATCAATAACCTAAAACCAGCAATATAATATGTCACATATTACTATAAAGGACACCTACCTCATTTTTAGTTAACCGAACCCCACTCACTATGAAACTTTTACCATTATGAATCCAATATTATGAAATTATATAATATAAAAAATAGAATATATTGGGAAAAATAGAAAAATAATATTGAAATTTTTAGGAAAATAAAGAATATACACCCAAAGGAAAACATCCATACTTGGGGATTCTCTTTAAAATTAATGGTATGAAGAACACAAGACAATAAGTGAAGATATCCCATGGAGATATGGATAAGAACAAGATAAAAATATATGGTGTTTTCACTCTATTCAGGCCAAATAGGGCCAAATCAACCTTTTATATTTTTCGTATCATTTTAAAAATATAGCAAAATTAGACCCAATTTGTCACATTAAAATTTTGGGAAACACTCCAACCCTATCATATAGGAAAAAAAACATAAGAGTCAACCATTTAATAATTCCCTTATATATTTCACAAAAATAAACCCTTACATATCACCCATTATACACCATCCTTTAATATCCATATATTATAGAACTGTTAAAAAAGATAATACACATATATAAAAGAAACTATCACATATGGATACCATTACACATTGACGTACCAATACATAATAAAAAAACATCATGTTTGACAGTTTACCAATCCCAATGACTAATTATTATGCTTATGTATCATATTACCCATATATAAGTGTAACTATCATGCAAAAGGACCCATATGAATGAGTAATTAATATGTAATATTAAATTATTATGTCGAGGACCATACAATTTCTTAAAAATACGATGAACCTTTTGTATGAGGGTATCCATGATCAAGAGTAACTCTCATATATATTGAAACATACATACGAGGGTAATCATATGAAAAAGTAAAATTTTACATTCTACATATTTAATTTTTTTTATAAAGATTAAATGATCCTGACCAATAATGATATAGATACATAAGAGTAACCTTTTATGTCACCAACACTTATATAATTTTATAACTAATGGTTGGACCCTTATGTATGGGGGTACCCATAAGTATGAGTAATTCCATGAAAATTCAAACCATTATGCATAAGACTACCCATGTATATGAGAATCCTTTTCATATAATGACTTATACATTTATTAAATATCTAATAAAAAAATTATACCCCATGGTTTAATTTTTTTCTATGACCTACAAAAGATATACCTTATGACCAAGAAAAAAAAATTCCTAGGAATTAAAAAGAAACTCTACATTCCTATAAACACAAAATTATAAAAAATAATAACAAATGAACCCCCATTAATCTATTAACAATGTAATTTTTTTCTGGATCATGTTCATACATTTGAGACACAATTTAAAAAAAACATAGATACCCTTAACTTCGTCATGCGGTCTAAAGACCCTAGGTCAGTCCAATGTTAGACCTAAACATCCATTTTTAAATACCATGTCATTTCACCCACACTAATTCAATACTCTTAGGAGGACCCAGGACAACCCACGCCTCTAAACACATCAAAACCCATCCCTTATAGATTTTATAAAACTATCTATCATGATTAGAATCCAAATTCATTAAATTTAACCTAATAGGAGTCCAAAAATGAAAATTTGCATAGACAAAAACACCCCAAAAATGTTTCCACCATTAAAAACACCCCACAATTTAGCTTCATATCCCTAACAAACACCCAAGAAAGTAATCAGACTACCAATCCAATAATTATAGTCTAATACCACTATACACACCACATTCTAAACAGTATCAAGAACACGGAAACTAGTGATACAAAAAGCCTAAATTCACTTGAACTTTTTCAAATAAAAAATTTTGACCCCCAAAACCAAATATCAAAATCATTAACAATTCTATAATTTTTTTCCACCACACAACAATTAATTACACATAACGACACCAGTTGATACTTCCCTATCAATCATCCCAAAAAATTCATGAATTTATTAGTTAACGCACGTTCCCAATACATGATCACGATGAAATAATTCAGGGAGCATTAACGATTCACCATAAATACCACATGGAATTATACATGGATGAAAAATTGAATTCCAGCTTTGGATCCCAAACTAACTTGGTATCATATCCAGATATTGTAATATATTTTTCGCTACATTAATTAAATGTCCAGTAGCTTCATCCACACACAAAATTGAACTAAAAAATATATGACATATTAAAATACTATTAATAAGAAAATAATAAGATTAATATAATATATTATAAATAAAAAGTTGTTTCTCTACTAAAATCTCATATATTTAGATAATAAAATTTTATCATGATTTTATATTAAAAAGGACTATTCTTTCATAAATAGCTGTTTTATAAATTATTGAATACATAATCCAAGCGTATATAATTAAACCCAATTAAAAAAAATTATATATTAAATTATTTATTAATATTCCTAAAAGAAAAAATCATTATGAAAAAATATAAAATAAACATAGAAAGGTTATTCAAATAGAATGATTTTCCTCAATTTTTTTAGTTTTATTAAAGAATTATATTTATAAATTTTGAAATCGTGTTTTTATAAAAAAGAATATATTTTTTGAATTTTAAATGTAAGAATTATTGATGATCCTTTTTATGTTTTCATTAAAATGTTTAGTATTTTCTTATAATTTGTTTTTCTAGGAATGTTTTTCTAAATAGTTAATAATCATTTGTTATGATTCTATATGATTATATTTAAGAATGCATTTTGTTATCCAGTTGCTGGATGTGGATAATTTCACATGAAACCTTCTTAAATTCATATGAATCTATTATGTTCAAAAACATCTGAACATTTTGAGAATCTTAGGATCCATTTTTTTGTTCAAATGGGATGTTTGAGACACTATATGAGGCATACCAGATAGATATTAGCTTTGTTTCTAGATAATTATTTCCAAGCATAGAATTCATGAAATAGACCACTGGATTCACACTACATGAAATAAGATTATCACATGATGAAGTAGGAAAAGGGAATAGTTATATAAATTTTTCTCTAAATGCACATTAAATGAAAAGTATCATCAGATACATAAAATAGGGTAGATAAAAGAGGATTAAGATGAAGGGGTAAATGATTTCCATGAGGATAGATGTACAAAGAATTTATGGAAGTATATATTTTAAGCCACCTAGTGAAAATGAGTAGACATTAGATCCACTCAAATATTTTCCATAAGATCATATACTTAATTTTGTAGAGTTATGTTCAAAAAGTGAAAATGTTTATCTCTGATAGATAATGAGAAAATATGGTGAAATCTAAAAACAAGGAATCAATCTTTATGGTTTTATTCTATAAAATTACTGAAGGGGAGAGATTCGAAAATTTTACCAGACATAGATGTTTCATGTAATACAAGCCACTAGAAGTTTTAACACTGTAGTCAACCATAATTAATATCTCATGTATATAAAAAACTAGTTTTCATGATGATTTAATTTGAGGATTGGAATTTTTGAAGTTCACTAATGAAGGAAGGACAAAATTAGAAATTACATTTAAAAAGTCTAATCTAATTAATTTCCATCGAATGAACTAGCATATAATAAATTATTAATAGATGTTTGTGTTAATATAATGTTTGTGATTTTTAAGGATTACCAAAAAATTTCTAGAAAAAGTATATAATATATAAAAAACCTAATGACAGAGTTTAAAAATAATTATTTAGGAAAAATTCCACAAAATATAGTTTTAGAGACTCTTATATATAGAATTTTACATTCCACTAGAGTGAAAACACTTGTTTTTTCCAGTTGTTCTATTATCTCAATGATATAAGGAAAATTGTGGAAGTTAATTATTTCCGAATTTTATAAATGATTTAAGAAATATGAAATTAGTGGTGAAGTAATGAACTCTTAAAAATGTTTATGAACACACTAGAAAACTCAATATGCCTCAAGAGGTTTTTTAATTGAGTGTCAAAAATGAGTCTATATCATTTATACTTTAGGGGAACCTATTGATATCCCTGAAAAGTATGACTATAGTTAAAATTGTCAACAAGGAAAAAATGAAATGTTAGAGATTCTCTTTTAGTGTGATTTTGAAATAGATATTAATTTTTGATTAAATAATTGTGTAATGGAATAGATTCTATAGATCTTACTTTACTAGACATATTTTTGGTTCAATAATACTGGTTTGAGGCTTACTGATAAGTGGTATCAGACATAGAACCAAATATATTTTAACCTATATAATTTATTTTCAATTTTAAGGAACAATATATTTGTTAATGGATAGAATATACGATATAAAAAATAACTAAGGATAATTAGTCAAAGAATACTGGAAAAATATGTCATACTATATTGAATTTTAAATATGGATAAAAATAAATATAATTTTCTAGAAGAACTTTTGGGAGATCATTTTACAATGTTTTAAATATATTTATTGGATTATATTGGTAAAACATATTAAATATATGGTAGTGTGTATAATCATTCATATCAGTTGATAGAAGGTGCCTAACAAGAGTTGGTTGAAATTGGATTCAATTATTACTAATTATTAATTTACAAGACCAATGAAAGTGGTTGTGGAAATTATGTAGTTTAACACACTAATTTTAAAACTTTAAAATCATGGATTCTTTGTTTACATTCTTATCATTTTACTCAGCATGTATTATTATAAAATTTAATAATGTAAATGGATCTAAAACGTTTAAGTGGTTAATTTTAGATAATTGAAATCTATTAAGTGATCATCACTAATTCAACACACCATATTATAGTGGTTTCAGTTATCCATAATAAAATGTATTAGTGTTAAAGGGATGTAAATATTTTTATCCTTATCATTGAAGATCTCAATTTAGACATCTATAGAGGTATTCTAGTATTCGATGTCTAAAAATATCATTTTTGGAAAACAAAATTAAACAATATCTTCTATCACTTGGACATGATGCCATTGATAAAGAAACTATTGTATTTCCACCCATTTATAAAAATTACTTTATGATGTATGCTACAAAAGGATATATTGTGGTAGATGGGAAATCTATAAATTCTACAATTTGTTATTTTAAGGAAAATGCTTCCATAAAGGTGATGGGTATAAAAACCTCCAAAGAAACTTGGGAAAACATGACAATATTTTAAAGGATTACACCAAATTAAACGAGTAAATTATATAAATCAAGAATAAAATGTTTGAAGTTATCAAAATGATAGATAAAGAAACAATTTATGGGTACTTCACATAAGTGAATTAACTTTTTCATAACAAAATTGGGTTAAAGGTTTTCTTGGAATTTTCTATGATTATTAAGAAACCACGAGGAACATTCTAGATTGTTATGACACTAATATTCTTACATTTTAATATTAATATTTTGTTTACCTTGAAGAACTAAATTAAATTTTTAATGTGTATGAGAGTATGAAATATATTGAATTCAAAATTAATATCATGGATGAATTGGATTCTAAATCTATAATAATACTGAAAATACAATGTATTGATCTTGATTTGGAGAAACTAAATAAGTCATATGATAATGATGTTAATGGTAAAGAAAAAGAATGAATTGTGTATGTTATGTATATAACATACCCAAATGTACACTATATTTGATTGGAATGATCATACATAAATTTTTTTAGTGTTTCGGAATTGAGAATTTTTCAGTCAATTGTTCTTAGATGAATATTGTATTATATAATTATGATTCTGAATAAAAAAATTAATTGAAAAGGAGAAACATAATGTCTATTGAAGATAAAATTTCACTTGTGGTAATTTGTTTTACAAATATTGAAGAAATTTTCAATGTTAGAAGGTTTAATATGACTATTCTAATAAAAGATAAATAGAATATAGAAATTGAGATATTTTTCAAATTAAATTTCATACATTGAAAAGAAGGAAGATTATTCGATAAGTGAAGAAGTAGGTGAAGAATCATTGAAGGAGTGTCAATTGACATCAGAAATTAATGGTAGTCCTGATGAAAACAAACTCAACAAAGTGATCATAATGATGAGGAATGAATGCCAAAAGAATGATTATATAAGGAAATATTTCTCTAAATAAAAGGATAAGTATATCATGGATTTTATAATATTCAAAAGGAATGTTACTAAACAAGTAAACATGGTGGATGAACTTGGTTAGAATATAGTTTTTTAAAAAAAATTGGTTTATAAAACCTATTCAATATTTCCTAAGGTAGAAAACTCATTAAATAAGATGATAAAAAAATTCATCAAGGATTTAGAGATAAATTCTAAATTATCTAAAGATTCATAAAGATAAAATTCCCTAAATCTGTTGAAATATTCACTAAATAAATGTAAAAGTTCATCTAATTATGCTTACCATTCAAGTATTACAAAAAATAGTAGGAAAACGTTGGTCAAGAAATGATTGAAAAAATACCACTAAAAATAATTTTGAAAATAACCTCTATAATAATATTCCCCGCATCAGTAGGAAAGAAGAATGGAAAACTGTTATGAACCTCAAGAAACCTTCTAAAATGAATGATTCTAGTTCTATAGAATATTGGGATTCAATTATTTTTTATCGTAGAATCTTTGGGAAAAAATATTTTTACTATTTTTATAGGATTTATCTCTCCATAAAATGGAATGATATTATAGGTAGTAATATTTTCTATAAGATAAGAAAAAATTATAGAAAAGTTAGATGGTACAATGATGAATTCAATTAAAAAATTTATTATTTCAAAGAGGATTTTTTTAAGCTGCATCTAACTGGGTAACTATTATGAAGAATATTTTTAAACACATTCGAGGAATGTTTATTATGCTAAAAATTATAAGGATTATTGATAGAAGAATTTTAAAGAAAGTGTTATTTATTGAGACAGATCTAAAAGCTATGAAAAGGGATAATCCATTGATTCATGACAGTCTTTGTTCCCGAAAAATGATAGGTAAAATGAATATAAATTTTTTTCTGAAAAAACTTATTGCAGAGTAGTTAAATTTGAAAATGATAGTTCCATAAAAATTAAAGGAATATGAATAACTATGATTGAAACCTAGATACTAAAATATAAGTATTTTCTTATTGTTTATGGACTAAAACACAACTTAATTAGTGTTGGCCAATGTTGTGATTACAAAATGGATGTTTTTTTCAAAAAATATTATTTTATCATCAGAATTGTGTGTAATGGAAACTTTTTTATGAAGGGAGTGTGAAACTAAGTAAATTTCTTCATATTGGAGAACGTTATAACTCATGTTAGTTGAGGGTTGTGAGGGAATGAAGTTAGGTGTCAAAGAAATGGGAATCAGGTCCATATAAGTGCGAGGAAACATTCTATGGATGATGTTGTATGAAACTTCCCGTAACTGAATACGAAATGTGATATTATTCATTAAGCATTTCTGAAATGGAATATTATTAAAAAAAGTCCAAGTAAAGTTAAAAATAAATCTACAAAAACTATTAATTACATTAACACTAATATTTTTGTGATGATGACACATTAATAATCAAATTGGGATTTTTTTACATTAACACCTTTTTGATGACTTCACTCAGATGATGAACATAAAATTTATGAAGAATAAGTCCATGGATCTATAAATGATTCAATTTTATTGAAGGTATGTTTAAAGTGGTATGGTTCATTATATACTAAAGAAGGGAACTGACAAGGTAATGGAGTATGCAAGAAATTCATTCGAAACCATTCTGAAAAAAATTATCAAACAATAATACAATGTTCCATAAACATATAACGTAATGAATAGGTAGAAAGGAAGAATATGACTTTAAGGGAAATTGGAAGATTTATTCTTACTGATTATAAATATTATTTTTATGAGAAGTTTTTTGTAATATTTTTCTTATAGAAGATAGATGTTTTCTGAAGTCAGAAACAAAAAAGAAATATTTCAAAATATTGGGCCATAACAAAACCATTAGAAAATATTTTAATGCCTTTGAATTCCTAATATAATAAAGATAAAAATTATATAACATGGAATGTTTGATGAAAATTATGAGGAATGAATTTTCAAGGGATATTCATCTAATGAAAGAATTCAAAAAGGTTGAAATAAATTTTTACAAAAAATTTTAGATTAAAATGATGTTAATGTTATTAAAAATCCAAATTCTAAAAAAAATTGGTTTGAAAATATTATGGATGAAAAAGTGATTATTTTTAATGAGAATAACAAAAGTGAAGATACAATTGATCCAAAATCAAAACATGATGATTCAAATGAATCTTCTGATGATGATTGTGAAATATATATATAATATATCTAAAATTTTATACCCCACTTTAATTGGTGGAAATAGATAACATCATTTGACATTAGACATCTCATGTTTAGACTATTAGAAAACTCAGATTATAAATATAGACATCGCTTATCTCACAGGATAAACCAAAACCAGTTCCAAAGGTAATTGTTTATAAAGAGTTGGATGATGATATTGATTTTCCCGACCCATCCTCGGGGCCCATGCCGTGACTACCCCAAGCCCGCCTTCCATAGGCTAGGGGATAGCGACTAGCACCAAAGGCGTAAATCCCGATAAAATGGGAAGGTATTTCCTTTATATAAGGAAACAAACACAATAGAGTTCGCAAGATGAAGTAAACACTATGTAAATTGAGTACAAAAGTGTGTGATGGAATGTAAATGGGACAGAATAAAAATCCAACTGAAAGTAAAGTACTATAGAAAAGAAAGAACAACTGCAGTAAAGTAAAGTAGCAACCACCAAGTCATGATTTGGAATTCCCACCTGAAGTGTGGGTATAGATAGTCTCATCGGCTCCTCTGGTTTGGCCGTCCTCTCTATGTACATCCCGTCAAACTCGCCTCAATCTGAGGTAATGTGTGGCCGGTATCACTAAAAGTGTCTCTCTTTTGTTTAAACCGGACAAAAGTTTTAGTGATAACCACAACTGATGTACAAAAAATCATCCAAACACATTCAGATTGTGTTAATTCTTTAGTAGAAAAATCCATGTGATATTTTTGATTTGTAAGAGTCATACAAAACTCAATTTGAGGCATAGTGTGAATTATATCACTCAATGTGACTCTCTTTTGTTTAAAATGGACAGAATTTTAAGTGAAAACAACAATAACGTATGAGAAACTGAACAAACACATTTATATTGTGTTTATACATTAGGGGAACTATCCATGGGTCATTTTTGACGTGTATGAGTCATCCCCGCCTCATTCCAAGGCACGGTGTGGCCGGTATCACTCAATGTGTCTCTATTTTGTTTAAAATGGACACATTTTTAAGTAAAAACACCAAATGACGTATGGAAAACTGATCAAACACATTTGTATAGTGGTTATACTTTAGAAGGACGATACATGGGTTATTTGTGATGTGTAAAAGTCAAACCTTCCTTAATCCGAGCCACAGTGTGACCAGTAGGACTCAAAGTGTTTCTCTTTTGTTTAAAATGGAAAAAATGAAAAGTGAAAACAACAACTGACGTACGAAAAACTGACCAAACGCATTCAAATTGTGTTGGTACTTTAGTAGAACTATACATGGGTCATTATTGACATTTAATACTAAACCCAACATCAATCCAAGGCATGGTGTAACAGGTATCACTCAAAGTGTCTCTCTTTTGTTTAAAATGGACACAATTTTAATTGAAAACAAAAACGAACATACTGAAAACTGACCAAATGAATTAGTATTGTGTTGATACATTATCCCAATGATCCATGGTTCATGTGTGATGTTTAAGAGTCAACCCTAACTCAATATGAGGCACAGTGTTGCTGTTATCATTCAAAGTGTATCTCTTTTGTTTAAAATGGACAGAATTTTAAGTGAAAACAAAATATGACGTACGGAAAACTGACAAAACACATTCGGATTATGTTGATACATTAGTAAACTGATACATGAGTCATTTTTAACATGTATGAGTAAAACTAACCTCAATCTGAGGCACATTGTGGCTGGTATCAGTCAAAGAGTCTCTCTTTTGATTAAAATGTACAGAAGTTTAAGTGAAAACAACAACTGACATATGGAAAACTGAACAAATGCATTCAGATTATGTTGATAATTTATTCCAATTATCCATGGATAATGTGTGACATGTATGAGTCAACCTAGCCTAAATCCAAGGCAAGGTGTGGCCGATATCACACAAAGTGTCTCTCTTTTTTTAAATGGACATAACTTTATGTGAAAACAACAACTAATGTACGAAAAACGAAACCAATGCATTAAGAATGTGCTGATACATTAGTAGAACGATCAATGGATTATTTTTTGATGTTTACGAGTGAAATCCTCCACAATTTGAGGCATGGTATGACTAGAATCACTCAATGTGTCTCTCTTTTGTTTAAAATGGATAGAATTTTAAGTGATAACAACAACTCACATACGGAAAACTGACCAAACACATTCTGATTGTGTTGATACATTCGACCAATGAATAATGGGTTATGTATGATTTTTACAAGTCAACCCCACCTCAATCAGAGGCCTAGTGTGGCCAGTATCACTCAAAGTTTCTCCTTTTTGTTTAAAATGGACAAAATTTTAATTGAATACAACAACTGACGAACAAAAAACCAACCAAACGCATTCAAATTGTGTTGATACTTTAGGAAAATGATCCATTGTTCATTTTTTATGTGTACGATTAAACCATGACTCAATCCGAGACACTGTGTGACCGGTATCACTCTATGTGTCCTTCTTTTGTTTAAAATGGATATAATTTTATGTGTAAACAACAACTGACGTATAGAAAGGAATCCAAAAGTCATTACCATGGACATAAGACACTTATACAAGCCTCAAAGAGTCATAAGTAGTCATTATACAATAAACCCCCATTAATAATTCATCACACACCCTAAATACAATCCATTATCCCTAGGGTTCATGGTGAGGGGTGAAAACAAATATGAAAGGGATAGAGAGAAGAAAAAAAGGGAAAGAAAAAAGAATAGAGGATTGAAATTTGATATATTTTCAAGATAAAGGGATATTAGACTATGTTTTGGGAAGGGGATGTATAAGGCCCCAGCCTTAAACCTTACTTAATCTTGAGTTATTACAAGATTACACATTGAGGATCTTTTCAGGTTTAGAGTTTTAGAGAATTAGATCATGAAACATGCATTACATTCCACATTTAAACAAAGTGGTTACATAAAAGACAGTATTCATTCTTCCCATCAACGGGAACATATTAAAAATATAACAAGGATTCTTTCTTGACACATCCTTGACACCATCATCACATCATGTACCTTTCCCTTGACCTGTGAAAAACATTTCAAAAACTTGGGATGAGCATAAAAAGCCCAGTAAGAGTTATAAAAATATGGAAAGGAAACATGAGTTCATATATACATTAGAATGAAATCACACTTTACCCATAAAACATAGGCATATCAAATCATGAATAAATCATAGAAAACATAAGACATAAAGGTAACTTGAGGCATTCATAACATTCTTACGTAGGGAGTAACCCTCTAGGTTACGTTTGGAATACCCATCACGGTATATTCCCTAAATCTCTTCGGAGAAACCTTAACGTTTTACTCCTTCACGTTACCCAATGCATTCGAGAGCTATATCGGGCTCACCCGCCCTTAGTTTATCATGGAACCACCCGTTTTCATAACAATTCCCAAGAACCATAACATAAATGTGTCACATAAAACATGCATAAAGGAAACATAACATTTCCACATTTGAATCACAATATAACATTTTAGTATATTGAAATATTGAATCCATTCAAAAAGAAACCATTTCTAAAACCATTTAAAACATTTAATAAAGAGATTTTTGAATCAAAGTGTCCCATACCACCTTGAAGCTTAAAATTTAAAACCATTAATATCCATATAAATAAACCCTTAAAACCATTTTGAAAACACTGATATTAATAAGAACAAATAATTAAAACATTTAAAACAATATTTTGGTTTAAGAGGTTTTACCAAAATTAGAGACACATAAATAAAATAATTGAGGAATAACATTTAGTCAGAACATTATAATATCATGAGAATAAATGGATTCATGATATAATACTCCAAAGGACAGTATATACACCATATAAGAGTGAATTGGTGCATAACAACAATGAACCCTCAATAGAAATGTCAAATGTGAGGAAATCCCTTATAGAGAATGTATACTTAAATTAAGGTCAAATCAATCTCAAAAATATGTGTGAAAAATATAGTTACACCCAATATAAGTGGATATTAAGTGTAAAACAATAAAAGATCATTCACACATATTCAATGGATGACATATTCAATGACTACATGTTGAACCCAAAGAAATCGAAATTGGGTTAAAAAGTTCCCTTGACAGCCTAACGACATCACATCAAAATGAGTTGATGAGAGATAAAAAGTGTATCTCATCTCTTGGACATAAAATTTACATCAATAAGGATATATGATAACATATCCCAACATAACAATATGTAAATTAAAAGACCCAACAAAAGAAGTCTTTTAAAAAAGAGGAGGGTGAAAGGTTCCCTTACCGACTTGGGTATCTTTCGAAACATACGACCCGTGAAAGAAGGACAATACATCATTGATGTTAATACTCATAAAAGAAATTGTATTACACAATGAGTAAAATAATGGTCAGTACATAAACCAATCAAATGATATTGTGGCAAATGTAGCATAAATCTCACAGGAATAAAAGTGAGATGAAAAATCACTTACGAAAACTCGGCAGCCTAACGGCGCCACATAAAACTTCCAAAAATGGATTGATGAGATCAAATAGGGTATCTCATCACATTACAACAAAATTTACAGCAAGAGGAATATGAAATAACATCCCCCATCATAACAAATAGGAGCTTAAAAAAAGTGACATAAAGGGGAGTACTTAAAAAGAAAGAGAGAGGTTAGATCTCTTACGAAAATTCGGCAGCCTAACGGTGCCACTCAAAACTTCCAAAATGGATTGATGAGAGAGAATAGGGTCTCTCATCACATGAACATAAAAATTAAATTAAGTGTAATATATAATAACATCCTAATAACAAGAAAGATGATCTTTAGAGGGAATGACATAAAAGAGTGCACTTAAAAAGAAAGAGAGGAGTAAGATCCCTTACCTCGGGTCCGACTTGACTCGATCGTTCTTTGATCTCCTGAATAATAAACATTAGTTAATTTATACATCCTTAAGAACCTTTTTCAAGTTAATTATTCCTTTTATATCATTTATTACCATGTCATAAACATTATGTAATCATTTAAGTTAATAATATTTGTTTTGCCGATATTTGGTTCTTAAGTCGAAAGTGGACTTCTTACAATTACATGTTTATTGTGTGGCCAAATGTTTATTATATCCAAAATTGTATTCATGATGTAGATATCATATATGTCATATATATCCAGTACATGCATGCATTTATAACATTACATAATCATTTAGAGGTATGATATGAAATGCACCGTTCATGGAGACGGTAAGCCGTACGTACGCATGAACGCTACTTTCATTTCTATTTAATATTTTATAGAATATAATAATAATGATATATAGGTATATTATAATTCCAGTATAATATCATATATAATATCATAGTTCCATCCTTTATAAGTCCCACATATGGTATTTAACGAATCAAATCACTTTGAGGGGGCGGTAGTCTGCACTTCCTTAAATGAAGATATCGCGTTTACCCATAATGGAAACCATAAAGGTATGACCAAAATGAAAAAAAACAGAAGCTTAAGTTAAACATAAACATATTATATATCATATATAAAAATACTGACATCATAATTGCCACCTTTGAAGGTGTTAAATGAGTATTGAACAATCATCGTTTTGGGAGGCAGAATTTCGCCATCCACGGAAACCTTATGTTCTTTAACCATTTGATGTAGTTGTGTGAGAGTGTAGCTCGAATAAATCTTATACAAACATCTTAGTATATTGAAGATACTTTTTTTGTTACAAAATAAGTAAATAAAAAGAGTTTAGTGGGTTGGAAAAGCAAAATAAAACAAATGAACATGAGAGAATGAATTACCTTTAAAAGTGTAACTCCTTTTAATTTGAGCATAAAGGCTTCCTTTGAAAGGATTATGCCAAAAGGGAATCCTCTAGGATGAGGAGAGGGATGTGGAGAGAGTAAATGGGCAGGGGTTGGCCGAGCCAATGGCTTGAGGAGTGTGGTAAAAGAGGTAGAGGTGGGGGCCTTTTATAAGAGGAGAGGAGGGGCACTTTTGGAAAGTAAAAAAATATTACTTTATTTGAAAATGTGTTTCGGTTGTAAAAGGTCCCACATTGATATAATTCGTGGATAAGGTTATAATTCTTCGAAATCCACTCATCCAATTGGTTTTGGACATGTGTAGGTCTTAGATTTTACATTATCTTTCCATTTTATTTAAATCATTAAATAATGATGTCATTGCTGCATCATCATGATGTCATAACTAAGTTTATTTATATAAAGTATAACAATTATAGAAAAAATATTATGATGTATTAAATCTTCGTAGCTTTCCAATGACTATTTATAATCAAAAATCTGATCTTTATAACCCCATGTAAAAATTGTTTTCGTAAAACATATGATGTTTGTGTCATTTTTACTTTTACATTAAATAAAAAGTTATTTATGTCATTTCCCTACCAAAGTGGCTCCATGGGGTCCCCAAGTTGACCCATGGCTTGTCTTGGTCGGACATGACACAAACAATGAGTGTAGGACATGTGTAAAGTTCATTTCATATTATTAAAACATTATTTTTACCTTAAACTACACTAATTACCACTAATCGCGATTAAACACTTAATAAGTTACTATTCACCAAAAAATTATTTTTATCCCATGGAAACACATTTTACTTCTTAATGACAACCATGTATTTGGGATTTTTGAAATTCAAAACACAAAGATGGAAAAATTTCATTTAAATGGAAAAATCAGTTTTTATAAATACCACTTAGTGGTTTCACTATTCATCAAAAATTGAAGTTTTTCAGAAAAATCCCAAAACTTCACCATAAGCTATATTTGATATTACGAATTCAAAAATGAAGTCTCTTTTACAAAATTCAAAACATTTAAGTCACATTAATTAATTTAATAATTAATTCCCGCTGTCAGAGCAAATAGTGTGTTTTTATGAAATAATAAGTATCAAAAGATTGACACTAGTTTAAGTCTGATTTCAAAGTGAAATTAATTCCAACGACCACTGTTGGATTTAATGGTAAAAATATATTATAATTTCACTTTAAAACCAATTCAAAAGATAATCTAATCATATAAATAAATTAGATTAAAAAGAGGTTTTGAATTAAAATACAACATTTTACACTATTCATTAGAAAAAATGAACATTATCAGAAAGATTCCAAAAATTTACACAAAGTAAATTTTGATGTCCCGATTCTTAAGAAGAGTTTTATTTGGTCCAATAGAATGTATAAGAGTGAACAAAACTATATTTAATGACGGTTCGCCATCAAAAGGCTATAAGTGAACCTTTAGTGAAAACTAGGGCATATACGCCTAAAATTGAATTCTTTCCATATTTTAAGCCTTTATCTTTTATTGGATAAATGTAAAAACATTTAAAAACATATATAATCATATTTTAGTTATTTTTATCCATTCCCGCCATTACAACGGCTACATGGTAACTACTATTTAAAATAATATTATTTTATTATTAGAGTGCAACGTAAGATTCCCAAGAAACACGTTGTTGCATATTGGGTATGCCATCGAGCATAGCATCCCCTTTAAAGTAATATTAATGTTTGATTCACAAATATGGGTAAATATAAAGATGTCATATTCTTTATTTACCTGGGGTGTTACATCCTTCCCCCCTTTTGGGAATTGCTTCCTCACAATTTTAAAATTCGGCTTGGAAACATCCTTGAAAGTCCCACATCGGAACAAGAGTCAGTAAAACAATCACTTTAAAATAAAGAAAGATAAGTACAAAGGTCACCTGAGTTAACCCATAATAGGATTCCGTGTAGAAAAACATGTACATGGAGGAGAAAACATAGGGTCATGTTCTGATGGAGAGTGATTGAAAACATGTTTAGGAGAAAGTTAACAATAAGAAAATCACAAACATGTGATGGGTTAAACGGTGTTGGGTTCCCCAGTAGGAAAAGTTAATAGACAACATTTTTGTTTTAATTTACTTAATATTGAGGAATTTATTCATAAGGAAGCATAATCAATTATCATGTTGACTTTCAACTTTTATTAGATTCCTTACACAAACTCATATTTTCTCCAAAAGATGAGTATTTAGGAAGACTTGTTCGCATTAATAGTACTATAATCAACTTTTAAAGAATCACCTAATCCACAAAAGAGAACTATATACTTCCCATTTCTTTAGACTCTAACCAAAACCAAAACCGAAAAGGTTAGTACATGATCAGATAATCCAGAAAAGGATAACCCTTTACAAAAAGAAAATCTATTCTTAATCTCCAAAATTTGTCCAACAAAACCCAAATTTAAAAGATGACCATTCGATAAACAAATTGTCCATAAAATTCTTCAAAGTAAACCAAACTAAGGTTGAAACCCAAATATTTGAAGGATTTAGTCACATAGTCTTCCATGTTAAATCGTAACATTTATCTCCAAACAACATCTGTTTCTCCTAAAGTCTCGTATTGAAAAGTAATTAACCTAATCAAATATCCTCCATGATAGGTTAATAATTTTCATAAATAACCCAAAATCAACTTACTATTAACTGATAAAATCATATAACTAGAAATAATCAGTCAAACTAACCAGGGAATTCACGTAGTCCAGTGGTAGGCGATAAATACCAGTCGCACTTTGGTTGTGGGTTCGATTCCCGCAGCATTGTCCGACGCGACGGGTTATCACACGGCCTGCGTGTTGTCCTTTTTCCAAAAAAAAATATAATTCTTAAAACATTCCCCAAAATGAGATAAAATATTCAAAAATAATCATAACATATTTTATCCCCAATTTTATCTCATTCCTTTCATTTTCCATCATATCATAGAGTAACCCATAATTACCTAAAAAGTAAGGATCATATAAACCCTAATGGTTACCTTTTGAATTATTACCTGAACTTCCACATCGATTGGTCATCTCGTACATGATGCATTATAGAACATACAATGGTTCAAGTGGTTGATCATGACTCCTTGATATTTGGTTTAGAACAACCATGAGTTTCCTCATTGAATCCTCCATTTTATCTAGTCTCTTAATCAGAGAACCACCACAGTTTCCTTCAAACCTGTTGTCTCTTTGGTGCCTGCTAGATCCATCCATTCACTAAAAACAGAAATGTCAGTGTGAGTATATCAACAAAACCATCATGTACTAATGAGGAAGGTAAACACTAAGATACACTTACTCATTTACTTTTTTCTAAAACAAGGACTCTTTCTGAAATCCTAACCATTATGGTAATGTCACTTATGCTTAAAGAATACCCTAACCTCTAAAGTTATCTAAACCGACCTTTGATACCAACTATAAGGCCCCAGCCTTAAACCTTTCATAATCTTGAGTTATTACCAGATTACACATTGAGGATCTTTTCAGGTTTAGAGTTTTAGAGAATTAGATCATGAAACTTGCATTACATTCCACATTTAAACAAAGTGGTTACATAAAAGATAGTATTCATTCTTCCCATCAACGGGAACATATTTAAAATATAACACGGATTCTTTCTGGACACATCATTGACACTATTATCACATCATGTACCTTTCCCTTGACCTGTGAAAAACATTTCAAAAACATGGGATGAGCATAAAAAGCTCAGTAAGAGTTATAAAAATATGGAATGGAAACATGAGTTCATATATACATTAGAATGAAATCACACTTTACCCATAAAACATTGGCATATCAAATCATGAATAAATCATAGAAAACATAAGACATAAAGGTAACTTGAGGCATTCATAACATTCTTACGTAGGGAGTAACCCTCTTGGTTTCGTTTGGAATACCCATCACAGTATATTCCCTAAATCTCTTCGGAGAAACCTTAACGTTTCACTCCTTCGCGTTACCCAATGCATTGGAGAGCTATATCGGGCTCACCCGCCCTTAGTTTATCACGGAACCACTCATTTTCATAACAATGCCCAAGAACCATAACATAAATGTGTCACATAAAACATGCATAAAGGAAACATTACATTTCCACATTTCAATCACAATATAAGATTTTTGTATATTGAAATATTGAATCCATTCAAAAAGAAACCATTTCCAAAACCATTTAAAACATTTAATAAAGAGATTTTTGAATAAAAGTGTCCCATACCACCTTGAAGCATAAAATTTTAAACCATTAATATCCATATAAATAAATCCTTAAAACCATTTTGAAAACATGGATATTAATAAAAACAAATAATTAAAACATTTAAAACAATATTTTGGTTAAAGGGGTTTTACCAAAATTAGAGACACTTGAATACAATAATTGAGGAATAACATTTAGTTAGAACTTTATAATATCATGAGAATAAATGGATTCATGATATAATACCTCAAAGGACAGTATATACACCATATAAGAGTGAATTGGTGCATAACAACAATGAACCCTCAATAGAAATGTCAAATGTGACGAAATACCTTATAGAGAAGGTATCCTTAAATTAAGGACAAATAAATCTCAAAAATATGTGTGAAAAATATAAGTACACCCAATATAAGTGGATATTAAGTGTAAAACAATAAAATGTCATTCACACATATTAAATGTATGACATATTCAATGACTACATGTTGAACCCAAAGAAATCGAAATTCGGTTAAAAAGTTCCCTTGACAGCCTAACGGCATCACATCAAAATGAGTTTATGAGAGATAAAAAGTGTATCTCATCACTTGGACATAAAATTTACATCAATAAGGATATATGAGAACATATCCCAACATAACAATTTGTAAATTAAAAGACCCAACAAAAGAAGTCTTTTAAAAAAGAGGAGGGTGAAAGGTTCCCTTACCGACTTGGGTATCTTTCGAAACATACGACCCGTGAAAGAATAACAATACATCATTGATGTAAATACTCATAAAAGAAAGTATATTACACAATGAGTAAAATAATGGGAATTACATACACCACTCAAAGGAAATTGTGGCCAATGTAGCATAAATCTCACAGGAATAAAAGTGAGACGAAAAATCACATACAAAAATTCGGCAGCCTAACGGCTCCACTTAAAACTTCCAAAAATGGATTGATGAGATCAAATAGGGTATCTAATCACATTACAACAAAATTTACAGCAAGATTAATATGAAATAAAATCCCCCATCATAACAAATAGGAGCTTAAAAAAGTGACATAAAGGGGAGTACTTAAAAAGAAATAGAGAGGTTAGATCTCTTACGAAAATTCGGCAGCCTAACGGCGCCACTAAAAACTTCCAAAATTGATTGATGAGAGAGAATAGGGTCTCTCATCACATGAACATAAAAATTACATTAAGTTTAATATATAATAACATCCCAATAACAAGAAAGATGATCTTTAGAGGTAATGACATAAAAGAGTGTACTTAAAAAGAAAGAGAGGAGTAAGATCCCTTACCTCGGGTCCGACTTGACTCGATCGTTCTTTAATCTCCTGAATAATAAACTTGAGTTAATTTCTAATTCCTTAAGAAAATTTTTCAAGTTAATTATTCCTTTTATATCATTTATTACCATGTCATAGACATTATGTAATCATTTAAGTTAATAATATTTGTTTTGCGGATATTTGGTTCTTAAGTCGAAAGTGGACTTCTTACAATTACATGTTTATTGTGTGGAAAAATGTTTATTATATCCAAAATTGTATTCATGATGTAGATATCATATATGTAATATATATCCAGTACATGCATGCATTTATAACATTATATAATCATTTAGAGGTAAGAAATGAAATGCACCGTTCATGGAGACGTTAAGCCGTACGTACGCATGAAAGCTACTTTCATTTCTATTCCGTATTTTATAGAATGGAATAATAATGATATAAAGGTATATTATAATTCCAGTATAATATAATATATATTATCATAGTTACATCCTTTATACGTCCCACATATGGTATTTAACGAATCAAATCACTTTCAGGGGGCGGTAGTCCGCACTTCCTTAAATGAAGATATCGCGTTTACCCATAATGGAAACCATAAAGGTATGCCCAAAATGAAAAAAACAGAATCTTAAGTTAAACATAAAAATATTATATATCATATATAAAAATAGAGACATCATAATGGCCACTTTTGAATGTGTTAAATAAGTATTGAACAATCATCATTTCGGAAGGCAGAATTTCACCATCCACGGAAACCGTATGTTCTTTAACCATTTGATGTAGTTGTGTGAGAGTGTAGCTCGAATAAATCTTATAACAAAATCCTAGTATATTGAAGATACTGGTTTTGTTACAAAAGAAGTAAATAAAAATAGTTTAGGGGGTTGGATAAGCAAAATAAAACAAATGAACATGAGAGAATGAATTACCTTTAAAAGTGTAACTCCTTTTAATTTGAGCCTAAAGGATTACTTTGAAAGGATTATGCCCAAAGGAAATCCTCTAGGATGAGGAGAGGGATGTGGAGAGAGTAAATGGGCAGGTTTTGGCCGAGCCAAAGGCTTGAGGAGTTTGGGAAAAGAGGTAGAGGTGGGAGCCTTTTATAAGAGGAGAGGAGGGGCACTTTTGGAATGTAAGAAATATTACTTTATTTGAAAATGTTTTTCGGTTGGAAAAGGTCCCAAATTGATATAATTCGTGGATAAGTTGATAGGGATTATAAATCCTCTCATCCAATTGGTTTTGGACATGTGTAGGTCTTAGAATTTACATTATCTTTCCATTTTATTTAAATCATTAAATAATGATTTCATCGCTGCATCATCATGATGTCATAAATAATTTATTTTATTTAAAGTCAAAAAATTATAAAAAAATACTATGATGTAGGAAAGATTTGTAGATTTCTAATGACTATTTATAATCAAAAATCTGATCTTTATAACCACATGTAAAAATTGTCTTCGTAAAACATATGATGTTTGTGTCATTTTTACTTTTACATTAAATAAAAAGTTATTTATGTCATTTCCCAACCAAAGTGCCTCCATGGGGTCCCCAAGTTGACCCATGGCTTGTCATGGTCGGCCATGACACAACAAATGAGTGTAGGACATGTGTCAAGTTCATTTCATATTATCAAAACATTATTTTTACCTTAAACTACACTAATTAACACTAATCGCGATTAAAAACTTAATAAGTTACTATTCACCAAAAAATTATTTTTATCCCATTGAACCACATTTTACTTCTTAATGACAACCATGTATGTCGGATTTTTGAAATTAAAAACACAAAGATGGCAAATTTTCATTTAAACGGAAAAATCAGTTTTTATATGTACCACTTAGTGGTTTCACTATTCATCAAAAATTGAAGTTTTTCAGAAAAATCCCAAAAATTAACCATAAGCTATATTTGATATTCAGAATTCAAAAATGAAGTCTATTTTACAAAATTCAAAACTTGTAAGTCACATTAATTAATTTAATAATTAATTCCCGCTGTCAGAGCAAATAGTGTGTTTTTATGAAACAATGAGTATCAAAAGATTGACACTAGTTTAAGTCTGATTTCAAAGTGAAATTAATTCCAACGACCACTATTGGATTTAATGGTAAAAATATATTCTAATTTCACTTTAAAACCAATTCAAAAGATAATCTAATCATATAAATAAATTAGATTAAAAATAGGTTTTGAATTAAAATACAACATTTTACACTATTCATTAGAAAAAAATTAACATTATCGGAAAGATACCAAAAATTTACACAAAGTAAATTTTGATGTCCCGATTCTTAAGAAGAGTTTTATTTGGTCCAATATAATGTATAAGAGTGAACAAAACTATATTTAATGACGGTTCTCCATCAAAAGGCGATAAGTGAACCTTTAGTGAAAACTAGGGCATATACGCCTAAAATTGAATTCTTTCCGTATATTAAGTCTTTATCTTTTATTGGATAAATGTAAAAACATTTAAAAACATATATAATCATATTTTAGTTATTTCTATCCATTCCCTCCATTATAATGGCTACATGTTAACTACTATTTAAAATAATATTATTTTATTATTAGAGTGCAACGTAAGATTCCCAAAAAACTCGTTGTTGCGTATTGGGTATGCCATCGAGCATAGAATACCCTTTAAAGGAATATTAATGTTTGATTCACAAATTTGGGTAAATATAATGATTTCATATTCTTTATTTACCTGGGGTGTTACAGGATGGGTGGAAATCAATTGAAATCCCTTAAATCATTCCATATCATCGACAACATTCATGGTTTGGTTGGGCAGTTTTCCAAATAGTTCACCAACATTTTGGGAGACACTGGATAAGAAATACTCTTCTTCACAATTAGGACAAACAATTATCTAACTGTCCTCCAATTGTTCAAAATGACTTAGTTAAACTATAGATCCATAGAACATGGTTTCAACAAACCGTGAACAACCTGTGTTCCAAGAAACTCCCTCAAAAAGGTAAGTTTAATAGTTTATACATGGATTCATACAACACATCATTTTCCGCTGTATATAAAATAGTAAAATTTCAAAATGAATAGAAAACTTCACCATGAAAGTGTACCCAAATTGGTTCTTCTAAATTTTGACCCCTAATTAAAGCTCTACATGACTACTAATCACGAGTCTAGAATGAAAAAATATTAAGTGTATATCTCCACACCATTTATAAATTCTATAAATGGCATGAAAATAAGACAACACACCATAAGATAAAGGAATCAACCATAAGAACACATTTCATTAAGTTTCCCAAGAATCACCCAAATCCATCTTCCATGAATAATCTACCGGGGAAACTCTCTATGTACTATGGCAACATAACCCAAAAGGAACTCAAAATCTATAAACAAATTCCATATCCAATATTGAAGGGAATCTTAACCACAAAAAACATGAAGAATAACTCGCATGCGTTACTTAATCAACGTTTTATTAAGGTTCTGACATTGAATGATCCTTATATATTTTATCTAAGGAAATGTAAGATATCATTTGAAGAAAATAGTATTTAATGGTGAATTTTGAAAATCATAATGAATAAATAGTACATCAAATTAGGTATGGATTTTATCCCATCGTTATGTCACAAAATAACTACCACTGCATATTTTATCTGTGTTAACTACTTGTTTGATATGCTGATTTGTTTCAGGTCATGCTTGGGTGTGCTACTACATAATTTTATGTTACAGCAGTCATGGTATTTTTCTGTGCTAAAATAAGTGCTGATAAAGGGGCTCTTATCATATCTTTTTTAGTGCTGATAAAGGTTCCCATTATGAGTAGTTTTTTAGTGCTGATAAAGGCACCATTTATCTGTTCTATTTAGTACAAATAAAGGGGACCTCCCCCTATCAGTTCTAAGTTGTACAATTCTTTTTAAGCGCTTTTACTGCATGTTTTGAGCATCATTAAAGCCTAGTTTGAGCAATGATATAGTCAGTTTTTGTATTAGTGAGATGACCATGTTGCTTGCTTGTTTATTTATATTTGTGATATAAAAGTGTGCCAATGCTTTGAAACAAATTAACATACCTTCTGAAATTATATAAATTATTTTATTTAAATTTTTTATTTATTCCATTATTTTAGAAATATTCCAGCATTTTGTTAATTCTTTGTTTAAAGTATTTATTTCCCATAATTGGAACTGTATAACATGATTTGTTTAATTATGATTTAAAATGTAAAACAGGTTTGTCTTTAATATTGAAAGCATTCTATGGTTGATCAACTGTTGGAAACTGTTATGGAATCTGTGGTGAGACCCTTCTGGGAATTTTATCTCACATCCTACTTTTTCCTTCAGGTGTTTCTAGACTTTCTTCTTCCAGGCTCAAGAAAAGGGAAGAGATCTCATGGCGGAGGATCCACCTGTTGAGATTTGGTGTTGGTGAGTTGTGTCCTTAGAGACCTTCGGGTTGTTTCCCCATTTTTATTATTTGGGTTAATGTACTTTGAGATTTTTATTCCATGTTGTATTCTGGTATAACACTCTCAGTGGAGTTTCATTTGTTATGCACACTTCTTTTTCTTCTTTTTCTTCCCCTTTCTTGCCGCAAAATCGTTGCCACATATATGTTGTAAGATGCCAGGTTCAAGTAAATGACCCATGGAGATCTGGAATACCCTTCTAGCTATGTCAAGGCCTACTCGGTTATTAGGTTACCTGGTTACCCAGTCTGGTTAATGAAAAAAAGGAATCAATAGAGGGTGAGCCTTTATATTGAAGTCAGTATGCATTTATAAAATCTTTTCTGGACATAGGATGTAGTTGTGATTTAGTGCCTTGCCAGATCTCACCACAATGAATGTTATGTCACCAGGGGTGGTTAGGAAAACATGTCTTGTGGTGTAGTTCCAGTCTGTTCCCAATTGTGATTTGGATAGAGTGGAATTAAAATCATGTTCATTAATTATGTTGAGAATAATTTCTCTCATTACTCAATCAAGTTGTTAATCTAGTGTCTTCCTATTTAAGTCTAATGTTGTGTAATCAATTACCCCAAGAAGACTTGTCAATAGGATCCAGGAGGAGGATGCTACTGAAACTCAGTGATAGAATAATGTTTTGGATCAGAATATGTTTGAGGTGAGATCATTAGAACCTTAAAAACTATTGGAAAATCAAATATTTCATTTACAAAAAGGTACTAGCCACAGACATCAGGAATAAAGCTTCTTCAAGTGGTGAAAGAGAATATAGAGGAAGATGATACATGTTTAATGACTATGATAGATATCATTACTATAGCTTTGTCTTTAGTGAATCCTCTGTAACACCCCCAAATGATAAAGGGTTAAATGACTAAATGATATGACTCATGTCAACAAGGTGCACCTTCCTTTTCAGGAGCATTCCTGATTAGTACTCCATAGTTAAGTGTGCTTGGCCTGGTGTAGTGATCAGGAATTGTGACCCTCTGGGAAGTTTATGAAGGTGTTTGTGATTGAGGACAAATCACACTGGAAAGGACATGTGTTGGCCTGTTGGGACTATCATTAGTCAGATGACCCATTAATGCATGTGGGTGGACCCTAGGGTGGGTCCCACATGTCTGCGGGGCAACTAGTGGTATTTGGTGGGCCAGGACCTGACGACCTTGTTAAGGCGGGGTGGTTGTGCTGTCACCGGCACCCGATTGTCACATTTGGTATCATAGGAGGAACCCAACCATAAGTGCGGTGCACTGCCTCTGTTGTGATGTAGGGCCCACTATGAGGACGTTGTGCTCTAAAGGGGGGGGGGGGGGTGATTGTAATGCTTGTACTGGAGTAGTGATCAGGATGGGTGACCCTCTGGGATGTTTCCCAGGGTGTATGTGAGTGAGGACAAAGCACACTAAAAAGGACAATTGTTGGTATGTGGGGACAATCATTAGTCAGATGACCTGTTCAGGAATGTGGGTGGACCCTAGGATGGGCCCCACGTGTCTGTGGGGGTAATTGGTGGTACCTTGTGGTCTAGGACCTGAAATCCATGATAAGGCGGGGTGTTTATGTTGTCACCGGGACCCGGTTGTCACATTTGATATCAGAGGAGGAACCCAGCCTTAAGTGTGGTGCAGTGCCTGAGTTGATTGTAATGCTTGGCCTGGAGTAGTGAACAGGATGGGTGACCCTCTGGGAAGTTTCCTAGGGTGTATGTGAGTGAGGACAAACCACACTGGAAAGGACAAGTGTTGGTCTGTGGGGACAATCATTAGTCCGATGACCCGTTCAGGCATGTGGGTGGACCCTAGGGTGGGCCCCACGTGTCTGTGGGGCAATGGGTGGTACCTAGTGGGCCAGGACCTGACGGCCATGATAAGGTGGGCTGTTTGTACTAGCACCGGGACCCGGTTGTCACATTTGGTATCAGAGGAGGAACCCAGCCTTAAGTGCGGTGTACTGCCTGGGTTGAGATGTAGGGCCCACAACGAGGACATTGTGCTCTAAAGGGGTGATTGCAATTCCCCCAAATGATAAAGGGTTAAATGAATAAATGATATGACTCATGTCAACAAGGAGAACCTTCCTTTTCGCGAGCCTTCCTGATTAGTAATCCACAGTTAAGTATGTTTGGCCGAGAGTAGTGATCAGGACGGGTGACCCTCTGGGAAGTTTCCCAGGGTGTATGAGAGTGAGGACAAAGCACAATGGAAATGAAAAGTGTTGGCTTGTGGGGACAATCAATAGTCAGATGGCCCGTTCAGGCATGTGGGTGGACCCTAGGGTGGGCCCCACGTCTCTGTGGGGCAATTGGTGGTACCTGGTGGGCCAGGACCTGACGGCCATGATAAGGTAGGGTGTTTGCGCTGTCACTGGGACCCAGTTTTCACATCCTCTATTTGATACTGGTGCATATCACTCATTTGTTTTCTTTTCAACCCATACTGTTAATCTTCTTAATATTCCTTAATATTCCTTAAGTGTAGTGCACAATCTGGGTTGATTGTAATGCTTGGCCTGGTGTAGTGATCAGGATGGGTGACCCTCTGGAATGTTTCCCCGGGTGTATGTGAGTGAGGAAAAAGCACACTAGAAAGGACAAGTGTTGGTCAGTGGGGACAATCATTAGCCAGATGACCCGTTCAGGCATGTGGGTGGACCCTAGGGTGGGCCCCACATGTCTGTGGGGCAATTGGTGGTACCTAGTGGGCTATGACCTGACGACCATGATAAGGAGGGGTGTTTGTGCTGTCATCGGGACCCGGTTGTCACATTTGGTCTCAGAGGAGGAACCCAGCCTTAAGTGCGGTGCACTGCCTTGGATGTGATATAGGTCCCACAAAGAAGACATTGTGCTCTAAAGGGGGTGATTGTAACGCCCCCAAATGATAAAGGGTTAAATGACTAAATGATATGACTCATGTCAACAAGGTGCACCTTCCTTTTTGAGAGCCTTCCTGATTAGTAATCCACAGTTAAGTGTGCTTGGCCTAGAGTAGTGATCAGGACGGGTGACCCTCTGGGAAGTTTCCCAGGATGTATGTGAGTGAGGACAAAGCACAATGGAAAGGACAAGTGTTGGCCTGTGGGGACAATCATTAGTCCGATGGCACGTTCAGGCATGTGGGTGGACCCTAGGGTGGGCCCCACGTGTCTGTGGGGAAATTGGTGGTACCTGGTGGGCCAGGACCTGAAGGCCATGATAAGGCGGGGTGTTTGTGCTATCACCGGGACACGGTTGTCACATCCTCTATTTGATATTGGTGCATCTCACTATTTTTTTTTCTTTTCAACCCATACCTATAATATTCTTAATATTCCTATAGTTCTTTTATCTTGTGAAATGGATATTATTACACCCCTTAGTGTGATGAGAGAGTAGGGTATCCGTAGTCCTGCTTGTGTCATATCTCTATCAGATGTCTAACTTGTTTATTTTTTTCTGGTACTCGACATGATATCTCTTGACGTCATATTCCAGATGGATGGGCTCGTTGCCAAAAAATCCTGGATTGATTGTTATCTTGAATGGGTCTACCTTTCCACACCTAGTGGTGTATCACTTGTCTTTCAAGGAGAACAGACCAATTTTCATGTTGTGCCAGACCGTCTTATCAAGAGTTGGGGATAACAATATTATTGTTTGCTTATGATTTGATGTAGTGGCCCCCCTCCAGTTGTCGTGGAGTTTCCAACTGTTTTTCTTTATGATTTTTTCTGGTTTAGCACTATTAATAATGGTTGAGTTTTTCATTGAAATGATGATCATTACTCAACCGGTTTATGTCCCCTCTTACCAAATGGCTCCAACTGAACTGAAAGAACTATTGTCCCAGTTGTACAATTTTCTTGAGAAAGCATTTATTCACCCAAGTGTGTCACCTAGGGCGGGGTTAGTTCTATCATCCATGAAAGCTGATGATTCTCTAACATCTTCTCTTCAAGAGATGATTCTTCTTGTTCAAAAACATGTTGATGAATTTGGTAAGTATTAGAGACTCTCATTACGTTAGGGAGACAGATACCCGATGGATGTTCTCCAAAGAGGGTGTTCTGTGTTATCAGAACCGTTATGTTGCACCATTAGTGACAAGGAAGGAAATAATGGGGAATTTCCATAATTTCTAGTAGGTTGTACACCCAGGAAGCACTAAAACATTATATGCATTGAATCAGCAAATTAGGTGACCATGTATTCTTGAAGGATTCACCCTAGTTGGGTCATCGACGACATGGGAGGTAAGGGAATCTTGCTCCTTATTTTGTGGGATCTTTTGAGGTTGTTAATTAGGTGTGGAATGTTTTTTACCATTTATCACTTCCATCACAACTGGAATTTATATATAATTTGTTTTATGTATCTCAACATCAAAAGCATTTATCTGACCCATATCATGTTTTGAGTTGTCGTGATCTTGAAGTGGAACATGTTTTATCTATGACTGAACAACTAGTTATGGTTGTTAATTCTAAGACCAAGGTTCTTCATGGGAGGATGATACATTTGGGATATATGATATGGAATCATGGATCTAATTCTTATGAGACATGAGAGAAGGAGGAACTGATGAGGGAATAATGGTATTGTCTTTTTGGGGTGGAGAGTTCTTCATAGGCATTCAAGTGACATGAAGTTCCTATAGTGGGTATATTTAACATCTCATTACTGTTCAAATATTTCTAAACTCTCTTGTGTTAAATTATTAATGAAATAAGTGGGAAATATTGGTTTATCAGTGAAAAGTTATGTTTTTGTTAAACACATCTCAGAATGGTAAAATAAGAAATTAATGCTCTCAAATATTCAATTTAATATTTTCGATGTTAAACACTATGTAAGTATGAGTTTTTGAGATCTGAAAAGTCTCGAAGAGGTTGGAATAATAAATTTAAATAAATTATTTTAAGCATGTGAAATTTATTCAAAATTAATGAATAACTCCAAAAATCTATCGTAAGAGAAATTTGAGGCCACAGTTATGTCCCGAATTTGTTGTTTACCCTAGGACGGGTATAAAATTAAATGACACCAGAAATTTAGATTTATACCTCATGAGATAATGTTATTAAATAATATTTAATATATTATTTAATAAAAATAATTAAATATCTTCTACAAGGTGAGACGTAAGGGAAATCCAGGACCCCCAATAGTTCTGGAATGGGGGTTTACCCTAGACGGGGTATCACTTTTCTATGTGTCAGGCGTTTGGACACCTCTCTTGCAAAAATAACTCTTTTTATTTTAATTAATTATTTAATCCTATTTTTAATTAATAAATCATTAATATCTCTTAAACCATTTGTCCTATAAGAAATCTGAGACCACAGTTGGGTCTGGAATGAGGTGTTTACCCTTGGAAGGGTATAAAATTTATGAGCAACATGGGTTTCGTCCGATATCTCTTCATACTTATGAAATTAATAAATTTATTATATTAATTTGATTAAAAATATAAAAATAAAAGAAAAGAATTTTTTTCACGGTTCTTCTTCGTCACCAAAACCGGAAACCCCATTGTTGATTTATTTAATTTCTAAATGTTTTATTTTTCAACTGTTTCCATCCATTTCAGTCAGCAACACCTTGATTACGTGAAATTAATAACTCTGTAACGGATTTTGGGTTGAATAATGAATTAAATCATGGGTTCTAAATTGATATTCTCAAACCTCTAATTTTAGGGTTCTTAAAACCAACAAATTCCTTGGTCTTCACTATTTCTTGATATCATTGAAATCATACAACCTTGATATTTCATGGATGCAATTACGGGGTTTTTCTTGAAGGATTTTTGATCTTATTCTTTTGTGGGTAGCTATTGTGTGGTGTGCGCTAGGAGGAAGGTGTTGGGTGTGGTGTTCTTGGAAGAATGAAAAATATGGGTTTATTTCCTATATTTATTTATTTATATAATTCTTCCTTCCTATTCATTTAAAATAAATTAATGGTGAAAAAGGTTGAAATTAATATAAAATGATAAAACTAAGAATTATTAGGGGATAATACATGATCATAAAAATATAGTACATTGAGAATATCACATGGTATTTTTACAGAGATTATAAATATATAATTATGATTTTTTTTATCAAAGGATAATTTAATGGTAGTTTTTATTATTGATAATACTATAAAATTATCCAAGGATAATTTATACCTATTATCATGAGATAATTATCAAGGGACAATTTATTTAGAATTACAAATGATAATTATAATTAATTTTCTTTTGATTATTACAATGTTTTTTCCAAAAGTAATTGCTCTAGGTTTTTGAAGATAATGATAATTTATAAATTATATTTAAATGATAATTATTGATAGATAATGTTGCAACCAAATGCTTTGATCTAAATGTTGATATTTATTCAGAAAAGAAGAAGATTAATTATAGAGAATACCACCTCAGTTCTCAAATTAATTTTGAAATATAATTTTTCAAAAGAGGTTTGTAATTGTTCATATTGATAGTTCTTGTGATTAAAATGGATAATCAAAATGATAATTTGTGAATTATCTGGGAAAGAGATGTTATCATCAAATGAAATGTTTTTAATCGATATTTTTAAAATTATCTAAGACCTATAAATTATTACAACATGTAATATTTTTAATCAGTAATTTAAAAATTATCCAAGAGTGAGAAAATGTTGTAACAAGTAATGTTTTTAATTGATTGTTTTGAAATTATCTAAGAGGGAAATAACTATTACTGCATGTAATATTTTTAATGAATAATTTGAAAATTATTTAGGAGAGAGAAACTATCATCACCTCTCATAATTTATTTCATTTTGAAATAAAATATATGGTTTTGGTTCTTGTATAACTTTATGAACATCTACCTTTGATGTGTCGAAGCTAACAATGATTGGGTCGTCCATAGGTGTATTTAACCACATGGGGTGGGTTTTCATTGCCCCTGACATCGGTGGCATTGAGGTTGGTCATTCCTTTTTGATTTTCCAAATTGATTGTTCGTGTATTTCTTGATTTATTTCAAATGTTTATTTAAATTCAATGCCACAAATCTACTTTTAATTAAAACGATAATAAAATTATTATAGTGAATTAAGATATTTGAATTGGTTGTGATTATGGAAACTAGTTGAATTAAATCATTTAATTTAAATTTTGTATTAGATGGAAATGATTTCAATTAAATTATTGGATTTAATTGTGGAAATAAAGTGTATAATGATGGAATTGGTTTTGAATGGATTTCAAACTGGTGAAAGTGGCTTAAAATGGTTTTTTAAAAACAAAATGATTTCATCTTATAAAAAAGGAATGTTTTTGAATAAAATATATTTTGTATTAAGTGGAATGATATTTTCTATTTTGAAATGGAATAATGTGATTGATTGTATTTTAAGTAGACTCTAAATAGTTCACCCACCTTGTAAGAGAGTATGCAAAACTTAGGTAGTTAGTGAGTTATTTGGATACACTCTATGCTACGAAAACATTCTGAAACATACTTGCAGCTAGTCACATTCCCAACGGGCCTATGACGAGTCTCCTTTATCCAGTGTCATAGGGAAGTGTGTATACAAATTTTTCTGAGTTCACACAGAGAGTGTAAAATCCAATTTTTGGTTAATACTATCCTACCATTTGGCAGATGACCATGTTGCTCTCTTGTTTTTGTACATATGTGATATAAATGTATACCAATGATTTTAAACTAATTAACATTCTTGTTAAATGTATATAAACTATTTTATAGAAATGTTTTATTTAAGCCATTATTTTAGAAATATTCCATCATTTTGAATATTCTTTTTAATCTATTTTCCATCATTTGAACTGTATAACTTGATTTGGTTAATTATGCTTCAAAATGTCAAACCAATTTATCATTAATATTGAAAGCACTACTTTTGTTAATAAATTGTTGGAAACTGTTATATAATCTGTGGTGAGACCCTACTGGGTTTTTTATCTCACACCCTACTTTTTCGATCAGGAGTTTGTAGACTGTCTTCTTCATGGTTTGAGAGAAGGAAAGAGATCCTTTGGAGGAGGGTCAAGCTATTGAGCTTTGGTCATGATGAGTTCTATCCATAGATACCTTAGGGTTATTTTTCCCATTTTTAGTAATTGGGGTTGTAGTACATTGTTCTTTTTATGCCATGTTGTATTATGGTACATCACTCCCAGTGGAGTTTTATTTATGTATACTACTTTGTTTTCTTTCGCATTCTCATTCCTGGGGAAAAATAATTTCCACTTGTATGTTTTATGATGCTAGGTGCTAGTCGCCAACCCGTGCGGGTCGAGAATTCCCTACTGGATAGGTCAGAGCTGGCTCCGTGATTGGGTTACCAGAGTACCTAGACTGGTTCATGACAAAATGGTATAAATGGAGTATGAGCCTTTGTCTTTATGTCAGTATGCATTTTTTAAATCTTGTTGGAACTTAAGAGGTAGTTGTGATTGAGTGTATGGCTAGCTCTCACCGCAATGTACCTTAAGTCACTAGGGGTGGTTAGGGAAAGATGTATTATGGTGTATTTCCACTATTTTTCACTATTTTGATTTGGATAGAGTGAAATAAAAATCATGATTGTTCATTCTATTGAGAATAATTTCTCTTCATTACTCAGTCCATGTGTTAATCTATTGTATTCCTATTGAAGGATAATGTTGTGTAACTAAATGTCCCCAAGAATACTTTTGAATAAAATCAAGAAGGAGGCTGCTGTCGAACCTCAGTGATAGAATCATGTTTTGGGTCTGAATCTAGTTGAGGTGAGATCATAAAAACCTTCCAAAAAATGTTGGGAAATCAAATGATTCACATAAAAAATGTTCAACCCCCAGGCATCTGGAAGGAATCTTCTTCAAGCAGTAAAAGTGTCTCTAATTAAATATGATACAGGTCTAATGAACATGATATGTATCATTACTATCTCTTTGTTTTTAGTGACTCCTCTATTTGATACTGGGGCATCTCAGTCATTTTTTTCTGTTCAACCCCTATTGTTAATATTATTAATCTTTCTATAGGTCTTTTATCATGTTCAATGGATATTAATACACCCCTTGGAATGATGAGAGAGATGGGTATTCGTAGTCATACTTGTGTATTCTATCTATCAGATGAAAAACTTGTGTGGAGTTTTCTGGTACTCAACATGAAATCTTTTAACATCATATTTCGGATGGATTGGATCGTTTCCAAAAAATACTAAATTGTTTGTTATCATCGTTGGGTCTACCTTACCGCACCCAGTGGTGTGTCACATGTCTTTCAAGGAGAAAGGACCCAAGATCATGCATGGATTACCTTCTTATCTAGATTTGTGAATATAAGTATTAGTGTTTTCTTCTGATTTGCAGTAGTGGTCTCCCTCTAGTTGTCATCGAGTTTACAATAAAATTTCATTTTGATTTTTTCAATTTTACCACTGGTAAGAGAGGCAGAGTTTTCCAATGACTTGATGCACAGTACTCCACCAATTTCTTTTCTCTCTTACCCAACGTATCCAACTGAAGTGAACGAACTAATGTCCTAGTTAGTTGATTTTCTTTATAAATCCTTTGTTCACCAATGTGCGTCTCCTTGGGTGGCGTCAGTTTATCTGCCATGAAATCTAATGGTTCTATGAAATCTTTTCGTTTAGAGATAATTATTCATGAACAAAAACTTTTTGAAGAATTCCGTAAGCATTACAGTCTCTCTTTATGTCAGGGAGACTGATATCTAGTGGTCGTTCTCCTATGAGGGCGTTCAGTGTTATTAGAATCGTTATGTTGCACTGTTAGTGACAAGGAAGGCTATAATGGGGGATTTCCATAATTTCTAATAGGTTTTACACCTAGGAATTTCTAATATGTTCTATGGCTTGAAGTAACAATTTAGGTTACCTTGTATTCTTGATGGTTTCACCCCGGTTGGGTAATCGATGGCATTGGAGTTAAGGGAAGCTTGCTCATTATTTTTTGGGATCTTTTGTGGTTGGTGATTAGGTGTTAATTTTTTTTTATAATTTAGCACTTCAATCGCAACTGACATCGATACATAATGGGTTTCATGTATATCATCTTCGAAAGCATTTATCAGACCCATATCATGTTCTGAGTTGGCGTGATCTTTAAGTGGAACCTGTTTTACCTATGACTGATGACATGTCATGGTTATTAATTCTAAGAACAAGTTTCTTCATGGGAGGATGAATCATCTGGCCCATATGATATGGATGCATGGTTCTAATTATCATGAGACATGATAGATGGAGGAACCGATGAGAGAATACCTGTCTTGTCTTTTTGACATGGAGGATTCTTCATAGTCTTTCTAGGAATATGAAGCTATTATATTGTAGAGATTCAAACATCTTGTTACTGTTCAAATTTTCCTAAACAATCATGTGTTAAATTATTAATGATATAAGTGGTAAAAAGTGGTTTTCAGTGAAGAGTTGTGTTTTTGATAAACATGTCGCAGAATGGAAAACACCCAATTAATGATCCAGAATATTCAATTAAATATTTTCTATGTTAAACACTGTGTAAGAATGAGATATTGTGATCTGAAATGTCCCGAAGAGAATAGAATAAAAATATTAAGTATATTATTATATGTGTGAGAAATTTATTCAAAATAATTGAATAATTCCAAAATTCTCCGTTATATGAGAAATTTGAGAGCATAGTTATCTCTGAAATATTGTGTCTACCTTAGGAGGGGTATAACATTTGAAGATAGTAGAAATTTAATTGTCTCCCTCGTTAGATAAAGTTATTAAATAATATTTAATATATTATTTATTAAAAGTAATTTAAAATCATTCATACAGTGAGACTTATGGGAAATCTAAGAGTCCTAATGTGTCCGAAATGGGAGTTTAACCTAGATAGTGTATAACTTTTGTAAGTGTCAGGAATTTGTATGGCTCACTCGTAAAATTGACACTTTTTATTTTAATTTATTAATTATTCAGAATTGTAATTAATAAACCATTAATATCACTGATATCATGCATCCTATGGGAAATCTGAGACCACCATTGGGTCCGGAAAGAGGTGTTTACCCTATATAGGGTATAACATTTATTGAGCATCATACGTTTGTTCAAAGAACTGTTTATGGTTATGTTATTAATAAGTTTATTATATTACTTTTATTAAAAATGTATAATAATAAAGGAATTTTTTTTCACGGTGCTTCTTTTTCCCCAAAACTGAAAACACGTTGTTGATATTTTTAATTTCAAAAAGATTCATTTTTCAGCCGTTTCCATCCATTTTAGTCAGCAACACTTTGATTATGTAAAATTAAGGACTCCATAACAGATTTAGGGTTGAATAGTGAAGTAAATCGGGTGTTCTAAATTGATATTTTAGAACCTCTTATTTTAGGGTTCATAAAACCAATGAATACCTTGGTCTTAACTATTTCTTGATCTCATTGAGGTTATACAACCTAGATATTCTGTGGATGCAATTACAGGGTTCTGCTTCAAGACATTTTGATCTTTTTCTCTTGTGGGAAGCTACTATGCATGGTGCGCTTTGAGGAAGGTGAAGTGCATGGTGAGCTTGTAGGAATGAGAAATATGGGGGGATTTTCCTATAATTATTAATTTATTTAATTGTTCCTTTCTCATCAATTATAAAAAATTAAAGGAGAAAATTGGTGGAAATTAATATAAAATGCTAAAATCCAGAATTATTAAGGAATAACACCTGCTCATCAAAATATAGTTTATAGAGATTATCACAATGTATTTTTATAGTCATTATCAAAATATAACTATAATATTTTTTATCAAAGGATAATTTCGAGGTAGTTTTTTATTGAAAATATTATAAAATTTTCGAAGGATATTTTATACCTTTTACCATGAGATAACTATGAATTGATAGTTTATTTAAAATTACAATTGATAATTATAAATAATATCATTCAATAATTACAATGTTTTGTCCAAAGGTAATTGATCTAGGTTTTCTGAGATAATTATAATTTATAAATTATCATGATATGATTATTCTTGAAGGATAATGTCACAACCACGTGCTTTGATCAAAATGATGGTTTTTATTCAGAAAAGAAGAATAATAATTATACAGAATACCAACTCTGTTATAAAATTAATTTAGGAATATAAATTATTAAATGAGGTTTATAATCATTCTTGACGATATTTCTTACGATTGCATGTGATTATCAAAAAGAGAATTTGAGAAATATCTAGGAGAAAGAAGTTATATTCACATGTAATGTTTTTAATCAATAGTTTAGAAATCATCTAAGATCGATAAAATATTAAATCATGTAATATTTTTAATCAATAATTTGAAAATTATCCAGGAGAGAGAAAATGTTATCACATGTAGTGTTTTTAATCAATGGTTTGGAAATTATCTAAGGGCGATAAAATATAACCATATGTAATATTTTTAATCGATAATTTGAAAATTATTTAGGAGAGATAAACTATCATCACATCTGATATTTTATTTCATATTTAAATAAAATATATGGGTTTGGTTCTAGGAGCCCGTGACGAACAATTTCCATTGGTGTGTAGACGCTTACAAGGATAGGGTCGTGCAGAGGTGTATTGAACCGCATGGGTTGTTTTATCATTGCCCCTAACATCGGCGACCTTGATGTATGTGGTTCCATTCTGATTTGCCTAATTGATTATTCTTTTTTTCTTGATTTATTTCAAATTTTGATTTAAATTTAATTGCTCAAATATGAATTCAAATAAATTGATAAAAACATGATTCCAGTAAATCATGATATTTGAATTGGTTGTCTTTATGGAAGTTGGCGGAATTAAATTGTTTAATTTATATTGGGGATTTGATGGAAATGATTTCAATTAAATTGTTGAATTTAATTGTGGAAATAAATTGTGTAATGATGGAATTGGTTTTGAAAGGATTTCAAACTAGTGAAAATGGAATAAAATGTTTTGATATAAACTCAATGGTTTTATCTTGTGAAGAAGTATTTTTTTTAATAAAACATGTTTGGTTTTAAATGGAATGAAATTAGCACTTTTGAAATGGAATAATGGGATTATTGTATTTTAAGGAGTCTTAAAATATTTCACCCATCATGTAAGAGCACATTCAATCCTTTGGTAGTTAGTGAGTTATTTGGATACCCTCTACACTATGAAAATATTCTAAAACGTACTTGCAATAGGTCACATCCCCGATGGGCAGGTGATGAGTCTCCTTTGACCGATATAATTGGTACGTGTGTATACACATTTTGCTGAGATCAAATAGAGTGTGTAGAATCCTATAAGTATTTAATACTATCGTACCATTTGTTATTTGACCGTGTTTCTTGCTTGTTTATTTATATTTGAGATATAAATGTATGCCAATGCTTTTTAACTGCTTCACATGCCTATTGAATTCAAATAAACTATTTTATATAAATGTTTTAATTATTCCATTGTTTTACAAATATTCTAGCATTATGTAAATTCATTGTTTGATGTATTTTTTCCATCATTTGAATGTATAAACTGATTTTTTAAATTATTATTTAAAATTTAAAACTAATTTATCATTAATATTAGAAGCTTTCCTTTGGTTAATAAATTTTTTGGAAACTGTTATGGAATCTATTGTGAGACCCTGTTGGGATTTTTAGCTAACACATTACTTTTTTCCTTCGTGTGTTTGTAGACTTTCATCTTCCAGGTTCGAGCGATGTGATGAGATCTCTTGGAGGTGGATCCAGCTGTTGTGATTTTGTCTTGGTGAGATACATCCATAGAGACCTTGGGATTTTTTCCAATTTCTAGTACTTGGGAGGTAGTACTTTGGGATTTTTATGCCTAGTTGTATTATGGTACATCACTCTATGTGAAGTTTCCTTTTTAATCCATACTACATTGTTTTCTTTCACTTCTTCATTCTTGTGGAAAAATCCGTCCCACTGGTTTATTGCATGATGTACGATGCTCATCACTGACCTATGGGGATCAGGAACACCATTCGGGCTATGTCAGGGAAGTCATTGTTATTGGGTTACAAGGGTACCCATGCTAGTCTGTGACAAAATGGTATTAAATGAGGTTGAGACTTTGTCTTCATATCAGTATGAATTTGTGAAATCTTGACGGGACTTAAGAGGTAGTTTTGATATAGTGTCTGGCCATATCTAACTGCAATGAACCTTAAGTCACCAGGGGAGGTTAGGGAAAGACGTATTGTGGTGTAGTTCCTGGCATTTCCCTACTGTGATTGGGATATAGTGAAATCAAAATCATGTTTGTTCCTTATATTGAGAATAATTTCTCTCGTCACTCAGTCCATGTGTTAATCTAATGTCTTCCTATTGAAGGCATATGTTGTGTAACTAAATTCCCTCTAGAATACTTGTGAATCAAATACATGAGTAGGAAGCTGTTGAACCTCATAGATAGAATCATGTTGTGGATCAGAATCTAGTGGATGTGAGATCATTATAACCTACAAAAACTCTAGGGCAATCAAATAATTCACGTACAAAATGGTTCTAACCACATGAATCTGAAATGAAGAATCTTCATGAAATGAAAGAGTCTATAGGGGATGATGATACAAGTCCAACAACTATGATAGGTATCATTACTATAGCTTTGTATTTAGTGACCCCTCTATTTGAAACTGGTTCATCACAGTCATTTTCTTCTTTTCAACCCATACCGTTAATCTTCTTAATCATCCTATAGAGATTTTATCTTGTGCAAAAGATATTAATACACCCCTTGACATGATGAAATAGCAGGGCCTCTGTAGTCCTTCTTGTTTCTTCTCTCTATCATATTTCAAACTTGTTTTGAGTTTTCTGGTACTCAACATGATATCTCTTGATGTAATATTCAGGATGTATTTTCTCATTGCTATAAAATCCCAATTTTATTTTTATCTTAAATTGGTCTACTTTACAACACCAAGTGGAATGTCACTTGTATTTGAAGGAGAATTGACCCAAGGTCAAGATGTTCTAGACATTATTATCTAGAGTTTGGGATAGTAATATTAGTATTTTTATCTATTTTGGAGAAGTGGTCTCCCTCCAGTTGTAGTTGAGTTTCCAATCATGTTTCTGTATGATTTTTTCTCCTTTAACACTAGTAAGAGGGGTTTAGTTTTCCATTGTATTGATGCTCAGTACTCAACCGGTTTCTTTTCCCTCTTACCAAATGGCTCCAACTGAACTAAAAGAACTAATGTCCCAATTGGACATTTTTCTTGAGAAATACATTATTCACCAAAGTGTGTCACCTTGGGATGCGTCAGTTATATCCACCAAAACTTTTCATGGTTCTGTGGAATCTTCTCTTATAGGGATTATTCTTCAAGAATAGATACTTTTTTCGAATTACATAAGCAATAGAGACTCTTTTATGGTGGGGATACTGATACCTAGGGGTCGTTCTCCAAAGAGGGTGTTCTGTGTTATTAGAACTATTTTACGGCACAGTTAGTGACAAGGAATGCTATAATGTGGGATTTCCATAATTTCTAATGGGTTTTACACCCATGAAGCACTAAAGAATTCTATTTCTTGAGGCAGCAATTTAGGTGACCATATATTCTTGATGGTTTCAACCCAGTTGGGTCATCAGCGGCTTGGGATGTAAGGGAAGAATTCTCTTTATTTAGTGGGATGTTATGATGTTTTTGATTAGGTGTGGAATGTTTTTTAACCATTTATAACATCCATTGTAATGTGTTTCATGTATCACAGCTTTGAAAGAATTTATTTGACCCATCTCATGTTCTGAGTTGGTGTGATCTTGAAATTGAACCTGTTTTATCTATAACAGAACCACTAGTCATGGTTTCTAATTCTGAGACCAAGGTTCATTGTGGGAGGATGAAACCTCTGGTCCATATGATAAGGGAGCATGGTTATATTTATCACGAGACATGAGAGAGGGAGGGATTGATGATAGAATAATGGTCTTTTCTTTTTAATATGGAGGTTTCTTTGTAGGCTTTCTGGGGAGAGAAAGTTCCTATTGTGGGGAGATTGAAACATCCTGTTACTTTTAAAACATTCCTAAACCCTCTTGTGTAAAATTATTAATGTAATAAGTGTGAAATATTGTTTATAACTGAAAAGTTGTGTTTTTGTTAAACATTTCATAGAATGGTAAAACACCGAATTAATTCTCAAGAATATTAAATTAAATAGTTTCTATGATAAACACTGTGTATGTATGAGTTTTTTAGGTCATCAAATATAATGTCCTAGAATTTCCTTATATTTTTTAATTATATAGAAATATTTCAAGGCCATAAAATTTTACAGCGTGTGACTCCGAGGCTCGGAGTGCCATGAATGATCCGTCGAAGTTGGGTTAAGCATTAATTAGCGCACATAAGAAGTTTTCCTGAAAATGTGGTATAACTCTTAAACGGTATCCCAGATCAGAAATCTGAGGGCACAGTTACTTTCAAGAAGGATTGTTTACCCTTGGAATAACTTTAGTATAGTTGGTGTGGGCCTCATGTGAGAAACCCAGAATATGGAATAACCGTAAATAAAATAATTAAATAAAATTATTTATTTTTCAAATTCTTATTACTCAAGAATGATAACTCAGATTGAAAATCTGAGACCACCTATGAACCCGTTATGGTATGCTTTTCTTAGGATGATTCTAACATTGGCCAGTGTGGGACACTAGTGAAATTTAGTTTTTATCCATAAATAAAATAATTAATTGATTGTTATTTTATTATAAAATTAATAACTTCTAAACGGTAATTCAAATTGAATATTTGAGGGTACCATTGAGTTTGTTGGAGCATGTTACCCTTAGGAGAAGCCTAACATTGGCCAGAATGGGTCGATGGTTAACATAATAAATTTATTGAACTTATTTTTACATACATTTAGTAAACGCGTGAGTAGATTTTTTAAACATTTGAACTGTAGCTCAGATTAAAAATCTGAGGGCATTATTGAATCTGTAGTGCCAATATTCTGTTAATAGAGACATTACTTTGACCGGAGTAGGATTAGAGAAAAAGTTAAGTTTTTTGACTTTTTAAAAGTAATAAAATGATATAATTTGATTTTTTTTCATATCCTCTGATGGACAAGTATAGGGTTGGGCCAACGATGTGTTAAGACAATGTATAGAATGACCTGACAACCCTAGGTAACGACGCTATTGGGGAATTAGGATGGTTCCAAATTTATGAACCCCCATTAATTCCCCACGTTGTTACATAATCTATCCCTATCCTATATATATAGAGCTTGGGGGGAAGTACTGGCAGAGCATCACAATGTGACAAAGTGCTGAAGGAAATCCATGACACTGCACCCATAGAGGATAGTGCCTACCCCAGCGGGAGGTGAACAGTGACACCAAACAATGAACCGATGGACGATGTTCGAGTGGCGTCGTTTGGAACCAGTTGCGGGAATGGAGAACATGATCCACCTTCTCGTTCGAATGCCCTCCAACAGGTTTGTGAAGTATGGGTTTATTTGTTAATTATTTTTAAATGATTTTCCACTTTCTTGTTCTTGAATAATAAGATGAACACCAAAGGTGCGACGATACCGACCGATTACGTTGTGGATAACGCTTTGACAAACACCACAAGAGAATTCCGCGACACAATGTTGTGGTCGTCATTAGAGTGGCCGAAACCAATGGGACACGGAGGAGGTGCGGTGCACTGGCGTGCACCGCTGATGAAGAAAGGAGGTCGCAGCTCGTTAGTTTTGGCGACCAGAGGAAGGCGGCCGACACACCGGTCAACCATAAGGGATGGGGAATCGTATCGTTGTGCGCCTCTGGAGAGGTCAGCCAGCATGTCGGCTGGCCATGGAAAAACTGTTAGGGGTGGGGTGCACCCTCGGCAGCGCACCGACATGCTGGATGGGTCATGACCTGCATTGCCCGTGGCAGTAGCAGGGGCCATCGGATCAGCCAACGGCCGGTGGATGTAGTGTGCATCAGCAGCGCGCCCGGCTGAAAACACACAGACCGTAATCCACGGTATGGAGCACATGCGGTACCACGTGGAACCACATCAGCCCTTCCAAGATGCACCACGTCTGGGTATTCCTGGTGGCATGTGCCTCCAGGAAGGTGGGACCTCTGGGTTGGCCCAACGGACCAACTCGCTGCCTAGCGGGCCAACTCGCGACCTAGCGGCCTGACCTGTGGCCCAGCCATTTCGAGCCGGGTCAACCCAGGTCGATCCGGGTCAGCCCGTGCCGAACCAGGTCGAGCCGATCTGATTGAGACAGACCAGACCCAGACCCAGTACCAACCAGTTACACAAAGCAGGCTCTTGCTTCTAAATCAGACGTCTGTTTGATGAACTTTATGCGGTGATGGAATCTTTGGAGAGAGGCAGTTCTTTTTGACTTACTCCATGATTGTTTTTTAGAAACATGGTATACGGAAGGGTTGGATCAAATCTAAATCAAACTAGGCCCTCGAAACTGAAATGAAAATAATGCACAGACCAAACGTCTGATTGATTGGAAATCAACTACGTTGGAACCCTTATGACATGACATATCATCGAGTTACTTCTTTGAGAGACTTTGTGCTGGTTGAAATATAACTTATGGCTTGGGTAGATATTCTCCCAATCATGCTATGTACGGATCCCTGCGACTGCCAAAGACATGATGACTGTTGACCTTTCGACTCACAGTTACTCGATGGTTTAGTGGGGAGCGCCTCTGTATGACACGGAAGACCCATGCTGGGGAGTACTTCTATGTGACGTCGCATACACATGGTCCTGGATAGGAAGTGTTCCTCACCCGACCATGAGGGGGACCACCTCTGTGTGATGCGGAAGACCCATTGTGGGGATATCCTATTTTTGATGTGGTAGACCCATGGTACTCAACAGGAGGAGTACCACAGCTGTCTAATGTTAGTGAGAATCACCTCTGAGTGACGTGGCAAACCCCCTGTACTCGATAAAGGAGGATTTCTCTAGTAGCCTAGGTGTTAGACATTGTTACTCAAGATGTTTCATATTACTATACCTAGAGAATCTTGTGGCTGGCTATCAACAATCATAGAAATCTTGTGTGGTTCAGTATCAAAATTCATTTTCTCTGAGATAGATGCCTAGTGTGAGCTGAGTCCTTCACATTTTTAGTTATTTCATCCTTGTGATGCATTTTTGGTAGTTTTAAATCGGTGGTGTTACCTTTGTGGTGTTACCATTGTGATATTCTTACCTTATTTAGGAGACGTATATCTTGATAACATAGGTATATGTATGGGAATATACCAAATTAGAGTTGTTAACTACTTATTTCTTTGTGATTGAGGTCTTAATTTGTGGTATTTTCACTATGGAACTCTGGGAGACCTTCAGGGGTCTCAGGGTCCCTATTGAGTATTGTTATACTCACCCCTACAAAGGCTTCTTCCACACCTTGTTGTGTTAGGTGCACATGTTGAGCAGTTTGGCTGAGACTTGAGGGAGCCAGGACCTAACAGTACATAGAGGAGATGGGATGGCATGGAGTGGTGTGGAGAATATATGTACCTACCCCTTCAGGTAAGATCCTCGGTGGACAATTCAGAAGCTGTTTTTTACTTTTCAGTTTTATATTTTACTTTCTGTTAAACTTATACTATACAGTTGGCATGCATTTCCAGCCGCTTTAATTTCAACGGACTTTTCATTACATCATTTACTTTATGTTTACATCCTTATTGTGTTATAGTCTGTGTGGTTTCTTCTTCTTATTCTCTTGGATTGTGTGTCTGTTAAGGATAAAAAGGCATTGTCGTCCCATTTTAGGGATATAAATTTCTAGTGCTAGTCGACAGCCGCTGGTCTATGGAAGGCGGGCATGAGGTAGTCATGGAACGGGCCCTGATGGATAGGTCGTGACAGCAAGTTCTCGAAGAGGATGGAATAAAAATATTAAATATATTTTTTTAAGCATGGGTAATTTTTTCAAAAATAATTGAATAACTCCAAAACAGTCTGTTGTATGAGAAATTTGAGACCATAGTTATGTCTGAAATATTGTGTTTACTATAGGAGGGGTATAACATTTGATGACACACTGAAATTTAGATGTCTCACTCGTAAGATAAAGTTATTAAATAATATTTAATATATTATTTAATAAAAATAAATAAATATCTTTCAAATGGTGAGACATATGGGAAATATGAGACCACTGATAGGTTTGGAATGGGGGGGGGGGGTTCCCTATATAGGGGTATAAATTTTGTATGCATCATGAATTTGGACATCTCACTCTAAAAAATAACAGTTTTTATTTTAATTAATTAATTATTCCAATTTTTAGATAAAAAACCATTAATATCTCTCAAATCATGTGTCTAATGAGAAATTAGAGGTAACTGTTGGGTTCAGAACGATGTTTTTACCCTACATAGGGTATAACATTCATGAGAAACATGAATTTGGTTGAAGCACTCATTATAGTTATGTCATTAATAATTTTATTATATTAATTTGATTAAAAAAATATAATAATAAAAGGAAAATACTTTTAACGCCTCTTCTTCTTCCCCAAAACCTAAAACACCATTGTAGATGTATTTGATTTCCAAAAGTTTCAATTTTCAACCGTTTCCATCCATTTTAGTCAGCAACACTTTTATTGCATGAAATTAATGAATTAGTAACGGATTTTGTGTTGAATAGTGAACTGAATCGGGTGCTCTAAATTGATATTCTCAAAACTCCAATTTTAGGGTTCTTAAAACCACTGAATTCATTGTTCTTCGCTATTTCTTTATATCATAGAGATGATACAGCCCAAATATTCCGTGGATGAAATTATGGGGTTCTTATTTATAAATTTATGATCTCTTTCCCCTGTGGGCTACTGCTATGCATGGTGCACTTGGAGGAAGGTTTTCTGCGTAGTGTGCTTGGAGGAAAGAAAAATATGGGTTTTTTCCAATCATTATTTATTTATTTAATTATTCATTTCATTTCATTTATAATAAATTACAGGTGGAAAATAGTAAAAAGTAATAGGGAATGATAAAACCTTGAATTATTAAGGGATAATACATGGTTAACATAGTATAGTACATAAAGATTATCACATGGTATTTTTATAGATATTATTAAAATGTAATTATGATTAATTATCAAAGGATAATATCTTGGTAGTTTTTTTATTAAAAATATTATAATATTAAAGAAGAATAATATATAATTATTACCATGAGATAATTATTATTTGATAGTTAATTTAAAATTATAAATGATAATTATAAATAATTTTCTTTAGATAATTACAATTTTTTTCCAAGGTAATTGAGCTAGTTTTTTTTGAGATAATGATAATTTATAAATTATCATGATATGAATATTCTTGAATTAGAATGTCGTAGCCAAATATTTTTGTGTAAAATATGATTTTTATTCAGAAAAAAAGTATAATAATTTTTAAGAATACCACCTCTCTTATCAAGTTAATTTAGGAATATAAATTATCAAATGAGGTTTATAATTATTGTTATCTATATTTCTTGAGACCGCATGTGATAATGAAAATGATAATTTTAGAATTATCTAGGAGAGATAAGTTATCATCACATGTAATGTTTTTAATTGATAGTATGTAAATTATCTAAGAGAGATAAAATTTTACCGCATGTATTATTTTTAATCGATAATTTGAAAAGTATCTAGGAGAGGGAAAATGTTATCACATGTAATGTTTTTAATCGATAGTTTTGAAATTATCTAAGAGTAATATAATATTACCACATGTAATATTTTTAATTGATAATAGGAAAATTATTCAAGAGAGAGAAACTATCATCACATATGATATTTTATTTCATTTTGAAATAAAATATATTGTTTTGGTTCTAGGAGCCGGTGATGAACATCGACCATGGGTGTGTAGACACATATAATGATAGGGTCGTGTAGAGGTATATTAAACCACATGGGTTGGTTTATCATTACCAATGACATCGGCGAACATTAGGTAGGTGGTTCCATTATGATTATCTAAATTGATTATGCTGGTATTTCTTGATTTATTTCAAATTCTAATTTAAATTATATTGATCAAATTTTCTTTCAATTAAATTGATAATAACATGATTCTTCGGAAGAAAGATATTTGAATTGGTTGTGTTTATGGAAATTGATAGAATAAAATTGTTTAATTTAAATTTTTGATATGATTGAAATGATTTCAATTATATTGTTGAATTTAATTGTGGAACGAAATTCTGTAATAATGGAATTAGTTTTGAAGGGATTTCAAACAGGTGAAAATGGATTGAAATGATCTGATATAAACCAAATGGTTTTATCTTGTAAAAAAATAATGTTTTTGAATAAAACCTATTTGTTTTTTAATGGAATGAAATTGGATATTTTGAAATGGAAGAATGCGACTGATCATATTTTAAGCAATCATAAAATAGTTTGCCCATAATTTAGGTTAACTTGCAATCCTATGGTAGTTAGTGTGTTATTGGGATACAAGCTACACTACGACAACATTATAATATATACTTGTAGTGGGTCAAATCATCGATGGTATGGTGATGAGTCTCCTTTGACCAGTGTCATAGGGACGTGTGCATAAACATTTTTCTGAGTTCAAATAAAGAGTGCGAAATAATATAGAAGGTTAATAATATTGTACCATTTAGCAGATGACCATGTTGCTCGCCTGTCTAATTATATTTGAGACATAAATTTATGCCAATGAATTCGAGCTACATTACATGCCTAATTAATTAATATAAACTCTTTTATATAAATGTTTTATTTAATCCATTGTTTTAGAAATATTCCATCATTCTGTAAATTCTTTGTTTAAAGTATTTTTTTCCCATATTTTGAACTGTAAAACATGATTTGTTTATGTGTGCATTAAAATATCAAACCGGTTAATATTTAATATAGAACGCATTAATTTAGTCAATAAATAGTTAGAATATTTAATGGAATCCATGGTGAGTCCCTATAGGGAATTTTAGCTCACACACTTATTTTGACTTCGGTTGTTTGTAGAATTTCTTCTTCTTGGTTCAAGCAAAGGGAAGAGATCGCTGGGAGGAGGAACCAACTATTGTGCTTCAGTCAAGGTGAGTTGGGTCCTAAGAGACCATGGGGTAGTTTTTCCATATTTTAGTATGTTGGATGATGTACATTAGGATTATTATACCATATTGTATTTTGGTACATCACTCTCAGTGGAGTTTCTTTTATTATGTATACTTATTTGTTTTCATTTTCTTCCACATTCTTGTGGAAAAATCGTTCCCACATGTATTGGGTTACCAGGGTACCCAGGCGGGATAGTGACAAAATGGTATCAAAGGAGGTTGAGCCTTTGTCTTGAACTCTGTATGCATTGGTGAAATCATGTCAGGAAAGAGAAAGTATTTGTGATAGAGTTTCTAGAAATCTCTCACCACAATGAAACTTAAGTCACCAAGGGTGGTTAAGGAAAGATATCTTGTAGAGAAGTTCTAGTCATTTCCATATTCTGTTTTGGATCGAGTGAAATCAAAATCACATTTGTTCCATATATTGAGAATAATTTCTCTCATTACTTAGTCAAAGTATTAAGTTAATGTCTTCCAATTGATGGTTGATGTTGTGTAAATAAATTCCCCTGAGAAGACATGTGAATCAGATCCAGGAGGAGGCTGCTTCTGATCCTCACCTATAGAATCATGTTGAGGTGAGATCATCAGAACCTTCAAAAACTGTGGGGTAATCAAATGCTTTATGTACAAAAAAGATCCACCCATAGACATCTGGAGTGATGCTTCTTCACTAAATAAAAGAGTCTCTAGAAGAAGATGATACATGTCTAATGACCATGATTGGTATCATTACTATAGCTTTGCCTTTAGTGACTCCACTATTTGATACCTGTGCATCTCACTTGTTTTTTTTACAACCCATAATATTAATCTTATTAATATTCCTATAGTGATTTTATCATCTGTAATGGATAATAATACACCCCAAAGAAAGATGAGAGAGTAGGGTATCCATAGTTTTGATTGTTTCTTCCCTCTATCAGATGTCAAACTTGTTTGGATTTTTCTGGTACTTGACATGAAATCTCTTGAGGTCATATTTGGGATGGATTGGCTTGTTTTAATAAAATCCCAGATGGATTGTTATCTTCAGTGGGTCTAACTTACCACACCCAGTGGTGTGTCACTTGCCTTTAAATGAGAATGGACCCAAGGTCAAGAAGAGCGAGACCTTATTATCCATAGTTGGGGATATTAATATTAGTGTTTTCTTTTGATTTCGAGTAGTGGTCTCCCTCTAGTTGTCATAGAGTTTTCAATCATTTTTCATTATAAATTTTTAAAGTTTACCACGAGTAAGAGGGGTTGAGTTTTCCATTGACTTGGTGCTCAGTACTCAACTAGTTTCTTTTCCCTCATACCATATAGATCCAACATAATTGAAAGAACTAATGTCCCTATTGGATGATTTTCTTGAGAAAGCCTTTATTCACCCAAGTGTGTCACCTTGGGTGGTATTAGTTGTATCCACCATAAAATATAATGGTTCTCTGTCATCTTCTCTTATAGAGATGATTATTCAGGAATAGAATCATTTTTCTGAATTCCGTAAACATTAGAGACTCTCGTTATGGTGGGCAGACTGATATCCGATGGTCTTTATCCAAAGAGGGTGTTCTGTGTTATCCGAACCGTCATGTGGAACCGTTAGTGAGAAGGAAGGTTATAATGGGGGATTTACATAATTTTAATGGGTTGTACTCCCAGGAAGCACTAATAAATTCTACGGCTTGAAGCAGTAATAACCATGTATTCTGGAAGGTTTCACCCCGATTGGGTCATCGACAGCTTTGGGGTACTGGAAGCTTGAACCTTATTTTGTGGGATCTATTGAGGTTGTTGATTTGGTATGGAAAGTTTTTCTATCATTTAGCACTTCCATCGCAGTTGACGTCGATAAATAATGTGTTTCACATATCTCAGCTTCAAATCCATTTATCTGACCCATCTCATGTTCTGAGTTGACGTGATCTTGAAAAGAAACCGGTTTTATCTTTGACTTAATTACTAGTCGTCGTTGTTAGCTCTGAGACCAAGTTTCTTCGTGGTATGATGATATCTCTAAACCATTTGAACGAAATCATGGTTCTATATATCGTGATATGCGAGAGAGGGAGGCATAGATGAAAGAGTAATAGTCTTTTCTTTTTGACATGGTGGATTCTTCATAGTCTTTCTGGGGATAGAAAGTTCTTATAGTGGAGAGATTGTAACATCCCATTATTCTTAAAATATTCCTAAACCCTCTTGGGTGAAATTATTAATGTAATAAGTGGGAAAAATAGTTTATCAGTGAAATTTTTTGTTTTTGATAAACACACCACAGAATAGTAAAACACCAAATTAATGCTTCAGAATATTCAATGAAATATTTTCTATGTTAAAAACATTCTAAGCATGTGTTTTTAAGGTCATCAATTTCTCAAAGATAAAATAATTAAAAAAATTTAAATATATTATTTTAATCATGAGGAATTTATTCAAAATAATAGACTAACTACAATATGGTTCATCAAATGAGAAATTTGATACTACAATTATGTCCAAAATATGGTGTTTACCCTTGGAGGGGTATAACATTCAAAGATGCCAGAAATTTAGATGTCTCGCTCGCGAGATAATGTTAATAAATAATATTTAATCTATTATTTATTAAAAATAATTAAATATACTCCAAATGGTGAGACATTTGGGAAATATGAGACCGCCGATTGGTCTGGAATGGGGGGGTTTACCCTAGATGGGGTATAACTTTTGTAATTCTTGGCATTTGGATGCATCACTCACAAAAATTACACTTTTTATTTTAATTAATTAATTATTCATATTATTAATTAATAAATAATAAATATCTTTCAAACTGTGCATCTTATGTGAAATCGGAGACAACGGTTAGGTCCAGAACATGGTGGTAACTCTAGAGAAGGTATACCATTAATGAGAAACATGTGTTTGTTCAAAGCACTCTTTATGGTTATGTATTTAATAATTTTATTATATTAATTTGTTTAAACGATATAATAATAAAAGAAAAAGGTTTTTCAAGGTGCTTCTCCTTCCCCACAACTGAAAACACCATTTTTGAGGTATTTAATTTCTGAATGTCTAATTTTTCAACCGTTTCCATATGTTTCAACCAGCAACACATTGATTATGTGAATTTAATGACTCCATAACGAATTTTGTGTTGAATAGTGAATTAAATATGGTGTTCTAAATTGATATTCTCATTCCTCAGATTTTAGGGTTCTTAAAACCATTGAATTCCATGGTCTTCACAATTTCATGATATCATTGAGATCATACAACCCATATATTCCTTGGATACAACTACGGGGTTCTGATTCAATGCTTTCTTATCTCTTTATCCTATGGTCACCTACTGTGTGTGGTGCACTTGGATGAAGGTGATGTGCATGGTGCCTTTGGGGGAAAGAAAAATATAGATTTTTTCCTATCATAATTTATTTATATAATTCTTCCTTTATCTTCATTTATAATAAATAAAAGGGGGAAATGGTGGAAATTTATACAAAATGATAAAACCTAGAATTATTAAAGCATAAAACAAGATCATCAAAATATAGTACATAGATATTATCACATGGGATTTTTAGAGAGATTATCAAAATATAATTATGATTTTTTATCAAAGGAAAATTTCCTAGTAGTTTTTTATTAAAAATATTATAAAATCATTGAAGGATAATTTATACCTATTACCATGAGATAATTATCAACTGATAGTTTATTTAAAATTACAAATGAAAATTATAAATAATTATCATTCAATAATTACAATGTTTTGAGGAAGGGTAATTGTGCTAGGTTTTCAGAGATAATGATAATTTTTAAATTATAATGAAATTATTATACATGAAGGAGAATGTCACAGTCACATGCATTGATCTAAATGATGATTTTATTCCGAAAATTAGAAAAATAATTAGGCATAATACCACCTATGTTTTAAAATTAATTTAGGAATATAAATTATCAAACGAGGTTTATAATTATTCTTATCGATAATTCATGTGATCACATGTCAATATCAAAATGATAATTTGAGAATTATCTGGGATAGAGAATTTATCATAACATGTAATGGTTTTAATCGATAGTTTGGAAATTATCTAAGAGTGGTAAAGTATTATCGCTTGTAATATTTATAATCGGTAATATGAAAATTATCTAGGAGAGAGAAAATGTTATCACATGTTATGTTTTTAATCGATAGTTTAGAAATTAACTAAGAGATATAAAATATTACCGCATGCAATATTATTAATAGATAATTTGAAAATTATTCAGGAGAGAAAATCTAATATTCCATATGATATTTTATTTCATTTTGAAATAAAATATACGGTATTGGATCTAGGAGCTTGTGACAAACATTGACCATTGGTATGTAGATGCTTACGATGATAGGGTCATGAAGAGGTTTATTGAACCACATGGGGTTGTTTAGCATAGCCCCATACATCGACACCATGAGGTATTTGGATCCATTCTGATTACCCAAATGGATTATCATTGTATTGCCTAATTTATTTCAAATGCTGATTTAAATTCAATTTCTCAAATATTCATTCAATTAAATTGATAATAACTAGAATCTAGTGAATTAAGATATTTTAATTGGTCGTGTTTAGGGAAATTGGTTTAATTAAATCGTTTAATTTAAATTATGGATTTGATGGAAATGATTTAAATTAACTTGTTGAATTTAACTGTGGAAATAAATTTTTTAATGATGGAATTTGGTTTGAATGGATTTGAAACTGGTGAAAATGGATTGATAGAAACCCAATGGTTTTATCTTGTGAAAAAGGTATGTTTTTGAATAATTTTTTATAAATGGAAACAAATTCTCAGTTTTGAAATGGAAGAATGGGATTGATCATATCTTAGGTAGTCTTAAAATATTTCACCCATCATGTTTGATCGCATGAAATCCTTGTGTAGTTAGTTAGTTATTTGGAAATAATCTACGCTATGAAAACATTTTAAAACATATTTGTAGTGGGTCACATCCCCAACATGCTGGTGTTGAGTCTCTTTTGACTAGTGTCATAGGGATGTGTGTAAACACATTTTGCTGAGTTCACATAGGGAGTGTGGAATCCATTAGCTAGTTAATACTATCGTACCTTTTAGAAGATGACCATGTAGCTCGTTTGTTTATTTATATTGGAGATATAAATGTATTCCAATTCTTTTTAACTTCTTTACATTCCAACTGAATTTATATAAATTATTTTATATATATTTTTGATTTAAGCCATTGTTTTATAAATATTCCATATTTTTGTAAATTCTTGGTATAATGTATTTCTCCCATCATTTGAACTGTATAACATGATTTGTTTAATTATGCTTTAAAATTTTAATATAGTTTACCTTTAATATTCAAAGTATTCTTTTGGTTAATCAATTATTGGAAACTATTATGGAATCCATGGTGAGACACTACTTGGATTTTATTATCACACCCTACTTTTTATTTCAGGTGTTTGTAGACTTTATTATTCTAGGTTCGAGCGAAGGGATGAGATCTCTTTGAAAAGGATCCATCTGTTTATCTTTGGTCTTGGTGAGTATCATCCTTAGAGTCCATGGGGTTGTTTTTTCCCATATTTAGTACTTGGGTTGTTGTAGATTGGTATTTTTATGACATGTTGTATTTTGGTACATCACTCTCAATAGTGATCGGGAACGCCCTTCGGGCTATGTCAGTACCAACCCGGTTAATGGATTACTAGGGTTCCAAGGCTGGTTTGTGAAAAAATTGTATCAAAAGAGGTTGAGCCTTTTTCTTGAAGTGTGTATGCATTTGTGAAATCATGTCGATACTTAGGTGGTAGTTGCGATTTGGTGTTTAGTCCTGTCTCATGATAATGAACCTCAATTCACCATGGATGGTTAGGGAAAGATGTTTTATGGTGTTGTTCCAGTATTTTCCATATTATAATTTAGATATAGTGAAATCAAAATCATGTTTGTTCCTTCTATTGGCAATAATTTATCTCGTTACTCAGTCCAAGTGTTATTCTAATGTCTTTATATTGATATATGATGTTGTGTTACTAAATACCCTCGAGAAGACTTGTGAATAGGATCCTAGAGGAGGCTGCTGCTAAACCTCAGAAATTGAATCATGTTGTGGATCTGAATCTAGTTGAGGTGAGATCATCCAAACCTTCAATAACTGAGGTCAATCAAATGCATCAAGTACAAAAAATGTTCTAGCCACAAGTTTCTGAAACGATGCTTCTTAACGCTGTAAAAGAGTATCTAGAGGGAGATAATATAGGCCCAATGGTGTTGATATGTATCAATACTATACCTCTGTCATTAGTGACTCCTCTCTTTGATACCGGTGCATCTCACACGTTTTTTACTTTTCAAACCATACCGTTTATCATCTTAATTCTCATAGAGATATTTAATCCTATTCAATGGATATTAATACGCCCCTTGGAATGATGAGAGAGCATGGTCTATGTATTCCTACTTGTGTATTCTATCTATTAGATTTCAAACTTGTTTGGAGTTTTCTAGTACTCGACATGAAATCTCATGATGTAATATTCCGGATGGATTGGCTCATTTTAAAAAAAATCCCAGATTGATTGTTATATTTGATGGGTCTACACTACCACACATTTTGGTGTGTCACTTGTCATTCAAGGATAATGGAACCATAGAAAAGTAGGTCCAGAACATTATACCTAGAGTTGGGGAGAGCAATGTTAGTGTTTTCTTCTGATTTGGAGTAGTGGTCTCCCTCCAGTTGTTATTGAGTTTCCCATTGTGTTTCTTTATGATTTTTTCAAGTTTACCACTTATAATAGAGGTTGATTTTTCCATTGACTTAATTCTCAATAAGAAACCAATTTCTTTTCCCTCATTCATAATGGATCCAACTGAACTGAATGAACCGATGACATAGTTGGATGATTTTCTTGAGAAATCCTTTATTCACCCAAGTGTGTCACCTTGGGTGGCGTCGGTTTTATCTACCATGAAAGTTGATGGTTCTCTGACGTCTTCTCTTCTAGAGATGATTATTCATGAATATTAACATGTTGAAAAATTCCGCAAGCATTAGAGACTCTCTTTATGGTGGGGAGACTGAAACCTGAGGGTTGTTCTCTAACGATGGTGTTCCTTGTTATCAGAACTGTTATGTTGCACCGTTAGTGACAAGGAAGGATATAATGGGGTAATTCCATAAGTTCTAATGGGTTTTAAACCCAGGAAGTACAAAGATGTTCTACATCTTGATGTAGAAATATATGTGACCATGAATTCTTGAAGGTTTCACCTCGGTTGGGTCATCAACAGTTTGAGAGGTAAGGGATGCTTGGTCCTTATTTTGTGGGATCTTTTGAGGTTGTTGATTTGGCATTGAATTATTTTTATCATTTAGAACATCCATCACAGCTGACATCGATACATAATTTGTTTCATGTATCTCAACGTAAAATTATTAATCTTACCCATATCATGTTTTGAGTTGGCATGTTCTTAAAGTGGAACCTGTTTTATATATGACTGAACGACCAGTCATGGTTATTAATTATGAGAACAAGGTTCTTCATGGGAGGATGGTACCTTTGGTCTATATTATATAAATTCATTGTTCTAATTCTCATCAGATGTGCGAGAGGGAGGCACTGATTAGAGAATAATTTTCTTTTCTGTTTTGACATGGAGGCTCTTTCATAGGGTTTTTGGGGAAAAAGATTCTATGGTGGGGAGATTGTAACATCCATTTACTGTTCAAATATTCCTTAACCGTCTTGTGTTAAATTATTAATGTAATAAGTGGAAAAAATGGGTATTCAATGAAAAGTTGTGTTTTTGTTAAACACGTCGTAGAATGGAAAGACACCCAATTAATGCTCTAAAATATTCAATTATATATTTTATATGGTGAACACTATTTTAGTATGGTTTTTGAGTTCTATAAAGTCTCGAAGAGGACAAAATAAAAATGTTAAATATATTGTTTTAAGCATGAGAAATTTATTTAAAACAATTGAATAAATAAAAAATGGTATATTGTATGAGAAATATGAGACCATTTTTATGTCCAAAATATAATGTTTATCCTAGGAGGGGTATAACATTCCAATGCGCCGAAAATTCAGATGCAACGCTCGTGAGATAAATTTTTTAAATAATATTTAATATATTATTTTATAAAAATAATTAAATATTATCCAAATGATGAGGCATATGGGAAATTTGAGACCATCGATGGGTCTAGAATGGGGGGTTTACTTTATAAGGTGTATAACTTTTGTAATCATTAGGATCTTGGATTCATCGCTCGCAAAAATAACACATTTTATATTAATTAATTAAATATTCCATTTTTTAATTAATAAATTATCAATATCTCTCAAACTGTGTGTCCTATGAGAAATCTGAGACCACCATTGTTTCCAGAACGAGGTGTTTACCCTCGACAGGGTATTACATTCATGAGCAACATCTGTTGGGTCAAATCGCTCTTTATGTTTAATGTTATTATTAATTGTATTATATTAATTCAATTATGAAAAATATAATATTAAAAGAAAAACGTTGTTCAGGTCACTTCTTCTTCCCCAAAAATGAAAACATAATTTTTGATCTATTTAATTTTGGAATGTTTCATTTTTCATCTGGTTCCATCCATTTCAATCAAAAACACTTTGATTACATGAAATTAATTACTCTGCAATGGATTTTGTGTTGAATAGTGAATTAAATCGGGTGGTCTAAATTGATATTCTCAATCCGTTGAATTTAGGGTTCATAAAACCACAGAATGCCTTATTCTTCAATATTTCTTGATCTAATCAAGAACATACATCCAATATATTCTTAGGATGCAATTACAGGGTTCTACTTCAAGTCAATTTGATATATTTCTTCAATTGGTGGCTATTGTGTGTGGTACCCATGGAGGAAGGTGTTGTGCGTAGTGTGCTTGATGGAATGAAAAATATGGGGGTTTCCTATCTTTATATATTTTTTTAATTCTTCATTTCTCTTCATTTATAATAAAATAATGGGGAAAATGGTGGAAATTAATATAAAATGATAAAACCTATAATTATTACAGGATAATACAAGATTGTCAAAATATAGTACATAGAGATTATCACATGGTATTTTGATAGAGATTATCAAAATATAATTATGATTTTTTTATCAACGGATAATTGCCTTGTAGTATTTTTATTGAAAATAATATAAAATTATCGAAGAATAATTAATACCTATTACCATGAGATAATTATCAGTTGATTATTTAATTAAAATTACTAATTATAATTATAAATAATTATATTTCGATAATGACATTGTTTTGTAAAATGGTAATTTCACTAGGTATCCAAAGATAATGATAAATTATAAATTATCATGATATGATTATGCTTGAAGGAAAATGTCGCAGCCACATGGTTTGATCTATATGAAAATTTGTATTCAGAAATGAAGAATAATAATTATCTAGACTACCATCACTATTCTCAAATAAATTTAAGAATATAAATTATCAAAATAGGTTTATAATTAATCTTATCAATATTTCTTGCTGTCACATGTGATAATCAAAATGATAATTTGAGAATTATCTTGGAGAGAGAAGGTATCATCACATGTAAGTTTTTTAATCGATAGTTTTGAAATTATCTTTGAGCGATAAATTATTACCACATGTAATATTTTTACTCGATAGTTTGAAAATTATCGAGTAGAGAGAAAATTGTATCACATGTAATGTTTTTAATAAATTATTTTCAAATTATATAATACCAATAAAATATTACCACATGTAATATTAGTAATCGATAATTTAAAAATTATTCAGGAGAGAGAAACTATCACCACATCTGATATTTTATTTTATTTTGAAATAAAACATATGGTTTTGGTTCTAGGATCCCTTGATGAACAACAACCATTGGTTTGTAGATTCTTACGAAGATAGGGTCGTGTTATGGTGCATTGAATTGCATGGGGTGGTTTATCATTTCAACTGACATCGATGACCTTGAGGTATGTGGTTCCATTCTGATTAGCAAAATTGACTATCCTTATATTGGTTGATTTATTTCAAATGTTGATTTAAAATCAATTATTCTAATATGCTTTCAATTAAATTGATAAATACTGGATTCCAGTGAATCGAAATATTGGAATTGGTTGTGTTTATGGAAATTGGATGAATTAAATTGTTTAATTGAAATTGTGGATTGGATGGAGACGATTTCAATTAAAATTTTGAATTTCATAATGGAAATAAACTGTGTAATGATAGAATTGGTTTTGAATGGATTTCAAACTGGTGAAAAATGCTTAAAATGATTTGATAGGAACCCAGTGGTTTTATCTTGTGAAAAAATCATGTTTTTTAATAAAATTTGTTTGGTTTAAATGGAATTAAATTTACACTTTTGAAATGGAAGAACGGGATTGATCGTATTTTAGGTAGTTTTAAAATAGTTTTCCAATCATTTAAGAGTGAATGAAAGCCTTATGTAGTAATAGAGTTATATGTATACACACTAAACTATGACAACGTTTTAAAACATACTTACAGTGGGTCACATCCCTAACATGCTAGTGATGAGTATCCTTTGACTAGTGTCATAGGGACGTGTGTGTACACATTTTTCTAAGTTCACATATAGAGTGAGGAATTCTATAGTTGGTTAATACTATCGTACCTTTTGGAAGACGACCGTGTTTCTCTCTTGTTTATTTATATTTGAGATATAAATATATGCCAATGATTTTGAACTGCTTTACATGACAACTGAATTTATATAAACTGTTTTATATAAATATTTTATTTATTCCATTGTTATAGAATTATTCCATCATTTTGTAAATTCATTTTTTAATGTATTTTTTCCATTATTTGAACAGTATAACATGATTTTTTTAATTATGCTATAAAATGTCAAACAAGTGAATCATTAATATTCAAATCATTCCTTTGGTTAATGAATTGTTGGAAACTATTATGAAATCCATGGTGAGAACCTACAGGGATTTTTAGCTCACACCCTACTTTTTCCATTAGGTTATTATAGACTTTATTCTTATAGGATCAAGCGAAGGGAATAGATATCTAAGAGGAGGATCTAGATGTTGATTTTTGGTAGTGGTGAGTTGTGTCCTTAGAGACCTTTTGGTTGTTTTCCCCATTTTTAGTACTTGGGTTGTAGTTCTTTAGTCTTTTTATGCCATTTTGAATTCTGGTACACCACTTTCACTGGAGTTTCTTTTGTTATGCATACTGCTTTTTTTTTATTTTTCTTCCATATTCTTTTGGAAAAATCAATCCCACTTGTATGTTGTATGTTTCCAAGAGCTAGTCGTCATCTTGTGGGGATCATGAACGCCCTTCCAGAAATGTCATGGTCGGCTCGGTTATAGGGTTACGAGGGTACCCAATCTAGTTTGTGAATATTTTTATTTTATCATTGAGAAATTTATATTGATCTGCTTAAGGGAAGGAAATAATAACCCTTATAAAAGAAATTATTCATTAATTAATCAACTCTAATTCTATGAGGGAAAACCCGATTTAGAAAATTGGATTGATCAACTTATAAAATAAATAAATAAATAAAATTTTTAGAATATTATGCCATCACTAAAACCCTCTTTCAAGTGTTGTTCAAAATTAATTAAACTAATCTCCAACATTCATTTGGAGATTTAGGTTAAAAAACGAATTATAAGAATTCATTTTCCCTTAATCAATCCATTATTTTTCTTTCATCATATTATAAGATTCTCCTCTTCTGGCATAGAATTTGTATCTATGTAGACATAGGAGAACATACCTCATTAATGACAAACATCAATTTACAGAATTTGATGCCTTCAAATAAATCTCTTAACAGATCATCAAATAATCATCTGATATGAATTGAGATAATCAACTATGATTTTTTTTAGTTTTTTTCCACCTAGAGTGATGAACTTATTTTATACTCATTACTTTTACATAATTTTTTTAAGAATGATCTTCATGAAAAATTATAATATCCATTGAAATGAAAGAACTCCACGGTGGATATCCTCCTGAATATTTTATAATATTTTGTTAGCAGTCATATCTTCATACACCCCCTAAATATATACCTCACCTTAAATTCCCTGTATTAATGAAAAAACACCAAATAGTCAAGGGAATAAGGTGGTTCTTCAATGATTTTCAGTTAGTGTGGAAGGGATGAGTTTTATCTCTCATCCCAGAAACTCCATTGAAATATACTCTAGATTCATAGAAACTCATTGTGATTGATCCTTCATTAATGTTCCAATGATTATCATTTATGGGAAACATGGTGTTCTTGATTTCCTTATATTTCATCTTTTATAGAATATGATTTTTCATATTAGCTAATAGTGTACATTCATTCATCTATATATGTTTCTTCATTAAATACAACTCTAACCGCTCTAGACGTATGACTAAACATTGTTTTGGTATATGCTCAAAGTTATTCTTTTGTGTTGGCTCCTTCTTCATAGTAGCATTTTAATCATTGAAAGTCATTGATGCTTCTCCGTTTATCATTACCAATGATACTTGTTAAGGAAATCTTTTCATGCATTTACCGACAATATGTCCTAACATTTTTCACCATCCATAGAAATACAAGAAATTATAGTGTTATCCTTTTTAGACAACCTCTCCTAAAATTTGAGTTTTTCATCTTGATTTTCGAGAACCAAACTATAAATTTCATTTTATTTTGTGATTAATTACTTTGCCTTCTTCAGCTTTCTTCCACTAGAATTTGTGTTTATTAACTCTTTACAAAAGTCCATGATATTACATTTCTTCCATAGTAGAAGAATATCTTTTTTGGGGAGATATACATATCATCATTCTTCTTAGATGATGTTTTCTTCATAGCTTTCTTAACTATCTTCTTCTGTTCACATCCAAAGGAGGATTTATCTGTATTGGTTCTTTGACACTTCATTTGATGTGGCCTCTTTTCAATAGTAGCATATTCATATTGAATGGTTAGAACATACCAACACTCATTATAACTGTGAGAAATTTTATTAAAATAATCACATATGTATTTAAAACAATATAATTTATTATTGATAAATAAATTCTACTTCATTTGTGAATTATGATTCAAGATTGTAGGATTTCTATTTATATCAGATATTCCCCCATTAATATTGTGCTTCTACAATTGTCATGCATTGAAATATAATGCCAATAGTCAATACCCGATTAAAAAAATTTAAACAATACCAATAATAACCAATAAATATTTATTTCATCTTTTCCACAACAACTTTTCTAGCTTTGAATACTTGTTGGTTTTGGATAATTTGATTTTTCATATGATCTCTTTTTGGGGAAAAAAATTCACATTCTTATTCATATAAAACTTTGAGTATATAGTGGATTTATCAGTAATTTTCTTCACCCATATTATTCCATAACTATTTCTGGAACCTGTACTTCTAAACGAAACAATATTATTAAAAATTGAATCTTCGAGATCCAGGGTTACCTGATTCGATGACCTTGAATCAGATATATCATTAGATATTCTCAAGATCGTTTTTTCACTTCAATGAGTCATGTAATAAATCATATTCTTTTTAGAATTATTCTTGGTAGCATTTATGATATCATCATTTTTGTGAAGACTCATCTTGAATATTCTCATGATTTCTTCACTTGACCTCCAAATCAAGATGTTTTGGATTTATAGAATTCATCTGATCTTCACGTGATTTTACCATATCTTCACATGCTTTTTGAGAAGTATTTAATTATGTTTCCTTTAACTTTTTCAAATCTACTTCAGTTTAAAGAAACATCATGTTGAGGAAATTGTTCTCATTTTCAATATATTTCAGTTTTTCTTCCCATTGAATCTTCATTTTCTAATCTCAATCATCATGCATTTTACTTACTTTTAGTTGGTAATTATCCATCTCATTAACTATATTTGTATTAACCTCTAGTTGGGATTCTTTAAAAGTCATAAAGGTTTTTTTAGATTATAAAATGCACAATTCACTTTTGTATAAACATTCTCAGTCACATCCTTCTCAAAAACACTCCTTTGTAATTCATCTTCAATCAAATTAATTGAAGTGTAATATAGACTATTCTTTTTATTTTTCTGATCATATTAATATCTTATCCTTGTCATTGTTATCCAATTGAGAATCCATAATATTCATGATAGATTTATGACATTCCTCCAGTGTGTAAATAATCTAATAAGGTCCTTTTCATTAACATCTTTGTCACTCACATTTTTTCTTTGGAATCAATAAATTTTTAGAGATGTTTTCAAATTTGAATCTTCTTTTCCAAGTATTTACCAATACCCTTTTCTCCCTTTTCAAGATATTACATTTTCTCATTTATTCAATTCATAAAAAAAATATGTAAGTAACAACTACAATAGAAATATTCTTCAGATATTCTTTGATTTCTAAATAAAAATCACTGAGTGATTCAAAAAACTCTTCTTAATTATTCCTTAAATAGTACTCTTCAATTGGATATTTATCAACTGATTTAACAGATACTACTAATAGACTACCATTATAACTGCATCGAAATTATGATGAATCTTATTTCTTCTTTGAATTATTTATCACCACTCTTTCATCTTTCTTCAATAATTTTTTCAATGTTTTTGTAGAAACCACCTTGTTGGCACTGACATAGATAGGAACAAAAATTTTCATCTGACTCAGCTCTTTAACTTCTTCAAAATCAATTCTGCACTTCATATGAGTATGATTCAAACAACTAGGACAATCAGATAGATCCATTCAAAAGTGTAACCCAATCTCTAAAACTAATTAATGTGCCTAGTGGATCATGCATGTACACTGAGAGTGTGGAGAATTGGTGTACACATGTTTTTACCAATTTTAATTTTCTTTTCTCAAACCCTTTCTAAATAAAACCTAATCACTTGTTATAGTGAATGGATCTTCCCTATTAATAGGAAAATCTATACCACATGCATAAAAAACTAAATATAGAACAACGCACAATATTCTTACAGGATTTTCCCCCAATTAGGGGGAAAACATCCTTACTATGGTTATTTTCTACTTCTGCTATTACATGTTTATTTACTTCCTCTATGTACTCTTCCAATGGGGGCATTGTTTCCACACTATCACATCCAAGGACCTCGCTGCTAGCCGGTAGCCTCTGAAATTTGGGTAAATTCACTTGAGTCCATGTGACCAACTGGGTACGGGGCGCCTCTAGGTGGATTCCGAAACCAAGACGTTACATCTCTAATTTTCCAAAAAATAAATTTTAATACTAGATTATCCAAACAATTTAATGTATCCCTTTTTGTCAAATAAAAAATTGTAAACATTAATGAATACTTTCATGCTTTTAAATCCTTAATTATAGGAACTTCATTATAATAATTATATATCTAATGATTCTTATCATAAGGGAAACATTGATGACGTAAATATTGAATTCAATTACAAAAGAACATTATTTATTCTACTTCATCATTAAACTATAAACCATGCTTCATCTTATTAATGATGAATACCTACTTCCTTTCATTTTTATTTTGTATTCTTTTCATTATTAGTTGTATAAACATTACTTTTATAACCTTTATAATTATAGTCCTTGACTATAACCCAAAGGAAAATGTGAGAAACACCAATGAAATTGATATTGTCATGAAAATCATTTATAGGGTATCTAAATCAGGACAATTTCTCTATATATGTAACCTTAGGTTTAACCTAGGCTATAAAATTTATTTCCAAATACATAGGATTATATCATATGGATATACTTATCCTCAAATTTAGTTTAATGGTTATTTTCCATTATAAATGTTTTCATAAATGTAGTTCCCAAGGATTCCACTAAACATCCTCTAATACCAACATTAAGGCCCCTGAAACCATTAGAATCGAGCTGAGGAATTTCTTTTTTTACATTGACATAAGATATAATATTTTAATTCCAAGGGAACAATCAATTTAGTATTATTGGTAAACTATATACATATTACAAATTGAAATTACATTTTAAACAGAAAATAAAAAATGTATTTTCATTGATAAAACCATTATTATGATAGAATAATTGTAAATATCTCTCATAAGAAACCTCATGGAATCCATGGGAAAATAATACATATTGAAGGTGTGATATCAAATTTTTAGTAAGGGTATGTAAAGATGAATAAATAATTAATTAATAAAAATAAATCAACAAGAAATGGTAAATAACTGATAACAAATGACATTCGAATAACTGGATAAGGAATATTTAATATGTAAATGTAAATAACTAGAAAAAATTATATTAAATCAATATTATGAAACTGATATTCATTTATATATTTTTTCATAGTGAAAACACTATATAAAAAAAACAAAAATAAATTCTGAATGAAAGAAATTCTTTTATATTGGACGTTATGTATCTGGAACAAGATCCACTTTACCCCCAAGATATTTTCTATATATAGTTAAAAATAATCTTATTTGAAAAAATGGATCATCACATGAGACTAATGATCCATAGAGGGGATGACTATAATGAGGAACCACCCTTTTATTCCATTCCAAAGTCATCCTCATATATTGAATAAGCAATTTTAAAAAGATATTTTTAAATCAATGTGTCTCATAACAAATAGAAATATTTGAATCATAACACCGATAAATTAAATAATTATCAAATTGTACATTGAATACAATTGATTTAAATAGATAAATGACATGATATATTAATGGGGTAGTGCATCACATAAAATAAATTTGGCGGTGAAAAAGGCATATCTCATAGAAATAAAAGTGAGATGAGAAAAACCATTACTATGTAGTTTCCCTTAGTTGAAAACAATTTTTATTCCATTATAATGGTTTAAATCATGTTAATAGTTTAAAATATAACAACACTCCTATTTATGATATCATATATGATCCTTATATATTATCTTAGCAACATTTTGTTAACAATATTTCATTAATTTTCTTCTTTCGAGTGTTAATTGCTTTATTTTTCTATACATGTTTTGTTATTTAATTATCAATTATTTAAAATATTATATATAACCAAAATCTCCATAATTATATTAATATTATAAATATCATATTTAATCATTAAATACCTTTTTATATCCATTATTTAATGGTAGATATGTAAAATGAATCTCATCACAACATGGAGACAGTATGTCATACGTATGCATGAGGGAGGGTATCATTCCACTATTTGTGAAATGGTAAGGAAGTTAATGGTATATTAAATTATATTGAAAAAAATATAAGGTCATAATTATAATATATTTATATATTTATATATTATTTCTATCATTATACCATCCATGTAAAGTGGTCATGAAAAATAGATTACACCATGACATTTTGACGGTTAGTCATACATACGCAAGCACAGTGCTTTCGTTTCTCATAAGATGGATAAATGATAGAATATAATTGTCCCATTATAATAAATAAATATAAAAACATATATTATATATATTTATTACATTATAATGGGAATAAAATATGAATAAGAAGTATCAGAATAAATGAACTTGAAAGGGACGAAAAAGACGACTAACTCTTCTTTGGATGAATTCCTTTAATATATTCTTATTTTATATATTTTATGGCTTTTAGATGTTCTATAAAATATATAACATAATAATGGATATTTATTAGAGTAATGGTTGGGTTTTAGTCTAACTATATGGATCAAATTGGTGTGATAAAGTGAGGGAGGATCTTCACATTTATAATTGAGGTGATGGGCACATTCGGAAATCCTCAAAATATTAAAATATAATAACTCTCATATAGAGAAACAAATTTCAATATTGAATATAAATGAATTTGGGAAGTCATTTTACGCTATATCTTATACAAATTTTTAATATTTATGATTTTTTTAACTAATTTAATTAAATATTAATTCAATAAAATATCATTATTATTAAATTTTATACTATTCAATTAATTGGATTTGAAATACAACAAGAAAATATGGGAATTAGAAAATAATTTTATAATAGATATTTGATTTATATTATATATCTATAAAAATAAGTAAAAAATTATTTATTCCAAATTATATAAAAATTAATATTTAAAAATCAATTATTTTATTTTTCTCTTAATTATATAAATACTATTTCGGCATTGAAGAATACATTAATGTAATTATATAATTTCGAAAAATTTCATATAAATTTATATAATGAAAATAATTTAATTAATATCAAAATAGACATTTAATTTCTGTCATATTTGGATTTTTCTCTATGTGGACACATAAATGATATTAAATACAATGAAAGTACATTTTGTAACAATAATTGATTTAAATAATATATAAGTTATTTCCATTAAAAAGAGTTCATTAAACAACATGAATTATATATTAAGGTGATATGGGTCTAATAAAATTCAATCTATAATTTTTTAGAGAGGTTTATGTCATATTGTCACCCTTATCTTTTGGTTTTTACACTAATTTAAACCATTAAACTCTTATACTCACAACTGGTGTTTTTACTCTTTCAAGGATAATATAGTTACAATAAAGTCCCAAAATAATAATTAATGTGTAATTTATTAAATTTTATTATTTATCCAAATAATTTTTCCAAATTTAATATTTTTTTATTATTTTATATCATTTAACAAAATATTATTTATTTTAAGATATCGTTAATGACAATTTTGACACAATTATGTATTTTTTCATTAAGAAAATATTAATGCACAACATAACATAAAAAATATTAATCCATCCAAATTATTTAAATTTTATCTATAAAATTCATCAATGAAACTAATTATCTAAAAAAATTAAAAAAAATTTAATATCATTTATTTGATATTTCCATTAATTAAACAATTATTACATCATAATTGTGAAAGATTTTAAGATTATTATTTACATCCTCAAAATTTAAAATAAATTATCAGGATGAATATAAAAATTCTATCTTTCAAATGATTCTTTATAGTCTATGGTATATTCAGAATAGCCACAAATATAAAATGTAACACTTATTAAAAAACAAGAGTATGAAATGATTGATTTTTCTTAGAATAAAATACTATAAAATTCTTAAAGTCATTAATGTGGCTACAAGAGGCCATAAAATAAGCCCATTTATGATTTAGGTTGATATTAACACATAGAATAAAATTTTTAAAAGTGTTATGATAAATTTATAATACTTATAATATTATTTTTAGCCTTATTTACTTAATTTACCCTTAAACATGTTAATTAAAAAAATTACTAAAGTTACAGTTCATTTGGACATAAAACAAGTGTAAAATATTTAATAAATTTGTATCATATGGTTCCACATATGAAATAAATGTTTCCAAATTCAAACTACACAATATTCTAGAATTAATTTAAAATTAATCACATTGATGGAATGGTAAAACGAGTTTTTAAAATGAAAACGTTGATATATTGGAATGTTTTTATATCCAGATTCAATGTTAAATTGAATCCAATGAACAAAAATATATTAAATGGAAAACAATTGATCTAATTACACTTTATTACTTTTTAATAATATTATTTAATAATATATATTATTTAGAAGATAAATGTGTTTTCAATAAAATTTAGTATATTTCACTATTAGTACAACATAAAACATATCACAAAAATAAAAAAAATTAATTCTAATATAAATTTTATATTCCTCTATAAAATAATAATTTTGTATAAATTTTTTAATATAAAAGTATCAATACCTATTTTTAAAACATGTGGGCCATCAAAAGTTGGTAAAACTAGCTTTAAAAAATATAATTTTAATGCGTGAAATTGGAACATTCTTATCTTATGTCTATAAAATAATTTAAATGAATTTTAAACATTTTATTAAATATAAAATATTTAATTTCATAATTTGTTTAATATTATTCTTTCCTGCCAATTGAATTTCTTGGTTATAACAATATTTCATTGTTTGTTTAAGATGGTTGTTTCACAGAATGTATGATTTCAAAATGATTACCTTTAAAAAAGAGACATATCATAAAATCATTGAGTTTTGAAATCCGAATATATTAATATTATGTTAAAAACTTAATATAATCTAATTAATATTATTAGTCTCATAGAGTAATGACATTATTCTCAGAGAATGACATTATTAACCATATTCACCCATCACCAATAGCTTGTTCTTCTTTTGGTCGGTATAACCACCTATATGAAACATACCATGAAATTCAATATTGGGGCACTGAAGGAACAAAATTAACAATATGAATGGAAATTAATTTATAAATAATTTTTTTTCTAGAATGGAAATTTTAATATGTAACCCATTATTAAGATACCACCCCTCATCTATTAAAAATTATGGAGAAACGATCACCACCAACAATGATTTCACGAATAAAATAAAAAACGAATCATAATAATAAAATTAAAACATTATAAAACATTAAAAACCTTAAATTATAGTAATTATAATGTTCATTTAAATATGAACATGAAAACTATCACTAAGAATCTACACCACCATTATAAAACTAGTGTTAAATAAATAATTTATGACAATTAAATCAAATGATGAAAATAAAATATGACTAGAAAATATATATTTAATAACTTTTTATAAATTAATTTCATAAATGGTTATAGGTATGAATAAGGATATAAAATAAGTTATTAATGAATTTATTATTTTTATATAGGAAGTTTTAGAATATTTGTCTAAATATTACTAATGGTAAGGGTTTTTGGTTAACTAAAACCCGATTTCATTGATTTATAATGTTTATAATATACTATATTAGATCGTTATTGGTTTATTCCACCAAATGATTTTATATTTGAATTTCTATTTGTATTTAGGTAAAATTAATTTTGTTATAAATTCTTCCCTATTGATTAATATAATCCCAAAATATATTGTCATGCTTATGAATAATTACCATTCTCTATAACAAAAAATTTAATTCCATGTCTACATTTTCATTTACATCTGATGTTCTCCTCCATATTTGGAACAATGATTATGTGTTATCTCATATAACCATCAAAGTTACAAACTAAAATTTTCAATGTGATATTTTGATTTTCTTGTTTTAGTTTGTTATACTTAAATAAACATATTTTAAAATATATGAATGGTTTTACATCCATGATTGTTTTTTTATCTTCCACGCCACATTTCCTGGATAGATATTCTATATATTTTCTAAGTCCCCACTATTTATGTCTCTTTTTAAAAATAAAAGTTTTCAATAAATTTCACTAATTCATTATTTAAAACAAATTTCAATGTGATCAGTAACTTCATCTCCTCTTTTATAATGTTAAAAATGTGATATAGAATTTCTTTTTAATGTTTTCTCATAGGAATGCATTCTTTTGTCATTATGGACATTAATTTAAAAAAATATTATTTTTCTTTTTTTTAATTTGTTTTTACAAAAAAACTAATTCCTATTAATTTTAAATTGGAAATGTATATTTATAATTATTTTTTCAAATATATTTACATAATTTTTTGGAAAATGATTTTTTATGTCAATATCATCAATTACCTTCATGTTACACTAATGATTTGTTCTTATATTACTATCCACCTTCATTCTATATATGGATTATGATATTATATATGTAATATTTTTTGAAATCCATCTATTTTTTATTAGATAATTAGGTTATGAATTAAATCTAAATGATTTCATGTTCTTTTGATCCATAAATATATGAATGATTATTGTTAATGGGTGGGGTACTACATTACCCTTGAATTCATTTGGTTAAATTTTCTATCTCAAAAGACCAATTGAGAATATGGGTTATAATACCAATCCCATTAGTGTATATGGGATGGTATTCTAATCCCAATATAGTACACTTTTAATATACCAAGCACAAGAGCGTATATGGTTTCTCAACCAAATTTGAAGTGTTATAACATGTATTATCCAATACAAAATAGTGTATAGGGATTGTTAGCCCAAGATAAAGAGTGTAAATAGGTAGTCAATTAAAGCCTAAGTGGGAACATGAGCTATTACTCAAACCCACAATGTGATTAGAGTCTTATTATAATGCTCACTTCACAAGGTTATGGTTTCAATTTTATTATATTAGTCCACCTTTATATTTTTTATTCTATTTTATACAACCATTGGTTGTGTTTGTTTTTTCATGTTTTTTTGGGTATTATTACATGTAATATGTTAGATGATTTTAGACTATACATCATTCTAATATTACTTTGGGAAACTCAAATGATTCCATGTTCTTTTTAATATAATATTATTCTCATGATCATGTATTTTCAATGTTTTATGACCCATCCCTTGATGAAATGTTGACATGTTTTCTATTATTGAGTATTTGAGCTCACCATATTCTTATATTTCCATTCCCTAGATTTTAAGGATGACTATAACGTATAATTATTATAGATGTGATTTAAGTGTGGTTTTATAATGTTTAGAGGTTCCCAAATATCATAAAATAAGTTACTGGTCTAGTTAAGAAACAAAGAAAAAATTAATTCTTTTTCATTGATTGTTAATATTTGTTTTTTGTAATGTATAAAATTTGTAAATTATGTAATATGAAATATGATTCAATTGGTTTTTATCACATATAATGTTCTATGAATGTGTTTTTATAACATGATATTGAAGTGTAGATATGGGATTCCTTAAAAAACTGCCATCACACTCTACCCATGAGTACCTAAATGTAACCAATCCGACTCACTCTATTAATATAAAAAATTACAACCCAAGATTCAATCCAACACATAGAATCTACATGATACCTCATATGGATGTAAAATATATTATATAATTGGGAACATAACCAATTAGATCTATCTCCCCACCAATATTTGAGATACCTCCCAACTATCCTCAAATTAGTTTGATCACATCCTCCCAACAAATTCAAGGATCAAACATCTGAGTTCTATATGATGATCCCCACAATAGGAATATCCTTATCATCTCAACATATAACCAATAAAACAATTATTTAATACCCTCTTCTGAATAATTACCAAACATAATGTCTTCACCTAGACACCCCAGACTTACTCTATCATATACAAAAAAACACAATCCCATCCCATTACTGGATTACCAAAAACATCACCAATTAAATTTTCCAAAAATCACCCATGATGATAGTCATAACCAGAAATATACAATGGGAAACAACCCACTATTTTGATTCCCTTAGACCACTCATCATGTTCAATGGTCAACAAGTTCCGTCTTTATTCATGTGTTATTATTCGCAAGACATGCTAATCAAATATTTAATAACTACAAACAAGAACATAGCTCAGATCGAATGCAACATGGTACTACAATCTATCTATAATTTTTCATATTTTTTAAAAGGAAACACATTATGTCCACATAAATACTTCAACCACCATTGTATTATGTTTCACATTGATACATCTATTTTTTACCTCTTCAAACTACCATACTCATTCCATAAATTTCCTTAGATCCAAAAACAAATTACCTGATCACCCTATATATCACCACTACTAATCACTAAAATATTTCTCAACCACTCCCATAAATCCCAAGGAAATGAATTGTCAAAATTTATTTCATATCTAGGATTATTTTTCCCCCACTATATGATTCCATCCAAAAGGTTTATATTGGGTAATGGTTCAACTCTATATAGTAATAACTTACTAAAAATTAACTTCAAGTGGTCAATCTCATGGAACCACAAATTAACATCCAACTATATGATTCAAAAATAAATCATCCACCATATGAAAATAAAACATGATAATATCTAGAAAAAACTTCAATAATCCCTCTGAATACACAAGTCATCCACCCATGTCATTCATGGTAAAATAATAACAATCAATAAAAAATTATCTTTTGGGAACCAATTTATTTTACATAATATTAGACCAATGAATTTAATAACCAATAAGCTCATTTGTCTCTTTATTAAATAATGAGACAAAATTGAAGTATGGAATTCAATCATCGAGGTCACTCATTCCAAAAAAATAAAATCCAAGAAGATCGGTTTATATAGGTTATAGTTTTATATTCAAACTAACACAAAAAAATTTACCCCAAAAACTCACTTGTGATTTCAACAAACCATTAGAATCAACTTTTTTTATTAAATCCAAAATACCATAATTATTTCCCTTATTGGCCTAAATTTTTCAAACTCCTTTTAAAATATCACTTTAAAAACAAATTTCATATCCATTTTCCCTAATATATCTCCAAAACAAGGAATTCCGTTCCATTTCTAATAAAAGAAATCTGATATTTTTTTCAGACACCTAGTTCCACCAAAAACGTTTTCAACTAAAATAGTGTTTTCCTTAAAATGAATAGATTCCCAAATCCATTTACATATAATGGATGATAAAAAATAATAAACAATAAGTGAAAAAATAGCTCGAATCTACATTAATCAAAATTCCACATATACTTTATTCAAGAAAAATTTAAATATATAATAAGTTATTCAATTAATATTGGATCCTGATAAGGTAACATGTAAAATATAAATACCCATAAGAACATGTAACATTCATAACGAATTCCAATATCACAAGGCATGAAAAACATAACTAAATATATGTCAAACACTATGACTCATACCAATCCTCATCCATCTCAAATTAGGGTTCACATTCCAACACTACGGTCATCCAACAGGTCCCAATCCTGAAATTGTATTTCCCAGGCATGCATTGATTTCATACAAAGCCATACTATCTAGACATGATACTGATAACTCTCTAACTCACAAGTCCCTAATCATAACTCCCAATATAAATGAAACTATCCTATGATAAAATATACTATGATACAACATTTTAATTCCCCGACCAACTTCTTCCAAATGACAATGGAGTGGAAAACAACATGACCTCCACTGTGCCTATCTCTATACTATAGGCACGAATCTATTAAAGAGGCCCTAAAATAGCCATGTGGATACTATGAACACCTATATGAAGCCTAAGGTCCATTCTCAGCTATACCAAAAACATGACGTAACCCATCCACGTGGTAGGAAATATTGAAACATATATATTATAGACATGGAGACAATATGTCCTTCATAGAGTTAAATAATATAGTAGCAAACAAGATTTATAATGCATCAAAATATAATTTGACATAAAATAATGAATCTCATATAAAATATGAACCATCGTAATAATAATCATTATGGAATAATAGTTGGTATAAGTTCATAATAATAACATGAAAGTAAAATAAACTATATTCTATCCAATTTCACATAAGAATCCTGTTGAATCCCGATTGTATATAAACTTTTGATCCTAACCCATATATCTTAATCCAATAGATACCAATCCTTGGAAAAAGTCATGAAGGTCTACCACATACATCAAAACCCATTTTTTCTACATGGGGAGAGTGTGAGTCCAATTACCTAGTAAGAATCCCCATTACTATAATTGAGTGGATGCATTATGGATTATCTAGGATTCCATGTCATGAATATAATGAGTTGATAAAATTCTCATGAAACTCGTATTACTATAAACACATTTCAAATTCACACACAATCATAAACATTATGTAATTTTTTTACAACAAAACCACAATGATGCCTGAACCAAAAACATTGACTAATATCAATAATATTTATATCATATCACACCATAAGGAATCCCATTAGGGGAATGTAATATCTGTAATTAGTGCTAACATATAGGAAATTCATCATGTTAAATATTAATTTTGGGGAAAAAATAAATGGTCAAAATCTTCCATATGTCATACCATATATATGTAATATGGTTCAATTACTATATACCTTATTCAATAGTAAATATAAAAAAAACTTATCTAAGGAGGGAATCTTAATATCAAATGTCTTGTATGATTATACTGACACCAACATATAGTAGGTCTAATGTCTAATCATATCTAAATACAATAAGAATAAATAATAGAATAGGATCTCACTAGCCAACTGATAGTACAATCCAAACAATTCTACTGATATTATGACCCATGGATCAAAACAAGTCATATCGTAAAAATATTAGTCACAGGGATAATTATATAATTATAAATCATAAAAAAATATATCTAAGGGGGTAATTTCTATATCTGTCCTCTTACATAAGTGAAAACATCCCCTGATGCTAATCATAGGGATCAAACCAAACTATACTACCACTATTTCGGTCCCATTGATCATTTTATCAACCAACTTACAATAGAATATAAATAAACATTGTATGTTATACAAATTATACTGAATTAAAAAAAACAATAATTAATAATGAAGTGTAATGATCTCTCTTCCATCAGACATCATATCGAGAACAAAAAAATACAACAAGAATAAGTCACAGGATAATAATTTATCTTCATCTCATAGATACTAACCTTGACCATTTACATAAACCTAACTCATTTAAAATTTATTTTTTCATCATCCAAACCCATATCATAATGTAATAGGCTAGCCTAAAAATATTAATTTCAGGAATGATCTACGTAATCCCAGTCTACCCAAAGGGAAAACAACATATCTTTTTATGGAACCTAACACATTTTTATCAAATCTTTGTTATTTCCCCTATCTATATAGAATATAGGGAATTTAAAATCAATTCAAGACCCCTAGACCCTATGAAACCAAAATAATAAATTTATAGGACCGTCTCATGAACTTTTATTCATCAGTTCAAATTAAAGAACATATAACACCATAACATGCTATAATATTTTGATAAAATCATGAATCATCGTGAAAAAATAATATCCTTAATGAAAATAATAACAAATAATAGTTTCCAAACCAAACCAGGCTAAAAAAATCAGGGAATTTTCCGCATGATCTCCAATGGGCCAAAAAATTATTAAGATGATAATTTTCTTGTATTCCTTTAAAAACTAAATCAAAACCATTATTATAATCCATTTAGAGAAGGATTGACATTCAAAATTTACTCACACTAGTCCCTTGGATACAATTCCAAGGAAATAATTCGTGTAAAACAATAATAAACAATTTAGTAGGTTATTTAGTCCTTATTTACAATTATTCCAACATATTACCATTCTACTTTATGGTATTTAATCACAAAAATCATGTTAATGTGATAAAAATAAATGTAGTTTTTAGAACATGAAAAAATCATTAAATAAATAATATACTTGGTTGTTTAAATGCCAAATAAATTATTATTATTAATTAGAACCCTAAATATATTGAAACTCTAGATGATCTATCACTATTTAGATCAAATATAATAATCAAATTTTTTAATATTTCCTGAATAAAATAAATGAAAAAAAACAAGGAGATAAACCATGTATATAAACCCTTGGGTTTCCATCCTTACCTAGTGCTACTACAAGAAATGAATGTAATGTGTAGTGTAAGAAAATTAGTGAAGATGTCCCATGATTATAATGAGAGGAATGAGGGAACAACCTTTGGTGTGATCAATATATTCTAGATAATATGGACTAAGAATCCATTCATATTTTATTTAATTATAGTACCAACTATTATAAAATCATAAAAAATTAATGAAACCCGATTTTGGGAAAACACTCTAAACACTATATATTGTGGTAAAAACATATAAAATTAAACACTTTAAGAATTAGATTTATTTATATCAATAAAAACACATATATATATGCATTTAAAAACTAATTATCAATGTTAAAAATTGGTAGAACCCTTATATAAGAGGGAACACAATCCTATGAGTAACTCTTATATATGACGACCCTTTTGTATTCTGGTAGAAATAAATATGGAAAAACTATAATATTTGAGACATTACCAATATATATGTTTAATTAAATTTGATAATTTGACTCAACCCATCATTAAATCAACATTCCACATGGCATAAAGTTCTCGATTTCCATTGGGTGGATTCGTTTATAATTGTATCAAAACTAATCAAGTGGGAATGCTTTCACCATCCGAATCCATCAAATAAAAATATTGAATCCACTCAAAAATTTGGAATGATATATTCATTTATTGGAAATCCATGTATGTAAATAAAATATTTAAATAATAGAAAAAACCAAACAAAACATAACCATAGAAATAAAAAAAATATTCAACAGTACAAGAAATACTAAAAATAAGTAATAAAAAATCACATATACATAATTATCCAAACCCATTCATGGATAGTGTGATAGATAATAAAACATTCAGGAATATTAAAACACTATAGGGTCTATGGAACACTCCACATGATATATCTCCATGTTTCCTAGGGTCACCACAAACCTTATACCACATAGAATGAAGAATTCAATAAGAATACATTTTATAAGACATGAATAATTTCAATTTTCCTCTATTGGGAAGAATCAAATTTTCATATACAAAATGGAATATACAATGTGTAAGTAAAATACTAGGATGATACCATCATGAACCTATATATTATGTTTCTCTTAAATATATATTAGTTCTTTTTCAAAAAATATAATCTTTTTAACTACACATTTTGTTTTAAAATAGTATATGCCCAAAACCCGTTCTGAATCTGTTATATTTGTTTTTAAAAAAAGGAGCCCCATTAATATCATGATCAAGGATATTTAAATAATCATTAATATTAAAGGAATATTGTAAACTTCATAACATTAAAATAAAAATGTGGAAAAAATGATAATATTTCTAAAAAAACATGAAACCTGGGGATATATTCTTTGGGTAAAATAAATAAAATTTATTTGGTAATATGTATTTATGCTAAATTCTATGTTAGTATGCACATTACTAATATAAATAACCTTGAAAACCTCCTTTTATTGTCATCCGGTTTCAACCCCCAAGGGAGGATAAATCAAACCTATGGTACTACCCAAGGCACACCAAAACATTTACAACCCCCATCAATGTTTCGAAAAAACATCCAAAGTCCCTCTAATGCATCCCATCTTCAATCCACACATTTTAAACAATGTCATTATTTTTCACAAAAAATTAGGACCCATTAACAAAAATATGAATCCCACAATATTGGAATTGTAGTTTAGAACACAATTCCCCTAAAAAAATACTAAAATATTTTAGGAGTTAAAAATCCACTTTTAAAATTTGTTCAATCATTTCATGTCAATAAAATTTATTATTGTGGAAAAAATGAGAACAAAAAATGAATCAAATAAAATCCATAAAAATGTATAAAATATATTTGTAAAAGTAAAAAATAAGTTCAAGTGTATGTTGGATAAAATACAAATGAAAATGTAATAATCCTATGTAAGATTATGTAAACATGACTTAAGTATATATAGAAAGCCTAAAACCTCAGTAACCATATTGCCTCAATTTAATAATACATGAACCAAATAAATGGGTTCCTCAAAAGCCTACAAACTAGAATAATACACATTTCAAATCCACCATAACTATGAATTAGGCCCCCCAAGTTATCTTGGGAACCAAAATGAAAGAACCAACAATGAAAAGGGAAATAGAGGTAGAAGAAATGGGAAAGTAATGATAAAACATGAATTTATGTTGATGCATCCACATTAGGACTGAAATAAATCACCACAGGAGAATTGAGTAATGAGATTCCACAAATTACAACCCCATAATAGGATTATGAGGGAAAAATATTGAATAAGGGGCTCAAATAATGTAGGAAAAGAATATAATTTTTCAATTTTTAAGTAAAGGAAGTATTGGTCATGGTGAAACCTCTACTTTTCATATTTTAATTTACACCATTCAAATAAACCACCACTCCGTTGGATAAATCGCATCATGAACATCCCAGGAATGGATATGACATACCACCCAAGATCACACCTTCACTACCTTAGATAAGACATGGAATGATCTCATTTGGTCACAACATGACGAGCCATCATAGAAAACAATCTTGATTCCATGGGAGTTCATGAAGTGACCGCCCGTTAATGCATGGTAACCGACTATAGCATTAAACCATAGTTATATAAAATTGAAAAAAATAATACAAAAATATTTAAAAAATAATGTAGGTAAAATTTAATACCAATTGTTTTTCATTCCTATAAATGACGTCTAGGGTGTTACAATTCACTGGACCATGCCACTTTCCCTACCATTAAATTTGTTAACAGTATTATTTAGAGAAACATTGAGCCCATTTATATAAAAAAATATCAGGATAACATTCATCATGGATGTCACTACCCCACAGAAAAATCACATAGAATACTAGAAAATAATTACCCCACCACACTCTTACATGATGATAAATGAAATGAATAGGCTACCCAATAATGGTTTTTTCAGGTTTATTTTCGAATTTCCCCAAATAAACCAAATTATGTGGATTTAATTTATTATTATTAAGAAATGTTATATCAATGAAATAATAAATAGAAATTAAATGGAATTTAATGTCCAACATATATTCCACTTTCCCAAGACCCATCCACTACACTAGTATATATCATCATCAACTAACCTAACATATCAAATTGACGATGTCATAGCAGTATAGATAATTTAGGAACCCCTAATCACGAACCAAATTATCTAAATGGTATAGGGAAACAAGGCCTAATATTTCTAGGATCACTATTCCACTACTAACCTATTATTAATCAACAAAATCTTCAATATCATCACCTAAATTATTAATAAACACATCATGGAACACTCACGAATTAAAAATAATGTATAGAGGGCTATCATTTCCATACCTATATTTATTATAATGGATATATCATTATTGATTCTTAATAAATGTTAAATTAATAAAACACGTCTATGAGATAACATTCCCGAAGGGGTGAACAAAATAATGAATAAAAGATTAATGTTTTCATTTATGAATCTGAATATCCCAATCGTCTTGAAAAACCATGAAGTGATGAAATGATGTTATCAATTTATTCTAAGATCCTATTACATCATAAATAATCTTTATGAAATTATATGTGATGATTGGGACTTAATAAGATATAATTGCCAATATAACTCCCCAAAAATTCTCTACCTCTCAAACATATATGTTTCTAATCTATCCAAAATTAATTGAATGTCAAATTTAATGAAAATAGGCAATTTTCATCAATATTTTTATTATCATTGATATAAATATTTATGTGATGGTAAATGAGGAAAAATAACCTCCAAATTTAAATAAATGATATTCTACATCCTTATGAAAAAATGGGAGAGGTCAAAATAAACCCCTCAGTTTCTACTACTCAGCCTTAATCCCCTAATAGATAAGTCAGTGGGATATAAAATTAGAAATTTCACACATAATCATAGGAATCCATTTATGAATGTCTCATGTCATAAAATTTTATGGTATAATTTGTGTCAAATACCCCCACTAGAAAGGAACTAACCTTCCCTCAACTCTCACCCAACTGAAAAGAGAACAAAATGCTCCTTTAAAAAATAATAATATTATGAGGAGACCAATATCAATCACCTCTGGCCTCCCCACCATTTATTATTCACCTAATGTAAATTCAACCATTACTCACTTCTATCTAATGTTGAATATGTTCTTCAAAAAAGTATTTCTCTTAATAACAATCAACAGACATGTGATCATCCTCTTCATTAACATATATATTTAACTTTGTGAATAAGATTCAAAAAATCCATTACATGTAAGATGCTCTCACTGCATAAATCATTATTATTTTTCATAATTCATTGTACAATACATCCCCTTACCTCATATGTTGGCAATAACAATGTCAAAATCCAATTTATACTCAACCCATAACCTATATATAGGATTAAAATATTTCTATGTGAAAATATAATATATTCATTTTTGATAGAAATATACAACAATAATTTCTCCAGAAATGTAGTTTCACCACATCATTAATTCCAACATCATAGATTTTAACTGATGGTCATGTATTGGGATATTAATATCATGATTATGTCGTATGTGAGACCCATATGCCAAATCTTTGTCAAATTATATAAAGAGACACCCCAACATCAAACTCTAGGCATCAGAATACAATACATATCCTAGTAACATATACAACAAAATTAAAATTGGATATAATATGAATCTCAAATTAAAATCCTCCAAGAATGTTTTTCATTTCTAATAAAAATAAAAAATTTCATACTTTTATGTCAAATAAATCATTGAAGATGCCAATATAGTTAATTATTACATTATGAAACATTAATATTTATCATGGAAATGAAATATCATGATCTAGAAGATATTACTAGTACTTTTCCATGATATTACTACATAAAGATTCTATGGGTCCATTGAAATATCGTCCACAAAAACCACATTCCCAAAAACCATTACTTCATAGATCCAGAACTATTGTTTGGACAACTTTTTATACAATATTTTATCCCTTAGGGTTAACAAAATGATATCCAAGTAGCAATATTGGGCTTCCATTATTATGATATAAACCAAGATTTCATATGAAAACACCACAAAAAACTGTGATATATTAGTTGAATATATGATTCATTAAATACATGAAAACAACCAATAAATTAGTAAGAATAAAAGGCATAAAAATATGCCCATAATTCATATAAATTGTCTTAAAAATGATCTCAGAAATTCCTAATTATTTAATCTAGAATATATTATATATTAGAATAAGGTCAATCTTATAAACCCACCTTACTCCACTGAGCTAGTAAATTAGACCTTAAATCCAATGCAATAGTTATATATTATTAATGATCACCACATATATTATATATTGATTAATGTTATTCCAAAGTCTCATATATACCTTCTTACAAAAGGGAATTAGTGATGGCCATGATGATATTCCTAAGGGAATGAAACCCTTTCAGATGATATCCTCCAGTTGGTTCTTTAATTATTTCATCATGACAAGGTCCACTTGAGGAGATGGAATAAATATGGGGCTCCTCTCTGAGGGTAGGTTGATAGATAAATATATCTCTCACTAGGTATTATATCTAAATAAATCATGTATGAAAACAATATGATACCATCCCACCTCTACTTGAAATAAATACTTTTAACTCCAAACAGATACATCAAAGTGATATTTTTAATGAAAACATAAAATCAATCAAATACCTCGAATAAAATGACATGTTATGCATGAAACTTTTTCCAACTCATATTAATATACATGATTGTTTGTTTCAATTTATATAATGGAACAAAACATACAGATATTAGAAGTATGTCAAATAGATTATGCTCTCCATCCAATACATTCCCAGAAGATGGTAAATGATATCTACTTATAGGACTAATAAATCCCAGAAAACTATAAAATTTGTGTTGATCACACACCACTTAGTTTAATTAAAAACCTTATCTATATTATTTACCATGGGAGTATAGAGATCAATCATATAATCAATTAACAATGATTTCCACCCTAAAAAGTATTATTTATTTATAAATATAAATTAATGGGATCTATATGTATGAATCAATCATAAATCCTTATAGGAATCCATAAAAAAAGACCTATCGGGGTCTCTATCCCAAAATCAATATCCTCTTGCACTTTATCCACTCTAATAAATTCCTAGATTCTTTCCTACATTAGGTATTCATAGATTAATACGAATCCCTTTTTATTTTGAAACATATTTATACCCCTTAGATGCGTAATCTTGTACATGGGGGTGTCTAATAAAGAGCATATTTCCCTTTTCCTTATGAATTATTTCTATAGAGGCACTCCAAATGGCCCAAGTGACCACATTAGTGGTTTAACAGTCTCGAACACACACTCTCAGATCTAGTGCTAAAAATATATGTAATACATTTCTAGATTTGATATAAATAAATGCAACAAAATATTTTCTATAAAAAATGATCAACATCAAATGAAAATATTTTATTACATATATTACTAAATACATATTTTGTTTATAGATATAGATAATTATTAATAACTCTTATATGAACAACACCAATGACTTCATGAGTGTATTTTTCTCACAGTAACCTTATTTTTATATTCTATATTAATTCATAAAAAATCTATCAAAAGACTTCAATTATGTAAAATTTATAATGTTTAAAAATTTATCATCATTCATTATAATCTATGGGAAATGAATCAGTATAATTTTTCTCTCAAATAATTAATAAAGGTAAATATAAGGGTTAAAAAATTATTTTTCTCAATTATCATATGATGGGAATAATGGTATATTTATATAATTAATGACCATTATCATAACATAAGATAATTTGTACCCATCAATAAGAAAATCATATAAAATGGAAAATGGTATAATGATTTCTCAAATTATGGAGTTATATGAATAAATAATAATTATAAATGTGATTTGAATGTTGATCAAAGGAATTATTTATAACCCATTGTAATAAAAAATGTGTTTGTTTTTGGTAAAATTATATTCACAACATATATAATATATAATTGGATGCTATCTAAATACATTGGAGAGAAACTCAGGTAAATAACTCAATCTTGTTTCTAATGTCAAAAAAAATTACCTAATACATATTAGAGTTATAATGTTGATAACCCTTAAAATAAGATATATCTTGATCACCCTTTCATCAATATATAACTTGGTTTAACCCTTTATATATGTAGTCTCTTCTCACCCATTAACCCTGAGATAAAATGGTGTTTAATTATTCATATAAGTTGTATTAGGATCATCCATCATTGTTAATATTTTCATAGTACCAGTCATCAATAGAAAATTATAATTTTAGTGTTCTCTAAATATAAATAATAAATTTTCATTAATTTATAGATTCACCTATGGAAAATGAACAGTTTCTATTTCAATCTCATAATCTATCTATAAGAATAATAAGTGTGGTATCACTAAAACATGGCCCTACTATTGTGTATGTAATATCTAGGGTGGTTTATGTGGATGAAACATAATATCATTAAATGATCATTAAAATAATTATGAATGAAATTTCCCCTTTAAAAAATTAAAATAACATTTTAAAAAATATATAAAAAATATATTGTAAAACTGATTTTTATTTCAAAATAACATTTGAACATTATATTTTATTATTTTAAGGGAATTAATGGTCATGACCACGAGCAAATCCATTCATGGTGTAAATGTTAAAAATAGACATTCTTTTGAAACATTTTCTAATTGGAGTAAAAACTGATCCATTTAGAAAATGTTTTGAAATAATAATTTTAATCATTTTAAAATACAATAAAAGATCATTTTGAATAAATTTTCAAAAACATTTATGTTTTTAAAAGGATATTTTTTATATCATTTCAGAAAATATGGATATTTGAGATAATTACTCCCACTCTATAAGTGGATACAACCTCAGTATTACTACTAAAATACATTCTTGATGTTTTATTGATCAATAAGGGAGGAAATAAAAAATAAACATGTAATTCAACTTCATTAAAAAATAAAAATAAAATAAATGTTCATCATTGAAATAAGAATATATGATTTCTTATAAAAGAGTAGTGAACATAAACAATTTCAAAATTAAAGGATAATGTAACATGAATCTTTTATCCCTTTAGAATCATTCAAATCCAAAGTCATCAAAAGTAATGATATGTTATGACTCAATAAATAAAATGAATTTAATTAAATATTATCGATAAAATTCCTTTCTGATGCATTAAGTACACCATCTATAGAAATCATAGTGCATGACATGAATGGTGTCTCAGGAAAATGAGATTGAGATAAAGCAAACTATTCCAAATTTCATATAATTTAATAAAGAGTTAATCAGTTTCGATGTGGGACATCATTTTTGAGATGTGGATCTAATATTGGTCGTCCATCTGATATCGCATCTGATCTCAGCCGCATGATCCATCTGGCCATGCCACGTTATAATCCTGACCGTCCGAGATCATTAAATGCTGATCCAACATCCGAGGTGACAAACCGAGGTTGTCTTCAAGCTCCGAACACCCAAGCTCCACCCGACGTGAACCAGTCACCGTTGCCACTGCTGATCCACTGTGATGGACTTCCTGACCACTATTGAAGCTCAAATCAAGTGCATGATGATCGTTTTGACGAACCGAATACATTCATGCATTAAAAGTTGCATGCATGTAACGGGATGAAAAAATTTGAGGGAGCCCGAGGAAAATGAAGTTTCCGAGGGTGCACTGCCCACTCGAGGTACATGGAAAAGCATTGCATGCATTTTTAAACGCATGCACGTGATGCGCACACCAATAATAAAGGATCCCGTGGTTGAAAAAAAGGAACCAACTAAGATTTTTGGGATATTTCATCCACTAAGATAATGGGAATTCAAGATTTAAACTTCGCGGTTCTATTTACATTCCTCACCAATAACAGGAGGAGTCGATGCTTTGGAGGAGGTTTCTGGAAAAACTAGAGGTCTCGTAAATCTCCTAGCCTCGCGAAGTTAGAATCTATGCACACAACCTGTGCGGCAGAGCAGCTCGGAGCCACCCGAGGCACCGAGGGAGCCTTTTGCGCTACCCCTGCATCAATGAAGTAAGGAGGAGGCCTCCCAGAACGCTCCCCTACGTGATAGGGAAGAAGCCATGCCTTGCGCGCCCACTACCCGCAACACTTGCGCGGTAGCAAGTGGCCACACCCCCACACCCTCAGTGCCCGCAAACTCGCATGGCAGGAGGAAGCCATCAGGAGCTGCCGCACCTGCGTGGCAGAAGGAGTTGTCGTGCCACCTATGTGAGAAAAGTTGCCACACCATGCGCGGTTGAAGACAGGAATTGACTGCATCCTTGTGTGCCCTCCTTTGAAGCGGTGTTGAAGAGGAAAAAGGCCACAACACATACATGAGTTTGTGTGTGTGTTCAATGTGGAGTGGAAGGCCACAACACACCTTGTTTTTTTCAGTGAAAAAGGAGGAAGGCCACATAATCTTTATGTGTGTGTGTGCAATGAAACAAGAAGGCCATAGCCTTGTATATGCACAAGTCAAGGAGGCCATACCTCTTGTGTGTTACCAAGTGAAGGAAGAAAATACATGAATATCCATGCATGTATAAATAAGTGAACAAGTGTGTGAACACCTTAAGGAAGGCCACATCATCTTTGTGTGTGTGTGCGCAAAGAAACAAGAAGGCCATAGCCTTGTATGTGCACAAGTGAAGGAGGCCATACCTCTTGTCTGTGCCCAAGTGAAGGTAGAAGATACATAAATATCCATGCATGAATGAATAAGGGAACAAGTGGGTGAACACCTTGAGAATAAAGAGAGAAGGAGAAATTAACACTGAAGAACAACACACAATTTCATGTGTGTGAGAAAGAATAAAAGAGTGTGACTCCAAGAAGAAGTTGTGTGTGATAAAAAAGTAAAGAGGCCATTACCTTATTGTGTGCACAATTGGAGTGCACACACATTGAAGAAGAAGAAAGGAATAAAGGAAAAGAAGAAGACGTGTGTGCAAAAAGGGTTTACACCCATTGAGTGTTTTATCCCACCAAGAAAAAAGGGGATTTCATGCTTGCATGCATGAACATGCACACATAAACAAATTTTAAATCAATGTGTGTGAAGTTGAGATGTCCAAGAACAATGGTCCTTGAAGATAATTGAGAATCCATGCAAACATTGCCTGAAGATTCAGAGATGTCATGCACTCAGTGCATGATGTTGAATTGAAGAGAGACTGAAGCCAGACTGAAGTTAAAGATATCATTTATCTGAGTTTTTCAGTAGTTGAGAAGACAAAGAAGATTTAGTGTGCATACTCCATGTAAGAACATATTTTCCAATCATGATTCTTGAAGACAGAGGTTGGGTAATCATTAGAAGAAGAAGATAAAGCCCGAGCAAAGAAGAGGAGTCATGGACACTAAAAGTGGTCATAAGAAGTGAGCAAGGCCAACAAACCTTACTCAAGGCTGTTGAAGACTCTTGAAGAGATTAAACAAGAAGAGATATTCGTGTGACTCGATGATCCTGGAGAAGACCCCCTATGAGACTCAGGGTGGAGAATTCTTCGGTGGAAGAAGAAGCATGCCAGTGGGACTCTAGTGACACAATGGGATGCAGTATAAAGACCCTCCCGTGGGACTCAAGAGTGATACAGTGTGATTCTGTATTGACCATTGTAATTACTAACCGAATTATAGTGGAGAAACCATGTTGGGGCGTTTAACCATAATGTAAAGGTCATAGGCCTTTGGAGTTGAACCTTATAAATCATTGTTTCTTGTGCCTTTAGAGTTAATGAATCACTCAAGGAAAGGCTGAGAGATACAAGAAGAGTGGATCAAGTCCTTAACAAGTCATAGAGGTTTAATTGATAAAGAATCAATTATTAAAAAGTTTAAATGGATCACTGATTCATCCCCTCCCCCTCTCAGTGATCACACTGATTTGGGCACTTCACATACCTTGCATACCTAAAAAATGACATTCTGGTTTCCATTATAAGGGACAATATATCCCATACATATCAAAATGCCCATATATAATAGTAATTTCCAATCATTTTGAACCTTATTGTTGGTTGGAGTGGATACTCAAGAGGGGGGTGAATTGAGTTCCAATTAAAATTTCTGTTAAAATATTTTCTATTTAAAATCCCCCAATTTATAAAACAAGTTAATCTGCACTGAATTTTTACAGATTGTAAATGTTCACTTAGCTTCTCAAAGATTAATTAGGTCTCAGTTAATTTAACCACAAGATCAAACTAACTTTTGAAACTAACCTACTGATTTACAATAAGTGTAAACACTTGTTAATTTAACTATCAAAGTAGTTTAAAAATAGATTTGTATTTCAAAGTAACAATAGCGGAATAAATAAGATATATTTAGTATACATTGAACATAAACTAAATATGCACATCAGATATAACATGATGTTCAGTCTCAATCCAAGACTTAGTCCTCTCATATTTATATAAATTTGATCCACACACTGGATCGGGGTTAAAAATAGTTTATAAAACTTTCCAGGCCACGCAGGGACCCCTACCACTGTTCTTCGTGGGAAACAAAACAAATTCAATGCCACACAAGTACCACTTCCACAATTGACATGGGTAAACAAGAGTTAATAGATTTGGAGTGAGGATTTTGATATCCTCCAGTTTAGTGCAGGAGACAGTGTGGGTATATGAAATACAGAGTACACCACACTGCTAAAAAGTAAATAAAAAATCACTTAGAGAATATATATAAGAGTTTAGAAAGATCTAGTGATTATCAATTTAGCTCTAGACTCATTGGATTCAGCAGGAATGCTTCTGAGTCCTTCTCTGGTTTTTCTGTTGAAAAATAGAGTGTCTTAGTTCAGCTTGTCTTCTACAGGAGTGAGAAATATCTCTTTATTCATCGTGTGTTCTTCAATAGTATTGGACTTCATTCATGAGAGTTCTTTTAATGTCTTTAAATCTATTTCTTTCTCGGGATTTTTCTTCTTGTTCAGCACAGTGCTCATGGGTGTATGTAAGTTCTTATTATTGTATCGTCAATCTTTTCTCGCTTTACTTCACTTCTGTGTACTGAATCTCAATCTTTCTTATATTCCTCAAATTATAGAAGTAGGAATGATCCCCTCTTCATAGGTACAGATACAGTTTCCTGACATTCCAACAACTATCATTAAATTACATTAATTTCACTGAAAACATCAAATATGACCGTTAGCATTATTTAAATAATATTGACAAAAAGTTAAGAAATGATGTTATATTGATTATGTAAAAAAATGTCTTCTTCACTGCATAGTCTTCATGGTATGTGGTCATGGTATGAGCTTCATAATATGAGCTTCATGGTATGAGCTTCACAGTATGTCCATGTCATGGTGTGTAGCTCACGGTGTCTGTATCACGGTGAGTCCTTCACGGTTTCTGGGTTACAGTGAGTCCTTCACGGTGTCTGGGTCATGGAGAGTCCTTCACGGTGAATCCATACTTAGACAAATATTTTTATTTGAACTTAGACAGTAATATGTATAATATGGATTATGTTTAACTAGTAGAGAGTAAACGAGCTTGAATCATAAATATAAAGGTGTGATAATATAAATGAGATTTTTGATCATGCATAAGAACTGTAAATAATAAATAGAGTAATTAAAATCCATAAGATTTTTTATCATTAAAACATGATGTGTAGTTATTATTGAGATTGAAGAGAATTAGGAAAATGTGCAATGAAAATTGAGATTAATTAACAGTAATAGGATTTGTGATCATTAAAACATGATAAACACATGAGGAGTCAAACAATCTCCCCCTTTTTGATGATCACAAATCATATATAGTCAAAATATAAATGAAATGTAACATTAAAGAAACTAACATAGTAGAATAGAAAAAATTATAGAGAAAAAAAGATTCGATAATAAAATATCTCATTATAGTACTAACACTTGTAGTTTTTCTACCAATTTTATACTTGTAGTTTTTCTCCCCCATTTGGGATTATCAAAAAGTAGTGAAAATGAAAGCAAACACTACATTTTTCATTTAGAAAGTGTTCAGAATATAACATACAGGAGAAGTAAAAATAGTAAACAAGAAATGACATCCCATAAAAAATAAAACAGTCCCTGGACTCTTCAGGGATCCATCTTTTCCTTGACTTTATCAGCAGCAGGAGCTGGTGCTGAAGTAGAAGAAGGCATAGATGTGGTAAAAAAAGAGGGTAAGGGTAGACCTTCAAAAATAGATGGAGCCAAAGTGGGAGTAGTAGAAGATCTAGGTAGTGGTTGCTCAAGAATGACTGGCCAGATCTGATAAAGAGCTTGGCTAACTGTCATGGCAGTTGAGGCTAAGGTAGGTAGACTAGGTCTAAGGGGTGCAGCAGCTGGAGAAACTATAGCAGTACTCTGCACATGAATATACGACTTCAAAATATTGATGAAATCAGTAATGATTTAACCACCATATTTCAAAGACTTTTCAAAATCGTCCATATTCTCCATAAATTTGTCCAATAATCTGGTGAACTCTATATGTTTCTGAACATTAGTTTTAAAATCTTGAGTCACCGGAGGGAATCTCAAATTTTCCTCAAGATATATAAAGTGATCTGTCATATCACATTTAGGGAAAATCCTGGAGAGATAAAAATCTATTTTCTTAGTGATCTCTTGTTCAGCATCATTGGCTATCTTAGAATGAATCCTAACCAAGCCCAATGCTCTATCACTTTTCTTAAACACTTCTTTCAAAGAATACAAGTCCAAGCTACTGAAGGCACTCTGAAGTTATTCCTTGATTCTGGATCTTAGCATAGAATCATCCAAAGAATACGTGGAGGTCTGACCAGAAGCATGTGAAGCCTTGACAGCTTCGGTTAGAACATTGAGCTGTTTCAAAACATTTTCTCGGCATCCATTGTATTCAACGGTAAGCTTATTCAGATTTTCTACAATCTCCCTCATGTGTTCCAACATCTTGGTGTGTCTTTTTCCAAAATTTTTATCAAAAGAAAGTAGATATGGATGAACATGAGACAAAATTTCCCTAGAAAGGGGGTAATCAGATGGCTCAGGAGAAGCATCAATAGGTGCAGGGCCAGAAACAGGAGTAGGCTCTGATCTCAAAGATAACTCATTCTGTAAGTTTGCTATCATATTTTTCAGATTTTCAACATTAGCACTCAGTAGCTTATTCTCAACTCTGGCTTATGAAATTTCTCGGATCATCCTTGGTTGAATATGTAATATAATATTTTCCAATAGAATTGATGCATCTTCTTGCCATAACTGAGTCACTGGACGAGGTTGAGTGGAGACAATTTTCTAAACTCCAGCTAACAAAGTTTCTTCAGTAATTTTCAGATCGTCTTTGGTCACAAAGGAGTGATGCTCGGGTAACGGTGCATGTAAAGGTAGTGGTCCAGATTCTGGTTGAGGTTCAGAGTCATCTTCAGACTCAGATTCTAATTCAGATTGAGGTTGGGGCTCTGGTTCTAGTTCTGGATGAGCTACAGACTTCAGTTGAAACAGAGAAGAAAGATCCATTTTAGTTGTAGACACTTTCTCTGACTCATTCACATCATAAAATCTTGGGAAAACATATCAGGTGTGCACAGAGTATGTGACAGAATTTTGAGAAGCCTCAGCAGATCCAGCTTCTATAATCTTATGGTTTTGAGGTTCCTCCCCATAAAATTGTACTTCCCTTTCCGATTCTTGAGGCACAAGAACATGGTCAAGATCCATAGGATCATCTATAATCTCTTCATCAAACACTTTCCTTTCCAGCTGAAAGGCAATTTCCATCCTCTCTTTAGTAGAGGGAATAATCTCAGGAGTCGATTTTTCCATTGGTTAAGCTTCCAGACTTGCTTCCTTCTCAACAGGGAGATCCTTTTCAACAGGATCTGTCTATATGGTTGCTTGTTGTTCTGAATCAAGAAAACCCAACATTCTTGTAGCCGTAGGATGAGTTTCTGGATTGACATCCTCATTAGATGTAGGATATTCCTCTTCTATCAAACCAACAGCAACATCCTCTCCTTGAGGTATTTCAATAGGGATAACAGTAGGGAAAACAATCCTTTCTTTTTCAACAGGAGTTGTTTCCATTTGTGGTATTTCAACCTCTTCTCTAGCAGATACTTCAGCTATTATTTCCTCTTCTTCTTCTTCTGAAAATGCGGCCACTTCATCTAGTTCCAAGCTAGGATCATATTGATTCTTAGGCCTTCTTGGAATGTCAATAAGATTAAACTTTTTATAGATTTGATCATTATCCTCAACCCACTGCTTCTTCCAGGGGTTACAGCTAATCTTCATCCTTCTGATGATAGGCATGGATAGGAAGAAAATCAAAGTCCTCTAACTTTTCTTTATTTGGTCCAACCATCCCTTTGGAAACTAACATAGCTGAAATCATCATTGAGTAAGACATGGAGGTGGATTTGGATGTGACTTTGATTAGCTCACAGATATGGTTAATAACATACTTACAAAGATTGATCTTATGGCCATTATACAATTGGTCAATCAGGAACACATCCTGATACTTCATCATAGAAAAATATCCTTTTCTCCGGCTAATCAAATTCTGATCAAATTTGAACAGAAGTATAGTCTCCCCATCTAATTCAGCAGCAATGGCCCTTCGCTTGGTGCCATTTCCAGTAAGTATTTCCAAAGAATTCTCCAAGTCAAAGATGTCGGTTTTTGGTGGAGGCTCTCTCTGGTAATCTTCACAAACTCCTCCATGTGGAATCCTTAGGCATGCAACACACAACCTCAAAGAGAAGGAATACTTCTGACCATTTATCCAGCTTGTCACCATAAAGATTTCTCCAAACTCAAAGTAAAACTTCACATACTGATAGAATTTAGATACCAGCCTCGGTTAAATCGGTCTATTCAGTCCAGAGAACTATTCAAGCCATCCTTTTACTCTTAAAACTTTCAAAACTAACGACTTTCTACACAACAACCATTCCGGGAAAACTTCTTTTTCAGGTACAACAGTACGGCTTACCAGGTTTTGGTTTAGAGTTCCTTCGAGAGCTATCCTCGGTACCCTCTTCTGTTTCTTAGAGAGGAGCTTCTCAGGCAAAGGTGAAGATGGATTCCTCATCCTTGGCATCCCCTGAAGGTTCAGGCGAGAGGGAAGAGAAGGTTTTAGAGAGAGTTCGGGTAAGGAATCAAATGAAACACTTATGTTTTATCATTTGGGAATGTCAAACGTCATAAAAACAAAAACGCGGGAAATCAAGTAGCGGTGAAATAAAAATTACCGCGATACGGGTTAAAAATGAATATAAATAAATATTGTGAGACCATGAGTAGGCATTACGGTGTGATGAAAACTAGCCATCATGGTGAGACAGTTGGTAGTCGTCACGGTGAGACAGTGAGTAGACAGACTGTGAGCATGAAACAGTAACTGTAACACAGTGTTTATGAAACCTTAAAGTAAAATACAGTAAAGTATAAAACATTAAGATAAGTAAGTTATTTACTTATGATTATTCATACCAATATCATGTATGATGCAGTCTAATATTTCAGAATTTATTGGTTTAGTGAATATGTCAGCAAGTTGATATTTAGTACCAATGAATTCCAAAGTGATATCACCTTTTTTATAATGATCCCTCAAAAAGTTATTTCTTACATAAATATGTTTTTTCCTAGAATGAGAAACAAGATTATTAGAAATTTTAATAGCACTTGTGTTGTCAAATTTTATTGGGACATGTCTAAATTGATATCCATAGTCTAGTAATGTGTGTTTCATCCAAAAAATTTGTGCACAACAACTGCATGCAGCTATGTATTTATCCTCTGCAGTAGATAATGCAACATAATTTTGGTTCTTACTACACCAAGATACTAGTGACTTGCCTAAAATGTGACATGTTCTAGAGGATATTTTTCAATCTAACTTACATCCAGCAAAATCAGCATCAGAATAACTAACTAGTTCAAATTATTTTCCTTTGGGATAGAAGTGTCCTAAATTGGGAGTATGGTTGAGATATTTGAAAATCCTTTTTACAGCATTTAAATGTGACTCTTTAGGGTTTTCTTGAAAACTAGTGCACATACACACACTAAACATAATATCAGCATGGATAGCATTCAGGTATATTAGAATTCCAATCATTCCTTTATAAGTGGTTTGATCAACAGATTTACGATCTTCATCGAGATCCATCTTACAAGTGGTACTCATTGGAGTGTCACTACTTTTTGTGCTATCCAATCCAAAACGTTTTAAAATAACTCTATTATATTTACTTTGAGTTAAAATAATTCCATCATCATTTTGAAAGATTTGAAATCTTGGAAAGAATTTATGCTCACCCATTAAACTCATTTCAAATTCATTTTACATCATTTTAGAAAAAACAGTACATAATGTAGTTTTTGAAGATTCAAAAATAATAACATCTACATAAATTGGTACGACTAAAATATCTTTAGAAATTCGTTTTATAAAAAGAGTAGGATCAACAATTCCTTTTGTAAAACCTTTAGAAATCAGAAAAGTACTTAATCTATCATACCAAGCTCTTAGAGCTTGCTTTAAACCACATAAATATTTAGATAATTTGGAAATATGATTTGTAAAATGAGGGTTTGAATATACAGGTGGTTTTTCAACAAAAACATCCTCAGCAATACATCCATTCAATAATGCACTCTTGATATCCATTTGATATAGTATGAAATTTAGATGTACAACATAATCATGTAAAATCCTAATGGCTTCTAATCTGGCTACTAGAGAAAATGTCTCCTCATAGTCAATACCCTCTTCTTGACTATAGCCTTGTGCAACAAGCCTAGATTTATTTCTAAATATTTTTCTAGATTCATCTACTTTATTTCTAAACACCCATTTAGTGCCTATGGTGAAAGTGTCCTAGGGTATTTCAAAAAGATTCCAAACATTATTTCATTCAAATTGATTGAGTTCTTCTTGCATAGAAATTAACCAAAATTCATCATTAATATCAAAATAAATGTTTTTAGGTTCATGATGTGATAAGAAGGCTTGATGTTCAACCTGATTTCTAAGAGAAGCTCTAGTCTGTGTCCCTCTATCAAGATTTCCTACAACAACATCTAAAGGGGGATTCATTATAATTCTAGTTGATCTAGTAAAGGTAGGACTAGAAATTTTAGGTTCTTCTCTAGGTTCACGTTCATTAGTAGCAGATTCTGGAATAAGTCCAGAACTGGTTGTCTTTATAGAAGGTTCTTTAGATTTGTCATTAAGGTCCAGAATAGATAAATCGTCTTCAAGATTTTCAAGAGACGTTTTAGGCTCATGTGGATCAGTTTCATCAAATTTGATGTGAACAGATTCTTCCACACACTTGGTTCGTTTGTTGAAAACACTATAATCTTTGCTGGTTAAGGAATATGGTAATAAGATTCCTTTATAACTCTTAGAAGAAGACTTATCAAGATTATCTTTTGTATTGAGAATAAAAACTTTGCAGCCAAAGACTCTAAAGTAACTAATTATAGGTTTTCTATTGTTCCACAACTCATATGGGGTCTTCTTAAGAAAAGTCCTAATTAACAATCTATTAATAATATAACAAACTATATTCACAGCTTCATCCCAAAAGTAAATAGGTAGGTCATATTCATTAAGCATAGTCTGTGCAATTTCTTGGAGGGTTCCAATTCTTCTTTCTACTACACCATTCTGTTGAGGTGTCCTAGGAGCAGAAAAGTAAGGACTATAGCCATTTTGTGAGCAATATGATTCAAATTCATGATTTTCAAACTCATTACCATGATCAATTCTTATTTATTTAATCTTAATTCCACTAAAATTTTCTACCGATTTGGTGTATTTAACAAAGTAAGAACAAGATTTACTTTTGTGAGCTAAGAATTATACCCAAGTATATCTAGATAAGTCATCTACTAGGACATAGACATAGTGCTTCCCATTTAAACTAGAAACTCTAGATGGTCCAAACAAATCCATGTGAACCAACTCCAGAGGTTGAGAATTTGAAACTTCTTTCATTTATTTTAAAAAAACTTTATGTTGCTTTCCCTTTTGATATGGATTTCAGAATTTATCATTTGGAAACTCAAGTTTAGGTAGGTCTCTAACTAAGGTCTTCCTAGTTAGTTTTGTAAGTGAATGTATGTTGCAATGTCCTAATTTTCTATTACATAACTAGGACTCTTTATGAAATGAATTTAAACATGTAACATTTTTCTCAGCTAATGAATTTAAATCAATTGCATGAACATTTTCATTTTGTAGAGTAGAAAAGTCTACAACATTTTTAGAATTAAAAACATTACAAGAATAATTTTCAAATTTGACATTAAAACCATCATGACATAATTGAGAAATACATAACAGATTATATTTAAGTCCATCAGCAAATAAAACTTTAGAAATTAAAACTGAATTAGTGTTACCAATTTGGAATAGGCTGATGATCTTCCCTTTTGAATTATCACCAAAGGAGACATGACCTCCATCAAACTTTATTAAACTCTTGAAGAATGAGTAATCCCCAAACATATGTCTTGAACATCCACTGTCCAAATACCATGTCTTCTTGTGGTAACAATTCATGCAGGTTTCCTATAAAATAGATTCAGATAGGAAATGATTTTGGTACCCAAATCTTCTTGGGTCCAGAAAGGTTAGAAATCAAAGCTTTTGGTACCCAAATTTGTCTTATGGGTCTCATATAATTTACAGAATCAAATGATTTTGAAAGATAAACTCTATTTGATTTATAAATATATGAATAACTAGTTGAAGAATATAAATGTCCAGAACTAGAACTAGCAGTATTCTGTCCACATTTAGGAATAAATCTATTCTTAGTAAGTTGTTTTGTCTAGGTTTGCAGCCTAATCCAGTAGTGTATTTTGGTGCCACTTTCTTTCCTATCATTTGAGTTAGTGTATCATTTCCATTTGTGAACCTCTCTATGTCATTCCTAAGTTTCTCATTAGACATTTTCAGTTCAGTGTTCTCCATTAACATTTGAGAATTTTTCTCTTTTTCAATATTATGTTTGGTTTTAACAGTAGTAGTGAGAGCATGTTATTTCTTTAATGATTTGTATTTATCCTTAAGTTCATTGCATGTCTCTTCCAACATATTACAGTATTCAAATAATTCCTCACTAGTCATGTTTTCAGAATCAGAATCAGATTCTGCATCATCTGTAGAATAATAAGAATTTAAAACAAGAGTATCTAAGGTTACCTCAGATGTGTTTGTCATGAAACACATGTCGGCACAATTTCGTTCAGAATCAGACATTTCAGATTCACTTTTTCTATCTCCAGAAGCACTCCACGTTGCTTTCATTGAATTCTTGTACTTATTGTCCTTGTAATCATATTTCTTCTTTAATTTTAACTTTGGACAGTCTGCTTTAATGTGTCCTTTCCTTTTTCACTTATAGAAAACAACTTCATCACTTTTATCTATTTTTTTCCAATCCTCTTCCAATGTCCCTTATTTTCATACTTTCTTTTGTAATTCGATTTTCTGAAAAAAATCTTCTTCCTAAAAAATTTATTAAACCTTCTGGTTATCTGAGCCATTTCAGCATCACTATCGGAGTCTGAATTTTCACTGGTTGAACTTCCAGTTTGTATTTTAGCTTTTTCTTTGTCCTTACTCTTTGAAGAAGTAGTCTTGAAAGCCACATATTTTCTCTTAGGTTCATCATCTTCATCTTTATTCACCTTGAGTTCTTCCTCATACATCATAAGCATACCAATGAGTTATTTGACATGTAGATCAGCAATATCACATGACTCTCTGATTGAAAAAGATGTGTCTCTCCATCGGTCTGGTAAACATCTCAAGATTATCATAATTTATTCCTTTGCTGGAACAAATTTACCAAGTGAATTCATTGTATTGCCTATCTCATTAAACCTGAGATACATATCAGAAATAGGTTCACCATCCTTCATTTTTAAAATTATCATATTTAATAGTATAAGTATTTAATCTCATTTCTTTAACATTGGTTGTTCCCTCATGAGAAACACCCAATGTATCCCAAATTTCAAAAGCAGTTTTACAAGCATAAATTCTGTTAAACTCCTCATCTCCTAGAGCACAGTACAGGGCATTTATAGCATTACAATTATTATTGTAAGCAGTCTTTGTAGGTTCATCCCAAGTTTTTCTTTTAGTTTCTGGAATTTTATATTGAGATTCTATAGCAGTCCAGATATCAAAACCCATGCTTTCTAAATGAATTTTCATTTTATGTTTCCACTGAGCATAGTTTATACCATTAAGGAAAGGTGTCCTTTTAGTAGCAGCACCCTCCAGTCTAGTATCCATAACTAGAGTTTAGAAAGATAATTTAAAGAGATAAAATTTAGAACTAATAGAAATTTTAGATCTTTAAATATGAAACTAAAATCACTGTTGAAAAATAGAGTATTTCAAAAATCTTCAAACAATAACAAATCCTCTAATAACAAATGTTGGTCGGAGTGGATACTCTAGAGGGGGGTGAATTGAGTTCTAATTAAAATTTATATTAAAATATTTTATATTTAAAATCCAACAATTTATAAAACAAGTTAAACTGTAGAGAATTTATACAGATTGTAAAAATTCACTTAGCTTCTCAAAGATTGATTAGGACTCAGTTAATTTAACCACAAGGCCAAACGAACATTTGAAACTAACCTACTGATTTACAATAAGTGTAAACACTTGCTAATTTAACTATCAAATTAGCATTAAAATAGATTTGTATTTCAATGTAACAATAGCATAATAAATAAGATAAATGTAGTATACATTGAATTTAAACTAAAGATGCATAGAAAATATAACAAGAGGTTCAGTCTCAAGCTAAGACATAGTCCTCTCATATTTATATAAATTTGATCTACACCTTGGATAGGGGTTAACAACAGTTTATAAAACTGTCTAGGCCACGAAGGGACCTCTACCATTGTTCTTCGTGGGAAACAAAACAAAGACCAGGCCCCACAAGGACCTCTTCCACAGTTGATGTGGGTAAACAAGAGTTAAGATATTTGGAGTGATGATTTTGATATACTCCAGTTCTATGCAAGATATAGTGTCTGTATAAGAAATAAAGTGTACACCACACTGCTCTAATGTAAATAAAATATCACATAGAGAAGATAGATAAGAGTTTCGAAAGCTCTAGTGATTATCAATGCATCTCTGGACTCGTTGGATTCAGCAGGAATGCTTCTGAGTCCTTCTCTGGTTTTTCTATTGAAAAACAGAGTGTCGTAATTCAGCTTGTCTTCTACCGGAGTGAGAAAGATATCTTGATTCATCTTGTGTACTTCAGTAGTATTGGATTTCATTCATGAGAGTTCTTTGAATGTCTTTCAATCTCTTTCTTGCTCGGGATTTTTCTTCTTGTTCAGCACAGTACTCTCACGTGTATGTAAGTTCTTCATGTTGTTTCGTCACACTTTTCTCTCTTCACATAATTTCTATGTACTGAATCTCAATATTTCTTATATTCCTCTAATTCTCGAAGTAGGAATGATCCCCTCTTCCTAGGAATGAGATACAGTTTCCTGACATGCCAACAACTATCATTAAATAACATTAATTGCATTAAAAACATCAAATATGACCATTAGCATTATTTAAATAATATTGACAAAAAGTTATAAAACAGTGTCACAGTGATTATGTAAACGGTTTCTTATTCATGACATAGTCTTTATGGTATGTGGTCATGGTATGATCTTCACGGTATGAGCTTCACGGTATGTCCATGTCATGGTGTGTAGCTCACGGTGTCTGGGTCACGGTGAGTCCTTCACGGTGTGTGGGTCACGGTGAGTCCTTCACCGTGTCTGGGTCACGGTTAGTCCTTCACGGTGTCTGGGTCATGGTGATTCCTTCACAGTGAGTCCATACATAGACAAATATCTGTATTTGGACTTAGACATTAATATGTAGAATATGGATTAAGTTTAACTAGGAGAGAGTAAAAGAGCTTGAATCATAAATATAAAGGCGTGATAATAAAAATGAGATTTGTGATCATGCATAAGACTTGTAAATAATAAAGAGAGTAATTAACATCCATATGATTTGTTATCATTAAAACATGATGTGTAGTTATTATTGAGATTGAAGAGCATTACCAAGATGTGCAATGAAGATTGAGATTAATAAACAGTAATAGGATTTGTGATCATTAAAACATGATTAACACATGAGGATTCCAACACTTATGTATGTGTTACTACATAAATCAGAGTATAATCTTACACCCTATACTTTAGCATTTTATAAACCTAGGTATACCTCTCTGTATTAGGTTTCCCAACTATACTAGTAACTTTTTCACTAACTGAACCATTCAAATTATGATAATCATAAGTATGAGTAAACTCCAATTTTTTCAAAAGTTATAATTTTTCAAATATATTAGGATTATTTTGCTTAAAAGTTCCTATACATAATGGAAACCATTTATATATCCCTCATATAAACATATGATTTCAAAAGAGATTGAATTTTGAAGGTATTTTATTTATGTTGTACTTTTTTCATGGATGTATTATCTCCACAGTAGGAAACTATTATTTTTCTATCACAAATCTCATGGGTTTGATTGTGGAATATTTAAATATATATTTTCCATAAATTCATTTATTAGGTTAATTTCTTACAAACCAGTGATCTACACACCTATAGTGATAGTCACCAATGCATGGCCTATTGGATGTGTACTTGGGGTTATTATCTATCTTCTCCTACTGTTATCCCAGAAGGGGTACCATTATAGGGAGGGGTCATGAATGAGTGGTTTCAAAGGTGATGTTAGAGAGTTATGATAGAGGTCAAGGTTATGAAATTAGTGAGTATTTCATGGAATCAGAAGGGTAGTATTGAAATATGATACTATAATGAGATGTTGTCTATGATTTCATATTATGTCATAGATATTTGGGGCCTTATATGTTCTAATTCAATGTCATTGAAAAAAAAATGAAATTATTCGGTGAAAATGTATGGAAGGTAGAAATTTTAGAGAGGCACATGAATCATGAAATTATTTGTTTCTATATTTTCATCAATGATCTAATATTAATTTAGATGATAAATCTTTTTTAATTTCAATTACATACATACTGTACTAATCCCATAACATTATTAAAATAAATAAAATAACGAATCAAATTGGGTAGGATTATTATCAACTTTATTTTCAATACTAATTCTCTTTATTCCAACACATACAATAACAAGCTTTATTTTATGTGGTTTTTATTTTATTACTAAAGTGTTAATTTTTTTGATTTGTTCCTATGATTTTTAGAATTTTTAGTGGAGAATGACAATGATTTTGTTGTTTTTTAGATATTACTGATTTTTTAAGTAATTATAAACCATGCTTTCTAATGATTTATTTTATATTGTTATAAGGAATTTTTTTTAGATTCATGTGTAGAAATATTTTAATTCATAAGAAAGTGGTCGTGTCATGTATTTTTTCCATTCATGATATATAGAATACATTATTTATAAATTTATTATATTTCAAGACATTAATTTTCAATTTTGTAAATTATGGGATGATAATAATAATTCTTAGTAACAAATTTTTTAAATGGATATTTTGCGTGCATAAAACCAACCCTTTCCATTAATCATTACTAGAGTTTGATATTTCTAAAATATTTCTATTTTACATATTATATACTGAATACCATGTAATGTGTATTAACTAAGACATTCACATTTATGGTAATGTTTAAGTAGGATACATTAAAAAGAATTTTTTATGTGTCAACAAGAGTTAATATGAGATTTTAAAATTATATTATGTGATTTTTGAAGGAAGGTGTAATGTTTTCATGGATATTTTAGTCATGAGTTATGAGAGTTGAGATTTAAATATCTAAAAATTGAATTTTAGGCTTGTATTAACAAATATAGTATGGAATCATTTTTATTGGTAGTTGTATGTTTTTAGATTCTAAAAATTGAAAAATAATTAACATGAAGAGTAAAAATGAATGTCAATGTAGATTAATGTTGTAATGAAAAAATAGTACACATTAGTGGAAATTTTTTACGGAATTATTTCTTAATCATTTCAAACATTTAACCCTATAATATAGCATGTATTGAATTTAATTTTGAAACATGAGAGTATATTGGGTATTATTATTGAAATGAAATCCGGATGATTTTCATGGATTATGACATGATGAAGACAATTTGTATATATGATGTATCATTTTATGATTTAATTCCATAAAATTATGTTCTATAATTAATTAAAATTTATTTTCTAAACCATAAAATTTTCATTCGAAATTCTGGCTAACATGAAAATCTGCCCTTATATAAACTAGGACTACAAATTCTATGATATATTTTTAAAACAACAAAGATTTTATTTCACTGAATAATGTTCTCTAAAACCATGATTATGATATATTATTTCGAATGATTTTATGTGTTAAAAACCCTTGAAAAAGGTAATTATGTTATCATGGTAATGAAAAATGGGAAAGATAATAAATTATTCATTATGTTTTCCTATCACATGTTACCCTTGTAAATAGATATAAGAAAATTATTTTATTATTTTTATTATTATTGGAATTTCTTTAAAAGTTGAAAATATGTTGTGATTAATTTCTTTGTATTACCATACATAAATGGATAATAATAGAAAAATGGTAATGAAATAGTTTTATGAGTATCTATAATTTCTAAGAAAATACACATACATGTGATAACATGATTCCATGAAATCGTAGTTCAAATGGGATCGATTTTATTAAATGAAGTTGAAATCTATTTTTCATTATCTATTTTGGTTTTTACCTTTATTATTTTGAATATTTAGTTATTTTTTAAAATCATGTGTTGATGGTGGTGATTTTTTTGAATGTAGGATGATTTAGGAAGTGGGTAAGTGTTTGGTTTCCTTGTTAGCCATGGGAAGTTATGATTTTGTGTAGATGATGGAGTATGGATAGTAATTTTGGAATGGAGTTATATTTTTCAATAATAATATGACATTTATTCAGTTATATAAATAGTTGGGAAAACTACCCCATCAATAAATGTTCTTTTTTGAGCAGTTTGAAGATAATGTGAGTGAGTAAAGGTAGACAAAATAGGGTAATATAGTAATGTGTTGGATGATCTCCCTTAATTTTTGTATTAATGGTCAATATATATATTATGATATGGGTGTTTTTTGTAATTGTGATTACCTAATATGGATTAATGGGTTTGGATGGTTTGGGTTTGTGTCATACTTTTCAATGATGTTTTGATGATTTCCTTGGTGGAATTGTGGGATTTATTTGGGTACATAGAATATAAAGTAGGGGTGTAGCTACATTTATAGTGTAATAAAGAATATATGAGAGGGTTAATTATGAATGACTATTTGGATGGTTCATATTTTATGTGATTTTGGTTATCCTATGAAAATTTAGTAGTGGTGTTTGTAGGTAATGGGAGATAAAATGTGCACTAATTTTGGAATAGTTTTATTGATCAAAATTGATGGCTGAATAATTATCTGCCTGATCAAAATGATAGAGCACAATTCATTATATATTCTTTGATGTTGATAATCATTATGTCTATTTTGTCCCAAAAATCAGTGACCTTAGATATAGTGAGAGGTTGATTTGAGGTGGCGGATATAGGGTTTCTTCTGATAAAGTAATTTGGTGATGACCCCTCCTAAATGGATGGAAAAAATGTGATGAAATATTTAAGTTGAATGACATAGATTTTATAGAAGGAGAGATTGAGGTTTGATAATAGATATTGGGAATGGATTCACTCATCAGGACTATGTATCATGATGTGTCTTATATTATAGGAGATAATTTGTTTCTTATCTAATGTTGTGGGGCTCCCTCTATTCTTCAGTCTAAATGTTCATATTTTTTCAATGCTTCAGGTGCCTATTTAGAACTAGTAATTTAATTTTATATCCTTTACAATTATCTAAAATCATTGCAATATATTTTGAATAAATTTTAAAATGAAAGTTGTTTTGGATTTAAAATTTTTATGTTCTCTATTTCAAAACCATCTGGTTTCCCCTCATGAATGTTTTGAAATTTATGAAGGAGTGTTTTTCAAAATGTATTATTTTAAAATTGGGTTAATATAAGGGGGTTGTTCGTATTTTTTTCAGTTGTGAGTATGGTGATGGTGAAATGCGTCTTATATTAGAGGGTTATATTTACTTTAGAGTTCTATTTTTAGAACTATTGTTATAACTTTTCATTGATTATTATTACAACTTATTATCAGGTTCCAGCTATAGGGATATTCTTGAGTGGTATCTCTAGGGAGTTTGTTCATACCCTTCCATTTCAATTCCATTACTAGATTGATTATTATTTTCTTATAATAATAATTTGAGAGGTATATTATGTAATGGAATGAAATCATTTACCCACTACTTTTAGATCATTTGGATCATATAGGTGGTCAATGGATATTAAGGATTACGAAGTGGATTTGATGCTAAAAAGTTAACTCTAATAGGTGGATCATGATATTAATATTTCATAGATTGACAAGGTAGTTTTTTATTTCTTGAATATCAATCATGGCATGAATTGTTTTAGGTGACCTTCTAGTGGTTCTACCTATGTGTTATTCATAATATGAAGTGTATCATTTACAATTTAATTTTTTATAAATATTTTTAATTTATGTTTGAGTTGTTCTTCTCACAACATAATTTTTTATTTCAAAAAATTATATGATATTTTTATTGAATTCAAAAAAAATTTGGAGCCAACATAAACTCCAATTTCACAATATTTACCAACAATACATGGCATCCCAGGGATCCTATATTCGATATTCCAAATCTTTCCTTAAATTTTGTTTTGTAGTTTATGGTATTGAGATCCAATCACCAGTGGTGAGTTCTTTATTCCGAGTATTTTATTTCTTGTAATTTATTCATTCCATCCAAATAGTGGGAATTTTCCATGGTTTTTGAGATGGTTTATTAACATAATTTTTTTAATTTATGTGGATCCTTTAATATTTGAATGGTTGTCCTTGTATGTGTGATTCTATCCCAACCATCATCATATATTTTTCTAGATCTTGCACAAAGGTTATCAAAGAATCGATTAGACAAGTGGATTTGTTGATTATTTTTTATCAAAAAAATGATACCATTAAATATATCTGATATGATTTCCATAATTTTAATATTTATTCATCACCTTTTTTGATTATTAACATGACTTGGGGAGTGTTCTTGGGAATGGGGAAAAATACATGAAAAATATTAATGGAAGAATGAAGTACATCAAACATGAATTATAGAAAGTAGTAATTAGGGGTTGAATGGAGTATTATGTGTTCCTTATATTTTATATGCCATTTTCAAATGTTGATCATTATACATATATCAATGAAATTATGATTTTTTTTGTTTTTTATTATACATGAACCTTCTATAATTGAATAACTTTTTAAACATGATAATATAAAATAAACTAGTCGGGATTTGTAGACATGACATATTTTTAATGTTATTGACTGATTATTCATGGTGTATTGTTTGTTTTTATGCCCCGTGACTGTTGGTGAACTATTTAAAAATTTAATAATGATATAAAAAATAGAAGTGGGATTAAATGATAAGATACATATATATTATTATTGTGGTTTTGATGAAATTGTTGAGTTGTTTTCAATTAATTTCTAGTAAATTGCTGATAATAAGGATAAGTAATAATACATCAAATGAATTCCTCATGAATGACATAAATAATAATTTATTTATTGAATATGAATAATGGTGAATGATTGGAGCACTAAAATAAATGGGGAAATAAAATGTGCAATTCATGGGGATGTTAAAAGTGTGAAATTATAAAATGGATTGCTGAGAAAGTTGAAATTGATTAAAAAAGTTTTAACTAAATTTTATTTTGATTGGGAGAGATAAATGGAATTATTAATATGGTGGTTATAATGGAAGTAGTGGTCAGATAGGTATGAACTATACTTGGTTTAAATGACAGTATTGTGGGGTGAAATTAAATAAAACAGGAGGATATTGTACGGGTTTTATATTAATGGATAATAAATGAATCTACGATCTTGACAAGAGTGGTGAATGGTAATTGTGGGGAAATAATTTTTTAAAAAACTAAGGTTATTTTTTATGTGGATTACGTTTCTGAAATATATTTTTGAAATCTATGGTATGTTTTTTGTGAAACCAATTTCCTAATTTTTTTTGTTATTTTGAAATTAATTATGGAGGTTGTATAGATTAATTGTACTACATGTACTCGAAGTCCCTATGGTATATTAAATTTGATAGACCTAATGTGTTGTTGATTGGTACTTGTTTTATCATCATTACATATAGGTTATTCGATCTGGAAGACCTTATTAGGTGTTGTGTGGTATATAATGTACTCACATTCCCTATGGGATATTAGATATGGTAGAACACACATGGTGTTGAGTTATATTTGATTTAATTGAAGAAAAAATATTTTATTATATAATATAAATCATATAAGGCATTGTGGGGTACTTGATGTAATTGAATAACCTATTGGGCAAGGACTTGTACAATATGTACAGGTAGACATATGTGGGTATTGGTATGATATTTTAGGAACTGGAAGACCCTAAGAGGAATTAAATAGATGAGATACTAAGTTTGATTTTAGTAGAAGGTGGTGATTCTTATAGGTGATCACACAATCAGTGGAGATGTTGGTAGGTGATATATTTTTATTTTTGGAATTTAGATATTTGTGAAAATTAAGGGGGTCATTCATTGTTGGATGAATGAATGACGTTTATGCTCTATATGTTCAAAATAACATACTATGAAAAGGATGATACAAATATGATGGTTATATATGGGCGATGTACGTGAATGTACACTACAAAAAAAACAGTGGATTGGAAGGGATTATTTAGATGGGGTTATGCACAACCCCCTCTAAATTCATTTACTGTTACATTATAGGGGGTTCTTCATGACCCCCTATAATCATCGAATTTAAAGGGGGATCACAACCCCCTCAAAATTTTTTATCATTTTTTACTATGTAGTTGGATTTTAGAGACAGTTATGTTAAAAATTTCGCTACTTTAATAGTTAGTGGTGCTATATATTTAGTGACATGCACAATATATTTTGTTAGAGGGGATATATATATATACATACAGACACACACACACACACATTCAGTTGGATTTTAGAGGTGTTATCTATGTGTGTGCGTGTTATACATAATTTGTTTATGAAAATAGTTGGGGTTCACAACCCCAGCTAATGTAAGACATTAGTGGGGGTTGAAAACCCCATCTAATGTAAGACATTGGCGGGGTTTCAAAACCCCCTATTTAACCCCCACTAATGTCATACATTAAAAGTGGTTCACAACCCCCTCTAATTTAAGATATTAGAGGGGTTCTGAACCCCAACTATCTTCTTAAAAAAATTCACAATATATATATATATATATATAATATTGTATATACATATATGAATGTATTTATAAAAGGTATAATATATTATATTCATATAAATATGTAATATATATATATAATTGTGTATGTATAAATATAATATGTATATATAAAATATATGTGTATTCAAATAAATATAAACAATTACAAATAAATATATAAATACACATTTGTGTTTGTGTGTGTTGGATATAAATGTATTTATAAATAAATACATACATAATTTTAATTAAATATATTTAATTATATAATTTATAGAGGTGTGTAGAAAATATATATACACATATATATTTATATTTAAATAAATATAGATACATGTTATTTATTTCATTAATTTAAATATATTATGATATTATTATTTATCTTAATAAACATATTAATATATATTAATACAATAATATATAAATTATATGTGTAAATTTGTTAATATAAATATTATTATTAATATATATATTCTTATTTTAATAAACTTATTATATGTATTTAAATATATTGTTTTAATAATGTTTATTTTAATAAACTTATTAATATATATAAATACAATAATAAATAAATTATGTGTAAATTTGATAATATATATATGTTTATTAATATATATGAAAATTTAAATAACGTTATTACTTGTATTTAAATATATTATGAAAATAATTTATATTTTAATAAACTTATAAATATATTTAAATAGAATAATATAGGTTTAATATTAAAAAATGTGATTTGGGGATGTGGTTTGGGTGTCAGATTTATATAGTGGATGTGCATTTATCGAATTTTCCTGGTTCAAAAATTTTAGAAACCATCTAAATTAATGGACGTAGAGCAGACTGGAAGCGGGGCTACACCAGGAGACGCATGTGGAGACTTGTGGCGGGGCTGGACTAGGGACAGACCCGAGACAATACGAGACAACACGAACCGGGGGACACCTGAGGACTGAGGACTGGGGACTGAGAGGGACAGACTGACCACCCTAGGACCAGGGGGACACCATGGGACATCCTTGAGACACACAAAACACAAGTACTCTGTCTGGGGGACACGTGAGGATCGGGGACCGGGGACACAACGAGGACAGACAGACACACACCCACATGCGACACAGAAGGAGACTGAGGTACACAAGGGATGAGACCGAAATACAGAGTACACACATGAGATATAGAAGTAGCAGACATGGGATGAGACCGACACACATAGGATGGGGGAGGTGGGGGTATGTGAAGGCTGGGTATAGACACGAAATGCTGAGGTTGGGGATATTTTTTCTTATAATAAAGTGAAACATTTGAGGAGGTTACGTAAAACCTCCCCAAATATAATTAACAATTAGGGGCGGTTTGAGTCGCCCTTAATTTCTTTAACCAAGGTGGTTGGGGTTATATCCGCCTATAATTACAAAATTTTTTGTTAAATTCTAGACAACATTACAGGGGATTTCAACCCCCTCTAGTGTAACCACCACTATATCCAACACGCATTTCGCAACGCTTCCTCAAAACTGCCTCAACTAAGAGTAGGCGGGCACATTAGTGGTGGTTTCTCATAACTACCGCTAATGTCATTATAAGGGGTTATAACCCCATCTAAAGCTCAAAATAATCCCTTATACAGTGTTCATTTTTTGTTGTGGTAAGAGAGCATGGGGTTGTCGTCCTTGATGATTATACTACCAAACTAACATTTTTTGGGGAAGTTGATACATGGGGATGATATGAGAAGATTACTATATTAATTCTATTTGAATAAAGATTCTGTTGTTCCATATTGATAATTATACCACATAATTTATTATCATTATTATTCCATTTTATTTTATTGATAATTTTTACCCTATTTTCTTGGGTTTTTATCACTCTTTTATACTCTTATATATTATTCCACGTAGATGTTGGTTTGTTTAGGATGATGATTATATAGAGTACACCCATGTTTCTATCCCCTCTTTATTTTTCTAAATGATTTCAAGATTTATAACTATACTTGGAGTTACTGTTTTGGTAGATTTGATGGAGTTAGTGACATGGTTAGATTATGTAGTTTATCTTTCATGTATTTTATTGATGTTGTGAATTTGTCATATTTATATCATTTGGATTGTGGGGGGAAAATCATTGAATAGAACTATCTTGATGTTCGTTGGAAAATCTAAATATACATCTTTTCCTTAAATAATTTTATGAGGGTAATTCCTCCCGTATGATTCATTTACATAACATCACTTCTAGTTGAGAACCTGTAACTTAATGGATTTGGGATTTAAGGTCAATATCTCCCATTATCATTTCCAACCAAGAAGTGGTGCCATTGGAAGGAGAAGGATTTAATAGAAGTATTTAGAAGGATATATTCTCAATAGGAATAGATTTAATTAAATATATTTTCATATTTCATTTAATAAAGAGTGCATTTGGATTTGACGACACCGCTTTTCATGAGTGTTCATTACTGTAAAGACTTATTGTGAATTTGGAACCAATATTTTATATAATATTTTTGAAAAAATTTTATTGGAGTTTGATTTTCATGATTCAATTAATTACATTGTAGTATTTTAGAGTTAATGGAGGTTAATAAGAACATGTATTATCAAATGGATGGAATATTCAAGGCAAGGAAGCTCTATAGATTGACTTTGGGACATCCATGAATTTTAGTTAACTACCACCATGTTCTGTTTATTTACATGTTATTATTATTTATAAACGGGTTGGGTGTAATTATATAAAAACATAATTTGTATTTTCCTAAGTCATCCTAGTTGTTAACAAGGATTTAATTCCTAAAAAAATGGTTCATCAATTGTTACTTGGTTGAGGGATTTTTAGTGGTATACAGTATAGATATTTCAAGATCCCAAAAATGAATGATAGATCTTATGTTGGAGAGTCACAATACCTCATGTGTCTCTTCCTAAAAACATGAGTATAAAAAGTAGTAGATAGTGTATTATCATCATCAGTAGGGAGACAATACCTTCTCTATTGTTCCACTACACTAATAATAATTTATAAAATATAATTAGCCTAAATAAATAGTACTAAAGAAAATAATATAAAAAATAATATAAATCATATAATAAATAAATTAATAGTTTCATTGTGTGAAATGAAAAAAAATATTATATGTAATAAAAAACCAAAATAATCATTCAGAGTATATCCTAGTACCTCTCATAGCCCCAAAATCCTCACATTAAATTTCTATTATGGGACACTTACCATTTTCTAAGTCCCTATACAAGAACTCTTTAGATGCATAGAGATTCACTTATAGAGTGGGAGTAAGAAAACCTAGTTGGGAACTACCAATTATTCATTAAAAGTTGTCCATAGGAAAAATAATTTTATTCCATGAAACCAATAAGTATGAAAATATAAAAATATGAATAATAATTAGACAATCATGAATTGAGTGTTCAGGCACAATCCATGCTTCTACATACCCCAACCATTCCTTTTTCATATCCAAACATGAAGCATGTTTTTCAGATGTTGTGAGTGAAAAATAACAATCCACAAGGAACATAATCTTGTTTCTATGTGGTCTTAAGTCATCCATTTGGTTTAGGCCACCAAACCATTATGTCTCATCCCTATCATAGGTCAAGAAACTATGTTTTCCTTCCCTATATATACCACATTCCAAACCTCCAAACAACCATAGCTCTAACATTTCTGCCTCAAGACTGTGATCTTGTTCATTATTCCCCTATGTTGATACCTCATTGTAGGTGCCCAGTTCTTCATGCCCAACCCGTGGGAACAGTTCCATTAACATCATCATCACATTAAATTCACACTCCCCATATGGGAAATTCATCAAATGATGGTCCACCTATTCCACAGTATGATAAAAACCCCTAAATGCATGGTAACACACCTAACATTATACTTTATACAATGAAATGTAGAAAATATTATCCTGATAATGTATTTGGAACATACCAATACATGTGATCAAAACCAAACCATGATAAAAAGATAAATTTTTATACCCTTGTAATCATGATTTGTATATAGGATTCATAGGTTATACACATATACACTCACACATGGGACCATCATAAAGTACATTGAATCTTGTATTTCTAACATAATAATTATTCTGTAGAAACAGGTGTATACAAAAGAACTAAATTGTATGTAAATTCCTACCTCAAGGCAGTTATATAGAAATATAATGGTTATCAAGGAATCGTTGATCATGTACATCATACACCGACATAAAATAATTCAATTGTCAAGGATTTCTATCATAGGTTATAGGTTATCAAGAAACATGTTTAAAAAGGACGCTAATGAGAATTCAACATCGATAAGGTAATGATACAATCACATTCCATAAGTATTATATCAATGTAATAAAATATGTGGAATACTAATTTTTCAATTTTGGACCCATATTAAGTTAATTGACGTTTTCAAATCACTATAAGATCCAATGATCTATTAAGAGATAAAGGAAACGTCTCATGATATTCACAGAATTCATATATCTAGCATAAGTCCATATATATATCTGAAGGAGGATGAAATATTTTTCATGGGGCTAGAAACATTCATTGATTAAGTGTTTGTAGGTCATTCAAATGAATTATATCCAAGGGGATAAGACTGGAAGAGCGAAGATTACTGATAGGAGGATTAAAAATGGGGTTATGGATATATAGTTTGGAATTAAATTAGAAATGGTTGGATAAAAAAAATTCAAATTAAAAGTCCATGGGGTTAATTGACTTCATCTTCTAACAGGGTGTATCAATTACCCAGTAGGACTCATCACCTTGCTGGTGGAATGAAAAATTGGTCGGTGACTAGAAACCGATTATACAGTGTTCCTAGATTAATACCTATAATTATTCTTGGAATATCAATAGATTAGTGCCACCCTGTGAGTTTTTTGGTGATGTCTTATTTATCCACAAGACTCACTAGGAACCCACCATCAATCTTGTTGATGTTTTCTAACCACCCCTATGTTTATACCTTCCTAATGCCTTCCACCTTCAACACATATTACCTTATCAACTTACATCTGACCATTACAACTCCCAATTTTTAGAGGGAAAATTATAGTAACAAATTAATTATTAAAAATAAAAATCTCATAACAAAAAAATGTAAGGATATTAAAATTATCCCCAGCCAATAAATTCTCATCCCATAGATATAGCTTCATGGGATATGATAAAAAATGGGCCACTCAGCACAAAAATCAACTTATTACTCCTTATAATCCCCCTGAATTCATCCATGCTTCGATATAATTTATATTACCACTATCATCTTCCATGAATGTAATTTTTCAATTGAGCATATAATCAAGACAAGGAACTCCATGAATGATGTGTTTGGATATTACTCAACATCCTCACAATTGAGAACATGTATATGGTTTTCTATGTTTATCCAGATCAAGAGCTGAAAAAATATCATTAATACCTTTCAATCAATAAATATACACTTGATTTTTTGAATCATTACCAACCAACTCTGTGATATAAAATATTTCAACATAGTGTAGCAGTAACTTCACATGATTCTTTAATTATGGGTTTCCCAATAGAGGATTCACTCTCAAAAAAAAAATGATCACCTATAGTGAAAAAAAAGTATCCACCTTTTTCAGGAAAAACACTTCATCCAGTTTTGAGTTATGATCATTCTCTTTTTAAGTAGACTCACTCTTTTAGAGGAATTCAATACTATGATGGGTCCCACAACTATTGCCTCACCAGCTTCGTACTAATAGAATAGGGTAATATTTTTCCTTATTTAAATATCCTAAAATGGTTCCATATAAAAAAATCCTATAACCTATTGTTGTAGGAAAAATCAACCAGGTCTAGGTGATAATCCTAATCTCAACTGAAGTCTAGGTTAAAATACAAAAGCATATCAGCCAGTATACAACTCATCTGCACAGACATCCCATCATTCATTAGATGGTACAACGTTCTCAATCATAGATGAGTCCTTTTATCTTTCTACATGACCAAACAAAATATTGATACGAAACATGAATATCATTTAGATAAAATTCTAATAGAAACTCCATTCAAAAAAAGCATCTCACATACATATAACTTTTCCAACTCATATAATGAGTGAGACTTACATGACATTAAGAAAAATTGGAAACCATTGTTAGCCAATCTATAATAACCTTGATTGTTTCATGAATCCTCATGTTCCAACGTAACCACATCAAAATTTCTATCATGATTTTCCTTCATTTCTACATGGGAATATGAAATTTCTAGGGTATTACACTAATATTATAGATATCATAATTTATTTATTGATAGTAAAGGCATTGAGAAACTAATCTAGAAATGATCCTTTTAATATCTTTCCAAGAGAACTACATCCCAACATCATTGAACAAAAATTTATCCCAAGGATGTAACACCCACATAGAGGGATGATGTTTTCTTAACATCTCCTCCATGGTATAAGAATGATCTAAAATTCTACCTTGCACAAGGATCACGTCATGACTATTCAACGACCACTTGGGTATTGGATCGCCACCATCTAGGTGTTCCCACATCATATCATAATCGTGAATAGTCTCATATCAATTCTTTACTCAGTACACCATAAAATATGTGACCACTGATAGAATAAATAAAATTGATCATTGGTCCAAATAATCAAAACTCTAATCATACTAGGAGCTCATCATGTCTCAATGTTTATTTAACACCTACTCACAATGCTGTGGTGCTACCTACAAATTATGAATTATTGAATATTCTATGATTCTACCATTACATAGTGAATAATCCATCCTAACATCAAACATCTAGAATGACTATACCCAATACCACTAAATCATGTTTAGGTCCCACTGTGTTATGATATGGAGATGTTTCTTGTGGTTTGTATAGATAAAATGTCTCTCGCAAAAGATATAGTGTCTCTTATAGATCAAATCATAGACCATGGTAGAAAAATCCTACACATGGGTAGGATAATACCACTCATGGGGTCATATATATTATGACCCATAAGCGACTATTAACAATTTTTGTTTCATTCAAACTACCCCCAATAAAATATCTAGTGAATTAAAGTAAATAGTATCACTAATCCCTGGAAAGAGAAGAATCAACTGTAGCGCTATAGTAAACCTCCTCTTCACCTTATGAAACACCACTTTATAATTGTATTACCAATAAAACATTAATACATTTTTTATAAATGATTTAATAGATGATGATAAATGGGTGAAGTCATATAATAAATGGAAATAGAACCCTAATACACCCAAAAAGTTCATGAGATTTAATACTATTGAGGGAACTATCTAGGACATTACATCCTCCACATTCTTCAATTATATGGATATAATTGTCATAGGTATCAAATCCATATTATATTCACCATTCCAATATATATGTTACAATTTGATAACTTGGTTTAAATATGATTCACTCAAAGTGATCTTAGTACTATATTGATATGTTAGGCTTACTACACTAGGCATGTTGAGTATATGTTGGTTTCATTGATGAACACCATGATGAAAGATCCAATATATGGGTGGACGATATTGGTTATGAAATCCAAATACACTACTGGAACATTTTTCTACCCAAACAATAAAAACATTTAATTTCATATCTCATAACACCGCTGAAACCCAATATTCAAGATGTAATCCTCTCTTACCCACAAATGGTGATTTCCATATCAATGATAAATATACAGAAACCACAGATATCACTATAAATTATTAAATAGATCCTTTATTTGAGGAAAGAGATATATATTCTTCACCATTAACTTGATTAGCATCTAGTTATCTATCAAATATTGAATAACACTATCCACCTTATTTTTGAACATGAATTGTGAACCACGTGGTGAAACACTCATCTTGGTAAAATCATTTTCTACAAGTGTATAAGAATTATTTTAAGAACCTAAAAATTAGTTGAAAAAATCATATAAGGGTGTATTAAAATGGGTTTAACTCTCAGCATGAGCACTATCCTGATGTTAACACCTCTATTAGGTTTGACTCATGTTAATTCCTATAGAATAGAATCATCATAGTGATCCAATATTGGATATAAAGATGATGGTGCTACTACTGATCCCACTAAAAAAGTAAATCATATTACATGCACTCTATAATTCTCAAAATAGATCATTTGGGTAATAGATCTTACAAATCAAGGTTTTCATTCACAAATTTACACCCAACTCTCTCATTTTAGTCATATAAACGATATTCATCAATGATAGTAATCAATGTGATCTATGATCATTGTTAACCAATCCACACCAAGAATAAAATTATATGTCCCCATTGTAAAACCCTAATATTATAAAAAAATATTTTTTATATCATATGTAACATGAAACAAAAATCATAAACAAGACAAAAAATATATTTTCTAAATTTAATATATCGGATTTCCTATGGAAATGACAACCTTGAGTCTAAACATTCCATAATACGATATAAAATTATAACGTGGATATTAAATTGGTGGGTATGAGTAGTGATAAATAGATTATGAAAATTATAGATTTCTAGTGAATATGATTCAAATTAGAAAAATTTAAATAAATAAATGTTTTATGAAGAACAATATTCCTTTTAAATAATGGTATAGTTGTTGTTTTCCAAAAAAAATTATTTTACCAATTTTTGAAATTTAATTTGAAAAGATATATAAGGACCCAACCTTTAACCTTACATAATATCAAATTCAATGAATAATTACCATTGAGGATCTCTTCAGTATTAGAGTTTTAGAGAATTAGGAAATAACTATTGTATAGACCCTATGCTTAACGTACATGATCATTACATTACTTTTGCGGAATACTTAGTACATAACAAAAAATACACACACAAGGATCGTAATAGTTTAGTGTCTTTAGAAATTCAGAACGTAATCCTCTAATCGTGGTGAAAGATCTCCAATATCTCCCATAATGATCTTCCCTTTTTTTTACCTAAAACCTTTCTTTATATCCTGGGGAAATGAAAACATAAAAGGGTGATCTCAAATTCTCATTAAGGGTAAACAAAAGAAATATAAATCTCATCGTATACACAAGAACATAACTTTTGGAAATCTTAACCTGCAAAAGAGATCATAATTTTATAACATGGGATAAATCATGGCAGTGAAATGTAATCACAATAATCATAACATAAAACATGAAACTTTGTGTCATACACACATAATCACAGAGAATCATTTCTTGTTAGTCAAGACTCATTGCCAAGACTATCTTAGTGGACAAAGTCCCTTTCTGAACCGAGTCACCCTCGTTCCAGTCTTGTTTCACTGAACCGGTATAACCTACCGTTCCAGCCATGCCTATCTCATGAGATATATAATCTTTACCCAATGCATTGGAGGGAGATATAGGTCCCACCCATCTTATAATTAATCCTTTCTTATGTGAGCCACATAATCATAAACCATACATTATAGCGTAACCCATGTAATAAAAATGGAATTCTTAAACAACATGACATCATAAAACAATTCATATAAGATAAAGGAATTCATAAAAATATTTCCATCACAACATAATAAAACCAATGTAATAATAGGGATAAAAACAGATCCCTTTTAATATCTTAGATGGAAAATAATTTTGATAAAATACGTGAACTCCATTCTTGAGGAAAATATCCTTTCTACTTCAAAAACATTTTTCCTTTCGCAACATGTCATACAACTTTAACATAAAATAAGTTGATTAAAAATAAACTTGAAAATTTTTAAAGGACGTTTCTTGGAAATAATGTTTTAAAAATCCATTCATTCCGTATAAGTTAAAAAAACATTCTTCGTACTTTTGTCGGAAAAGTCAAAAAGTACCTCGTACGAAAAACGACAAAAGATTCCTTTCATACATATTACTAAAAACTCACCGAAGGGTAAAAATGGATTTAAACAATTGTAGGTGGATGGAAATAATATTACATATTGATGAAACATGGATGTGGATGATAAAATACACCCCAGTAAATACTTACGAATAAACAATCTCGGAAAAAAATGAGATTGTGATATTTCCCTTACCTTAGGTCCGACTTGCTTTGTAAGTGTCCGAACCTCCTGTATAATGATTTAAATAATGTTATTGACTTATTCCAGAATAATATTCATTGTTATTATATGATATATGGTCCACTTATGACTTTATATTACCCGTTCTTTTGTAAATTCATGTTAAAGTTGCGTTTTGGGTAAAATCGTCTCATTTGTCGTTCGTGTTTTTAACTTGTAATTATTAATATGATTACTTGGATCATGATTACTTATATCCATAATGTAAAATATGATGTATATATAATATTTATTCAGAATATATATATATATATAATATATCGATAAATGGAATGAAATACACCGTTCATGGAGACGGTAGTCCGTACGTACGCATGAACGCTGGTTTCGTTTCCTTATTGAAGTGAATGGAATTAAGTAGATGACATACATATAAATTTACATAAATCCAGTATCATTATTATGTCAAATATTTCATTAGTACTTATTATATATACTTTATAATCATTCATGAATTGTTAATCATTGAGAATGAATCTCATCGCGTCGTGGAGACAGTATTCCGTACGTACGCACGTGCGGTGATTTCATTTTTCCGTAGGATGGATAGAAGGTGAATTAGGGTTGTTTAATATTTATAATAACATATCAGTATGTAAGTAATACTTATGTTATTACTTTTTCATGAAACAACTAAAGAAGAAGAAGTTTAAGAACAAAGAAATTGAAAAGATCGGTAATGGATATTACCTCTTCTTTGAAACGCCTCTTTGAATCCCCCACTTAGGGAACTAAGATTGGTCCTTGAAGAAGACCAGGACCTCTAGGGTTATTATAGGGAAGTTGAGAAGGGATTTTGTAAGGGGTTGGCCGAGCTTGAAGGCTCAAAGTTGTGTGAGGAAGAGAGGGAGGAGGTGCCCTTTTATAAGGGAGGAGAGGGGCACCTTAGGAATATCTCAAAATATTATTTTATATTAAAGTAAAAATCGGTTTATAATGGTTCCAAATGGTCTTATTTCGAAGCTAATGTGGGTATGGGTCTAAATACTATCATCCAATAGGATTTAGACAAGTTTAGGGTATTATTTTAACCTTATCAATTAAATTTAACTCTAAGTTAAATAATTTAACTTTTACCGTGTCTTTTTTGTTTTCTTTCACTATATGGTTAATACACTTACTATAACATGCCAAACGAACCCAAAATTGTATATTATTAATACATATATCCTTATCTATGTCATTTTTCCGAAACTTAGATTTTTAGGAATAAAATAACAATTAATAATATAATATTTGATTTAAAAACTATTTTGTGTCAATTTTGACACTATTTGATATATGATTTTTGTGAAAGTCATAAAAGAATTATATGTTAGAACCAAGTTGATTAAATCAACACTAATATATCATAGTAACCTAGAAAATTAGTTTAATTCATAAAAAGTCTTAAATTACATTTATTTTGGTATTTATAATATCAATTATGTCAATATTTCATTAATAAGATAATTACTGCATCAAATTTGTGTCATAAATAAATTAAATTATTTGATGTATAAAAATTACAAATAAAATACCATCATGTAGGAAAACTTTTTATCTTTCTAATTAATATTAACAATCTAATTTATCTTATGTAAAACCCTATATTAAAAATGTTTTAGTAAATATACTTTGATATTAACTCTTTTAACTCTTCTTTGAATTAAATAATAATAAATGTCCTAATCTAATCCAAGTGGGCCTAAATGATAATGTTTTACACTTAAGGTTGTTTTTAGTCGATATACACTTGTCCAGTAGAATTAGGACATGTGTTAGGGTAATATTAATATCATTCTTACCCTTAATTACCCTATTTACTATTAACTGCGGTTAAAAAAATAAAAAGTTACTATTCACCAAAAAATTATTTTTATCTCATTGAACCACATTTTACTTACTGATATCAACCGTGTCTGTCGGAGTTTCTAAATTCCATTCACAGAAGTGGTAAAATTATGTTTTATGCAAAATTCAGTTTTTAACCTACCACTTAGTGGTTTCACTATTCATCAAAAATTGAAGTTTTTTCAGAAAAATGCCAAAATTTCACCCTAAGCTATAATTGATATTCTGAATTCAAAAATGATTTCTATTTTATAAAATTCCCAACATATAAGTTGCATTAATTAATTTTATAATTAATTTCCGTTGTCACTACAAATAGCGTGTTTTTAAGAGATAATAACTATCAAAAGATTGACACTTATTTATAACTGGTTTAAATGTGAAATTACATCCAATGACCAACATTGTATTAAATTGTAAAAATATATTCTAAATATACTTTAAAACCACTCAAATTAATAATTTATCACTATTAATTATTTTGATTAAAAAAGTTGTTTTTTAATTAAAATTTAGTAATTTTCACTATTCATCAGAATATGAAAGTTATACGAAAAGTACCAAAATTTCACCTTAGGCTAAATTCGATACTTTGAATCCATAAATGAAGTCCATTTTGAAAAATTAAATTTACAAAATTCCAAAAAGTGGTTATTACTATTCATAACGGCTAGTTTTAATAATATCTTAATAGCATATCGTTGTTTAGCGAAACTTGATGCTGCGTACAACACACGCTATCGTGGAAGGTCGCGATTGCGTGTAATTCAAGCCAGGTCAGAGATGTGTGTTGTGAAAGCTCCTTTTGGTGTAGCATATAACACAAGACATTAATGAAATTAAAAAGAATTGTTTTCATAAAATCTCGGGGTGTTACATTCTACCCCCCTTAAAATGAATTTCTCCCTCGAAATTCGTCAGGGTTATAAATGGTTTACTATTCGAAAGTTTCTTTAATAGAAACCCACATCGTAAAAAGGAATACCAAAACCAATATTTAAAAACAAAAGTATGAAACGTAATGGTTACCCAAATAAACTAATCACTGGGTTTCCACATAGGTGAAAATATGGATATGGAAGAGAAATCTAACCATCATGTTCTGATGGAGAGTGGTAGAGAACATGGCTATGGAAAAGCTAGAAATCACAAATCCATAAATTTGTGATGATCTAAGGTACCATCTGATTAATCAGATATAAGAGCACTAGGACAACATTTTTGGTTTTCAAGATCGTTTCCCTAAAGTAATAGAATTTGAATTAGAATAAATACTTACTTTATTTTGGTACAATCTCACTGTTGTTTGTGCCTTTAACAATTTCCACTTCATCTCTTAAATAAATTATGTTGAATTTGTTATTCGTGAAGTGTTAGCAGATCATGTGATAGAATGACGGGTCATTCCATCTGTCTCAAACAAAAGGTTTGAAAAAATTTATATACATAAGTAGATCTATAGTGAGATTAATCATATATGGTTCCTAAAATGGAATTTATACTTCATATATCATACTGCTTAATATAATAAAACTAGTTTCTAATAAACAAGGACTTCCTGTAGGCCAGTGGTAGGCGATAAAGGCTAGTCGCACTTCGGTTGTGGGTTCGATTCCCACATCTTTCTCCGACGCGATGGGCTGTCGCCCGTCCTGCAGGTTGTACTTTTTCTAAAACTACATTACTATAACATCCCATAAATAATATCGAAAATCTTCTATCCTTAAACAATACTAACGTATGTCCAACATAATCCATTCAAATCTTTAGGCTTATCCAGAATACTGCAGTCCACTCTCATAATATAATGAAAACAATTACCAGAGATTTAATACCATCGTTGATCCCCATATATCATAAGATATGTCTTGTTGGTCACATTCCAAACATTCAAAGGCCTTAATCTAGTATTTTCTTGAATACCCATTGAAACTTAGTGAAAACATGAATGCAGTTAAAAGTTATCACCTTCCACATACCAAAATCCTCAAAATTCTATATACTCAAACCATGATATCACTTAGTCCTTATATCAATCATGAGCTCATGAATACAATCAAACATCTCATTATCTTCTTATCCCTTCATTATGCTCATATCATTTGTTTACCAAAAAAATGTCTCAATCACTTTTCATGGTTACCGGTACCATAAAATTATTGAAAACCACAATAGACCAAAACATAAATATTCCAATATTCCACAATACTATATACAACATTATTTTGGAATCCCATTACATAAACACATAATCATTCCACCACATCGTTGTCATATTCAACATCGCCAATAGTGATCACATGTGACTTCCCTTTGTCCTTTTCCTTAAGTAGTTGCTCATGTTGATCATCACTAACCCTTGGATTAGGGCATTTATTGGAATAATGTCCCATCTCCTTGCACTTGAAACATTGAAGTGTTGGTGGTGCATTCTATGCAGTCTTTTCTTTATTCACATCATTAGAAACCCTTTTCCCATTACTTCGACACTCAACTGCTTGATGACCTTCTTTTCCGCACTTAAAACATTTTCTAGTCCCTTTAAGACAATCTCCACCATGCTTCTTTCCACACTTTTTACATAAGGAAACATTCATCTTCTTTTCACCATTATTTTGAGATTTCTCCTTGAACTCCATCTTTCGTTTCTTGTCAAAACCATGAGATGGATATGTAACACCAACTTCAATTTCTACCTTGATAGCACAACACACAATTTCTTCATAGCTACTGAAGTCTCTTATAGCTAATGCCCTTCTAAGACTTGGTTTTAAGCCACTGAAAAATCGATCAAATTTACTTTCAGGTTGGATGATAGTGCCAGATGCGTACCTTGCAAGTCTTGTAAAATTCGCTACGTATATACCAACAAATTCATCATCCTTCTGCTTCAGCTCAAGAAACTCTTTTTCCTTCTTTGTTCGAAGAATACGAGGGAAGTACTTACTGAAAATAAGTTCTTGAACTCGTCCTATTCCATGGACTCAATTTCATCTCTTGGCCTCGTATTCTTGATAAGATTCCACCATTGATCAGCTTCACCTTCCAAACGATATACTGCTAAGATGATTTTATCATGTTCAGAACATTAAAGAACTGAAAATATCTTTTCAGTGGTACTGATCCATTGTTCAGCAACAAGTGGATCGGACGACCCACTAAAAGAAGGTGGACGTTGCCTCATGAAGGACTCAATAGAATATTGTTCCCTTCTCTGATCATTTGGAAGTCCAGAATGATTCATAGCTTGTGTAAGTATAGCAATAAGATTTTTCACTCCATCTCCCATAACATTTTCTTGTTCAGGAGGACAATCATTGCATTGTCCATTGCATTGATCAACACGGTTCCTTCGGGTTCCATCCATCGTCTAAAACCCAAAAAGTATAGTGTGAGAGGAAAAAATCATGCTAAGGAAAACAACATTATAAAGGGGGAGTATCCTCAATATCTAGATTCTTAGGTTAAATTATAAGATTGTTATCGTAGTTATAGGATTGTATCCTATACGTATACTTATCCTTAGGGACATCCCTAGACAAACCTTATAAATATCTCTAGGGATCTCACTAACGCTTTCGCGTCCTAGTTTCCAAAGGGTGACTAAACCTCCCTCTGATACCAACTATAGAGACCCTAAGCTTAACGTACATGAACATTACATTACTTTTTCGGAATACTTAGTACATAACAAAAAATACACACACAAGGATCGTAATAGTTTAGTGTATTTGGAAATTCAGAACGTAATCTTCTAATCGTGGTGAAAGATCTCCAATATCTCCCATAAAGATCTTCCCTTTTTTTTTACCTAAAACCTTTCTTTATATCCTGGGGAAAATAAAACATAAAAGGGTGAGCTCAAATGCTCAGTAAGGGCAAACAAAAGAAATATAAATCTCATCATATACACAAGCACATAAATTTTGGAAATCTTAACCTGCAAAAGAGATCATAATTTCATAACATGGGATAAATCATGGCAGTGAAATGTAATAACAATAATCATAACATAAAACATGAAACTTTGTGGCATACACACATTATCATAGAGAATCATTTCTTGTTAGTCAAGACTCATTGCCAAGACTATCTTAGTGGACAAAGTCCCTTTCTGAACCGATTCACCCTCGTTCCAGTCCTGTTTCACTGAACCGGTATAACCTACCGTTCCAGCCATGTCTATCTCATGAGATATATAATCTTTACCCAATGCATTGGAGGGAGATATAGGTCCCACCCATATTATAATTAATCCTTTCTTATTTGTTCCACATAATCATAAACCATACATCATAGCATAACCCATGTAATAAAAATGGAATTCTTAAACAACATGACATCATAAAACAATTCATATAAGATAATGGAATTCATAAAAATATTTCCATCACAACATAATCAAACCAATGTAATAATAGGGATAAAAACATAACCCTTTTATTATCATAGATGGAAAATAATTTTGATAAAATACTTGAACTCCATTCTTGAGGAAAATATCCTTTCTACTTCAAAATTTTTTTCCTTTCATAACATGTCATACAACATTAAAATAAAATAAGTTGATTAAAATTAAACTTGAAAATTTGTAAAGGAAGTTTCTTGGAAATAATGTTTTAAGAATCCATTCATTCCATATAAGTTAAAAAAACATTCTTCGTACTTTTGTCGGAAAAGTCAAAAAGTACCTCGTACGAAAAACGACAAACGATTCCTTTCATACATATTACTAAAAACTCACCAAAGGGTAAGAATGGATTTAAACAATTGTAGGTGGATGGAGATAATATTTCATATTGATGAAACATGGATGTGGATGATAAAATACAACCCAGTAAATACTTACGAATAAACAATCTCGGATAAAAATGAGATTGTGATATTTCCCTTACATTAGGTCCGACTTGCTTTGTAAGTGTCTGAACCTCCTGTATAATGATTTAAATCATGTTATTGACTTATTCCAGAATCATATGCATTGTTATTATATCATATATGGTCCACTTATGACTTTATATTACCCGTTCTTTTGTAAATTCATGTTAAAGTAGTGTTTTGGGTAAAATCGTCTCATTTGTCGTTCGTGTTTTTAACTTGTAATTATTAATATGATTACTTGGATCATTATTACTTATATCCAGAATGTAAAATATGATTTATATATAATATATATTCAGAATATATATATATATATAATATATCGATAAATGGAATGAAATACACCGTTCATGGAGACGGTATTCCGTACGTACGCATGAACGCTGTTTTCGTTTCCTTATTGAAGTGAATGGAATTAAGTAGATGACATACATATAAATTTACATAAATCCAGTATCATTATTTTGTCATATATTTCATTAGTACTTATTATATATACTTTATAATCATTCATGAATGGTTAATCATTGAGAATGAATCTCATCGCGTCGTGGAGACGGTATTCCGTACGTACGCACGCGCGGTGATTTCATTTTTCCGTAGGATGGATAGAAGGTGAATTAGGGTTGTTTCATATTTATAATAACATATCAGTATGTAAGTAATACTGATGTTATTACTTTTTCATGAAACAACTAAAGAAGAAGAAGTTGAAGAAAAAAGAAATTGAAAAGATCGGTAATGGATATTACCTCTTCTTTGAAACGCCTCTTTGAATCCTCCACTTAGGGAACTAAGATTGGTCTTTGAAGAAGACCAGGACCTCTAGGATTATTATAGGGAAGTGGAGAAGGGATTTTGGAAGGGGTTGGCCGATCTTTAAGGCTCAAAGATGTGTGAGGAAGAGAGGGAGGAGGTGCCCTTTTATAAGGGAGGAGAGGGGCACCTTAGGAATATCTCAAAATATTATTTTATATTAAAGTCAAAATCGGTTTATAATGGTTCCAAATGGTCTTATTTCGAAGGTAATGTGGGTATGGGTCTAAATCCTATCATCCAATAGGATTTAGACAAGTTTAGTGTATTATTTTTACCTTATCAATTAAATTTAACTCTAAGTTAAATAATTTAACTTTTACCGTGTCTTTTTTGTTTTCTTTCACTATATGGTTAATACACTTACTATAACATGCCAAAAGAACCCCAAATTGTATTTTATTAATAAATATATCCTTATATAAGTCATTTGGCCGAAACTTAGATTTTTAGGAATAAAATAACAATTAATAATATAATATTTGATTTAAAAACTATTTTGTGTCAATTTTGACACTATTTGATATATGATTTTTGTGAAAGTCATAAAAGAATTATATGTTCTAACCAAGTTGATTAAATCAACTCTAATATATCATAGTAACCTATAAAATTAGTTTAATTCATAAAAATTATTAAATTACATTTATTTTGGTATTTATAATATCAATTATGTCAATATTTCATTAATAAGATAATTACTGCATCATATTTGTGTCATAAATAAATTAAATTATTTGATGTCTAAAAATTACAAATAAAAAACCATCATGTAGGAAATCTTTTTATCTTTCTAATTAATATTTAAAATAGAATTTATCTTCTGTAAAACCCTATATTAAAAATGTTTTAGTAAATATACTTTGATTTTAACTCTTTTAACTCTTCTTTGAATTAAATAATAATAAATGTCCTAATCTAATACAAGTGGGCCTAAATGATAATATTTTACACTTAAGGTTGTTTTTGGTCGAGATACACTTGTCCAATAGAATTAGGACATGTGTTATGGTAATATTAATATCATTCTTACCTTTAATTACCCTATTTACTATTAACTGCGGTAAAAAAAATAAAAAGTTACTATTCACCAAAAAATAATTTTTATCTCATTGAGCCACATTTTACTTACTGATATCAACCGTGTCTGTCGGATTTTTGAAATTCCATTCACAGAAGTGGTAAAATTAAGTTTTATGCAAAATTCAGTTTTTAACCTACCACTTAGTGGTTTCACTATTCATCAAAAATTGAAGTTTTTTCAGAAATATGCCAAAATTGCACCCTAAGCTATAATTGATATTCCGAATTCAAAAATGATTTCTATTTTACAAAATTCCCAACATATAAGTTGCATTAATTAATTTTATAATTAATTTCCGTTGTCACAACAAATAGCGTGTTTTTATGAGATAATAACTATCAAAAGATTGACACTTGTTTATAACTAGTTTTCATGTGAAATTACATCCAATGACCAACATTGTATTAAATTGTAAAAATATATTCTAAATATACTTTAAAACCACTCAAATTAATAATTTATCACTATTAATTATTTCGATTAAAAAATTTGTTTTTTATTTAAAATTTAGTAATTTTCACTATTCATCAGAATATGAATGTTATCCGAAAAGTACCAAAATTTTACCTTAGGCTAAATTCGATACTCCGAATCCATAAATAAAGTCCATTTTGAAAAATTAAATTTACAAAATTTTAAAAAGTGGTTATTACTATTCATAACGTCTAGTTTTAATAATATCTTAATAGCATATCGTTGTTTAGCGAAACTTGGTGTTGCGTACAACACACGCTATCGTGGAAGGTCGCGATTGCGTGTAATTCAAGCCAGGTCAGAGATGTGTGTTGTGAAAGCTCCATTTGGTGTAGCGTATAACACAAGACATTAATGAAATTAAAAAGAATATTTTTCATAAAATCTCGGGGTGTTACAACTATTACATCTCAAAAGATTACAAAGTAGACAGTTCTACACAATTTCGATTATTTTCATAAAAAAACTCTTGAAAAAAAGAGTCATGTCTAGTTCCAAGTTTAAGATAACATGACTTTTCCTTAATCCCATCCTTGTCCCTATTCCACATTATGTCCTGTGAAAAACATTTCAAAAACTTGGGATGAGCATTAAAATCTCAGTAAGGGATACACAAAGAAGGAAAACAGTTTGTTTTTCAAATAAACAAGTAAACCATGAATACTTTAACATAAGTAATACTTTTCACCTTTATGAAGTAGTAAATACTCTTCTACGCATAAAAGATCATTACATACCCTTTTATAACCAAAATATTACCATAAAACCCATATAAAGAACACATAACATATAAAGGTAACTTGGGACATAAACATACTTAAATGGAATAACCATACAGTCAACTTCCACACATATCGGTAAATGGAATAGCCCTACGGCAGAAATCAATACCCAATTCATTGGAGGTTATAACGTAACAACCCATCTTGGTATTCACGGCACCACCCATCATTTGTTTTATCACGTAACCACCCGTTAAATGTCCAAGTACCATTATAATACCATAAGACATAAAACAAAGATAAAGGAAAGAAAACATTTCCATATTTCAATCACAATATATCACTTAAATATTTTAAAATAAAAAATACATTATCAAAACCATTTTCAAGACCCAAATTCATAAAATATTATATGGTATTTACTTTCTTTTAAAAACATTACAGCTTCTTGAGGAAGTCAAAGATCAAATAATACTCGCAGTGGCGGAAAAGGTCGTTGTCACTTCTTACATTAAAAGAAACATTTTTCTCATTTAGTAAAACACATCATAAAAAAATATTCCCTTTCAAATGTCAAGGGTGTTTATACAGCTTATAAAATAAATTCCTGTATTAAAACAAAATATTCCTCAATGAAAGGAGATTGAGATGAAGTCCCTCACCTCATGTCCGACTTGACTCGATCATCCTTTAATCTCTTGAATAATAAACTAAATTTAATTTATATTTTCTTAAGAACCTTTTTAAAGTTTATTATTCCTTCTATATCACTTATTACTATATTATAAACATTATGTAATCATTTAAGTTAATAATGTTCATTTTGTCGATATTTGGTACTTGAGTAAAAAATGGACTTCTGATAATTACATGTTGTTCATGTGGTCAAAGGTTCATTAAGTTCAGAATGATATTCATGATTTGTATATCATATATATCAAATATATCCAACATATACATGTATTTATAATAGTACATAACATTTAGGGTTAAGAAATGAAATGCACCGTTCGTTGAGATGATAAGTCGTTCGTACGAATGAATGCTACTTCCATTTCTATTTCATATTTAATGGAATTAAAACATAATGAAACATTGTAGTAATATAATTCCAGTATTGTTTCATATATAATATCATTATATCTATCTTTTATACATACCACATATGGTATTAATGAGTCATATCACTTTGAGGGGACGGTAGTCCGCACTTCCTCTAATGAGATTATTGCATTTACCCATAATGGAAACCATAAAGGAATTATATAAATGGAAAATACAGAACCATAAAGAAAACATAAACATAATATATATTATATAAATATAGTTCCATTATAATGGCCACCATTAGATGCGGTTGGAGATATTTAAACAATCATTGTTTCGCGAGACGTTAGTTTTCCATCCACAGAAACATTATGTTCTTCATCCATTAGGTGGAAGTGTGTGTAAGTGTAGTTTGAATACTTCTCATAAAAACATCCCAATATATTTAGGATATTGGTGTTGTTACAAAGAAAATAATATATTAGGGGTTTGAGGAGTAAAATAAAAAACAATTTAAGAGAAACTGTTAAATTTAATTTGGGTAACTCCCTTTGGTTTTATCCAAAGGATATCTTGACGTTCCTTATGCCTAAGGTAAGGCTTCTAGGAGGATTAGAGGAATGTATGAAGATTAATTGGGATGATTTTGGATGATACAAAAGGCTTTATAGGTGTGATGAATTGGTTAGCAATGGTCTCCTTTTATAAGGATAAGGAGGGGCTCTTTAGGAAAGTGGGAAAACATTAATTTATTATATAATTATATTCAGATTCTAATGGTCCAAAAATAATTATAGTATAATATAAGAGGACTCGTGGTCGAAATCAAACCATCAAATAGGAATTGGAAAAGTTTTGGATAATATTTTAATCATTATAATCTTATTTATTTAAATTATTTATTAATGAGGTAAACACTGCATCTTTATTGTTTCATAAATAATTTAAATTATTTGATGTATAAAAATTATAAAAAATACCATGATGTAGGAAATAATTTTATCATTACAATGAATATTTATAGTCGAAAATATAATTTATTTACACCATATAAAAATTAATTTTCTAAAAGATATATTCTGTTGATATTTTTGCCTTTACTTTAAGTTAATTAATCTAAATTTTCATTATCAGTCTCATGCAGCTCAATGGGGTCCCAAAATCGACCCAAAGATGCCCAGGGTAGTAAATGACTCAAAAAATAAGGTTTGGACAGGTGTAAAGGTAATTTTGAATTATTATAATATTCTTTTAACCTTGAATTACCATATTTACCTTTATCCTCGGTAAATAAAAGTCAAAAGTAACTATTCAAAAAACTATTTTCATCGTAGTGAACCAAATTTTACAAACTAATAACAACCAGGTATGTTTTATTTTTTAAATTCAATTCACAGAAGTGGTAAAATATCATTTAAATGAAAATTTTAGTTTTTTAACTACAACTATGTTGTTTCACTATTCATCAAAAATTGAAGTTTTTCATTAAAATACAAAGAATTCAGCCTAAGAAATATTTGATATTATGAATTCAAAAATGATGTCTATTTTAACAAATTCAAAACATATAAGTGACATTAATTAATATTAAAATTAATTCTCGTCATCAAATCAAATAGCGTGTTTTTAAGAAACAATAACTATCAAAATATTGATACTTGTTTATGTCCAATTTCAATGTGAAATTAATCACATTGACCAAAATTGGATTAAATGGTAAATATTTATTTTAATTTCACTTTAAATCCAATTAAAAACATAATCTAACCATATAAATAAATTAGATTAAAAAACCCTTTTGAATTAAAATACAATATTTTCAACTATTCATTAAAAACGATCTTTATCAGAAAAATACCAAAAAATTACCCAAATAAAATATGATGACCCCATTCTAAAGAATGATTTTATTTGGTCTATTAGAATTTATTAAAGTGAAAAAAACTATATTTAATGATGGTTCACCATTAAAAGGCTGTAAATCTGCCTTTTAATATAAATTGTGCATAAAATCAGATTCATTCATATTTTAAGCCTGTAAATTTTTGTTCGATAGATGTAAATACATTTAACAAATATGTATAATCATATTGTAGTTTGTTTTTTTCATTCGAGCCAATACAATGGTTAGGAGTTAACTATAATTTAAAATAATAATATTATATTATTAGTGTGCAACATATGATTTCAACGAAACCTGTTGTTGTGTATCAGGTACGCTATCGAACAAAGAAACCCATTTCAAGTAATATTAATATTTAGTTCACAAATATTAATATGTATGAAAATATCTTATTCTTCATTTACGTGGGATGCTACATCCTTCCCTCCTTTTTGAAATTGCGTCCTTTCAATTTTTATTAACATATCAAAATAAGTGGGGTATTTATCCCTCATAGCATTATCAGATTTCCACATCGCCTCATCAACCATATGGGTTTTCCCCAAAACCTTTACATGGAGAATTACCTTATTCTGCAACACTAGCTCTATACGGTCATGAATATGGACTAGTTGTTCTTTATAAGAGAGATTCTCTTCAAACTGAACTACCTCTTTTCTCAAAACATGAGATAGATCTAGCATATACATTCTCAACATCAAAACATGAAAAACATTGTGCACCTCGGATAAACATGGAGGTAAAGCCACTCTATACACAACTGATCCAACTTTCTATAGGATTTCATAAGGTCCAATAAAACTAGAAATCAACTTTCCCTTCTTACCAAAAAACATCACACTTTTCCATGTAGAAACATTGAGAAAGAGATGATCACCTACCTCAAAAAAAGATCATTCCTCCAATGATCTGTATAACATTTCTGTCTTCTCTAGGCTGTTCTCATGTGCTTCTGAATCAACTCAACTTTATCTTCCATCTCTTCTACCAAATCTAGTCCCATCAGTATCCTTTCACCCACTTCATCCCAAAAAGATGGAGTTCAAAAATGCTTTCCTTATATTGCCTCAAATGGAGCCATCTGTATACTACAATGAAAACAGTTATTAAATGAAAATTCAACCAAAGAAATATGTTGGTCCCAGCTTCCCTTGTAATGCATCGAACAAGCACACAACATATCTTCCAATGTCTGAATTGTTCGTTCTGACTACCCATCTGTTTGAGGATGAAAAGTTGTACTAAAATTTAATTTAGTAGCCAATGACTTCTGAAGGCCTTCCCAAAAGATAGAAGTAAACCTATGATCATGATCAGATAGAATGGTGAGAGGAACATTATGCAACCTAACTATCTCTTTAACACACAACCGAGAAAGTTGATCTAGAGACAAAGTATCTCTAATATGATGGAAATGGGCAGATTTAGTTAATCTATCAACTATAACCCATATTGCATTATTACCTCGAGATGTCTTTGGTAATCCCACAAAAAATTCCATTGATTTATTTTCTCATTTCCACACTAGCACCGGTAGAGGCTGAACCATCGCTTTCGGTAACATCCTCTCTACTTTAACCTGCCGACAAGTCAAACACTTTACAGTGAAATCAGCAATATCTCTTTTCATTCCATCCCACTAGTAATACTCCCGAAGTTATCAGTACATCTTAGTACTACCAGGATGTACTTAAAACGGAAAACTATGAGCTTCACATAACAAAACATTCTTCAACTTTGAATCACAAGGCACACATAATCTCCTTCCAAATCTCAAAACACAATCATTATCAACATTAAAATCAGAAAACCTACCATTTTGAACCAACACTACCTTTTTCTACAACTCAATGTATTCATTATATGCTTGCATTATTCTGTCTAATAGATATGATTTCACTGACATCTGAAACAAAACAGAAGAATTTCCTGCACCAACAACTTATATACCAAGGTTCATCAAATCAAAAAAGAAAGGATCTCGTTCCAAACATAACATGGTTAATGAAGTATTACTTTTTCAACTCAAAGTATCAGCCACATTATTTTCTTTTCCAAGATGATAAAGGATTGTGAAATCATAATCCTTGATTAATTCCAACCGTCTCCTCTGTCTCATGATCAATTCATTCTGAGGGAATATATACATTAAAATTTTGTGATCACTATATATTTCACACTTCACTGCATAGAAATTATGCCTCCAAATTTTTAAAGAAAAAACAACAACAGCTAATTGTAAATAATGTGTAGGGTAATTTAACTCATGAGGCTTCCACTGAGGTGAAGCATAATCAGTTACCTAATCATTATGCATTAGGACACAACCGAGTCCTTTCAAAGAAGCATCATTGTAGATAACAAAATCACAATTTCTAGATGGTAGTGCCAAAACTAGATCCTTCACCAATCATCTTTTCAATTCCTGAAATCAATAATCACAATCTTTTGTCTAGATGAACTTAACACATTTTTGAGTTAACATAGTCATTAGACTAGATATCCTTGAAAAATTTTCAACAATAATCCTGTAATAACATGCCAAACTAAGAAAAGTTCAAATATCGGTTATATTTTTGGGTCTTGTCCATTCTTTAACAACTTGTTTTTACTAGGATCAATAGTTATGCCATTTTTTGAAATAATGTGACCAAGAAAAGAAATTTTTTTCAACCAAAACTCACACTTATTGAATTTCCCAAATAGTTTCTTTTCTTTTAAGGTTTTCAAGTCAACCCTTAAATGACTTTCATGTTCCTCCTTGATTTTGGAATAAACCAAAACATCATCAATGAACACAAAAACAAACTTATCTAAGAACTCACCAAAAATTATATTCATAAGATCCATGAATACATCAGGTGAATTGGTTAACCCAAAAAACATAACTAAAAATTCGTAATGGCCATATCTAGTACGAAACACTGTCTTCAGAATGTATTCTTCCTTTACATTCAACTGATAGTACACTGACCTCATGTCAATCTTCAAAAAATACACAGCTCCCTGGAGCTGATCAAACAAATCATCGATATGAGGCAACAGATATTTGTTCTTAATAGTAATGTTATTCAATTCTCTATAATAAATGCAATTTCTCATTGAACCAACTTACTTTTTAACAAATAAGACTGGAGAAACCCATGATGATGTGCTAGGTCGAATGAAAATTTTATCTAATAACTCTTTTAATTTATTCTTTAACTATAAATGTTCAATTTGAGCCATTCAATAAGGGGGTTTTTAAATTGGCTTAGCATCAGGAACTAAGTCAATAGTAAATTCATCTTCCCAATCAGGTATAATACTAGGAAACTCATCAGGAAAAACATCAAGGTACTCATTTAACACTGAAACTACATTAATATGAAGAGTTCCATTGTTTTCAACAATATGTTCAAGGTAACATTCATTTCTATATTTTACTAGTTTCTCAGCTTCCTGATATGTTATCAAAATCAAGGGTTCATTCTTGTACACAAACATAAAATATTTCAGAAAAGAGACCCCTTTCGCTCTACAGTCAATCTTATCATGATAAACAGAATGCCAATCCATGCCAAAAATAACATCAAACTATACTAGAGGAAAAACAATAAGGTTTGCAGGTAGATTCATTCTGCACACAAGGACATGAATGTTCTTATGTTTTATTTTTGTCTCAACATTTCCTCCAGGTGTTTCTATCGTATGTTCTGTATTCATATCTTGAGATGGAATTAAAAATTTACTAGAAAAATTCTCATAAATGAATGACTATGAAGACCCTAAATCAAACAACACATATGAATAATATAAACAAACAAACAATGTACATGATACTACTTCATTTGATGGCCCAACATCTGCTGAAGTAGTTGCAATGGATTTCACCACCCCTTTCTTCTTGTAGTCTGGTTGCTTTCCCTCATTTGAGTTATTATCTGGACACTAACTTGCATAATGACACATTTCATTACACTTAAAACATCTTACTAATGGCTTTTCATTTCCTGCTTGATCATCTTCCTTACAGTTACGAGCAATATGACCAGACTTACCACACAAGAAGCATTTTCTAGACTTTGATAAACATTCTCCTGGATTCTTTTTACGACACATCTCACAAGATGGATATTTAGTTTTCTTACCTCATGGCTTCATTGATGAATTCTTCCCCATTTCTTACAAACTAGACATCTTATTCCATTTTTTTAAAGAACACTTGATCATCGACAAACTCCATTTCCACCTTCTCCTCTCATTGAACACGTTTTGAATAACTTTTGAACTCATGAGAGGATAACACTCTTCGATATCATGGATTCAGTACTGAGTATAAAAAATTAATCTTACTATTAAGATCGCGGATGAAATTTGGTTCAAACCTTGCCAGTCGAGGGAACTTTGCTTCATATGTATCCACTGAGTCATCCTCCTGCCTCAATTCTAGGAATTGTTTTTCCATCCTAAGATGAACCACCATATGAAAAAAAATTCTCAAGAAACATACCTTCGAATTCATCCGAATCAATACCATCAAGCTCATCACTACCCTAGATATTTTTCACCATCGACCACCATTGATAAGCTTCACCTTAAAAATGGTAAATAGCGAGACTACCCTTTTGATGTTCTGAACATCCCATAATATCGAAAATCGTTTCAATTGCTTTAATCAACCCTTCTTCTAGCATATTGTAAGATGATCCTATAAATGATGGGGGATGTTGCCTCATGAAATGATTCACTACTGACATGTTTATTTGCGATTGATCTGGATGATCTCATGCATGGATACCCCCACCATTTATAGCTTGAGTCAATTGTTTCATCACTGCAATGAACTGTTTAGTTACAATTCTGACCATCTCAGCATGTGGATTTGGAATTTTCTCTTCCTCATGATGTCGTCCCAACATAGCTGCCCTTATTCCTCTGCGGAAAACCATTCTAAACACAGAATTATCTTAGGCGAAGCAACATGGTAATCTGTAAATGCTATATGATTTCAATATTAACATAAATTACATTATGGATATTAATTTAACAATAACCTAACCCCTAAAGTTGTCTAAACCGACCTCTAATACCAACTATAAGGACCAGAACATTAACCATACATAATAATGAATTAAATGAATAATTCACATTGGGGATCTTTTCAGCTTTAGAGTTTTATAAAATTCGGACATAACTATTACGTCTCAAAAGATTACAAAGTATAAACTTCTACACATTTTCAATTTTATTCATAAAATAAAAATTATTGAAAAAACAGTCATGTCTAGTTCCATGTTTAAAACAGCATGACTTTTCCTTGATCCCATCCTTGACCGTATTCCACATTATGTCATGTGAAAAACATTTCAAAACTCGGATGAGCATAAAAAGCTCAGAAAGGGATACACAATGAAGGTTATTTTTTCAAAACAACAAGTAAACCATTAATAATTTAACATAAGTAATAATTTTCACCTTTATGAAGTAGTAAATATTCTTCACTAAATAAAAGATCATTATATACCCTTTTGTAATTAAGATATTACCATAAAACCCATATAAAGAACACATAACATATAAAGGTAACTTGGGACATAAACATACTTAAATGGAATAACCATACTGTCGACTTCCACACATATCACTAAATAGAATAGCCATACGGACGACTTCCATACCCAATGCATTGGAGGTTATAACGTAACCACCCATCCTAGTATTCACAGCACCACCCATCATTTGGTTTATCACGTAACCACCCATCAAATATCCAAGTACCATTTTAATATCATAATACATAAAACAAATATAAAGGAAAGAAAACATTTCAACATTTCAATCACAATATATCACTTAAATATATCAACATAACAAATCCTTTATCAAAACTATTTACAATAAAAAAAATACATAAAACAGTATATTGTATTTATTTTCTTTTAAAAACATTACATCTTTTTGAGGAAGCCAAAGATCAAATAATACTCGTGGCAGCGGAAAATGTCGTTGTCACCGCTTACATAAAACGAAACATTCATTTTTTTCTTTTAGTAAAATACTTCGTAGAAAAATATTCCCTTTCAAAAGACATGGGTGTTTATACATCGTATAAAACATAGTCGTGCATTAAAACAAAATATGCCACATTGAAAGGAGATTGAGATGAAGTCCCTTACCTCATGTCTGACTTGACTCGATCGTTATTTAATCTCTTAAATAATAAACTAAAGTTAATTTCTACTTGATTAAGAACGTTTTTCGTGTTTATTATTCCTTTTATATCACTTATTACCATATTATAAACATTATGTAATCATTTATGTTAATAATGTTCATTTTGTCGATATTTGGAACTTGAGTCAAAATGGACTTCTAATAATTACATGTTGTTCATGTGGTCAAAGGATCATTATATCCAGAATGATATTCATGATTGTGATATCATATATATAATATATATCCAGCATATACATATATTTATAATAGTACATAACATATAGTGGTATGAAATGAAATTCACCATTCATGGAGACGGTAAGTCGTATATACACATGAACACTACTTCCATTTCAATTTCATATTTAATTGTATTAAAACAAAATGACACATAGTAGTATTATAATTCTAGTTTTGTATCATATATAATATCATTAAATCTATCCTTTATACGTACCACATATGGTATGAATGAGTCATATCACTATTTGGGGGCGGTAGTCCGAACTTCCTCTGATTAGATTATTATGTTTACACATAATTGAAACCATAAAGGCATGAAATAAATGGAAAATACAGAAGCATAAAGAAAACAAAAACATAAAATATGTCATATATAAATACATTTCCATCATAATGTCCACCATGAGAGGCGGTTGGAGATATTTGAGCAATCATGGTTTAGCAAGGAATTAGTTTTCCATCCAAAGAAACATAATGTTCTTCATCCATTAGACGGAGGTGTGTATAAGGGTCGTTAGAATAATTCTCATAAAAAATCCTAGTATAATGAGGATATTGATGTTGTTACAAAAGAATGGAATAAAAATAGGTTTGGGTTGGAGAAGTAAAATAGAAGAAAACAATTTTAGAGAAACTATTACCTTTAATTTGGGTAACTCCATTTGGTTTTATCCGAAATAAATCTTGAAGTTCCTTCTGCCTAAAATAAGGCTTCTAGGAGGAGGAAAGGAATGTAGGGAGCATAATTTGGAAGAGTTTGGACATGAAAAATGTCTTTAGAGGTGTGAGGAATTGGTTAGAAATGGTCTCCATTTATAAGGGGGAGGAGGGGCACTTTAGGAAAGTGGGAAAAAATTATTTTAGTACACTATTAATTCGGTTTCTAATGGTCCAAAAACAATTATAATAGAAGATAAGATGACTCATGGTCGAAATAAAATCATCCAATAGGAATTTTATTGTTTTTTTATAATATTTTAATCATTAGAATCTTATTTATTTAAATTATTTATTAATTAGGTAAACATGGCATCATTATTGTGTCATAAATAATTTAAAATATTTGATGTCTAAAAATTATAAAAAACTATCATGATCTAGTGAATTGTTCTGTCTTTCAGATGAATATTTACAGTGTAATATAAAATTTATATCACACCATATACAATTTAATTTACTAAAATATATATTCTTTTGTCATTTTTTCCTTACATTAAGTAAATTAATCTAAATTGTCATTATCAATCCCATGTTTCTCAATGGGGTCGTAAAATAGACCCAAAGATGCCCATGGTTATAAATCACTCAACCAATATGTTTTGGACAAGTGTTAATAAAATTGTGAAATATAATAATGTTCTTTTAACCTTAAATTACCCTATTTACCTTTAACAATGGTAAATAAAAGTCAAAATTTACTATTCACCAAAAATTATTTTCATCTTAATGAACCAAATTTTACGTAATAATAACAACCATATATTCTGTTTTTTAGAAATTCAATTTACATATGTTGTAAAATTTCATTTAAATGAAAAATTCAGTTTTTTAACAACTACTAAGTTTTTTCACTTTTCATCAAAAATTGAATTTTTTCAGAAAAATACCAAAAATTCAGCCAATGCTATATTTGATATTCCAAATTAGAAAATGATGTATATTTTACCAAATTCCAAATATAGAAGTTGAATTAATTAATTTTAAAAATAAATCTCGTTATCAAAACAAATAGCGTGTTTTTAAGAAACAATAACTATCAAACGATTGATACTTATTTATGTCCAATTTCAAAGTGAAATTAATACCAACAACCAAAATTTGATTAAATGGTAAAAATATATTTTAATTTCACATTAAAAAAAATTAAAAATATAACTTAACCATATAAATATATTAGATTAAAAGTCACTTTTGAATTAAAATACAATATTTTTTAGTATTCATAAAAAAAGAACTTTATCAGAAAAATACCAAAAAATTACACAAATAAAATATGATGTCCCCATTTTAATGAAGTATTATATTTTTTCAATTAGAATGTATTAAAGTGACCAAAACTATATTTAAAGTGGATTCTCCATTAGAAGATGGTAAATTGGCCATTTAATGTAATTTATGCTTAAAATTATATTCATTCATATTTTCAGCCGCTAAAATTTTATTGGATAAATGTAAATACATTTAACAAACATGTATAATCATATTGTAGTTATTTTTGTTCATTCCCACTAATATAATGGCTAAGAGTTAACTACCATTTAAAATAATAATTTTATATTATTAGTGTGCAACGTTAGATTTCAAAGAAACCCATTGTTGCGTATTGGGTACGCTATCGAACATAGAACCCCTTTCCATGTAAAATTAATATTTAATTCACATATATTAACAAGTATGAAAATATTTTATTCATCATTTACTTGGGATGTTACAAGAAAAACAAAATTTTATAAATCAGAATATTAAAATCATATTCTAGTGGATTTTTTGGATTTTTAAAAAATGATTCATTTTTTTATGAATAATGAAAAATAATGTATTTAAATGAAAATCCAATTTTTAATTTATATAATATAAAAGATAAATTTTAATTTTAATTTGTTTAAAAATAATATTAATTGAATTATATCTCTATTAATAATTATTTATTCATTTTAATAATTTTTATATAAAATATTAATATAAAAACATTCTACTATTTTGATCATTTTCACATTTAAAACAGGCATTCGCATCGTGTCTGTGCGATTTATTTTATGTTAAAATAATCCACTTACATGAATTGAATTTTTAAAAAATAAACACCAAATATTTAATAATAATTATTTATGTCATCTAATAAGGTAAGCTTATCTTTTCACCAAATATAATAGTGAATGAAGTAAAAAATATTTAACATAGTGAAGGAAAAATAGATTTATCGGGGTGTTAAAATAATAAGATAAGTGTTAAAGTGAAAAAATTAAAAAAAATTAATTTCCATATTCGTAACATATAATTACTAATTCTTAATAATATTTTATTTGTGACACCTTTTTATTTTGAAAAAATGTGAGTAAAGTTTTCGATTCAAAAATCATAAGTGTTCCTCTCACCTCGCTTATAGAAGGCCACACATTATTCTCTTTTATTAACTAATTAAATCCATTTTTTGATAATTATTGTTAATATAACATCCCAAATTTCCAAATATAATATTATAAGCCTTATTTTTGGTACAAATAAAACCATTTACAGATTTTTTGTAGACCTAAGGAGGTTTCCAGAAGAAGAGCGAACACTCTTTAATAAGTATTGTTATTTTCTTAGTTCTTCCACATACTTAATTTATTATTAAAAATTTCATATATATTAAAAAATATATATATAATAAAATTTTACTTATGTAATTTTAATAGCCTACAACCATATCTATATCCATCGATTGAGGTGCGAAATCATAATTCATGTGTATCGTGATCTATCGTCTTACAAACCGATGTCACTCATGTTTCCTTTACCACATCTCATGGATTGGTATGATGACAGAAATAAATTATATATATGATAAATATAGAATTATTATACATATATATTAATTATATCATATATAACTTTTTTCTTTCCATTCCTTAGGGGATATGATAATGTTTCTCTTATGTATGGTGGAGTACCACCCCCAAACCGATTTTATTAGTCTTTCACTAAATAATTACATGGAATGAAATAGGGATAAAGTTCATTAATATATGCTAAATAATGAATTAATTTTGATATTAATTACATAATTAATATTTTAAAAATATAATATATTATTTTCTGTTTTACCGTTTAAAATGAAATATGTGTTTGTGTATGAGTGGATTACTGCCATCACGAAGAGATGATACTATCTATTCATCACCACACCAAATTGGTGATATTTATAAGTATGTATAAATAAATATTATTATATATATATATGATATTATGATAATTGTGTAAATATAATATATTAATTAAATAATTTTTTGTAATGATCATCAAAAAACAGAAACATTACTGATGCGTACGTACAATGTAATGTGTCTAGAATTATTACATAGTCCATTTTTCATAACCATCATTATTGTTTTTATTAAAATTATATTTTATGTAAAAATAAGATAATTATTTAATGGTTAGGATTTTTATATGATATAACTATATTATAAGTGAAAAAAATTGATCTTTCATGAAGAATCATGCATTAGAAGAAAAGGAAATTAACACCCAAAAAATTGAAATAAACAAGGATAATTAATGAGTTGGTGATTAGATATTATAAAAGGGTCATATCTGATATTATTAATAACAACATTGTTATTTTATCTATTAATAAATTTTTAAAAACAAAAATATAAGAGGAAAATGTTTGATCATCCAAATGGAAGAATGAGGTATGGTATTTCATAACACAATTTCCATTCATTAGGTTATTATTCTACACCATTTATTATTTCATTCTATGATTATTAGTATAATGAATTATGATTACCTTATGTTTTATTTCAACTTATTTTTTTTGTAATTATTGATATTATAGATAATGGATTAATTTATTAATTCTCACATCAATGTTATGATCAATGTAAGGGTTTGCTTCACCATCTAAGTCAAATCTTGATTGATTATTTGTGAATTTTATTTGAAGGAAATTATTAGAATATTACATAATTATGTATTTAATTTTTTTCTCATTTTTATATTAATGAAAATTTTCAATTAATTTTACCATTTATTTATTCTTTAGTACATCAAATAATTTAGAATGCTTTTAGGAAAATCTAAATTCATTTATCCCCTTAGTCAAAAATTTATTTTCTACCGAAACCCTTTTTTTATAAATAATTTTTAAAAAATTATTTTGAAACCATTTACAAATGATTTAATATAAATATGTTACCCATTTTTTATGCTTCAATTTTTTAAATGAATATTAATTTATTTTTTAAAAGGCTCATTAATATTTTATATAAAAATTGAAAGGAATATTTGTTTTAACATGTATGGAATGATGGTAATATCAACCTATATGGACTAATAAAATATTTTAAAAAATAATTTATAATTTTAAAATATTATTTAAAAATATTATTATTTTCTAAAATGTTTTTTGATACATTAGTTGTAAAAAGTTATCTTCATGATAAAAATTTTATTTTCCTTGAGAATTCCAATTAAAATTTTTTTATAGTATTTTTATTCATATATAATAAAATAGTTTATTATTACTCCAATGGGTATATGTTATATTGATTCTATAATTATGATTCCACTAGGAGTTTTATGATCATTTTAAACAAGTATTGTGTTCACATTCACTTCCTTGATTCATTTTTATAGTCATTAATTTTCCATTGATTTATTCACATTATCATGGACAATAAATTTCCCCTAAATATCCATGTTCCTTATTATGTATAGTTTTATTACATAAAACATATATTATTTCTACATATAATGATATACATTTAATGTTATTTTTTGGTCAACTGAAACATAGATGAATCCACATTCCTTACTCCACACATATATTTGAGGATAAGACATGTAGTTAATGAATTAAAATTATTATTCAATATATAATGTTTGATTTTGACATTCAAATATATGTGATCCAATGTTATTGATATCTCAGAAATTCATTAGTAATCTCACGAGGTTATGATTAAAAAAAACATTTATCCAAAACAAATGAAAATTTACCCAATTGTTTTATACTACTTCTTGAAATGTCCTGATGGTAGATGTATTATGTGACTGAGACATAATTCCCCATATTTAATAATTTTAATCATTCATAAATCAGTTATTATTATCCATATGTTTTTTGGAAATGATATTATCTTTTGATTCATCACAATATCTATTATTGGTTACATGGAATGAGTTTTTAGTTATTTAAATTGATATATAGATTAGGTTATATAGATTTATGATAGTCATATTATTTATTATATGGAATTATTGTTTAGTTATTTACCTTTCCATATTGATTATTATCCACAATATTTTCATTTATATTATCTATAGATGCACTTCCATCTTAGTTTATTTATTACATGGCTTGCGTGTTATATAATTTAACATTCCCTTTTGATTATTCTTATTGAGTCATGATGGATTATGTTGTATTTTACCCTTATTGGGAATTTAAACCCATCCTTATTTTTTATTCATTACATAGGATTCAAGGAATAATACTATGATTTATTTAATGTATATGTTAGATGGAATAATTTTATTATAAAAAAACATTGTAATTTGAGTTTTCAAATATAATTCAAGACATTACTATGTATATATTTTACCATGACTACTAAAATATTTAGTTTGTTGATATGAAATTCCTTGTCTCTTATGAAAATTTTATAAAGAAGACACCATCTCTGGGATACTAGGGTCAGGTTCATTATATTTTCAAATGTATGCTGTTTTGTAGAAACCTTGGGAACTAGATTTAGGAATCCTAGATTATAGAACATAACACTATGATAGATGTGGAGGATAAATTAATAATAACACCCTATTGTTTTGGTAAAGTAGATATTATGTGGTTTTTAGTAAATATAAATTCTTTTCTGGACACAACAGGTGAAAATAGTTCTTTAAAATATATAACTATAGATAATAACTCTGAAAAGGTAGCATTGGGCTTAACTTGATCATCAATTGGTGCGAAAAAAATAAGCATTATGACTGATCATATTTGACTATCTTGGGGGATATTCTTAGTATAAACCACATTTTATTTAAAAAAATATGAAAAAATGAATATATGGACATCAACCAAGAAAATTTATTTTCATTTAAGAGATTAGTAATAATTAAATATTTAAATTTTTATTAAGTATTTCACTGGTTTTGGGATTAAATTTTTTGTTTTATAATGATATGAACTAATATACTGTATTACATCATTTAGTAGTGGATATCTGTAAAAATCAATTGGAACTAAATAAATGTACATATTCCATTGAGTATGAATTATTATCTAATTGGAAGTAGTAATCAAATATATCAAAAAGAAACAGACTCCAAAAATTCTCCTTATATGGGGACCTAGTATCATCTTCCAACATGATATAAAGTAATTATCTTATTTTTATGTAATATAGTGTATGAAAGAGAAGAATATAAAGGTGGAGAAAAATATGTATAAATGGAAGAAGGGAAAGAATGATTTTCCCACATTTTATTGTTATGGAAAGAAACACCCTATCACTAGCTTAAAAGGAATCGAAGTTTGCTACATGTGTAGATAGAAAGGATGCAGTGATTGTTAGTGAAATGGTAATAATTTTTTTAGATTTATAATCCTTCATATATAAGGATATGCGGAACTATGCAAGTCCTCATCTCAATAATTAAAGAAATATACATAAAAATGTTAATCGATCATGGTTAAGATTATTATTTTACAATATATTAGGTGAATTGATGAATGTTCTTGTGTTTTTATTCAGTAATTTTTAATTTGACAATTTTATCAATGATATCATCATTATAAGAATTATTATATTATAATGGATTTTAATTTATTAATTTTTAATTATGGATTTGAGTGCAGATGTCGACCAATACAGATGACCATGGAAAACAATTATGTGGCTAGATTAAATTCTTGGGAAACACTTAATTGAGGTAAATATAATCAATAAAATGTCATGGATGTTTTCATATTGATTTTTTTATTAATAGATGATTGATATGGATAATAGAAATTGGATTGTACTGACTAACATGGGACTGATTAATAATTTCTTGAAAAAGATATTTATACTATCATTGATGCAGTTTACAACAACATTGGATTTAATGAATATATCAAATAATATGTCAATTACATAAGTAATAATGAATCAATGATTTTTTTAAAAATGATTTTTGATAATTACCATGTTTCAAGAAAATACATGATGATGGTATTCACATGTCTTTCATGTGATGATTAAGATAATGTTATATTTTTGGTGGGATTAATCATATGTTCATTTTTGAAATTTAGTGATCTTCTTCCCAAATACAACGATATTAATATTTTGGATGGGCAATATGGTTTACCATTTATGATAAGGATTATGTTGAAAATTAGACATGGTTTCTTATATTAATGTATTACTTTTCACTATATAAAATCTTGGGAATGGCATATCCTGTAAAAACAATTTTTCCATCATAATAACTCAGGGTTGAAGGGATTAATTAACATGCTCTTATGGATTATCCATCCATTAATAATTAATTTTATTACATTGGAAATAAAAAAATCATTTTTGGATTTTAATTTCTTAGAGGAAGGGATTAATTTGAAAATGATCCAAGAACAAACAAAGGATGATATTTTGCTTATGAAATATAAACATATCAAATAAGAATATTTTTTTTATTCATATACAGTAAATGAATTACTCGAATTTAGGTAAAGGATATTCAAAAACAATATCCAATTATGTAAATACCTGAAGAATCCATACGATTTTTTTTAATTATATAGAATTATTATGAGACTGTGAAAATTAACCCACATGATTCCGAGGTCTGGAGTGTTCGGATTGATCTGCTAAAAAAATTATAAGCTTTAAATAGAGCACATGATTAGTTTTCTAGAAAAAGTTTAATAACACCTAAACGGGTGCCTGAATAAGAAATATGGGAGCCCCGTTGCATTTAGCCTGGTGGGTTTTCCCTAGGAGCTAGTTAAGTTTAGTCGGTGCAGGCCTCTAGTGAGAAGACCCAAAAATGGACTAACTGTAAATCAAATAATTAAATAAAATTATTTTTTTCAAATTATTATCACTCACGAATGGTGAATCGGATTAAAAATCTAAGAACACAGCTAAAATTTTAAGGGTATGCTTTCATAGGCAGATCCTAACATTGGTCAGCGTGAGCCAACAATGGATGTTATTTTTGGGCCTTAAATAAAATAATTAACTAACAATTAGTTTATTCTTACAATATTTAACTCATAAACGGTAACTCGGATTGGAAATCCAAGAGTGCTGTCAATCTCCTGGGGGAGTGTTCCCCTTAGGCAGAACCTAAGCTTGACCGCTGCAGGTCGAGGGTGACTGTTAATAAATTTTTATCTTTTTTTAAGGTACATTCAGTAAATGTGCCAGCGATGATTTATATCTTTTCAACCGATGCTCGGATTGAAAATACGAGAGCACCATTGAATTCACATTGCTGGGATTTAATTAAGGTAAGCTTAACTTTGACCAACAAGGGTCAAAAAAACAAGTCAATTTATGGACTTCTCAAAAAAATAATAAAATAACATATGGTTATTTTATTTTTCTTTTTGAAACCGTTGAGCGACTATGGTGGGACCACAGTTCAAGTCAGACTTTTAATGAGACACATTTACTGACTTAAACCTATCATTTCATTGGTATTGTATGGAAAATTCATATGTGTTTAATTGACTCATTAATCATGGTTAAATAATAAGACATAATGTTAAACACAATTTTGGAGATTATACTATTATTTAATCAATACTTGGGCATGGGTTTTGGGAGAGCTACGAGAGGAGGCTCTAGTAAAATGACAGTGAATTTCTGCTCGAACAATGAATGGAGATCAAGCAACGGTCCTTGGAGGAATTGACGAGAAACCGTGAATGTTGACGAACACCTTCGGACGCAAACCCTTCTTCCTCATCTGTAGCACCATCAAATGTATTCAAGGTACATGGTTTTCTTGATTTATTTCCATGATTTTTAGGAATTCATCTTCTCATGATGATTTTTAAATAACCACCTTATTACAATTTTAACACTGAGGACCCAATCCAAACTGACAAGTCTCAGACCCTCCTCCAATGTTGCTTTGATTGCATTCTTTGTGGATGATCGACCAATATAGTGGCAAGACAAAACCATGGGCCAAACAGTGATGGCAGTGTCCCGAGAGGCCCATAGGCACAATTAGAAAAGAAAATGGACCTTCAGAACTTCACCGGAGGCTCACAGAAGGTTCGCTAGTGCAGTGGCACTGACAACCAGGGGAGGCGGTGACCAGCTCTCACCAGCAACAAAGAGGCTATGGTGCCTGAAGGAGCCGCGACGAAAAAGGGTGGCCTATTAATGCTGGCCATGTAGATGGAAGGTGGCGCGCCGCGGTGGCGTGGCAAAGAGGAGGTCCATGGCTCTGATCCACGGTGGAGGGTGGAACCCACCCAACGAGTCCCTCAAATGACCTATCCACGCATACTGTCCAGGTGGAGCAGTGCCAACTAGTGCTGCTGATTGAAAGCTGAATGGTCAACTTGTCTGTTCGTGAGGGGAGCACACCAACGCACCCAACAAGTGGGCTTTGTCAACCCAGCGGGCAGGGTTGGACTTGTAGCCTGATATGCCACTCCTAAACGATTTGTCCGGACTGGTCCCATGGCCGAGCCCCTTTTGGCTGGGCTTAGCTAGTTGGGTTGGGTCGGTCCAACCAGTTCGGACCAGACCCGAACCCACATAGGGCCAAGTTTCTCTTAAAGTTAAATATCTCATAAACCAGACACTATTTGAAGAAGCATCAATGGCTCTAGAAATATTTGGACGAGGTGATCCTTTTGAGATACTCTACATGGATTTTGGAAATGATCGAGTATGACTGAGTTGGATCACACTCGAATCCAACAGGGTCCTTGGCATTAAAATGCCTATAACATACAGATCGGGCGTCTGATTGACGTGTCGTCTATTACGTTTGAAACCTTATGAAATGGTAGTTCATTAGGTTACTTATCTATGGGACTTCTCAGTGGTTGAGGTATAAATAATTTCTTGAGGAGCGGATCCTCCTGGATTCAAGCGTTCTTAGTGTGGGGATCCAGTGGCTAGTAGTGACGTGATGAAAGAATAGTGATCTTAAATGGGTCAGCACGTAAGGATCCTCCATGGTTCAAAACCTTGGGATCCTCCATTTTTCGTCACATTGCGATCCTTTATGGGTCAGCACCTAGCGATCCTCTATTGGCCAGCACCTAGCGATACTTTGTGGGTCAGCACGGAGCGATCCTCTGTGGGTCCGCACTTAGAGATCCTTTGTGGGTAATCAACTAGCGATACCCTCTGGGTAAGCATGTAGAGATCCTTTGTGGGTCTGCACCTAGAAATACCCTATAGGTAAACATGTATCTATCCTCTGTGGGTCAGCACCTAGCGATCATCTGTGGGTAAGCACCTAGTGATCCTCTGTGGGTCATCATGTAGCGATCCACCTTGGGTCAACACCTAGCGATCCTCCATGGGTCATAACATAGCGATCCTATGTCGGCCAGCACACAACAATCCCCCATGAGTCAACACCTAGTGATCCTCTATTGGTCAGCACGTAGCAATCCTCTACGGGACAACACCTTGCGATCATCTATGGATCAGCACATAGCGATCCTCTATGAGTCTGCACCTAGTGATCCTTCATGGGTCAGTACATAGAGATCCTCTGTGGGTCAGCACCTAGATATCATCTCCGGATCAGACCCTGGAGACCTTATGCAATTTAGTAGAAAATATATCTCTACAGAATAAAATGATCTAGCTTTATGACTAATCATCTTTATTCATGTTCATTATGATGTATGCCTCGTTTGAGATGAGTTTTTACTTGTTCTTTGTGATTGGGATCATGCATTGTGGTTTTCCCATTGTGGAATTCTGGGAGACCTTAGAGGGTCTTAGGGTCCCTACTGGATATTTTTATAGTCACCCATTCAAAGGATTCACCCAAACCTTGTTTTGTCTGGTGCAGAGGAAGAAGATGTTTGACAGAGGGTAGTGATTCAGGACAAGATAGTGCCTGGAAGAGACAGGTTGACACGGAGAGCAGTAGCGATGACCTGTACCTATCCTTTTGGTAAGATCCATGGCAGATGACCTCAAGAGCTATATTTCCTTTTTTCTTTATCTCTTTTAGTAGTTCTTGTTTTATGGACCCTTTTATTTTAGTACATTCATTAACACTCTGTGGCGGTTTTTAGTTGTGGTTGTACCTTCCTTTTTCCATTGTTTTTTACTTGTGCGTGGTGTGCCTGTCCGTGTGTGTATATTTTTGGAGGCAATGCATTCCCATATTATGGATAATCCATTATATTTCAAGTCTCCAACCCTTGGAAAATGGAAGGTGGGCTTTGTGTAGTCACGACACGGGCCTCGGGGGGCGGGTCCTGAAATAATGGTTTCAATGGAAGTCAGTTCTACTAAAAGAACTAAGAGTCCAATTTTTCAATGGAATAATAGTGTTATGTTTCTTAAATTTAGATTACAGTCTAGGGAGTACATTGTTGGTGAAGCAATAGATGTATCCATACACCATTACCCAAAATTATGTTTTCTGGCTTGGTACACGAAAAAACTAGTTCTATGTGTTTGGATTTTTTTCTCTTGATCTCTTTTTAGTCATCTCACCAAGAATAACTTATTGACTGTCTTTCGTATTGATTGTCATCCATGATGCCTCCACATAGACTATAATCTAGGATTACAATGCGTGACCACAAGGATGGCCCACAGTGTGATGAGGCTTCAGTACAAGGATTGTTTCCCGAGATGGTACCTTCAGACGATGTTCTAGTGATAACAATGCCCATTGGCCTACAGTTACTACCAAATCTAAGTGTAGAGGATAAATGTAGGATCAGTTCCTTACATGTGTTTTAGTGATAGATACCCATATGGTTCCAAGGAAATCCCGACTCACAGTTACAACTAGATTGAGGTGGTGACTGAGTTACCTTCTAGCTAGGACACCATTAGATCAGATGGAGGTCCTGGTTGTGAGCATTCTACATGGATCAGTAGGGTAGTGGTATGGTTTAGATTACCCTTATCTTATGACGAGGTGAATTATCTGTGAATATAACTTGAGAAACTTTCCCAAAGAAGAGGACTATTACCATAAAAAGATAAGGGGTTTGTGTTCCCAAGAGATTCTACAACTCCCACATGACGACATGTTAGTAGATGAGTATTCGTAGAGGCATACTATCAATTCCAGGTACTTGATGAATATGATATGACCAGTGCTTCAGGGCTCAGATATGGAAGATGAGTTAAGATAGTAGTAGGAGGTGGTATACATTTAGACATGTTACAACCACCACACCAATGGTGTCCCCACCAGGCTCCGGGAGTTGGAGGATTGGGGAATGAGCATGCAGCCATAGAGTGTGGCGAAAGGGATCCAAGAATGGATCGATGTATGGTCTATGTCTAAGACTAGATGTAGAATTAATAGACATGGATACTAATCATTCTTTCTTGTCCTGAATCTTGTTCAAGACCTAGAGTTTCTAGTCAAATCGTTGACATGAAACTTACACCTGGAGATACCCATGGGAGGAGACTCAAAAATAACCCTTCTGTTGATGGTGTGATTTGACCCTTGAGGTGACGGTTTCAGTTGGAACCTCTTGGTGGAAGTGTCAAGGCCTTAATGAGTAATATTGGGTATGGAATAGTCGTCTATAGTTCATTCTTATATGTACTATTTTAGGAAAATTAATGTGGTTTATCTATAACATTTTAATGTGGTTTTCCTTGGTCATCTAAAAAAGAATCCCATCAGCATTGGATAAACTCATGGATAGTAGGGCCCAACTGATCACTCTAGATTCATCCATCCTTACCCTCGTGGAAGAAGGTGTTTTGAGTTTTTAGTTCCCAATAGTAGGGGTAGAGTGCAGGATCATCCTTTCAAAAGATGTTTATAGGAATACCTCCCCACAGGGAGTGGGACTTCTGCATTAACATGTACACAGAAATGACACTGATATTAGGATTAGTATATCATCGGGCTTTCATAGAGTAGTGAAAGCAATGGGAATAGGTGGGGGACTTATATTGGAAGGTCTTAGTAAGACCAATTGTTTGAGGTTATGTGTGGAATACCAAAAAATTAACCAAGTGGGAATAGAGAGCGAGTACAAACTACCAAAGGATTGATGAACAGCACATCAATTTGATAAAGGGGGTAGCCTTTCGTGTAGATGGAAATTTTCCTATAGGATATTTATCAATTGAGATAGTGGAGATGGTTCGAGTTTCTGCATGACTATGACCTTGTGGTAGTATATACTTTTGGGCAGGGGGATGTGGTGGCAGATATGCTCAGTAGGAGGTCTGATTTATAGATACTGAGTAAGGAGACAAAGTAGCTAGCAGTAATGTTGTTATCCTTCGTGGATGATGATGGACCAACTTACATCCAGTCTATGAATGTCACTCCCCTACTCCTTCAGAGAGTTAGGGAGGCACAACTTGTGGATGTTGACAGCAAGGCCTGACATGCTCATATATCTTCCAAATAGGCTCCTGATGAAATTTAAATAGGTAGGGAGCACGACACTCTTTTTAGAGAAAAAACCATGGTACCAATGTTTTTATGAGAGGAGGTGTTTAGATAATTCCATATATCCCTTTTAGTGGTACATCTTGGTTGGAAGAAGATGTACCAAGACCTCTGACATTAGTACTGGTTTCCCAGGATGAAGAAAGTGGTGGAAGAGTTCGTTTCATGATGCCTCACTTATAATCATGTGAGATCTATGCATCAGGTTCTAGCATGCTTGATCATATCTTTTACCCCTAGACAGATGATCAGATGGGGTGGACCATAACGACCATGTATGACATGCATTGTGATTGTGTCTTGGATTTTGGACACAATTGGAAGGACCACCTACTACTGGTAGAGTTTTCATGCAACAATATAAATCACTCCACCATTGGCATGACACCATTTGAGAACTTGTATGGGAAACCATGCAGATAACCTCTATGTTGGACAGACCGAAGGGAGTTAGCACTTTCGGGTTCATAGTTAGTATGAGATAACACTGAGAAGGTGAAGATCATCCAAGAGTGGATGATGACTGTACAGAGCCAGAATAAGTCTTATATCGACAAGAGATAGAGTCCCTTGGAGTTTGAGGAGGGAGACCATGTATTATTATGGGTTCCACCTTGACGAGTATTGTAGAGATTTTTTCGGGGTGAATAACTATCTTTGAGGTTCATTGGATCATTCCAGGTCCCCAATATAGTAGGTGAGGTGGTGTACCACCTAGATCTTCCCCCACAGATGCACCAGGTGCATAATGTTTCTCAATGTGTCACAACTAAGGAAATATGTGCATGACCCATCGCATGTCATTGAATAGGGTGAGCTGGACATTGGTGATGGGGAAACATTTGCAGAGTTAAAAAGTTGAGATTGAGGATAGATAGAAGAAGGTTATCATTGGATGGTTGATTCCTCAAGTGAATCTTTTGTGGCAGCAGGATGACCTCTATTAGAGAACATGGGAGCGAGGGGCTCAGATTCATGCTCAACACACCACTTATTTGATTTTCATTTTTTTCTCTTTTAGGGACGTAAATCCCTATGGTGTTGAGAAAGTAATGACTCAGAATTTTGGTATAATTTTTTTTATTAAATGGAATTACTAAAAAACTAAAAAAAATTGAGAGAACATGATTCTTAGGAAATGTGTTCCAAGAATCATCCTTCAAAAAAATTCAAGATTTAAATAGCATGTGTGTGTTGTTTTCCAGAAAAAGTGGAATAACTCATAAAAAGGTGCCTGAAAATAAAATCACAGGGCACCGTTGCATTCAGGATGGAGGGATTACCCATGGAGCGACTTAGGTTAATTAGGTGTAGACCTATAGTGAGAAAACCCAAAAATGACATAAGCATAAATGATATAATTAAATACAATTATTTTATTTTTCAAATGTTTATAACACACAAACAGTGACATGGAAAAAAATCTGAGACCACCGATCAGCTCGTGAGGGTATGCAATCTATGCCATATATTAACAATTCCCAGCAATGTCCAATAGTGGATGATTTTTTCATTCCATAAATAAAATATTTACGTAAAAATTATTTTTTTCTTAAATTATTTAAATCCTAAATAGTAACTCGGATTGAAAATCTGTGACTACCATTCGGGTTGTGATGGTGTGTTCCCCTTAGGCAGAGCCTAACCTCGACCAGAGCATGTCGACAGTTACTGTTAATAATTTTTTAACTTTTTTTAATGTATGTTGAGTAAATGTTCAAGTGATGATTTCATTCATTTGAATTGGTCCTCCAATTGAAAATTCGAGAGAACTGTTGAATTCGCAGTGCTGGGATTTCCTTAAAGGAAGCACAACTTTGACCGGCAAGGGTCGAAAAAAAGATAATTTTTGTAGCATTCAAAAAATATAAAAATAACTAATGGTTATTTTATTTTTCCTTCTACAACTGTTTAACGACGAATGTGGTAATTTTTTGAGACGTTATACTTTTAATGAGATACTTTTAGATCCTTAAACCTATCATTTCTTTGGTTTTTTAATGACAACTCTTATGTGTTTAATTGAATCATTAATTATAATTAAATAATGAGTCATAATGTTAATCACGATGTGGGAGATTATTCTCTTATTTAATCAATTCTAGGGCATGGGATTTGGGAGCACTACAAGAGGAGGATCTGACAAAATTCCGGCAACATTACGCTCCAACAAAGATCAGAGATCGAGCAACAGTTTTTGGAGGAATCGATGAGCGACAAAAAACATTGATGAAAGCCTTCAGAAGTAGACCCTTCATCCTCATCTCTAGCTCCTTCAGATGAATTCAAAGTAGGGGTTTTTATTTATTTATTTCTAAGTGTTTTATGAATTCATATTTTTCATGATGATGTATGAACATTCCCATTATTATAATGCTAACACGGATGGTTCGGGACAAACAGAACAAGGCCTGGACCATCCTATAATTTTTCACTGATTGCATTCATCATGGATGGCTGGACAATAATGAAGTAAGATGAAATTGGGGGCCACACAGGGATGACAACATCCCGGGCGACCCATAGGTGTAGTCCAGAAATGAAAAGCAGACCATCGGAGCTTCATCGGATGCCCATAGAAGCTCCATCGGTGAGATGGTGTCAGCGACTAAGAGAGGCAGTGGCTGGGTTTCACCAGTCACAATGAGGGGGTGGCACATGAAGGTGTTATGTCAGACAATGGCCGACAACGTTAACAGAAGGCGGAGCACCGTAGAGGAGGGCCATGGCTCCGAGCCGTGGGGGAGGGCCGCAACTCAGAGCTGCGGCGGAGGGAGGATTGGCACCCCATGGGTTCCACAGTTGACCGGTCCACATGGACCATCCGGGTGGAGCGGTTCTAACTAGCACCACTGATTGAAAGCTGAACTGACTAATTGTTTGTTTAGGAGGGGAGTGTACCCCCACATAAGACCCAATTTCTCTTAAAGGGATATATCTCTTAAACCATACATATTAATAACAAACCATCTTTGGAGTCAAAACCCTCAGTGAAAGACAGTACTTTTGAGACAATTCACATTGGTTTTTGTGAATTTTTCTGTATAGATAGGTTGGATCGGACTCGAAACCATCCGGGACCTTGGCACTAAAATGCCTATAACATACTGACCGAGCGTCCGATTGACATGTCGTCTGTTGCGTTTGAACCCTTATGACAAGGAAGTTCCTCAGGTTACATCTTTGTGGGTCTTCGTGGTGGTTGATGTATGACCAATATATTCAGGAGAGAGCACCCTCCCCCTGGAATCAAGTGTGGATTGTGCGGGAATCCAGTGGTTGGCTGTGAGATGATGAAGGTATAATGATCCTATATGGGTCAACACCTAGAGATCCTCTATGGGTGAGAACCTAGACATCCTCTATGGGTCAGAACCTATCGATCCTCTGTGGGTCAACACTTTGTGATCCCTTGTTGGTCAGCAGCTAGCGATTCTCTGTGGGCCTGCATGCAGTGATCCTATGTGGGTTAGCACCTAGCGATCCTCCGTGGGTCAGCACATTGTGATTCTTTTTGGTTCAGTACTTAGTGATCCTATGTGGTTCAGCACCTAGAGATCCCCTGTGGGTTGGCACTTTGTGATCGTCTATGGGTGAGCACCTTGTGAGCCTCTATGGGTCACCACGCCGTGATCCTTTGTGTGTCATCACCTTGCCATCCTCTGGTGGTTAGCACCTAGAGATCCTTTGTGGGTCATCACCGAGTGATCCTTTAAGGGTCATCACCTAGCATCCTTGGGTGGTTTAGTTGCAAAAGTCTATCGAAAAAATTTGATGATATATCTTTATGACTGATCATCTTTATTCTGGTTCCATATGTAGTATACCATGTTTCAACGGAGTCTTTACTTGTGATTTGTGATTAGGATCATTTCTTGTAGTTTTCTCCTTTCAGGAATTCTGTGAGAACATCGGGGGTATCAGGGTCTCTACTAGGTGTTGTTTTACTCAACCCTGTATGGTATTCACCAACACCTTGATGTGTCTTGTGCAGACGATAGAAAACATTGACCGTGGTTAGAGAGTTGGGACTAGATGGTGCGCATGGGTGACCAGTTGATGTGGAGAGACTCAGTGTTGAGTTATACCTACCCTTCATATATGATCCATGGCAGACGACCTCATGAGAACATTTTCATTTTTTTCTGTATCTCCTTCTTTTGGGCTTGTATTCTGGCCCATTTACGTTCAGTACTTACTTTAACTCTTAGTGGTGGTTTTGTGTTGTGGTTGAACCTTCATTATTCTATTGTTTTTTACTTGTGTGTAGTGTTCCCTGTCTGTGTGTGTATAAGTTTAGAGGTAATGCCTTCCCATTTTTGGTATAATTCTTTCTGGTGCTAGTTGCCAAACCCTAGCCTATGGAAGGCGAGATTGGGGTAGTCACGGAACAGAACCTGGGGGACGGGTCGTGACATGATACCTTCATATAGTATGAATCATATGGACTATTAAATCATCACAGAATTTCGGTTTTGAGGTCATTAACTTTGTATTGGTCAGTCATATACATGGGATCAACATCCTCTGTCATTTTCAATATTTATTTATTCGTTGTTTCCATGTACATATCTAAAAATCTAAAACTTTTGTACTAAATATAATCCACATTATGTTATATTAAATTCAAAAAAATTTCTTGTTATCTCTTTTAAAGACAAGGTTTTATTAAATCGTTTAAAATTATGGGTTTTCAACAAAAATATCATCTTTAAAACCCATGATTACCATGATCATGTTTCAATTGTGAGGACACAATTTATTCAATTATGGGAGAATGTAAACCCTGATATTAAAAAGTGGGAATCATTTTTTTGATATCCTATGTAAAAAAACACAGATCTTAAACAACCCACAAAATATTTTTTTAAATTTAATATATTCAATATCATGAAGAACATGAATCCATTAGTCTAACAGCTCCATAATATGGTATACCATTATAACCATGATATTAAATTGGTAGGTATTAATATTACTTACTAAATTAAGAAAATTACATTTATCTATAAATTATAAATAAAATAAGAATCATTAAAATGAAAAATTAAATGTTTTTTTGACAAATGGAATTCATTCTAAAGGAAGCATTTGCAGCATATTGGGCAGATAATTTAAAATTATTTTTCCCTCATTAGAAAATTTATATGATAAAATGAACTAAATTTTTGAAATTATAATATAAAATTTTCATTGGGTGAATTTTAGGTATTTTTCTAAAATGTATCATTTTTTGATCAATGATGAAAAATAATGAATTTTTATTGAAGACTGCCTTTCAATGTGAATAATTTACAAGGAATAATTTATATTTTAAATTATTTATAAAGTAAAAATAGATAAAAAATATACATATATGTAAAACCTATTTAATTCACCATAATAATTTTCTTATCAAATTTTGTTACCAAAAACATTGTATTCTTTTGATCATTTTCCCTTCAAAAACCCACTTTCACATATCATCCATATGATTAGTTTTATGTTACATTTATACACATCAATGAATGAATTTTTTACAAATTTTTTACATATTTAAATTCAATATATTTTATATTATCTAATTTGGTATATTTATTATTTGACTATAATAAATTGTGATAGTAGTAATAATTATTTATCATTGTTAAGGTAAAAATGTATTTGTTAGTAGTTAAACTAAATAGATAATGATTAAAATGAAATAAAACAATTATAAAATCTTTTTTTGGACTAAAATATACCACATAAATAATAATCCACTATAATAATCTCCTTTTTACCCTTTTACATGTGAAAAATTTTGTATACCTTTTTATTTTCAAAAATTAAAAGTGTTCCACTCACTTTACTTGTGAAAGGAAACACCTCAACTGGATTCATGGCATCATAAAACCATTTCAAATTATAGTATAAACAAAAAAACTTCCAAAAGTATATCCCCTCATCATATAATCTTTTATTTAATAAATCCAAACGTGTACATTTTGGTGAAAAGCTAAGGAAGTTACCCGAAGAGGAGGGAACGTTCTTCAAGGATCATTTTTTTATTTCATCCTCCAGCCCCTTAAATTTTAATTAATCCATGGTAATATAATAACATAATTATCTTAAATATAATATCATTTTTCAATGTTATGTTCATGAGTTACATCCATCTAAACTTACATTATATGTCTTATGAAGTTATCATTTAAGTGTACGATGGATTATCACCTCATGAAAAATGTAATCCATTTTTCCATTGCAACATCTAATGGTTGGTTATAATGAGAGATATAATGTATATTTATGATATTTATAACATTATTATACCCATATAGAAATTATATTATCCACATATATATATATATATATATTTACATTCCATTCCGTAGGGGATACAATAACGTCGCTCGTGTTTATGGTGAACTACCACCTCACAAAGCGATGTGAATATTATTTCACTAACGATTTACATAGAATATATTAAGGATAATTTTAATGAATATATATGATATAAATTAAATATTTATGATATTGATGAAATATGTTTCATTGTGAAAATTTAATATTTGATTTTATTCTTTTACATTGAAAATGATAACATCATTTATGTGCGTATGGACTACCGCGATCATGATATTTTGTTACTATGTTTTCATCACCACACCACAAGGATGATATATATACGTACAGATAAATATATTGTATGGTATATTTTATATAATTATCATTATGTAATGATAAAATAATACATACCCCATAACGATCATCATAAAATGGAAACATTAGTCACGGGAATGTATGTCACGTCATGTCCATGATTGTAACATAGTCCATTATTCAAAACATATGAGAATATTTTTTTAAATTATAATTGATGTATAAATATAAAAATTATTCAAATATTATTATTAATGATATGATTGAACTATATCATATTCCTAATAATCAAATTTCTCATGATGAAACATGCATAAGAAATCAAGGCCATTAACACCCAAAAAATAGAAAATAATGAAATATTATTATCTATTGTGTGATAAGATGATATAAATGCATAATATATGATAATATTAATATTTATATGATTATTTTATAAGTTAATAACATTTTTAATTTTATTTTATTTTTTGTTAAAGAACATACAATGAAAATGATGGGTGTAGTAAGGGATTTCATAACCCAATTTCTATTCATGGGGTTAAACTTCTTCATCATTGATTATGTGATTATAATCATAAATATATATATATTTTATTAATATATGTTTTATTTAAACTTAAATTATTTATATTTATAGTTTTTTATCATAGTTTATTCAATTATTAAAACTCACTACAATTTTATGATCATTGTAATAGATTATTTCACAATCTCATTCTAATCAAGAATGTTAATTCATGCAGATTAGTTGAAGGAAATTATTTGAATATTTTATAATAAAAAATGTATTTTTATTATCATATGGTTATTAAGGAAATTATTGGTTTAATAATACCTTTTTTCACTATTTGATACTTAAAATAATTGATAATTTTTTTAGAGAATCTAAATTCATTTCTCTATTCATTCAAAAAGCTATTTTTTAATAAAACCTTTTCCTATAAAAATTATTTCAAGAATTATTTTATCCCTTTCCACGATTATTTATTAAATAAAATTTACCCATTTTTTCTTTTTTATTTTTTTAATACATATATTCATGTTATTTTCTAATGAATTCCATTTATTGATGTTATTAAAAAAGTAAAAGGAATCCTTATTTTAATTTATATAAAATAATTGAAATTTAAAACCATAAGGAACAAAACATTTATGTCAAAAATACATTATAATGTTTAGAGATTATTTTCAATGTAAATTATTTTTAAAATTTCTTGTGATCATTTAGTTCTAAAAAGCAATTTTCAATATAAAAATCATATTTTCTCACGAATGTTTTAATGGTATTTTTATGGAAAATATATTACTCAATGAAAAAAACCATATAATATTACACTAATTGATATATATTGTATTGATAACAACATTATTCCTCAATTAGATGGTTTATGATCTTTTTTCCCTTGTAAAGTGTTGACATTAGCATCTTGATTTATTTTTATAGTCATGAACATTCCAATGAATTATTAACTTTTCCCTGGAAATTTAATTTCCCCTATATATAAATAATATTTATTAGACATATATCTAAATTATTAATCCTTATATCATTCCTACACAAAATGTTTTATGTTAGTTTTTTTTGTATATCAATTTTTGTACTGATAATTCCATATTACAAATATAATAATGATATTTCATGATAAGGCACATTATTAACGAATTAAATCGAAATTTAAATATATTAGGAATGCAATTGACCTACAGATATACGTGGGGCTAGTTATATATAACACCTCAATGCATCAATTTTCTCAATGAGGCAAATCAGTAATATTGAAAAAAATCAGTTGGCCAAAGCATATTATATTTTACCAAGAATTTTAAATAGTCTTTTGAATGATCCTGACAGTAGAGAAATTATGTTCCCGAGACATGATGTTCAAAAATTAGGAATGTCATTAATTTATAAATTAGTTATTATTAACCAAGATATTTTCATAATGATATTATCTATGTAATTATTCCATTATCATTTATTGATTAGATTGGATGTTTTTTAAGTTATTTAACTTTTCATATTGATTATGTATTATACATTAATTATATTCTTATTATTGATTAATTGACTTGTTGTTTCAACAATTTACCTTTATATTTTAATTATTATGCATGATATTTTTGAATTTATTTATTTATAAATGAACTTGCTTCATGTTTTATTGATTACATGGTGTTTTTTTTGTTATTTCCCACTATATTTTGATTATTCTTACTGATTCATGATTTCTTATCCTGTCCTAATCTATTATTATACATAAGAGCTCAAATTTATTTCGTTCTCATTCCCTAGTATTCCATGAAGGGTAATATGATTGAAGTTAAAAGATATGCTAGTGGGAATAATGTTGTTCTTGAAAAAATGTTATACATTATGTTTTAAAATGTAATGAATGACTATAATATGTATATGTTATACCACAAAAATTAATCGATTTGGCCCTTCTGTATGTGATTCTATATATATTATGAAAATGTAATAAATTAATATAGTAGATCCAATTTAGGTGATTTGTGGTCATGAAAATAATCGATTGAGTTAATTATTACCACAGTTTTCTTAAAAGAAAATTAATATAGGAATATCTTGAAATTAATAAATATGATCCACATTCATGATCGATAGTGTATTAGGGTAATTGATCTCTGAGGACCGCATGGATGATAAGTTAATTCCCTCGGTAAATTACGTTGAGATAATTTAATAGGGACCCTAGTTGTTAAACAATGAAGTATAAAACATATAATGGATCCATAATACAAACCCATCAATATATGTTACTTGAAAAACATTTGTTTGATTATAATCCACTGAATAAACAAGTCATCCCTTAGTTCCATGGTCTTCTCCCAGAGATGCATGACCAATCCGATTCATAGTCATCTGAGAATTTTTATAAGGACACTTGTGAGATCTTTGTTTCATAGATCATTTATTTTTTCTAACCATATGGAAACAAATAATCAAATATCTATGAAAAAACTAAATGAGGTTCCCTAACTTTCTACCATGGATTATTGAACTCTAAGTATATATGGGGATATGGGGATAAATTTCCACCATCCCATCATTAAACCACTATTGAACTCTAAATTTGGGTACTAAAGAAGACATAATCTACTCAACATGCATTTCACGACCCTACATTATATCCCTAGACTTCATCTTCATACTACTAGAAGAGGTACTCATCACATTAGTACGGTGTAAAACTTCTTGATCAATGAAGGGTCTAATGAATCTATCTACACATCCCAACACCATATTTGTTTACATACTTGAGGGATTATACATATCCTTAAGGTATGTGGCTAGATCAAAGGTCCATAAATGACATCTAATGTGTGGAAAATATATATGTCAATATACCTTTCCTTTGTTGGGATATTTTATCCTATAGAAAATAAAAGAGCAGTATCTTAGTGATGCGAGCAATGTATATAGATACATACATTTTCCCCTAAATTTGTCCATCGAACTCCAAAAAGTAGTCATTCTTTATATTATTAGGAATAAAAACCCAAGAAATATATCCTTAAATGTCCATTTGGTGATAACCTCACATCTGTATGCCTACATCATCTTTCCCAACAAAATACTTGAGGTTCCTTATTGTTTGAATGATTTCATCATCCTGTTCATTTCTTAATATGTCCTAATGAGGTAAAAGATAACCTCAATTTTATATATTAATTACTCTACAATATATGGTCCTCTATTTACATGAAATACTGGTTAATATTGGATAATGAAGTCTTAGAAATATTTGAACTAGACCAAAGTACCCCTCCTCTATGGGAATACACAAGTAGGGGAGCTCTAATGTGTAGTGGACCAGAATTCTACACAACTGGAGAAGGTATGAGAAAATTATTTACTATAAAATCATATAGAATATGTTTTGGAACATCAACACCAAAATTAGAGTAAGTATACTATAACATGATAGCTTGTGGTCCCATTGGTCTCCATAGAGTGGAATTTTCTATAAAGGAAAGGAAACATTTGAAAAATTGGATTTATTAGAATGAATATTAATTATTCTATGCAATCAAAAAATATAATTCTACGAGACTCTATATAACCCATGGTATATCCTATATTGCACATACAATTTTATCCAACTGAACACCTTAGTCACAATCACACACACACACACACATATATATAACATAAAATTTTGATCAGGCACAACAATTTAAAACCAGCATAGACATATCATGGGAAATAGGGAATTCGATATATCACATAATAAAAAATACATGTTGATACCAAACAAATGGAAAAATTAAAGGTATAAAACTATTGAACTAATATGATGTAAAACAATAGGTCAATATAAGGCATGTGGACCTACAAATCAAATCAATATTCATAAAATCAACCAAATCCAAATAAAAAAATAATCTCAAATTTTATATAGAGGTCCACTACACAAATACTAGAAAGCCACATGGTAACTACTCTATATAATACCCCAACATCCTATCTCCTTCCTAACATGTCCATGATTAGTCTAAAATAATATAATAAAAATATCCTCATATATCATTTATAGATCCATAAACCAAACCACTGTGTTCGATCTATAATGTTAGAGAACCACATTTTCACCTCCCCATATACAGGAGGCATCCAAATGTAGTGAGGGTCTGATTAGTGTTAGTTAAGGGAATATATTTGGTATCATATAATTTCAAAAATAAATATAAAAATTATTATAAATCAAAGTAAAAAATGTTGATGAAAGTGATATAAAATGGAATACCCCTCATATAAATATAAATAAGTGGTCCACCTATGTGGTATGGAAAATTAGAGTTTATAGTTTTAATGTAATATAAAATAAAAACTATTGAATCCTTGAGATTATGTTTAGGTAGTATTCCCGACTCCATGATCCTATGCCCAACTAACTTCCATGGGCCCTTTTCCCTTGTCGGGAACCCTATACATGGATTCTTCACATGTACTAGTATTCTCATACTTGGTGTGAGTAATAAATTATAGCAGGATTTTACCAATGAATTATTAATAAGTTTTTATAGGTATAATAGGTGAATTCTATAATAATAATAAATTTCAAAATTAGATTACGAATCACAACATCATGTGTTGGAGAGTCAGGCTCTTGCAAATCATCCAAAAACCCCCAACTGTACATTCATTAGCTCAATGAAAAAAAGGATAGTTTAAGTTTTATTAAGGGAACATGAATATTTCATAGGCCCATATTGATGTCTCTCATCGGTCTGGAGACATTGGTTTGGGTCAGACCCATAAACTATTGTATCTCTAATCTATCATTTGTTAGGACTCTAGGAAATTAGAACCTATCTATTCCATAGTTCATTACTATATTCAACTAATCCCAAAACACCAAGTCCATACATCCAAGACATAAATAACCTACACTGCATCCTTGTGTTTGGCCACCAAACAAACATTCCTTAACCCAATAATCCAGTACCCTTTTTTCATCTTCACAACTTATATGCACTCCCCTAAAAGAGATACACATCACATGGCAGTACACCAGTTCTGAGTACCAATAACATTATACAAATCCATGGTAACTACAATAATAGGTTATATCATTCTTATAAATGGATAATATATCATCATGAGAATATATTTTCAACATAAAAAATCATTTTATCAGAACCAAATAGTGCTAAAAAGCTATATATTAATACCTTTGGAATCATACATCATAAATAGGTTTCATGGGTTACACACACATGTGATAATAATCAATCACTACCAAACATGGTATACGAACACAAGAATTATACTTAATAAAAAATTGTATACATGAGACCCAAATGTTATGAATCATCATTCATCTTGGTTTTTGATAATGGACTCCAAATTTCATCAAGGAATTAAATATCTAAGACAACAAACACCCATGAAGAATTACTCACTTTACAAGAATGTTTATCTCATTTTATAGTTAATAAATATTTTTATTTGTAATATGTAAAATAGATAATTATATCTCATGATGTTATGTCCAAAATCATATTCCATGAGTAGTCGATATAAGATATCAATTCTAAGGTATGCCTATGGAAGGAGCATCAATTCAATAGATCTATTGTTGATTGAAGAATATATCATGAATTGATCCTTGATTCTAGAAGAGTTATTCTTGTAAATAAAATGATCATTTATCCATTATCAATATGTAAATATAAATGAGATTCAAGATGATATTAAAGAAGAATAACATCTCATAATGATCATTCTATGACAACGGTAAAGACCAAGAAATTTCGAGGATTTTTTTTGGAAATTTCTTTGGAATTTTACGAGTCTGTGGCTTCTGAAGACACTTGATTCCAAGGCTCGGTGTGCCTGGAATCAATTTCTGAAGATTTTCTTGGGTACCTTCAGTGAACGAATAAGCGGGGTTTTCAATCTTTTGAACCAGTGCTCGGAATCGATATCTGAGGGCACCGATGAACTCGCAACGCCGGTAATTACTTAAGGGGACCGTTACCGTAGTTTCTTTTAAAGCTAGTTGTGAGATAAATTTGGGAGTTTAGTTAAGAAGTTAAATAAATTTGATAAAAAAAATTTATATCTAAGGATGTTAAGTCCTCCCATGTGTTGATATATGAGTGGTTGGGCCCACACGATCCCCAACCTCCCATCTTCCCATAACTCTCTCCAATTAACCTTTAACAACCCTTTAATTTAATGTGACAACTCCCCTTATTATGACAACCCTTCACCTCCCTAATTAATATACCATCAAGGGTTTGAAAGCTAAAAGGGCATGATTGTATTATATATTGGGGAGCCTTCACCCAATTATGGGTTGGCAAATATTTTGGAGAACATTGTGGGAAACCACTGGAGAAATTTAGAGAGAACTGTAAACCTCCGACGAAGAATAGTTCTCCAACGAAGGTCCTTCCAAGTTCTTCGATGAAGAACAATCCTTCAATAGAGGTCAGATTCCAATGAGTCTCTGAAGCTCAAGCTCTGATATGAAGTGTGAGGTGGACACAATGATCGACGTCATCTCCTTTCTCTTTCCGCAGCTCAACGACGTGTAACGTCATAATCAAGGTAGGGGTTATTTTTTTCCAAGTCTTATTAACGTTCTTCATTGCTTAAGGTTTAGCCGCATGATATCATCATAACGAGTGAAGATCAGACCGAAAAAACATGACCGATTCTCCTCCCCTCTTCTTTGTTAATTTTCAATGATGTTGGAGGTGGAGGGGCACGGTTCTGTTGCACCATGCGGTGATCGACAGGGAACCACATCCATGCAAGGCCGCGATGAAGGTGGCGCGGTGCCATTGCACCACGTGGGGACGAAGGAGACAGCGGTCGGAGTGGGCCGCGACGGTGGTGGTGAGCGGCGCCGTCACGCCGCGCCTGAGAGGCTGAGGAAGGCCGCAGAATGGAGTCGGACCGTGGCGGAGGGGCACGATGCTGTCGTGCCGTGCTGGAGCATCAGTGGTCTTGGCCGGAGCGGGCCGCAACGGCAGGGCGCAGTTCCTTCGTGCCGCACCGGTGGTAGAAACCCACTGCCTAAGACCGCAACTGACTTGGAAGGGTGGCCAGCCATGCCGGCTCCATCAAGAGGCCGGACCGAAGGGGGGTCCCGCGGTCACCCAAGGGTCAGCCATTAAGGCCAGCCGTTTCTTTGAAACCGGGGGTGTAACACCCCCCCAATCTGCAGCTAGGGCGGGCCCCTCAGGGCGCCACCACTCGGCCTGGTCGCCCAGCCACGTGGCCAACCGCGCGGGCCTGCCGGGCCGGACCGCGCTAGTCGGGCCGGGGCGCCAGCGTTGTGTCGGGCCACCCGCGCCGGGTCCGGCCGCCAGCGTCGTGTCGGGCCGCCCGTGCCAGGAGGGGCCGCCAGCGCCGGGACGGGCCATGCCCAACCGGGATGGACCTGAACCCGGGTTGGGTCGACCCGGTTTGGGCCGACCCTGGGGGTATTGGGCCTGGTTAGACCGGCCCCAAACCCCCTATTTTTGGACCCTCTTTAGATAAATGCTCATAACATAGGCTACAAAACTCTGATCAATGAACCGTCGGTTGGATAGGAATCCTTGGATTGAGACGGTTGTTTCGGTATATTACAGTAAAGATTTTGGTGAATTTTTTATATAGTCTAGTTGGTTCGAACCGGAAACGCTCTTAACTTAAGGATCAGACGTCCGATTGACATGTCGTCGACTATGTTGGATTCCGTTTGATGATACAGATCTTTTGGCATACTTCACCCAAGGATTCGACGTAGTTGGAGTATGTTTGGGTTGGGTTTAGCTTAAAATCCAACTGGTCCCCTGGAACAGAAAAGCCGATAACTTTCATACGGGACTTCCATTTGATGAACCGTCATCGATGCTGGTAATCTCATTGAGAAATGTTCCCTTTGAGTATACCCTATGAGAGTTTGGGGTATTGTTGGATACGGTCGGGTTGGATCATAAATGAAATCAACCAGCCCCATGGGACAAAAAGGATAATAACACAGAGACCAGATATCAGATTGACGCGCCATCTATTGCGTTGAGACCCTTGTGATGAGGTGGTTCTTAGTGATGCTTATTCATGGTATTTTGTGATACTTGGAGTATCGACCAGTAGATCATGGATCAGATCCTCCCAGAGATGAGCGTACGGACTGCAAAGACGTAGTAGCTGTGGACCTGAAGACTGCTTGACCGATTTGGCTTGGAGTGAGTCAGCTAGCCCAGTGGATGGAGTGCCTAGTATTTGGAGGTAGACCCATGGCGGACGGAGCGCCTGTTAGTTGGTAGAATACCCACGATACTCGACAGGAGGAGTACCTCTGTAGGCTATTAGGGGAACCCCTACTGTGTTTGGGCAGCAGAACCCTGGCGGGGAGCACTACTGTGTTCGGGTTCAGACACGTAGTACTCGATAGGAGGAGTACCTCAGTAGTGTAAGGTTAGTGAGCAGCGCCTCAGAGTCGTGACAAGATCACTGTACTAGACAGAGGAGGATCTCTTCAGCAATTGTGGTTTCAATATGATTATTGAAAATAATGGTTTGTGCTGATTCATTGACCATTGTGATTTCCTAACTATTGAGATGAGTTACTTGATAAATTAGGTATATGTATGGGCATATACCTAAGTAGTGGTTATCTCCTGATTTCATATCTGTGTGTTACCTCATGATTGAGATGGGTTACTACATAACTTAGGTATATGTATGGGCATATTCCTACGTAAGGGTTATCTGTTGAGATCCTTCTTTGTGGTTATACTTGCTGGATTAGAGGGACCTTGAGAGTATCGGGGTCCCTACTGAGTATCGTTATACTCACCCCTGCATGGTATATGAACTCACTATGTTGAGTTGGATACAGACAACGGATAGTGTTGATGGAGGTCGACTATACGAGGACTGGACGACACCTAGAGGTGGACCTTCTGATGAGTTTGTACCCAGACATGGTTGATAGATGAGGGCGTTGAGGAGGCTATCTATAGCTATCCTTCATGTAGGATCCATGGTGGACAATCCATGAGCTGCGCTATCTGTACCTACCCTTCAGGTAGGATCCGTGATGGACGATCTAGGAGATTCTTGTAACCTTCAAGCTATTTTGTCTATTTCCTTGTACTTTACAGTTCGGCTTGTATTTCCGGCCCCTTTACATTCAGCACTACTTTAGTATTCAGTTTTACTTAGTGTTTAATTCCACATGTACTCTGGTTGGGTGTGTTTATGTTTTATAAAGGCAATGCCTTCCCAGTTGTCGGGATTTATGCCTTTGGTGCTAGTTTCCAGACACTAGCCTATGGATGGCGGACTTGGGGTAGTCACGACACGGGCCCCAAGGATGGGTCGTGACAAATTGGTATCAAAGGAGTCGGTTATACCACAGAACTCAAGACTATGATCATTATTTTCTATGAATCAATAGTGTTAAGGGTACCGAGTGTGGTCTTAGGTTCAGGGAGTCCAGTGTTGGTTAGTCGGCCGACAAATCCATTCACCAGGACCATGACTACTTATTTCCGACATAGTGCATGAAAACATTGATTGCGTGTGTGTTTCCAAAGTTTTAATTTCTGCTAAAACCCGGTTATCTCACCAAGTATAATCGTTCGACCCTGTCGAATCTGATCAGGATGTCTCCACGCAGACAACTAGTTAGAGTACTGAGAGAGTACACGATGACGGCCCACCAAGAGACGAGGCTCCAGTGCATGGCCCTTTTAATATGTTGGAACCTTTGGGTGGTGTACCAGCAACACCACCACCCGTTGGGCATCTGATGCCACCAGCCATATTAGCGAATGGTGCACGCCAATAGAGCGCGTTTCATGGGTTCCAACAGAAGAGGCCTCTGAGGATTACAAGGCGAGACAGACTCCCAGACAGTAGTGGACTGGCTGAAGGTGATTGCTAGAGTACTACACCTAGTTTAGACACTAGTAGAGCAGATGGTGATCCTAGCTACTAGTGTTTCCCAGTGACTGACCATGAGGTTGGTCCACATAGTGAAGAGGCTTCAGTATGTGGACCGATGCCCGAGATAGTACCTTTGGGTAGTGTGTCAGCTATACATCACTACATGTTGGTCAGCAGTTACAACTGGCTGTACTGGTAAGTGAAAAATGTTGGATTACTTCCTTACACGTGTTCCAACATCAGATACCATCAAGTTCTGAGGTGAGCCCGACTCACAGGCGGCTAAGGGCTGGCATGAGGACGTGGATGAGAGTTTTCTAGAGCATATAGTGCTTTGGTATGATGACATATCGGTAGCTGAGTATTCATAGAGGCATACTGATCATTCCTGGTACTTGATGACTACAATATGATAAGTGCATTAGAGCTCGGACCTCAAAGAGAGGTGTGTTTAAGGATATCCGAGCCAACACCTTATCCTCTATGCATTCCTACTTATGTTAGGATTCTAGAGAGAACCTTGGTGGTTGAACGTTCATTGGCTGATCGGAAACAACCTGTGAATGCTAGCAGTGGGAAAGTAGGGAACTTGCGTCAGTCTCAGAGACTTGGGGGTGTAAAATGTTTTTAAGAGGAAGTGTTAAGGATAAATGAATCTACAAAGCATTAGATGTGGAAGTAGATCTATGAGAGCAGCATGAACTTGTTTGCATTTCGACATGTTATTACAACCCACTATTGTAGTCCCCACCATGCTTAGGGAGCTTGAGGGTAGGGGATGAGAATAGCTGTATGCATTCAAGGAGTGTGACCCAAGGGCTCTGAGAATGATTTGAGGTACGGTCTGTGTCTACTACTAGCTGTCGTATCAATAGACATAGGAACCAATCATTCCTACCTTCCATGAATCTATTCCTAGAACTAGAGTTTCTGGTTAAGGAGTTGACTTGACCCTCATGTCTGGAGATTCCTTGAGAGGAGACTTGATAATCACACTTATGCCGACAGTGTGATCTGACCCTAGAGGCGAGAGTTTCGGTTGTAACCTCTTGGTGGCTACCTCGAGGCCTTTTGACGTTAGTTTGGGTATGGACTGGGAAACCACAATTTATACACGGATTGATGGTATTAGGCAAAAATATTATTGTTTATCTATAGCTTTGGGATTGGGTTTTCCTTGGTCTGCGAAAAGGGAAACCCATGCAGCACATGATGGAATCATGTATAAGAGGGTGCAGTTGATCACTCAGGTGTTGTCCAGACATACCTTGGTGCCAGAATTCTCCAAAGTTGAAGCACCACTTCTAGCATTGACGAAGAAGGGGTAACCCTTCATGTGGTCATAGAGATTCCATCAGAGCTTTCAGGAGCTGAGGTAGAGGTTGACTAGTGTGCCCATCTTGATGGTGTTGGGTACATAGTTTACAACGACGCATCAGGGACCATACTCGGGTGTGTCCTGATGTAGGAGCGGGCAGTGATCACCTATGGTTAATGACAGTTGAGACTGCACAAAGCAGATAGAAGACCTATGATGATAAGAGACAATGACCACTTGATTCTGAGGATGGAGACCATGTATTTCTACGAGTCTCACCTCGATGATGTCTAAAGAGATTTGTCCATGGTGGAATGTTATCAATAGGATTCATCGGACCTTTCCAGGTCCTCAGCGGTGTAGGAAAGGTGTCTTACCGCATGGCCCTTTCACCTCAATTGCACCTGGTGCACGATATCCAGTACTTATCTCATCTGAGGAGATACATTCATGACCCGAACCACATCATTAATGATGTGGTAACATTTGCGGAGGTCTTGGTGGAGGTCGAGGATCGACAGGAGTGGGTCCTACGTGGACGATTGATTCTTCTACTATGCCTTCGCTGGTAGAACGGAATCCTCCAGGAGGGCACATGGGAGCGGGAGGCTCAGATGCCTCCTCAATACCCCATTAGTTTCCCTAGTGTGTGTTTTAGCTTTATGAGGATGTAAAGCCCTGAGGTGAGTGAAATTTAAAGACCCTAAAATTTCAAGGAACTTTTTTTTGACTTCTTTGGAATTTTACGAGTCTGTGGCATCTGACGACACTTGATTTCGAGGCCCAGTGTGCTTGGAATCAATTTCCAAAGATTTTCTCAGGAACATTTAGTGAACGAATGAGCGGGTTTTATATCTTTGGAAATGGTACTCGGAATTTAAATCCTAGGGCACTGATGAACTCGCAACACTGGTAATTGCTTAAGGGGTCCTTTACCATAGTAGCATTTAAAGCGGATTGTGGAATAATTTTTGAGTTTAGTTAAGAAGTTAAATAAATTTGTTAAAACAAATTTTTATCTAAGGATGTTAAATCCTCCCATGTGTTGATATATGAGAGGTGGGGCCTACATGATCCCCAACCTCCCATCTTACCATAACTCTCTCCAATTCCCCTTTAACACGCCTTCAATTTAATGTGACAACACACCTTATTATGACAACCCTTCACCTCCCCAATTAATATACCATCAAGGGATTGAATGCTAAAAGGGCATGACAGTATTATATATTGGGGAGCCTTCACTCAATTATGGGTTGGAAAATATTTTGGAGAACCTTGTGGGAAACCTCTGGAGAAATTTAGAGAGAACATCAATCCTCCGACGAAGAACTATTCTCCAACGACGAGCCTTCCAAGATCTTCGACGAAGAACAATCCTTCAATAGAGGTTTAATTCCAACGAGTCTCCCACGCTCAAACACTGATATGAAGTGTGAGGTGAACAGAATGATCGGCGTCAAATCCTTTCACATTCCATGGCTCAACATCATGCACCTTCATAATCGAGGTAGGGGTTATTTTTGTTCAAGTCTTGTCATCGTTCTTCGTTGCTTAAGGATTGGCCGTATGATATCGTCACAACGGGAGAATATCAGACCGCACAAACACGACCGATTCTCCTCCACTCTTATTTGTTCATTTGAAATGATATTGGAGGCAGAAGCACATGGTGTCGTTGCACAGTGCGGTGATCTATAGGTAACCGTATCCATGCAAGTTCACAGTGAAGGCGGCGCGGTGCCGTTGCACAACGCAGGGACGATGGGGACCGTGACCACAGCTGGCCGCGGCGGTGGTGGTGCGCGACGCCGTCGCACTGTGCTGGAGAGGCCGAGGAAGGCCGCAGAATAGATTCAGACCATGGAGGAGGGGCGTGGCACAATCGCGCCATGTTGGAGCATTAGGGGCCATGGCCGGAGCGGGCCGGCGCCGTGCCTGTGGAAGAAATCCATGGCCTAAGGCCGCAATAGACATGGAAGGGCGGCCAGCCGTGCTGGCTGCCGATGCCATCAAGAGGCGGGACCCAATGGGGGTCTCCCGGTCACCCAAGGGTCCATGCATTATGGCCGACCATTCCTTTTAAACAAGGGGGTGTAACACCCCCCCCCCCCAATCTGTGGCTAGGCCGGGCCCCTTTAGGGGCCGCCACCCCGCCTGGTCGGCCAGCCACGCGGCCAACCGCATGGGCCGGTCGGGTCAGACTACACCACCTGGGCAGGGCCGCCAGTGTTGGGACGGGCCGCCCATGCTGAGTCGGGCTTCCATCATCCGGTCGGGCCACCCAAGCCGGGTCGGGCTGCCATCACCCGGTCGGGCCTCCCGCGCCGGGCCGGGCCGCCAGCATCGGGCCGGGCCACCGGCGCCGGGTCGGGCCGCCAGTGTCGGGCTGGGCTGCACTTTCCAGGCTGTTCCATGACCAATCGTGCCGATCCCAGACCTGGGTCGGGTCGACCTGGTTCAGGCCGCCCAGGGGGTATTGGGCCAGGTCGGACCGGGCCCAAACCCCCTATTTTCGGACCCTCTTCAGATAAACACTCATAACATGGTATACGAACCTCCAATCAATGCACCATCAGTTGCGTAGGAATCCTTGGATCGAGATGGGCTTTTCAGTATATTACACTAAAGCTTTCGGCGAAGTTTGGGGATGGCCGGGTTGGTTCAAACATGAAACCAACCGGGCCCTCGGAGCGGAAACGCTCATAACATAAGGATCAGACTTCTATTGACGTGTCGTCGAATACATTGGATTCCATTTAATGAGACGAATCATTTGGCGTAATTCACATGAGGTTGGACGGAGTTGGAGTACAGTCGGGTTGGATTTAGGTTAGAAACCAACAGGGCCCCTAGAATGTAAAAGATGATAACTTTTAGACAGGACGTCCGTTTGACGAACCGTCAGCGGCGTTGGTAATCTCGTTGAGAAACGGTCCCTTTTAGTATACCCTATGATAGTTTGGGGTATTGTTGGATACAGTCGGGTTGGTTTGTACATGAAATCAACTGGGACCTCGGGGCGAAAAGGCTAATAACTCACAGACCGGGCGCCCGATTGACGTGCCATCTATTGCATTGAGACCCATGTGACAAGGCGGTTCATTGTGATACTTTTTCGTGGGAATTTGTGATACTTGGAGTATCGACCAGTAGCTCGTGGATTGGATCCTCCTGGAGACGAGCTTATGGAGTTCGGAGACCTAGTAGCTGTGGACCTGACGACTTCTTGACCGATTCGGCTTGGAGTGAGTCGACTAGCCAAGTGGACGGAGCGCCCGGTATTTGGTGGCAAACCCACGGTGGGCGGAGCACCTGGTACATGGAAGCATACCCGCGGTACTCGACAGGAGGAGTACCTCTATAGGCTATTAGGGGAACCTCTACTGTGTTTTGGCAGCAGACCCCTGGCGGGGAGCACTACTATGTTTGGGTGCGGACCCACGTTACTCGACAAGAGGAGTACCTCAAAAGTCTAAGGTTAGTGAGAAGCACCTTGGAGTCATGACAGGATCACTGTACTCGACAGAGGAGGTGCTCTTCAGTAGTTGTGGTTTCAATATCATTAATTAAAATCCTGGTTTGAGCTGAGTCATTGACCTTTGTGATTTCCTCATGATTGAGATGAGTTACTTCATAACTTAGTTATATGAATGGGAATATACCTATGTAGTGGTTATCCATTGATTTCATATCTCTGTGTTACATCATGATTCAGATGGGTTACTTGATAACTTTGGTATATGTATGGGCGTATTCCTATGTAAGGTTTATCTGTTGAGATCCTTCTTTGTGGTTATCCTTATTAGATTAGTCAGACCTTGAGAGTCACGGTGTCCCTATTGAGTATCATTATACTCACCCCTCCATGGGCTATGCCTACACCTCATTGTGTTGGATGCAGACAACGGATAATGCTGATGGAGGCTGAGTGTATGAGGATTGGATGACACCTAGAGGTGGACCTCATGACGAGTAGGTACCCGGATGAGGATGATGGACAAGGGAACTAAGGAGGATATCTGTAGCTATCATTCAGGTAGGATCCTTGGTGGACGATCCAGGACCTACACTATCTGTACCTACCCTTTAGGTAGGATCCGTGGTGGATTATCCAGGAGCATCTTGTCTTTTTCCAGCTATTTTTTCTATTTCCTTGTACTATACAGTTGGTCTTGTATTTCCGGCCCCTTTACCTTCAGTACTACTTTTGTATTCAGTTTTACTTAGTGTTTACTTCCGCTTGTACTCTGGTTGGGTTTGATTATGTTTTTAAAGTCAATTCTTTCCCAGTTATCAGGATTTATGCCTTTGGTGCTAGTCTCCAGCCCCTGGCCTATGGAAGGCGGGCTTGGGGTAGTAACGACACGTGCCCCGAAGATGGGTCGTGACAATAACTTACATAGAAACATCCAAAATTATTTATAATTATATCAATGTTTATGGGGGGTGGGGGATATTTTTAACATGAATAATCCTACACCAATATACAAAATAATAATTAAAAGATTATGAACCAATAATTAATTATTCATCAAAAATATTTTTTTTTCTAAATGAATAATATATACAACCCAAAATAATGTTCCTTGTCAATGTTACCTGTCAATTCGATTATGTAGTGATGCCAAAAGGCTAGATCTACTGATGATCTATAAATATGGGGCATAGTTAGAATTTTATATTCAATAAATTCAATGATCTAAATTATATTGTTGAAAATTTATCAAGGAGGAAGAAATAATTTCAATGGGTCTAAGAAAAAATCATCGATTAATATTTTCCAAATTGTATAAATATTGGAGGGAAAAGGGGAGCACAATGCCGATTAAAATTATAAATAAATGGGGTTTAAATTTATTTTTATGAACACCAGTTTTGGAATTAGATAATTATTTCTTATAAAAATGTTTTTGGATTAAAATATAATGGTGTTAATTCATTATAATCTTGAACTGGGTGCATTGGAAACCCGATGGGCCACATCGGCGAGTTGGTGAAACCACCGGATGGCTGATGACTCGCCATCCGGTGACCGGGGAACCTATAATAATTCCTGGAATTATTCCTTGGAAACCAATTATCACTACTAGATATTTTAGTTTCGGCGCCTGTCATAGCGGGCGACCGCCATTGGCGGTCGCTACTGATAGTTTTAGCGACCGCCAAAAGCGGTCGCTAAAACTGAAATGAAAATCGCGAGATTTTTCCCGCCCCCCGCACTGTCTTCTTCGATGAAACTCGCTGCAACATCGTCCGCGCCTCCTGTCGCGGCACCTCCACCACAGGTCACCCCCGTCGCCGCCACCCCGCCACCCCGTCGCCTCCCGTCGTCTCTCGTCGCCACCCCGTCGCCTCCCGTCGCCGCCACCCCGTCGCCTCCCTTCCTCCGGCCACCGTGGATCTTCCATGGCCGTCGACCGAAGCTCGGGGTCCATCCGAACATCCCACATGCGCCCCAGTATACAATGGGCACAAAATTTTCGTCGGTTTTCGAAGACAGTATTAGCGACCGCCATTGGCGGTTGCTATTGATTAATAGCGACGGAGCAACTGCGACCGCCAAAAGCAGTCGCAGGGCGGTCGCTAAAGGGCATTAGCGACCGCTTTTGGCGGTCGCTAATACCCTCATTACTAGTAGTGTATCTAGCTATGTATTATTGGTCCATTATACCCACTAGAACCCCACTAGATATTCAATGGTTATTTACCACCCACCCCATTGTTGATCTATTCTTAATGTACGCCAACATTAATACACATTCCCCTAGGAACTTACAACTGAAGTCTAACTCTCCCAAATCAGAGATAAAATAGTATAGGAGAATGTAATTTCATAAATTAATATATTTCAAAAAATTAAACATGTGATAAAATAAAAATTTTAATGGTGGTATGAGTAGGTTTTTGAAATAATATGTTGAATTTAATAAATTAAATTGTAATTTAAAAGTTATTGATTTATAAATAGTCTTAATTAAAATTTCTATGTTTTTAATGATTTTTTAAAAGTTATTTTGAAAAAATCAATGATAGTTTCTTATTGATGTTTTTATCAAGTGGTTTTTTGAGGCACTATTATGGATAATATATTGTGAGTATTAAATTTAATTTATTTTAAAATATATTAAATTTGAAGTTGTTTTTTTTGAAAAGAATTCAAGCAATTTTCCATAAATTATTTTCACTATTTGACCGTGTGTTGGAAATTACCAACATTATAATATTTGTAATATTTTTTGAACATCATGAATTAATGTGGACTTATATTCCATTTTTTCTAGTAATGATATGTAATTAAATATTCTACACACTATATTGTTAGTGTAATGTTTGATTTAATTCATCCATGTGTTTAGTAACATGTCTATGATGAAAAATTAATAGATTAATTTTATTAGAATATTTATTTATGATTTAATATTATAAAAATAAATAATATTTACCATAATATTTAAAAATTTAGAATAGAACATAATTATAAAAATTAAAATATGAATAATAGTAATAGTTTGTAATAAAATCTATTTCTTAAGGTATTCATCTATGAGGATCCCCATGATGATAATACTATCGAATATATCTGTGGAAAAAATTTAAAATACTAAAGATATTATTGGTTTTTTAGAATATATTATGATGACTAATTTTTAGCAACGTGCATAAGGATATATTGATGAATTGAAAAGGAGAAAATGACATTTATATGACCATTTACATATTTTTTCATTGAGAATATATGTGTTTTTTTATATAATCATTTTAAAGTTAAATTCATTTTTTAAATAGATAATTATGGGTTAAATGTGATAAATATGATAAATAATATTACTTATATGTTTATTGGATATATAATCAATGTAATCATTATATGTGATCATTATAGTAAATAAATTTATATAGTTATTAAAAATAGGAATCATTGAAATTGTGAAATTTATATTGAAAGGGTAAAGCTGTTGAACCATGTAGTATAAGATTTCATTATAAGCCCTGTTTTTTAGAATGTTAATGAGGTATCATTGAGTAGTGTTTTTATAAATACCACATATTATAAACATCAACATGTTTAGTTTGAGAATTATAATTTATAGGATATAATATTGTTCCAAAAGATGATTTTATGTTCTATGTCTGATGATTCACCGCTTCTGACAACCACAATTTTGTAATATTAAAATTAGAGAATATGTTGTTGCACAATGGGGTTTTAAGTAGTTTTTGTGATGTTATCAATATAATTTTTTTAAAATATTTAAGTTATATTATTTTAAATTCATTTTTTTATTTTTATGTTTATTTACACATGTAACAAATTTTTATAAAATCTAGTACTTTTAAAGAATATTATAAAATATTTTCATACCAAATAATATTTTTCATTATTATCAAAAAACCACTTTGAGGCTTATTGTTAACCAAAACATCACAAGAGGGATATAGAACATACACACCAGATTTGAAATTCAAAATTTATAACACATCCAGAGCTCATAATCCAAAGCAGCCACGATCCCCGAGGATCCGCATCACCCAGTGATATGAATTCTGCATCATGATTCAAACCTACTGTCAACACCAACCCATCATCATTATCATTTTCTCCAGCCTTCATCACACCCATACGTCGGGGAAATAATTTCTTCAGATCCAATATGAACCACTCCACAACCACTATGAACATCCCATCCTGTCGGAGTCCATCGTCACAACCATTAACAACAAAAACGATACTTCGCCAAAAATCATAATGAATCTCCAGAAATCAACATAAATGCCGCATCTCCAAGCGTCACCCGATAAGCTGAACCCCAGTCCCAGTTATCCTCCATCATCACCCCCTATCATCATCGACATCAACACCACCCAAACCCCCAGCACCGAGGACTAGAGTATCCAAAACAACCCAGAAATGAACTTCACCGAAATTAGAACACAAACTTTGGCTGACAAACGCAACAAACCTTCATCATCAAATGTACCACCATGAGAATAGAATGACCTTTCATATAAAGAAAAAAACTTTACCACTGATAAAAATGACAAAAAAAACATATCAAATGCTGAATAGGATACCAAAATCACCAAAGTCAGAGAGGAATAGATCTAGAGCTTCCAAGGAAAACTGAAACTAGAATCACCAATAACACCACCGACCTCCAAGTCCCAAACCCAAAAGTCTCTTAGATTAACACCACTCGAGGTCCGTCATGGAATGCAGTAGAGGAACTTGAAACTAGATTATGTAATTGAGAAGTTGAGGGGTTCGTGTGATGACAAAACCAAATCCAGAAGTCAAACAAGAATAATCCTTTGCGATAGTGCCTAGAGAAACCATCGACCGACACACCAAAAATCCTAGATTGGGGATAGAGTTACTCTATAAAATATAAAATAATTGTGAATATAAGGGAATTTAGAATCAATATTATTCAATTTTTAATTTAGATCCTCATTCCTTGTGAATATTCATTCATTATACATTAATGAATTAGTAATAGAGAATGTGGAAATAAAACATAATTTTAAAAGATCCCTTACAACACCTATATGAAACCACATTTTTAATTATGTTTCTTCCCCCAAATATATTCCAATTCCCACAAAAAAATCCATAATAATGTATTAGAGATTATATCACAATATGGAGTCCCAAAAACATCATTTCATAAAATGTATCTAAATAAATATTATACTCAACAATATATATATTATATTTTCCTAAATCAGCTACTTTATCTTCTAAATAAAAAAGTCTTTATTAAAACTTACCAGATTAAATATAAGTAGTTAAAATAATTAATAATATATAAAAATGACATTAAAATTGAACACTAACATATTTATACTCATTCATTTGTTATAAAATGTTTTTATAAGGGATGGTTAAATGATAGAGATGAATGACGTGATATTATTTTCATTATTAGTAATTACCAAAAAAATAAAAATATATAATATACAGAATTTATGATAAAATTATGATTTATTTAAAATTATAATAAGGAATAATATAATAAATAACTAATTATTCAAGATAAATAATATTATAGATGAAATTATAATAAATGAATGAATGAAATATAATTCCACTCAAATTGTAATAATAAATTTAATAACAAAATAATGTGACACTATAACTCTATAAAATATATCTATATAATTTCTATGAACATATAGTATTTGATTAAAACATGAGGATAGATAAAGTCAGAGACAACCATACTGAAGAATTCTTAGAAAAATGGATAAATTAACACATTATGATTAATATTGACTATAAAAATGTGGAAGGAACTACCAACAACAATAATGAGTTCACCCACATATTAGTCCACAATAGGTCGGTTTATTAGTTAATAGAAATAATTTATAGTTCAACCACTAATTAATCATTAAAAAAGGTTAAGATAAAATAAGAAAATTTTCAGCCACATTTTCCATCAACATTAAAGTATTTTGAAGTTAGAAAATTATTTTAGTTATTTAATTTATATATCATAAAAAATGTGAATGAAAATAATGACATAAAATGATCCCTATTCAAAATTAACATAAAATTCTTTTCATTGAATGATATCATCTATATCATCATATTATAATAGAATTTCCAAATGAATTATATGGTGTGTAGTATACCCCAAAAATTCATATATGTGAAAATTTCTCCAATTAAGTACATTATAATAATGAAAACTATATGATATCCCTTAATAAAAAATTATTTATTTTAAATTTACAATATGAATATAAAGAGAATTCCCCCCAGTATTCATCACATTAATCACTGAAACTGTTAAATTCAATAACCAACAACTTCCTCAACATTAATAATGTCATAATAATAATTAAAAAATATAACATGTTGTATAAATGAATATATGGTCGTCAAAAACCAACATTAATCCATGTAACATAGTGAAATACAACTAGATTTGATCTTTTGTCAAATAAAATGTTCAATCATCCCTATCAAATAATTCTATATAAATAACATATGATAATAGATAATTAGATTAATTTTTTTCTTCTACTACTTTATCACCATCTTATCTCTCTAAAATTTATTTATATGTTTTATAACTTCATCACACATATTTTTAAAATACATTGACATTAATTTCATCTAATATTTTTATTTAAATTGTATAATAAAAAATATTGACATAATAATTTATTTAATTCCTAATAAACTATTGGATCATTCCACCCTTCATTTACACATTCGGTATAATATTTGGTCATATTAAATAATGTATGAGTATCACATGATTCAAAAATAGTGAATTTTTTTAAAATAATGGAATAAAAATTGTATCAAACCCCACATGTTGTAATTAACACATATTTTTATAATCAACTAGACTGAAAAGAACCATTATGAAACTACAACGAAATAAAATCTGTCTAAAATTATCCAAAGAGAAATCATACTCATTTTATCATTTATTCATTACCATGAAGGTTAATATCAAGTAATTTTACAAATAAATACCCCACATGATGATTTAACGCACTTACATATCAATCTCTATCAATAAACTAATAATCTATTATACAGGTAATCAAATTACAACCAACTCAAAAAGTAAAATGTTCAATAAATGTGGGAACAAGGAACATATTACATCATGAGCCTATAGTATTTAATGAAATACATTATCATATAGTCCTTTTAGTATCATAAAAATAAAATTATCACTTATTATTAAATTAGTAATGACGAATTCATATTACATGTCTGTTCTTAATCCTTTAAAAGAGATAAAACAATCATATTAGAATACGATTTATCAATATATGAAAAAAAGTGAGGAATATTATAATTATTGAAATGTAATTAATAATGTCATAATATCTTTATATCATATTTTTAATCATGTGTCAAGATATAAAATTAATGGATTATGGTATAAAATCTATTAATAGATTATCTTAAACACATAGTATATTCCACTTTAATAATAAGTCGAATAATTAGAAATTATCACCGATTATGGTGACATAAAATAATCACATGTCCCCTGAAAAATAATATGAAATATTTTAATATGAAATGTTTCATCACTAATACATAATAACATGGTGTTCTGAGCTTACTACTCATGAAACATAACACATTGAGCATGGATTACAGAATTTGAATAATAAATAAGTGTGTTTGACTCTATAATGATCTAATATACATTGATTCTCATGAGATATAATCATTAACCAATAAATTGGGAGTTGTAAAAATATATATCCACCCATCATATTTACATTTCATGCATATGAGTTCCACATAAAAAATAAAAATATATAAATCATAATCATGTAATATCCATAATAAAAAAAGAGTTACATTTTTATATCAGAGAACTTATTCAATTTAATAATTTTCTAGAAATAATAAATATTAAGGGGGGTGGTATAAAATATTTTATCCACAAATTTCTAGAATAAATATATAATAAAAATATTTATTTTATGAATGAAAAAATAATATTAAATAAAAAACATAAGAATATTTTGTAAAATATAATGTAACATTAAAAGAAAACCTTACTTGTTTCATAAGGACAATGTTAATGAAATGATATAAAGGTAAACATAATTTAATTTTTTCCCATAAAAAAGAAATTTAAGGTATAATAAATAAAATAATGATATATTTTGAAATTGAATGAATATAGAAGATGATGATATAAGGGGTGATAGGGAACATATCATAATGAATTTTAATGAATGAGAATTTACCCTTATGAATAAATTATGATTCTACTATAAATACTTTATATAAAAAAGGAAAACATGAATAAATATACATTGGTGGGGGGAATATGTTAATCATTCATAATTTTGGTTTTTCGACTTTGATGTGATGATATTAAAGACTGAAATAAAATTTGATATAAATATAGATTCAAAAATAAAATCCAAAAATAATGTCCCTTAACTCATTATATTTCCTATAAATTCATTATTATTTAATTTAAATATTTTATTTAATATATTAGTAATATTTTTTTAATTTTAATTGAATATATATTTCCATTTATTTCAATTTTTAATGTTTATTAGTATTTTTTTTCTTACGTTAAAATTTTGTCAGTAATTTAGTTTATATATTTAAAAATATATTAGTTATAATTGTAATGATAAAAAGTCATCTTCAATGGTAATATGAGTTCATTATTTTTAAACTTATATGATTTATATCATTTCTTAAAATAATGAGTTATATAGGTAGGATGATATTTCAAATAATGAGAATATGCTTGATAAACAGGTTTTGAATAGTTAAAATATCATTGATCATTTAAATGTAATAACAAAATATAAATGAATATTTAACTATTAAATAATTACAAAATATTATATTTTTATTAGGATTATATTAAACCATGAATTAATTTTTTTTATAAATACCAGTAAAATAATTATTTTAAAAAAATCATCATTCAATTAGGTATCATAAAAACACCTAGGGTGGATGTTATTTTTGAATTATTGAAAAGTAGAAAAAATAATAATTTATATTTTAGGTTTATAAAATCATTATAATAAAAAAAATATATTATTTAATCATTAGTGATTAATTATGTTATATACTAAGGTATCAGTTGAATTAAAATGAAATTGAAAGGGTTTGAAAACCAAAATTTGGACATTGTAATATATTTTTAAATAGTTTTTCTTGAGAGGGAATAAGAAATATCACATCAATAATGCCATAAATTAATGTTATTAAAATGTCCATACACTCAGGGAAATTAAATAAATATTGTCCAAAAATGTATAAAATTTAAAAAATCCTAAATCTTAAAGGAAATAGTTACTTACAGAACATTTTATTTCACTTTGAGTCACCTCCTTTTAATTCATTAAGAATCAATAAGTGGGGGATATTTTGGATGTGTGAAGTCATAAATAAATGTAAATGGTAGTTTATAAATATATTTTAGAGATTTTATTGATAAGAAATAATTTTTTGAATTTAAGGGAATTATGTGGAGGAAGGTTGTTTATATAACCAAGGGTTGTTATCTTTGATTAATGTATTTATTATTTTATTATTTAGATATATGAATATTAATAATGTAAATTAAAATTAATATTATTAGGTATATATTCACAAATGTATGTTTATTTGACATTTTTGGAGTCCAAAAAATGAAAGGCATCTTTAATATTTTTATTTCATGTAATGAATCAAAAATAGTTTTTTCTTTAATAGATTCTAACATAAGATTTAAAAATTGATATTTAGTTTTAAAATTTTTTTATATTATTTTTTAATATTTTAATTTACTTATTAAATAAATTTATATTCCTTCATAAATTGTTATTTTATGTGACTTTCTTATATAAAGATAATATTAATCAATTTAATATATGTATCAAAATTAATTTTAGGATTATTTAACAAAATTATAAATTCTTAAATACGTCAAAAATATACTCTATGATAAATTCAATGTGATTTTTGTAAAAATGTTGTATTTTTTTCTAGTTAATATTATAAATATAATAATTTCTTATTAAAATTTAAATAATATAATTAATGAAAAATAATTTTTTCTAGATTTAACACCAATATGTTTCTCTATGAAATAATACATATATTAGTTAAATACAATACAATATTAAATTATATATATAATAATAAATATAAAAGTTATAAACATAATTTCCTAATTGAGATGAACTTGTCTTTTAAAATAATACTTATGAAAAATGTTTTGATTGGAAGAGGAAGCAGATTGGAGATAAAGAGGTCCTCCATTGCAATGGGATATGTGTCAAGGTTTTGTCCACAATTTTTCCACTTGCACATTACATGGGAATCAACTAGATAATTAGAGGGTCTTAAAATATAACTAAGGTTGCTCCGTTTTTCAATTCTAGCCCCCTCTTATTCAATTGATGTATAGGGAGGATTCTCCAAAGTCAATAGATCATATAAATGTAGAGATAGCCTCCCCTTCCAACTTACAGAAGTAGTTAGAAGAAGTAAAAAAAATCACCTATGATATTTATAATAATGATACCACAATGGAACAAATGGAATTTTGAATAAATTCTTCCCATGACCGATTAATTCTTCTGTGGGGTTCTAAACCATGGATAATAGTTGATTTAGTTGATTTATTATCTTCTATTTAGGTTATCAATTCGGGGTGATGTATATCGGTTGGGGTGGATTAGTTCATGTGAATTTTCAGTGAATGGATATGAATAAGAATTTCTTGGTGGTTTTCATCTCTCTTAATTAATCCTAGTTTTCATCACACACATGAATGGGATTAAAAATTTAGTCATCATCAGAATAGTAATTCCTCTATGCAGGTTTGGGATAGAATTTTTGGCTTCATCTGGATTCTATGGTACCCCAGGTTTCTATATTATATTTCATATTGTATTGGTGTTATAAAAAAATTGATAATAAAATTTAAAACATTATATATGGTCCTTCTGGTTGTATGTCTGTAGAAATTGACCATTTCTCCCCATTAGTTAAGAAGCCTTTTCTCTCAACCCTGATGGATATATTCTTATTGAAAATAGTTGATAAAGGTCCATTTTTCCAGATTTTATGGTCATTTCTTACTAAAAATATACTTATCGGAAAAAATAATGTGAAATTAAAACGGTGAATTTCCTTATGGATTAGGGCTTCCATAATATATGAATAAGTGATGTTATGTTTAAAAAGGATGGGGGTATCAGGGTCACCCTTCTTGATAGACTCCAAGAGTCCTCAAGGATGATATTTCAACTACTTCTAAAAATATTTATGTTAATAAAAATGCGATATAGGATCCCTATAATTTCCTTGAATCATTAAATCAGGCTCATGAGATACAGATTGATTCTAGTTCCTATTTTGGTCATTACCATGTAATGCATACCCCACCTAATGTGCAGTATTAATTGCTACAACTACATGGTTCGAAGGATATTTCATCTATGTTATAATATTTTCTATGTCCAACAATGTATTGGGAAGACATTTCGGATGGGGATGAGGCCATAGGACAATTAGTTCTTACATGAACCTCTTACTAGGAGACTCTCTGTGTAATGAACCAAACTTTTATAAATGAAATTCCAATTTTAAGGAGTCAATGCCTTATTAATAATTGGAATTATAGAATCCAAATAAAATAATTTGGTTATTTTGGAATTTAGTATTTTTTATATAATTTAAAATACCATAAATAATTATAAACATTGATAATATATCTATTGTATAGTGACCATTCGGATAAGTATATTAAGGGTTTTGATAAAGTCGGTTTTATATAGAAAAAGGAAGTGATGGACGCAACCTATATGATGGAACCATATCAAGACCATTTATCAAAGCATATAGTGGAGACAAAATCTCAATATTTTCCAATGGCTGAGCCCATGCCCATATACAAAAACTAAAGCTTAAGTGAAACTATTTGTAGGTGAAGCCCAAACTCATCAAAACCATAACAAAAACTATATTTTCCAAACCACCTCATGATAATATCACCATTTCGCACCCACATATTTGGGAATTCTCTGGTGAAATATAGGGATATGTATTTAGATCCAAATATTATTAATTTGAATATTTTTAATAAAATAATTATTATATTAATGATTTATTATATTATAATGAATTTAAAAATTTGTGTAAAAAATAGATTTTGATACGATTAAAATGAAATCATATTTTTTGAAAGTACATTATTTCAATATGGACAATCTATATTAATAATTTTAATTATTTTTTAAATAAATTATATTATAAAAAATATTATTATAATGTAATATTTCTAAATTATAAATTATGATATATTTTTATGATGTCAAAACAAATCAAAATAATTTGAAAAATATTATTATACAAAAGATAAATATTACAAATTAAATGTGGTTTTATAATTTAAAATAAAAAATTCCTTTAAAATAAAACTTTTTGGGTAAATAAAATATTATTTTTCAAATCATATTAATGAAAATTTTTAAACTGATGAATTTTTTCATAATTTTATGAGATAGTTGAATTCTTTGGATAAAATTAAATACATTAAAAATAAACAGTGTGTATTATGAAAACATAAAATCTGTAGAGTGATGTAATAAATGATATAATTTTTATATAGAATCATAAATAAACTTTCCATTTAAAATAATTTGATTTATGTATATATGATAAACTTTATAAAATATTAATGAACCCTAAAACACCTATATTATATTTTAAGGTTTAAAAATCCATTTTTTATATACATTACTCAATTTTACATTACCATGTGTATAATATTAATTTGATGGATTCATAGAATTAAAAAAATACTAAATACCAATCCACTTTGGATGGAGAAATGGTAAAAAACCATCAAAAGGAATTTGGTTTCAGTTACATTATCATATAGAGTCTACATTATATGTTTGAATATTAATATATAATTCTCCTCTCTTTTGCAATATAAACCCACAAAACTCTGATTCCTCATCGAAAAAAAACCTTCCAGGATGTAATTACTTAGTCCATCCCTCTCTAGAGCCCTATTAAAGTTACCCCACTCTCATAAGAAGCTCCTGCCATGATTTTATATGTTCCCTCTCAAGGTAGGAAATCATATCCTAAATCTCTTTATCCATGAACCGTATTACTATTATTCCATTTAATTTAAGATAATTCATGTTGGGTTATGTTCTTACATAAACCTCATTAAATACTTATGATTTCCATGTTATAAGAGACCAATTTCACTCTCTTTAACACATAATATAAATCGTTTTGTACTTCTATTATGCTTCTGAAATTATCATTCAATTTACCATGGAAAACAAATGTGTTGTGAAAAACCATCCCCATTTCCACTCAAGGGTATTTGACTAGATTTACATATCCATAACTTATTGGGGGATTCCATATATCCATCTTATAGTCCATAATCATGGTATTAAAATTTATTAAATTCATCATTATGCTATACAATCTATGTGGCACACATTTTCTATGTACATGATTTGAATTTGGTGGTTGGTAATGGAATTATATATCCACTTATTGAATTAGGGAATGTTTTTAACTTATGATATGAAAATATGGTTCATGGGGTGTTATCTTGAGAAAACAATGTAATGATGTCTTAATAGTTTTCCTTGAATTTTGTTTATGATATCATGTTTATGTTGTTTTCACATTCCTATGTTGAGGTATGTAATCCAGTTACTAAATAACTTATTGTTCATGATATGATTCTCACCACTTTCAGTTACCCTGATATTCCTATTGGATCACATGTGTTAATAAACCATTTACTGTAAATTTTTATTCACTTACTAGGATATATATCTTATCTCTTTCCAATATATATCCGCAGGTTATCCCTTGCTGTATCAGAAGAATAATGGAATTTTTGGAGCATGTTAAATATGTTTTTAATAATGTCGTTTTATTAAAATTTCGTGTTACCCTGCTATGTAACTATTTTCCATTAGACACTAGTCGTCATTTTCTTCACAGATTTTATGATGTTAACCTTTATATAGAAAAACATAAATTAATATTTATTAATATATGGGATCTCATATTTGGTATCAAGGAAATGTGTAGCTATTTCTATTATTATTATTAGGAAACACTAGCGAAATCTTTAGGTATAAGTCTAAACATAGTGATCATCAATAAATTTGGTAAAATATATATAATGTGGTTTATAGGAAAATAAATCATTGTCTAGATTCTACTTGTTGATGTGGATCAGAAAAATATGTACGAAGGTGTAGTGACCCTGAAAAGGCCACATTGAGTTTGTGTTGGTCATAAACTATTTCCTAAAATTGGTTGTTACAACATATCTGGATTTTCACTTTTAGAAGATATTATTTTGTAAATTCTCATGATTTTTTTGAACCCTTATGTTTGGAATAATAATTCAGATAAAATTTAAATTTAGGAAATATAAAATGGATAACCGACATTAAAATCTAGAATGCTATATGTCAATGTATATATTCCCTTAATGATCTATCACATTAATTTTCATTTTCACCATTAATTTATTTAATGTTTTCAAAATTATAATCCTTAATTTTCAATTTATTTTTTGTCAATTTATAAGAATAACGAGAACTAATTAAAAAAATGTGATAAATAATTTAATGACTATCCAAGTGAAATGACCTACCCCTAGGGAGGATGAATTGTTATCAAATTGAATATATTATCATAATTGAATATTTTATATTAAAAAACACAAATCAAGAGTAATAACTAAATCCCCTATTGAAATATCATGTTGAAATTGAGGGCTTTCTGTGATAATGACATATGAATTTTACTTGATCTTCATATCCCTTAATCTAGTGAAAATTTACTAACTCAATTGAAAATACATTCACCATCCTTTATTTCTCCATGAAAATATAATGCCATGATCATTTTTACATTATTGGTGGAGAGTATCATTAATGGCGTACATTGGTAAAAAAATAAAAGTCTCATGGGGGATATTGAGGCAATAGAGTATAAGGGATTATGAAAAAATATTTTTCGATAAATATTACCCATGCACTGTCTAACAGAAAATGGAGTGGGACATATTTAGTGTAACATCTATGGTAAATAAAGAAATATGAAAATTTCATATTTATTATTATTATTTAATTAAATATTAATTTTACCTTAAAGGGGATTGATATGTTCGATGGCGTACCAGATACGCAACAACAGGTTTCTTGGAAATCTTAAAATGCACACTAAAAACATAATATTATTATTTTAAATGGTAGTTAATACCTAGATGTTTTATTAGTGGTAATGTAATTATCTAAAAACAATATGAATATATATATTTTTTTTAAATATTTTTTTTAAATTTATCCAAAAAAAGTTATAAGCTTAAAATGTGAAATAATCTAATTTTAAGCATAATCAATCTAAAATTATTTAAAAGGTCGATTTACCATATTTTGGTGGCGAACTATATTTAAATATTGTTTTGGTAACTTTTATATGTTCTATTTTACAAAATAAATTTCTTTTTTAGAGTCAGGACATAATAGTTTACATTGGGTAAAAAAAATTATTTTTCTGATAAAATTATTTTTTTGATGAATAATGAAAAATACTGTATTTCAATTCAAAACCATCTTTTGATATAATTTATTTATATGGTTAGATTATATTTTTAAATGGTTATAATGTTTAATTAGATTATAATTTTACCATTCAATAAAATTTTGGTCATTGGAAGAAATTTCACTTTGAAATTGGTCATAAATAATTTTCAATCTTTTGATAGTTAATATTTCTTAAAAACACGCATTTTGTTTTGACAGCGGAGATTAATTTTAAATTAAATTCTTCCACTTCTAAGTTATGAATTTGAAAAAAGGTATTCTATATTTATAATCAGTATCTCCAAATTTTTAAATAGGTAACTTTTATTTTTAGACATTATGAATATTTACTTAAATAAATATTTTATTTATAATGGTTAAAAAGTAAATCTGGTGAGTAAGGGTAAAAATATAATATTATAATAATCTGAAATTACCATAACATGTGTCAAAATCCTATTTGATTAATCATATCCGACCATGGGCATATTTGGGTCGATTATGGGACCCCATGGAGCCACTTAAGAGTGATAATGAAACATTATTTTAATTAACCTAATGTAAAGACAATAATAACAAAAAAAATAACTTTCAGTAAATTATTTTTTACATGGGGTTATTTAATTAATCTCTAAGACTATAAATATTAAATTGAAATCTAATTCTATTTCCAAAATTATGGTATTTTTTATAATTTTTAGACATCATATAAATTAAATTATTAAAACACAATAATGATGCAGTGTTTAACTCATTAATAAATGATTTTAATAAATAATGTTTTAACGATTTAAATCATACCCAAAACGTATCCAAATCTTATTGGATGATTTTATTTCGACCATGAGTTTTATTATATTCATCTTTAATTATTTTTGGACCTTTTGAAACCGAATATATATTTATAATAAAATAATTGTTTCAAAATTTCCTAAGGAGCTCCTACTCCCCCTTATTAAAGGACACCACTTCTAACCCATTCCTCACACCTCTAAAGCCCCTTGGATCGTCCAAACCATGACCAAATAATCTCTCAATATCCCTATATTACATGTAGTCTCCTTACCATATATGGATGTCACTTCCACAAACCCTTTTTGTTGAAACCAAAGGGAGTTATCTGAATTAAAGGTATCATCTTCTCTTAAGTTCTTTTGTTTTATTTTACTTATCCAACCCCTAAACTATTTTTATGACATTTTTATATAAAAAAAACTATATAATAAATATAATAGGATTTTGTTTTGTGAAGTATTAGAACTACACTTACACACACCTTCGTGTAATGGGTAAAGAACATACTGTTTCTGTGAATAGTGTGCTACTACCTCACGAAATGATGATTGTTAAAATATCTCCAACCACCTTTCATGGTGGCCATTAAGATGGAACTATATTTATATATGATATATATTATATTCATATTGTTTTTATTCTTCTGTATTTTTTATTTCTAGAATAAATTTATGGTTTCCCTATTGGGTAAATATGATAATCTCATTTGAGGAAGTGCGGACTACCACCCCCTTAAAGTTATATGACTCATTCAGGCCATATATGGAACATATAAAAGCTGGATATAATGATATTATACATGATATTATATTGTAATTATAATATAATTATGTATCATTCAGTTTTCATTCCCTTACGATATGAAATAGGAATGGAAGTAGCGTCCATGCGTACGTATGGCTTACCGTCTCCAGGAACGGTGCATTTCATTTATTATCTCCAATTTTTCTATACAATTATACATCCATGTATATACTGGATATATATAATATATATTATATCTAAATCATTAATATCATTTTGTATATAATGGACTTCTGACCATATGAATAACATGTAACTATAAGAAGTCCATTTTTGACAGAAGTACCAAATTTCAACAAAATGACCATTAGTAACATAAATGATTACATAATTTTTATAACATGGTAATAATTGAAATAAAAGGAATAATTATCTTAAAAAATGTTCTTAAGAATGTATTAATTAACTTTAGTTTATTATTTATGAGATTAAACAACGAACGAGTCAAGTTGGACACGAGGTAAGGGAACATTTTAACCCCAATTCCCTTCTTTGGGTTGACCTTATACTTTTTTTCATGTCATCCTATGATTATGTGTGAAATTAATTTTTATATCTAATATTGTATTAATAATTTACTTATGTGTTCTTATAGTGAATACAAATAATAGATCTATTTTATTTACAAAATGATATTTGTAATGGACTTTGTCTCAATCTACATTCATTGCGGTATATTTTGGATTAATACATGGCTTTCTTTTATACACTGTATAAAAACATTGACATTTCATTTCATTCAAAGGTAATATTTTCAACGAAGCATTTTAGTAAATGAAAAAAGGAAAGTTTCTTTTAATGTATGTGGTGACAACGTCCTTTCTGCCGTCATGAGTATTATTTGATATTTTTCTTCCTTAACAAGCTACAATGTTTTTAAAAGGAAAATAAATACCATATACTCTCTTATGTATTTTGGTATTGAAAATGGTTTTGATAATAGATTTTTTTATTTCAATAAATTTAAATTATATACTGTGATTAAAATGTGGAAATGTTATCTTTACTTTATATTTGTTTTATGTGTTATGATTCTATAATGGTACTTGGAAATTTGACGGGTGGTTATGTGATAACCCAAATAACGGGTGGTGTCGTGATAAACCAGGATGGGTGGTTACGTTATAACCTCCAATGCATTGGTTATGGATGTCAACCGTATGGAAATTCCATTTATTTATATGTGGGGAAGTCGGTTGTATGGTTATTCCATTTTAAAATATTTATGTCCCAAGTAACCTTTATGTGTTATGTGTTCTTTATATGGGTTTATGGTATTATTTTGGTTACAAAATGGTATGAAATTATCTTTTATTCAGTGAAGAGTATTTACAACTCCATAAAGGTGAAAATTATTACATATGATAAAGTAATAATGGTTTACTTGTTGTTTTGAAAAACTAATAGTTTTCCTTCTTTGTGTATCCCTTACTGATATAATTATGCTCATCCCATGTTTTTGAAATATTTTTCACAGGACTAAATGATGAATAGGGTCAAGGATGGCATCAAAGAAAAAGACATGATGTCTAAAACATGGAACTAGACATGACTCTTTTTTCAAGAATTTTTATTTTGTGAAAAATATTTGAACTGAGTAGAATTGTATACTTTGTTTCTTTTGGGATGTATAGTAACAATTATGACCTAATTATCTAAAACTATAAACCTGAAAATATCCTCAATGTGAATTATTCATTTAATTCAAGATTGTGTAATTTTTATGTCTTGGTCCTTATAGTTGGTATCATAGGTCTGTTTAGATAACTTTAGGAGTTAGGGTATTATTAAATTAAATCCAAAAAATAATTTGTTGTTAGATTGAAATGTTAAAGAATATATAGATTATCATGTTGCTTCTACTAAGATATTTATGTGTTTGGAATTGTTTATTGTAGAGGAAAAAATGGTAGTTTTGATGGGAAGGCATACAGAGGGAAATGACCTTCAAAATCAACAACCTAAGATGGTAGGAATCAAAACTAAATTGTGTGTTCTCGTGATAGATCTATTGACTCGGGTGATAAAAGGTGGTTGTGTTTATTGATGATATTTTGGTTTACTGGAAAATAAATAGGAACATTGATGAAATTTAAGGGTTGTATTGGAAACCTTAAATGAAAATCAACTGTATTGGCAAATCACAAAGTGTGATTTTTGGTTTCAAAAAATTTCATTCCATGGTCACATTGTTTCAAAAAATGACATAACTGTTGATCCTACTAAAACAAATGTTGTTGAGGAATGGACAAGTCTCAGAAATATAATCTAGATCTTTAGTTTTATTGGTTTAACAGGTTATTACCAGAGGTTTGTTGAGAATTTTTCACTGTTATGTAGTCTAATTGCTAAGTTAACTCGAAAAGGTGTAAAGTTCATTTGAAAAAAAAATGTGATGATTGTCTTCAGGAATTGAAAATAAGATTGGTGAATGCTCTAGTTTTGGAACTGACTTATAGAAATGGTGAGTTTTTTATCTATAATGATGCTTTGTTAAACGGACTTGGTTGTGTCCTTATAAATAATGATCAGGTAATTGTTTACTCTTCATGTCAGCTAAAACCTAATGAGTTAAATTACCCTACACATGATTTGGAAATAACTGGACTGGTTTTTTCATTAAAATTTGGGAGGCATCATATGTTTTGAGTAAAATAAAATATATATACTAACCACAAAAGTTTAAAATATATATTCACTTCAAATTAATTGAACAAGAGATAGAGGAAACGACTGGAATTAATCAAGGATTATGATTGCACGATCCTTTACCATCGGGAAAAGTAAATAAACGGGTTGATGCTTTGAGTCAAAAAAAATTAATGCTTCACTAACAATGCCATGATTGGAACGAGATCCTTTGTTTTGATTTGATAAAATTCAGCATAGAAGTTATTAGTGTAGGAAATTCTTCTATTTTGTTTCAAGTGTTAGTGAGGTCATCTCTATCAGATAGAATTAAGAAAGCGCCAAAGGAAGACAGTGAGTGGCAGAAAAAGGTAGTGTGGGATCATAAGGGTATGTTGCATAATTTTAACATTGATATTGATTGTGTTTTGAGGTTTGGGAAGAGATTTTTTGTGCCTTGTGATTCACAGTTGAAAAATGAGTTGTAATGTTAAGCTCAGTGTTCTCTATTTTTAGTTTATCCTTAAAGTACTAATATGTATTGATATCTTCGGGAGTATTACTGGTGGGATGGAATGAAAAGAGATATTGTTGATTATACATTGAAGTGTTTGACTTGTCAGCATGTTAAAGTAGACTGGCAGTTACCAAAAGGGATGCTTCAATCATTACCAGTGTCAGAGTGGAAATTGGAAAATATATCCATGGACTATGTTATGGGATTACCAAATACATCTCGAGGTAACAATTCAATCTGGGTTATTGATGATCGATTGAATAAATATTCTCATTTTCTTCCTATTCGAGATAAATTGTCTCTATATCAACTTTTACAGTTGTATGTTAAAGATATAGCCAGGTTGTATGGTGTTCCCCTCTCCATAAAATATGATCATGATCACAAGTTTACTTCTATCTTTTGGAAAGTCTTTCAGAAGTCGTTGGGTATTGAATAAAATTTTAGTACATCTTTTCACCCACAATCAAATGGGAAACCAAAATGAACAATCACCACCTTGGAAGATATGTTTTTTGCTAGTTCACTCGATTACCAGGGATTTTAGGACCAATATATTTCTTTGGGTGAATTTTCTTATAAAATCATCATTCATTTCAGTATACAGATGGATCCATTTGAATGATTAAATGGAAGGCATTGTCAAACTCCATATATTGAGGATGAAATAGGTGAAAGGAAGCAGATGGGACCATAATTTGTAGAAGATATGGAAGAGAAAGTTCAATTGATTGATAAGCACATGATAATAGCTCAGAGTCGGTAGAAAATTTATGTGGATAACCAGAGGAAGAATCATTCTTTTAAGGTAGGTGACCATGTCTTTCTCAATGTTTTTCCATTGAAAAGTGAGAAGTGTTTTGGTAATAAGGGAATGTTGTGTTCAAGGTTCATTGGATATTATGAAATCCTAGACAACGTTGGATAAATTGCGTACAGAGTGGATTTACATCAATGTTTATCCTAGGTACACAATGTTTTTCATGTTTCAATGTGGAAAATTTATATGCCAGATCCATCTCATGTTTTGAGCCAAGAGGTAGTTAAATTAGAAGATAATATCTCTTATGAGGAACAACCCGTCCGAATTCATGAAAGTAGAGAGAACGTCTTGCAGAAAAAGGTAATTTACCAGGTAAATGTTTTTTTGAAAAACCAAATGGTTAAAGAGGCAAAGTGGGAATCGAAAAATATTATGAGTGATAAATAAACCTATTTATTTGATAAATGAATAATATTACGAGGATGAAATTTCCAAAAGGGGAGATGGATTTAACATCCCAGGTAAATAATGAAATATGATATTTTCTTATTTATTATAATTTTGAATTAAATATTAATTTTACCATAATGTGTAATTTTATGTTCGATGGAATTCCCGATACGCAAAAACAGGTTTCTTTGAAATCTTACGTTGCACACCAATAATATAATTTAATTATTTTGAATGGTAGTAAAATACTAGACTTTGTATTAGCGAGAATGAAAATAACTAACTTCAATATGATTATTCAGGTTTGTTATATATATTTTTTACATTTATCTAATAAAATTTAAAGCTTAAAATGTGAATGAATCTAATTTTAAGCATAAACACTCTAATATTCTTTAGAAAAATCAATTTACCAACTTTTGATGTAGAACCCTATTTAAATATTATTTTGGTCACTTATATATGTTCTACTTCAAAAAATAAAATTTTTCATTAGAATTAGGAGATTAATGATTAATTTAGGTAAACGATTGGTATTTGTTTTTGATAAAATTCATTTTTTGATGAATTGTGAAAAATAATGTATTTTATTTCAAAAATTCGTCAAAAAATGATTTTTATCAGAAAAAAATGAATTTTACCAAAAAAATACCAATATTTTACCTAAATTAATCATTGTTCTCCTAACTCTAATGAAAAAGTTTATTTTTTGAAATAGAACATATATAAGTGACCAAAACAATATTTAAATAGGGTTCTACATCAAAAGTCGATAAATAGATTTTTCTAAAGAATATTAGAGTGTTTATGCTTAAAATTAGATTCATTCACATTTTAAGTTTCTAAATTTTATTAGATAAATGTAAAAAATATATAACAAACCCGAATAATCATATTGAAGTTAGTACTGTTTCTGTGGACGGTGGACTACTGTCTCAGGAAACAATGATTTTTTAAATATCACTAATTTCCTCTCATGGGGGCCATTATGATGTCACTATTTTAATATATGATATATATTATATCTATATTGTATCCAGTCTTCTTTATGTTTAATTTATAGAACACCTTTATGGTTTCTATAGAGGATAAATACGATAATCTCATTTGAGGAAATGCGGACTACTGCCCCTTCAATGTGATAAGACTCGTTCATTCCTTATGTGGAATGTAAAAATGATGGAGTTAAGGATAATATATATTATATTAAACTGGAATTATAATATACTTATGTATCATTGTTTTTTCATTCCATTACAATACGAAATAGAAATAGAAGTACTGTTCATGTGTACGTACAACTTACTGTCTCCAAAAATGGTGTATTTTATTTTTATCTCAAAATGTTATGCACTATTATAAATACATGTATATACTTGATATATATTATATATATTATATATAAATTCTGAATATCATTATGGATATAATGAACTTTTTACCACATGAACAACTTGTAATTATAAGAAGTCCATTTTTGACTCTATACCAAATATCGAAAAAATGACCATTATTATCTTAAATGATTACATAATGTTTATACCATTGTAATAATTGATATAAAAGGAATTATAAACGTGAAAAAGGTTCTAATTCAATTATAAATTATCATTTGTTTATTATGCAGGAGATTAAAGAAATAATATGTCAAGTTGGACACGAGGTAAATGAACTTCTTAACCAAAATTCTTTTCATTAGGTTGTTCTTATACATATTTTTTATGTCATGATATGATTAGGTGTGAAATTAATTTTGATATCTAATATTGTATTTATACTTTATTTATGTGTACATATTGTAAATAAACATAATATATCAATTTTATTAACAAAATTTTATTTTTAAGGGACATCATCTCAATATCCTTTCCTTGAGGCATATTTTTGTGTAATACACGACATTATTTTATACGCTGTATAAACACAATTGAATTTTCATTTCATTCAAAGTTAATATTTTTAAATGGAATGTTTAACTAAATGAACAAAAGGAATGTTTCTTTTAATGTATGCGGTGACAATGACCTTTCTTCCGCCGTGAGTATTATTTGATCTTTAGCTTCCTTAACAAGCCGTAATGTTTTTAAATGGAAAATAAATACCATATACTATTTTATGTATTTTGGTATTGAAAATGGTTCTAATAAAGGATTTTTATGTCAACATATTTAAATAAAATATTGTGATTGAAATGGGGAAATGTTATTTTTACTTTATTTTTGTTTTATGTCTTATGATTTTATAATGGCACTTGGACATTTGATGGGTGGATACGTGATAAACCAAATGACGGGTGGTGCTGTGATAAACTAGAATGGGTGGTTCCGTTATAACCTCCAATGCATTGTGTATGGAAGTTGTCCATATGGCTATTCCATTTTGTGATATATGTAGAAGTTGACTGTATGTTTATTCCATTTATATATATTTATGTCCCATGTTACCTTTATATGTTATGTGTTCTTTATATGGGTTTTTGGAAATAATTTGGTTACTAAAGGGTAAGTAATGATCTTTTATTCAGCAAAGAGTATTTACTACATTATAAAGGTTAAAAGTATTACTTATGATAAAGTATTTATTGTTTACTTTTTGTTTTAAAAAACTTACAGTTTTCCTTCTATGTGTATCCCTTACTGAGCTTTTTATGCTCATACCATGTTTTTGTAATGTTTTTCACAGGAATTAAATATGAATAGGATCAAGGATGATATCATGGAAAAGTCAAGCAGTCTAAAAAATAGAACAAGACATGACTATTTTTTTCATGAATTTATATTTTGTGAAAACATATGTGAACTAAGTAGAAGTGTATACTTTTTACCTTTTGGGATGTAATGTAATATTTATGACCTATTTCTCTAAAACTCTAAACCTAATAATATACTCAATGTAAATTATTCATTTAATTCAAGATAATGTAATGTTTAAGGATATGACTTTAAATTTAGACTCTTCAGAATGGTTGAAAAATCCATTAGGTTGGGTGAGGAATACATCTCAAGACATTCCTAATATTCATCCAGATTTCTCATTTCTACTAAATATAAGGTTAAATGCTTATTTTTTTTCCAAATCAAATCTATGAAATGAAATATCCATTCCAGAAATTGGAATTTTTGAATAAATTGTCTTATTTTCCCATAAATTTCGAAATAGTTATTTATGAATCTAAAGGTAATCATGGAATTAGGGTAAAAAATTGAACAATGGATTCTAATTATAGAGATTTGATATAAAAATATCATGGGGGAAATAAATTGCATCAGTTCTCTTTTCAAAATTGTTGGAAAGAATATCTTAAAAATTACCTATAGGGGACAACAAAATTATTTTTGTGCAATATGTAAGGGAACCAATCTAGTTATTTTTATAGTAGAAAACCATTTATGTGATAAAATAATAGATTTATTTTGTAAAACCTCTACTTATTATCTATTCTATAAACTTTATGGAATATGGACACTTTCCAAATTAAGGACCTATGCCAATGGGTTCTTGAAACTAACTAACAAAAACAACATCTAATACCTATAGTTCAATGGAGATCATATTATATCACAGTTACTAAGGTGGATCTCGAAAATGAAGTGGTGACATGCATTCTAGTTATTCATTGATAGATATTAAAATAACTATTTGATTATGGTTCGATGAATTCTTTTCAATCATGAAATTTTAGTACAAGAATTCAAAACCACCTCAAAACATGGAAGTTGAATTTTTTGTGATGATCAAATATAGTTCTGTTATTGCATCCTAAGAATATAACTCACCCCTATCCATATTTTCCTGATGAATTTTCCATCACACCTAGTTATATAACCCATAACATATAATTTGATATAATTATTGGTTTGGATGGATTTTAATTTTATAGATCCAACATAAATTGTCGAGAAAAGGAAATCAACTATTATATCATGAATAACCCCATGATTTTATACAGCTAAAGGGAGTAGGATCAGTCCTATTTGGCACCAACTAATCAAGAATGTAAATTATTTCCTTATAATGAAGCATTTCTATTGCAAATGAATGAGTTGAAAGAAAAAAATCATCCTTGATGACATGGTCAATGTAAAAGAATTTGCTGACGTGTTTCCAAAAGAATTTTCTATTCATACAACTAGTCATATGTTTGAGTTCTCAATCGAGCTCATACCATGAATTTTTTTAATATTTCATAAATCTTATTGAATGAACACTGATAAACATAAGTATATGAATAAAAAATTATATATAAATCATTAAAAATGGTTTTCATTCCCAAAAACATTACCATGGGGTTCAATTGTGAACTTTTTCATGAAGAGGGATGTCTCAATTCACATTTTCTTCAAATATCTAGTTCCCAAACAGACCATGATAATGAAAAAGAATCATCTTCCATTGATTGATGACATTCCCAATCATCTATGTAGACCCTAGTACTTCTCAAAGGTTGATTTTTGATCAGGATATTATTAAATAAAGGCAACGAGAAAGGATATATCAATGAATACTTTTAATACATGGTAAGGGTTATATAACTTCATAATTATTCCATTTGGACTAACTAATTATCCATATATCTACATGGACTAAATGAATATAATATTTATAGATTACCACAAAAAAATTTGTGGAAGTATTTAAAGATGATATTATAATATTCCCCAAAAGAAAGAATGGCCTTGAGGATAACTTAAATACATTACTAAAGACTATGCGTAAGGAAAAGTTTTATGAAATGTAAATTAAATTTGGGTTTTTTGGGGAATTAAACTTTCATATTGTATGTTATAACCAATAAAATAATATTTATTGATATTTAAAAAACATAGCCAATTGATTGATAGCCCAGACCTATAGATATGAGGAAATACATAGTATCCATTGATTACCCAGGTAATACAATCTTTTTTTAGAAACATCCCGTGTTTATAAATACCACTAACCAAGCATTCATATAAGGGAGTAAGATTTGTTTGGACTGATGAATGTGAAGAATGATTTAATGAGATGAAGAAAAATCAAATCACCAAATTTGTTCCATCATTTCCATAAAATGGATAATGATTTGAGTTCATCAATGATTCATCCCAAAATGTATTATGATCCATAGTCATACATGACGAAAATGTGATAGAATATTCCAACCTTCAATTAAATATCAATGAGAAGAACTATCCAATACATGATCCATAATTAGTAGTTATGATATTTTCATTGAAAATTTGTTGACATTGTCTCTATAAATTGAATTTTACATATATATGGACCATAAAATTATCATGTATATATTGAAAAAAATGTATATTAATATTCACCAATTAATGATGTTAGATATGATCAACGACTATAATTGTTTAATCTATTACGATATTTGGAATGAAGAAAAATTTGAAGATGATCTGAGTAAAAAGGATCTGGTAACCCTATCCTTGATGAGGATAACAGGGGATATATTATTTTTTACATAAAAATGATTCATATGAGGATAAAAAAATTATATTCCTCTTATCTTTCATAAATAATCGCTCAACAATCTACTCTTGGGTGGATTTCAGAGGCACATAATGATGTTTAGTTGATGTTGAAAAAGGTTACAAATAATTTATAGTTCAACATTAATAAAGATGGATTTATTATATTTGAATACGAGATATGTATACCATAAAAAAATAACTAAATAGGTTGATTTTGGAAGATTCACATAGCTCGTCCTTCTATACTCATACCGGAAGTAATACGATGTGTAGATATTTGAATGAAAGCATATAGTGGTGTAACATGAAGATAGATAGTGTGTATTTTTTATCATCATGAATGGAATTAAAATAATCAAGGATGGTTAAAATACATATAAGGGTACGCTTCTATGATTTCCTATAATTGTATGGATATGGGAAAACATAACCATGGATTTCTTCATAGGACTCCCCAAGACACCTATAAGAAATAAAGCCATCTGGGTAGTAGTCCATATCCTAAAATTTGTTAACAATAAATAACTATAAATGAATATTTCACCCTTCAAAAACTCACCATGATATACATATGGGATGTTTCAATACTACTAGAGTTCTACTCTCTATTGTTTCTGATTTACATATAAGGTTTACCTCATGTTTTATCGGAATCCTTCAACAATTGTTAGATAAAAAACTAAGATTAAATACTACATATCTCCACAAAAAAATTCCTTCTAAAAAGGCCATTTATACTCATTTGGAAATTTTGAGATCATTTTCAAAATAATTCCACATATTTTGGGATCAAAACCATCCTCTATTGAATTTTTCATATGACAACAATTTCATTTCAAGCATTAAAATAGAACCTTATGGGGATATGTTTGGGAATATGTGTTGGAATACAATATGTTGGGATCAATTTGGAGATAATAAGTTTATTTGTACTTATTTTATAATATAAATAATAGATAACTCTAAAACCATTCAGTATTCTTTGATATCAATAAAAATTCAATATAAAATCTATATAGATAATCATCGATGAGACCCAATTTTTGATATTTGAGATTATGTATTCCTTTTTATATTACCATGTATGATGGTTGTGAGGGTTTTATGGAAGGTAAAACATTGTCCTAGATAAATATATACCTTTTGAATCCTTGATCGCATCCTATTGGTGGCCTATTGACTAACAATCCCACCTAACCTATCTCAACTACATGATGTGTTCCACGAATCCCTATTAAGAAACGACATACAAGACCCCTCACATGTGCTAAATTTAGATGTGGTAACATTGTAAAATGATATATAATAGGAGGAGAACCCAATGATGATCTTAGATCATAGAGACAAGGTTCAAATAAACAAGATAACTCACCAGGTCAAAGTATTATGGAAGATCCAAAAGTTCAAGGAATGGACATGGGAACTAGATGAGGTGATTAAATAGAACCACTGTTATCTATTTTAGAGTAAAAAATGAAAACTCCATGGGATAAAATTATAGGGTGGATAATATAATGATAGAACATATATAAATTAAATTCCCTTTTTAGATTTCTGCATGCCATATTTTGAAATAGAATTATAGGAATCACATTAATGTCATTAGTTATTTTAGACGGGTATATGGTATATAAAATGAAAAATACCAATAATCATCCTTTAAATTGACAATAATTCTATTTTTTTGTTCCCATTGAGATTATTATATTTTTCTGATAAATTCCTTTTGAAAAAAAGGAATGGATTGCCATAACCAGTATGGTTATACCCTTTGAAGACCATTTATATGAGATTCCAAGGGTGGTAAAATCATAGGAATTCACCATTGAAAAATCACATGTAATTATTCAAAGAATAAATCATGAGTGAAATCATTTATGATACAATTTCAAGCTCATCAAGATCGTGTCCCAATCCATGTTCTCCAATGCACCCCATGAAAATCTAACCATTGTGGAAATTAACCTTAGGGAATTCATGGTGTAATAATGAAATATTTATATATTACCGAATAGTATTTATTTTTAAATATTTAATAAAATATTGATTATATTTATCATTTATTACATTATAATGATTAGAAACTAGGGTTTCTAAACATAAGATTTTGATACGATGAAATTGAAATAGTATTATTGGGAAATATATATTTTAAATAAAGTCAAACTATTTTAATAAACTCTATAATAATTTTAAAAAATAACTCTTCAATGAAAAACCTATAATAAAATATATATTAAATAAAAATTATTATATAATTTTATTATGTCAAGAGTATTTTTAAAGGGGTTCGAAATTAATTACTGTCAAAAAAGTATTTCTAATGAAAAGGTGATTTTTGATTTAAAAGTTCATTTATAATACTTATGGAATTATTTAAATATTATTAATTTTATTTTTTTCAATAACCACACCTAATTTAAAATAGGAATATTTTTCGTATTTCCCTAAGAGAGTCATATTTATTTTTTCATAATTAAATTCAATATTAATATACTATAAATATTATGACATCATAAAATCCCCAAAGTGAAGTAATAAATGATATAAAGAGTATAAATGAAAAAAATTGAGATTTACTTTAAAATAATTTTTTTGGGGGGGTGTTAATATGATAAAATTAAGTTATCCATTTAAAATGATATAGTTTTTCTGTTATTTTTAAAATTTAATAAATCCATAATGAATCCTACAAAACCTTTATTACATTTTAGGGTTTTAAAATCAATTATTTATAAACATAACTCACTTCCAAATCAACAAGGGTATTATATTAAAATTATATGTGCTGGATTTCTTAAAATAATTAAATACAATATTTTATGTTAGAATACATGGGAAAAAACCAATGGACGGTTTGTAGTTCTTATTTCATTATCATGTAGTGTACAAAACGTTTTTTGGAAATCAATAATTAATTCTCCCCATTTTTCTATACAATCCCACCCTATATCGCGTTAATATTTACTCATAACCATTCCTGAAATAAATTAATCAAAACTTTATTATTTATATCCCTCCAAAGTTTGCATCCGGATTTTAATAAGCTCCTCACAATCCTTTAGAAGTGCCCTATTGAGGTATATAATCCTTTTATTCTCCCATCAATTCGAGAATCATAATTAGATTATCCAAATTATTTTTCAATTTTATATGTTGGGTTATGTTTTTATATAACCATATTAATAACTATATAGTGTACATGTTATAAGATAACCCTTTCAATCTAAATAATATCAATTATGAATCATTATGTGATGTTGTTATGTTGTCGAAATTATCTATTGATTTATCATTCCACACAAATGTGCATTAACTACCCAGTCTCATTTGCACCAATGAAAATTCAAATAAATGTAGATATCATCATTTATTGGGGTATTCTGTTTATATAACCCACACTCCATAATAATGGGATTAAAATTAATAAAATAAGTCTTCATTTTGAATGATCTAGGTGGAACACTTATACATATACATGAGGAGAAAATGATGTGTGTGCTCAAAATTATATAGACCCCAATGCATTGGGTAATATTTTTATCTCAAGATATGAAATGTATGGTGAGACACAGTTCTGAAAATATGGTTAGAAAAGGGTTAGAATTAAAAACTTTGATAAGGTTATTGATAAACTCAAGGGGGGAGAATATTTAATTACAACGACATGTTTCTTATATTTGGAAGAAGAATAACTCTCGTCAATAGTGTTCCCACTTCAATACCAATTCATGTCTTCCCCAATACTAATTTTACAAATATATTTATCTATAAAATGGTGATATTTATGTTTTCAATCTATTCTTATGGGTATTTGGAAGGAAAATACCAATGGGCATCGTGGAGTAGGACCGAAAGACCTCAATATGGGGGGGGGGGTAACAACATAAAAATTATATCTAAGACCATAAAATAGATTATTTCTACCCTTCAATGGGACGCTAACAAGGGGAGACACATTTAGTATAGGTAAATATATATCAAATATGGAAATTTTAAGGAAATTCATAGTGTAATACCATTAGTGTAACATCTTGTGTTTTAAGAAAGAAATACTACGTTCAATATCATACATGACATGCTACATCGAGCATAAATAAACAACTAAATATTATTATTTATGTGTTACCATTATAATCAATAAATTGGAATGCTGAGAATTCATTATATGAACTAAATTTTGAAAATATGGTTTAGACATGTTTATATAATAATTCATTGGCTACCAAATTTGTTAGAAATGGAAATAAAAACCACCTGAATATAAATGACGTGTTCTTATGAAAGAATATTTAAATGAGAATAATTTTGTTCATAAAATAATAATAACAAAATATTTGGATTATTTTAATGAATTATAAACTCAATACGATATTTAAATGTCATATTATATGTTTTATTGACATTATATAAGAATAAAATAAATTTTATGCATAAAATAACTAATTTTCAATAATTGAATCATTACCTCCTTTTGATGGTGAACACATTTTAAATATATTTATTGAAACATTTATAAGTTATGTATTTAAATATATACTTAATATATGAAATAGGGTGAAAAAAATTTATTTTGGTATTTTTGTGGTATTTTTCTAATTACTTAAATATTTAAATGAATAGTGAAAAATATTTCATTTTAATTCAAAAATTATTTTTTATCTAATTTATTTAAATTGATAGATTATCCTTTTAATTGGTCATAAAGTATATTTATATTATTTTTTTATCATTTAATAAAAATATTGTAATTCCAGTCAATTTAAAAAATTAAAATTAGAAATAAAAAGATTTCGTGCTTTTGATCATTTCACATTTAAACCCCACTTTTCAGTTTTAACTGTGGAATTAATTTTAAATCAAATTTTCCCAATTATGTGAATTTAATTTGGTAAAATGGATTCCATATTTGGAATCATAATTTCCAAATTAGGATAAAATTTCAATTTAATATTTAGTATTCAAAATTTTTTATAGTAATAATATTATTTATTATGGTATTGGTAAAATGTTCACAAGGGGTAAAATTAAACGATAAAAGATTAACATATCTAAAAATTGAAAAATTTAATTTTCATGTGGTGTTTATAGAACCTATATATCCAATAAAACATTAATTACTTTACAATTATGTGGAATTTAGTTACACTTCTACATGGTTTTCATTTAATATAAGATAATCAATAAACTAATCACTTGAACCGACCTCTCCTCAAGTATAAGCACCACCACTCCACCTCCCATTTACGAAAAAAAATATTTTTATCTCATCAAATATATACCCAATGATATACTAGTCACTATCCCCACATCAATGTTCTTTTGGTCTCACCAAAAGTTCAAATCCAAGGTCCTCACATGCCTTTCTAGGAGGGGATGTTCAAGTGGTAATTTTCACAAATAACCTCTCTTAATTTATTTCATTTTATGCTTTATCTTCACCTCCTTCAGCCATAAATGAATGATTAAAACAAAATCAGGTATATATTTTTGTGTTATTTATCTAATTTAATATTTCATATCCATTTCATTTCTCACCACCTATTATTTAAATAATTGAAATTATTGTCCAAGTTATGTCCGTTAATGGTCTCTATGCATAATATTTTTCTTCTTTTTCATTTACCACCTTTATGGATGGTATCAAGAAAATTATTCTATTCCAATAATATTTTAATATCTATATTATAACCTATTTAGTTTTCTAGATATTTTATATGTAACGCTCCAAACCAGAAGCCCAAAGGTGGTGCATTATTACGTATCATTGGCTTGATCATAAAAGATAATGTCTCGAAAGACCGATTAGTTTAGCAGCCATGGAAGTACTAGATCCATTCATATGGTTACATTACATCATAAAATAAAAACTACAAAAACATTGTATCCATAGAAAACACGGAGATCCCATAGACTATCCCTGGAGGTCAGTCATAATAAACTTCTTTGCATCCTGGGAAAAATAAAACATAGAAAAGGGGTGAGCTCAGATTCTCAGTAAGGAAAACATTATAGCATAATCATTCATAAATATGCATAAATATTTATGGTAGTGTATTAGACTAGAAAAAAGCCTTTTAAACTTGAACTTCAGAATAATACGGCAATAATAAAATTAAATAACACCAATTACTTATAGACATGGATATTCTACTATTCGAATAATCCCATGAAATATCAACAACCACATTAATAATGATGGAATGCATAATGCCAGACTATCATAACCACATAGTCAAGGCATTGTGCCAAGACTACAAATAATATTTTATCAAGGCCTTGTGCCAAGACACTAGTTTGTCTCATGATACATACCGATACATTGTGGAGATATAGTTGGATCCACCCGTCACTTAATATATCCAATGAATTCCTCATATGAAAATTTGGAAACATAACATAAACATTAGTATTAAAACTAGCAAAAGAAATGTCAAAACATTATCCACAAACCATGAATGGTATAAAAATAGCACATCCACAGTAAAAAAAACTCGTTCAATACAATATGGAAGATTGTATTGCAATAGATTAACATTAATCGAGAATAATGAAGGATATTTACATAGATGAAAATAATCATCAAAACTATTTGAGAAAAATATCCACCTTTTCTTGAAAACATTTAAAAGTCGCACTATTTGTCAAAAATCCGTTTAAAAATAGACTTTTTTAATCAAAGTGTCTCATACAACTTTTAAACTTTTACAAAGAATTTTAATTTTAAAACTTTAATTTCCATATAAATAAATCATTAAAACCATTTTTAAAACATGTAAATTAATAAAAAATATTTAGAATAATAAATCATTAAATCATTTTAAAATGATATTTTAGTTAGAGTTACTATCCAAAGAGAGATAATTGAATAAAAATAATTGTGGTAATCAAAAAATTGTAATATCATGCGAATAAAGAGATTCAGGATATACTATGTCAAAGTACATTATATACATCATATAAAAGTGATTTGGTGTATAATAACAAAGAAGACTCAAGGGAATGTAAATTGAGAAGAAATATCTTATAAAAATGTATCCTTAGGTGAAGGATAAATCAGAAACATAATTATGTGTGAAAAATATAAATAAACTCGAAATTATTGGAGATTTAGTTTAAATAATTCATAGGACATTCTCACATATTCTTGTAAAAACAACACCAATGAATTAGAGATTTATCTAAACAAATGTTGATTGAGTTAAAATTACTCTTATCAAGTTCATATCGATAAATTTATAACTTATCATTGGAGTGATTATGGGTATCAAATGTATATCCACAGAATGGGGAGCGTAAATTATGACATAAGCAAATGAATACTGATTCCACACATAATCATGGAGTAAAATAATCAATGAGTTATGCGTAAAGCCGAATGAGTGGAAATTGAAATTTCAAATTCCCTTATCAACTTGGTAACTTAAGAAACATACACCCATTAATGAAGGATAATAAAATTATGATGTAAATATCCATAAATTAAATTATATTAAACAATGAATACAATAATGGGCAATACACACACCACATGAAATAAATAAGTGGTGAACAATGGAAATCTCATAGAATTAAAAGTGACATAAGAAACCCCTTACATTGTACTTTTTCCATGGTCGAGGGTAGGTTATCCTCCTGTATAATGGTGAAATAATTTTTATTTAATTATAAAAGAATCATATACATTAATATCATATCACATATGATCTTTTAACATTGATTTGTTAATAATATATTACTATTATCGTCATTTTGGGTGTTAACAGATTCATTTTCCTTTGTATTCATTGTTATGTGAGCCATATTTGTTATGGGTGGGATGTATCTTATTCATATACAGAACGATATCATGTTTGTAAACATTATTTTTAATCATAAAATGAAATTTATTCTTTAATGGGTTTGATGGGAAATGATTCTCATCGCGTTTGTGGAGACGGTAATCTGTACGTACGCACGAGGGACAATATCCTTCTTTTGATATTAAAATAATATATAATTGTATGGTATATCATATATAAAGAATCATTATAATGTTATATTTAATATTTCAATGAATTAAATATCATTATTATACCCATCCAAATAATAATGTTTTGAATAACAATTACACAACGACATGGAGACGGTAATCCGTACGTACACACATATGGTGACATGTCATTCCACGGATGGATAGAATAATGAAGATGGATGTACCACATTTATAATATAATCACAGTATATAGAAGATACTGGATTTATTATTTTATAATGTAAATAATAATTAAAGAAGAAGTGGAAGAAGAAAATAACTTGAAAGAGGGTGGTGAAATTATAACCTCTTCTGCAGGTCCTTCCTTTTGATTTGATCAAAATAGATCTTTACGTTGGATTTCTGACAGAATTATGGCCTCTAAGATAAAGTGAGGGATGTTTAGAGGATATTTGGGTATGGTTTGGCCGAGCCTAAAGACTTTGAAGGTGTGAATTAAAGATAAGGTGGAGTTCCCTTTTATAAGAGGGGTGAGGGGCACCTTAGGAAAAGCTAGAAATATTTTTTTTAAATGAAATATTTTTTCATTTATAATGGCTCAAAAGTGGATTATTTAAAGTATAAGGAGGTTATGGGTCGCAAACAGCTCAACCAATAGGTTTTAGATAGGTTTGGGTCACTATATTACCCTTAACGTTTAGATTTATCTCTTAGTTAAATAGTTTGACATTTACCATGTCTCTTTGTATTTTTAATTATATAGTTAATAAACATCATATATAATTCCATGAGAACCCCAAGTGATTCATTAATTTTTTACCTATCATTATATATGTCCTTTGGCCGATCCTTAGATTTTTAGAAAATGAATATCAATTAATAATATAATATTTGTTTTAAAAACTCTTTTATGTCATTTTTGACACTATTTAATAATTGATTTTTGTTAAAGTTCAAAGAACATTATTAATTACAACTAAATAAATTTAAGCAATACTAGAATATCATATTAATCTATAAAATTCTTGGATGTCATAAAAAATCTCAATTTATATTAATTTTAACATTTATAATACCATTTACTTGATTCATTCATTAATAAAGAAAAATACTACATCAGGATTGTGTCATAAATAAATATATTTATTTAATGTCTAAAAATTATAAATAAAATACCATTTTGTAGGAAATATTTTTATATTTATAATGAATATTTATAGTTGAATATATAACATGCATAACCCTATGTAAAAAATTGTTTTACTAAAAGACATATGCTTATGTCATTTTTGTATTTACTCTAACTTAATTAATATAATGTGTCACTATCAAATACAAGTGACTCCATGGGGTCCCAAAATCGACCCAATGATTCCCATGGTTGGACATGTATCATCCAATAGGGTTAGGACACATGTTATTGTAATTTAATTTTATTATAATATTAATTTTTTACCCTTATTTACCGGATCTACCCTTTAATCATGGTAAATAAACTATTTACCGAAGTAATTATTCAAAATTTATGAAAATAAAAGTTACCTATTTACACAATTTGGAACTCTTGAGTCCAAATATGGAATCGATTTTTCTAAATTAAAAACAAAAAATTGGTAGAAATTAATTTAAAATTAATTCTCATTGTCAAAACAAAGAGCATGTTTTTTATGAAATAATAACTATCAAAATATTGACACTTGTTTATGTCTAGTTTAAATGTGAAATTACATACAATCACCAATATTGTATTAAATGGTAAAAATATAATCTAATTATAATTGAAAGCCTCTCAATATTATAATTTATCACTATAATTTATTTGGATTAAAAAAGTTGTTTTTAATAAATGTTTAGTATTTGTCACTATTAATCAAAATATGAATGTTTTCTAGAAAATACCAAAAGTTCACCGTGGGATAATTTTGATATTCTTAAACTAAAAATGAAGTCCATTTTTAATGATAAATTTTATACAATTTTTAAAAGTGGTTATTACTATTCATAAAGGATACTTTGAAGGGCCATGGGGTGTTAGAATCTAGAAGTTGAGTACAATGAAAGCTATTACATTATTCAAAGGGAAAAGTACTGTAGAATTATGGGGAGTTACATTATATTAAACATACCTTTATTATTTTCATATTTTTTTTCATATGATAACTTCTTTTGGGGACGTGTGGACTACCTCCTCCTCAAAACGATGTGATTCCTTCACACATCACATGGAATGTATTAAGGATTTTTTTAGTAAACGTATATGATATAAATGATCTATTAATTATATTTTATTGATATTATATATGTATAAATATTTACCTATATTTCATTTAGTGATCGTTCTTCAATATGATTGGAAAAACAAAAAAATAGCATGCGTACGTACGACCTATCATCTTTAGGAAGTGTTATTTTATTTTGTATTAACATATTACTATAAATACTTATATAATGAATATATATGATATTTATATAATGTTATATATTATTTATATGATGTAATTATTAAACCATGGATAATTTACGTCACAATCAATTTCATTTTAGACTCATGTACTCTATATTGACAAAAAAACCGATATGAACTCAAATAATTATGCAATTTTCTTAACATTCCTTAAAAAATATAAAAGGAATAATAAAAATTGAAAAGGTTAGAATGAAATTATATATTATCCTATTTTTTTATTTATTAATATAATGATTGTATATGACGAGTCAGACTCAAGATAAGGGACTTTGTCACAATCTCTTTTCATGGAGGCATTTCTTGATAATTTGAACCTTAATTATTTTATATGTTGTATATACATCAACTAATACATTTATTATCCAAATAATATATATCATAATTTTGATTAATGTTTTGGTAAATTTATTAAGTCAAGGAGATTATGATTTAACAAGTCAAAGTGGTATGAGACACCTTGAACGTTTAGGGATTTAATTATCAAATATTTTTCATCATGATATATATATTCGTATTTATTTATATGGATATAAAATGATTATAAAATAAATTTTACTTCTATCAAGAATTTAATTAAAATATTTAATATGGAATATTTTTAAATTAAGTGTTTTAATTTTATTGCAAAAAGGCAAAAAGAATGTATTTATGTCTATACAGTGGAAATGAATTCATCGATTCCATATCCGTTATTTGATATTTGGATTCCTCTATAATCCTTAATGAATTTTTAAAGAAAAATAATCCATTATTCTATTTTTTGGTATCTTGGTATTCAAAATGATTTATTAAATTAAAATGTTATTTTTATATGAAAATACTTTTCATATAAAATTACAAGAAGATTTAAATTGGGTTTTGTGATCCATGAAATTGGAATTGAGCATTATATTAAATGGGTGAGCCAATTATAGATTATATGAAGGTACGATCCCCATTTTAGCTCATATGTGGGACCATTATAGCTTATATGAAGGCTTTATCTCTATTATAGCTTAAGGGTGAGCTTGAAATAGATTATTCAAAGGGTAATCCCCATTATAGATCTCCATTTTGAAAGTCGACTATATGGTTATTCCAATTGGAAGAGGTTTGAAAGGGTTTTATGTATATGATTCTCTAAGTTGCCTAAATTAGTTTCAATTTATTTTATAATGGATTTAATGTTTTTCATTTAGAAAAATTATCAGTGTTATTCGTGTGAAAATGTGTTGTTTCAATTTCTAAATGAACATTAAATGGGTTACAATGGTATAAATAGGCTAATGATTTTCATTCTTTTTATGTCCCTTATAGATATTTTGGTCTCATCATAAGTTTTAAATGTTTTTCAAACGTATTATGATTGGTAAGGACCATGAATATTCTATTATGAAAGTATAGAATATGTGTCTTGAAAATAAATAATGTTTTATGTTAAAAGTTTATTCATTTATTGATGAAATGGATACTGAGTATAAGTGTCCACATGTAATGCTTGAGTTTGTTGTGTAAGAGATTTTCCTAATTATATAAAAATATAAAGTTAAATGATCTTATAAGGAGAAATAAATTTCAAAAAACACTAGAATAAGATATGTTTAAGTACATGTCCTTATAGTTGGTATCGAAAGAATGTTTTTAATGATTTAGGGATTTGGATTTTTTGGTAAACGTATGTCATGTTTCCTTGTCAATTTTTATAGGTTAAATCATTATTCTATAAATTTTTCAGATTGATGAATTTAGGATACAAATGTAAGGAGTTGGATCTCAAACAAAATTATTATATCTTCTTAATGACATGAAATCCATAATTATTTCAAATTCATATTTAGATGATTCTGAATATTTTTTTAATATACAACACTCTTGATAACTATTTTATGTGATTTTAAAAACCTCCTCAATACCCTGATACCATCATGGATCATGTGTTGTTTTTAATAAAATATTATTTTCCTAAATATTCATGTATTTTCAAAAGAAGGTAAATATTAACAATTAGTTTTCCGATATTTTACTTATCATAAGTTTTTAAAGGGTATTTTGATTTTGAAATAGATTATGAAGAAGTGGACCCCTAAACATCCAATATATATTTGATATTAATATATAGTATTTCAATAAATACTTATGGTATTTTAACAATACCATTTATAGAACGTTTCAAGTGAAACAAATTCCGAATGGTTTATAAAAATTATGTTTTATTAGATGTTTTGAAATTTTATGTCATAGATGATTATTTTCGAAAAATATTTTTTTTGTGAACTCCCATACGACCCATGTTGTACAAGGTGTATTTGGATAAAGGGAGAAAATGATTTTTAGGAACATATAAATCATTTTTTCAATGCATGTACCTTCTATATACGTGAAGAAAAAGCTGATGAAACCAGGTGGACTCCATGATCAGGGTATAATGTTCATTAATTTGGAAATATTTTTATTAAATCATATGGAGGTGAAATAAAAAATTTCAATGTGAATTAATATGTTGATGTCGTAATGCTTTTGGATTATTATTAGAGGTATAATATAAACCTTGAGGATAAAACATGTAATGGTTATTTTTGTGTTTTTTAAAAGGGGGAAACCTGCAAGAAGGGTGACTACCTGTCACCTCTTATAAGGCCACAGGAATCAAACCCATAACTAAAGGGAGACAATGATTTATTTATTTATTTTTTCCAAGATGAAGTCCTAGGTTAGTATGAATTTTTCATTTTAGTAAAATGTGTTCATGGAATAATAATATGATTATTTTGGGAACATATTATTTAGAAAAGGGTTATGTGTAGAATTAAGAACATATATAGGAATTAATTGAAAATTATTATTAGGAATTTATTTATATATTTTAGTAACCAATTAATCCTATGGAAAATATAATACTATGTAATTCTATTTGATAAGTATTGGTTGAATTTTATTGAAATAATCTATGTTTTTATAAAGGGCTTATGGAGATTCATGTTATTTATAGAAATGATTAACCTATCTGGGAGAATTTGTGATTTTGGAAATTAAGTTTTTTGAATGAGGCAATAAGGGTGAATGAAGTTATTTAGAGATAAATGTTAAAATTTATCTTGGAAAACTATGTTTTCAAATCCATATAATTTTTGGGTTTCAATCATTGTTTGGTTTATTTTGAGTAAATTTTAAAAAAATTATCAAATGGTCTATGTTGAACTTTGGTTATATCTTTTGAATTTTTTAGATTGAAAGTATTTTTTCTTCATACAATGGTTTAATATTTTTGGGAATTAACTTCTCATGTACTTGGAATTTTGGTTTTGGTAAATTTCTAATGGTTATAGAAATATATAGGTCATCTTTTGGGGATTGTGTGATTCTATATAAGTTGATTCTAGTGCTTTAGATTTGACCTAGTCATCATTAAATCTAATATTTTGGAGAAATAAATAATTTTGTTGTAGAAATTGATTAAATAATGAAACTATCTTTGACAAGTAAGTATGTTTCCTTATTTTTTTGTTCAAGCTAGTAAAATAATTATTCAACACTAGGAAATGAATCTTTAATCAAAAACATTTTTGGTTTACTTTTCCTACAAAAAAATCAAATTCCTTTAGAAAAATAAAAAAAGTATGGTTTTGTGATTATTAACATTATATATAAATTTTTTTATATCACTCTACATTAAAACATGATTGTTATATTTATATTTAATATCCATGTTTTCCTACATGGAACCCTAGTATTTTTTATCTCATGTGGTCTTCAAACTTCTCTCTCTTTATTTCAAAGTTGTCATTTTATTAATCCATTTTTTATGAGGGATTGTAATAAAGATAATTTTAAAAGTCATACATTAGTTTCCAACTCCAAATTCAAATTGTAAAGATTAAAAATTTTAAAATGGGGGAGTATTTAACATATCTTGTTTTATGAAATAAACAATATGTTCGATAGCTTACATGATACACTGCATCAATCTTAAAAGAAAAAGTAAATATTATTATATATATGTAACAATTATATCCTAGACATTGTAATATAGATATGGAATGTTATTAACATAATTAATAATATATGGTTTACACATGTTAATATAATGATTCATTGATTACCAAATTATTTTGAAATTGAAATAAAAACCCATCGAATTTCAAGGATGTGTTTTTATGAAAAAATATTAAAATCAGTATAATTGTGTTTATAAAATTATTATATCACTATTATTGGATTATATTAGTAAAATATAAACTCAAAATTATGATTAAAATTCATATAATATGATTTCTATACATGATATAAAAACAAAATCAATTTTATACATAAAAAAGTATTTTTTAATAAAGGCATTTTTACATCTATTTAATGGAGAACCCATTTTAAATATAGTTTTTTAATATTTGATAAGTTATATTTGAGAAAATATCTTTATTATCTACAATTGTGACATAGAAATTTATTTTGAAGAAGTTTTTGGTTTTTTATGAAATGTTTTATATTTTAATGAATATTAAAAATACCACATTTTAAAGAAATTTTTTTTTCCATATAATTAATTGAAATTGATGTATTATCCATTTAATTGGGATTATATTATATTTAAATTGTGTTCTTATAATACAATCCAAATTTTTTCATTGAAATGAATTCCATATTGGAATTAGATATAAAAAAATTACAATCTTTTGAACGTTTCACTTTAAAAACTCGGTTTTTAGTTTTGTCTGTGGAATTAATTTCAAATAATAATTTACCAATTATGTAATCATAATTTGGTAAAATGGATTACATATGTTGAATAGGAATTTTAAAATTAGTTTTTATGTTCAATTTAATTTTAGGTTATTCAAAATTTACTATATTAAAATTTTAATTTACATTTGTACATGTAAAATCATGACAGGGGTCAAAATTAAAAGTAAAAAGATTATCATTCCTAAACATGTAACCCCATAATGGGTTTTTGAGGTGTTTCTAGACCATAAACATAATATAAAACATTAATTACAAGCAAAATCCACCGAATTTAATGCCACCTATATTTGGATGGATTTTAATATAAGATAATCAATAAAACCAACCTCTCCTCAAGTACAAATACCACCACTCCAGCTCTCATTTTTGAACCAAAAGACCTTGTAGCTCCTAAAATATCTTCCAAAACATGTCCACATCACTATAACCACGTCATATATCTTATGGTCTCACCAACAAACCAAATCCACGGTTCTAAAAGGTCATAAAGGAGGTGATATTCATGAGGTAATTTTCTCAAAGTACGTCTCTAAATTTAGTTCTTTTTTAACACTCTCCTCTCCTCCATCATCCATTAATAAATGGTTACATTACAATAATTTATATTCTAGAGTATTATGTCTATAATTTAATATCTCATATCCATTTTATTTCTCATCTGTTCTTATTCAAATAAACTAAATTGTTGACCATTTTATGCAGGTTAATCTCCTTCGAGAATAATGTTTTTGGAATTTTTAATTTACCATCTTCATGGGTGGGATTAAAACCATTATTCTGGTAAAATAATATTTAAATATTCATATTATAACCTATCTCATTTTATGGATATATTATATTAAACATACATTCATTCTGTATATATTGTCCTTATATGATAACTTTGTTTTGTGACGTATGGACTACTACCTCCTCAAAATGATGTGATTCGTTCACACATCACATGAAATTTATTTAGGATTGATTTAGTAACATATCTCATATAAATTAAAATAATAATTCAAAAATAATTATGTTATATATTTAAACTTATTGACATACATTTCATTAATTGTCAGTTATTTCAATACGATAAAAAAATAACATTCATGCTTACGTACAGACTACATCTCTATGAAGAGTGAATGTAGTTTCTCTTCAATGATTATTATAAATACAAATATAATTAATATATAAGTTATTTATATCATGTTTCATATTCTGTATATGTTAGAATTATGACCCCATGGATATTTTACATCAGAAACATGGTCATTTTTTGACTCAAATACCCAATATTGACAAAAAATATGATATAAACAATAATATTTATGTAATTTTTGTAACATGGTAATAAGTGATAAAAAAGAATAATAAAATTGAACAACGTTCTGAAGAATGTAAAAAATAATCTATGTTTATTATTTAGAAATATAATTATTGTACATGATGAGTCGGACTCAAGGTTAGTGACATCGTCTTAATCACCTTTCATTGAGGAATTTCCTAATAATTTTTATCTTAATTATTTTATAAGGTTTATATATAGCCAATAAGACATTTATTATCCATATATTAGATATAAGAATGATATTAAATGTTTTGGTGAATTTATTATTTCATGGTGATTATGATTTTAATTGTACAATGTGGTATTTGAGACCTTGAACATTCAAGGATCTAGTTGTTAAATATTTTACATCATGATATTAACATACATATCTATTTATATAGATATAAAAGGAATAAATAGTAAATATTATTTCTATATTAAATTTCATTCCATGCTTTCAAAATTAATATTTTTATACTATGAATTTTATGTTCTTTACAAAATGAAAAATATTGGTTTTTCCTATATATGTCGACAACAACTTATTCATCTCCAAAACCGTTATTTGATATTTGGATTTCCATAAAAGCCTTAATGCCTTTTAAAATAAAAATAATCCCTTATTACCATGTTTGGTATCTTGTTATTGAAAATGTGTTCTTAAATAAAAATAGTATTTTTATATCACAATTTTTTTCTTAGGGGATTACAATAATATTTCATAAGAGTTTTGTGATTTATGAAGTGGAACCTTAGAATTATATGAAATGGGTGAACATGAAAAAGCATATATGAAAGGGTTAAGCCCCGTTTTATCTCACGGGTGAGACTTTTATAGAATATATTAAGGTTCTATCCCCATTATAGCTCACGGTTGATCCTAATATACATTATATGAAAGGTGATAACCATTATAGATCACTAATTAGAAATTCAACAAGATGGTTATTCCAATTGAAAGAGGTTTTAATGGGTTTTATTTATATGATTCTCTAAGACACATAAAAGTGTTTTAATTTATCTTTTAATTGTTTTCATGTTTTTAATGGATAAAAATTATGAGTGTTATTCTTGTGAAAAATGTTTTGATTCATTCTATCAAAGAACATTAAATGGGATACCATGTTTTAACTAGACTAATGGGTTTATATATTGTAATGACCATTATTGAGATTATGGGCTCATAAAAAGTTTTAAAATCATATTAATAGGTCTTATTACTTGTAAAGAGAGAGAATATTCCATTATGAAATTATTTAATATTTTCCTTGAAAACAAATCATCTTTTATTTTATAAGGGTTCCATTTGGTAAAAAATTGATACTTAGTGTACGTGTAAACCTATAGAATATTAGTTTACAATGTATTAGTATGTCCTAATTATCAAAAAATCAATAAATAAAATATCCTTGAACATGAATTCATTCTAAAATCCCAAGAATAAGATTTTATAAATTCTATCTTATTATAGATGGTATTAGAGGAATGGTTTTGAAAACATTATGGATTAGGAGTTGTGGTTAAACATATTATATATTTCATTGTCTATTCTATTTTTAGTTAAATTGTTTTTATATAAAATTTTCCTATTGCGGAAAGTTGGTTATAAATGAAGGGTGATCTCAAACAACATTCTTATCTCTTCATAATGAAATTCATAAAATAATTATTTCCATGTCATGTTCATGGGATTCTGAAACTTTTTCTAACATACAACTCTCTTGCAAAAAGTTATATGAGATATCAAACACATAATATATACCTGGATAAAATCATGGATAATTTATTTTTAATAAAATATTATTTTCTCAATATTCTCATATTTTCAAAAAAGGAATATATTTTCAATTAATATTTAGATAATTTTAATTATCACAAGATTTTTAAGCAAATTATGCTTTTGAAAAAGATGCTGAAGAAGGATAAAATTGTGTAGTATATTTTTACGTGATTATAATATATAGTTTTTCAAAACATAATTAATGTATTTGGAAAGATAAATTGATTGAAATTTTCATGTCAAAATTGGTTTAAATGTTTTATAAAAATAATTTTTTATTATCTATTTTGAAGTTGTTTGTCATATATGATTATTTTCTAGAAATATTTTTCTTTGAACACCTGCAGGAACCAAGATATACTAGCTATATTTGGATAAAGTAAGAAAATGATTTTTTAAGAATCTATAAATCATTGTTCTTATTTATGGATCTCTTATCTATGTGATCATAATAATGATATAACCATTTAGGCTCTATGATAAATGTATGATCTTCTTTATTTTTTGAATAGTTTTATTAAATCAGATTGGGGTGAAATAAAAAATTTCAATATGAATTAAGATGTTTATGTTATAATTATTTTGGATAAAAATGAGAGGGATAATATAACCTTTGAGGTTAAAACTTATTATGGTTATTTTTGTGTTTTATAAAATGGTACAACCTGTAAGATGGGCGAAAACTCGTCACATTTGGCAAGGCAGTGAGAATCAAGCCCACAACCAAAGGCTGATATGGATTTATTGCTCACCACTGGCCTACATAAATTACATAGTCAATATGAAATTTTATTTTTAGTTAAATTGGTTTATGGAATAAGAATACCTTTGTTTTGGGAACATATGTATTATCAAATAGATATGCCAAGAATTAGAAAATGATTTGGGAATTAATTGATATAATTTATATTAGAAGAAGTTCACTATTTTAGGAATCCTATATGACTATGGAGAATATAATACCTTGTGATTTTATTTATATAGTAATGTTTGACTTTTAATTTGTATGAATATATGTTTTTATAGTATACTTATATTGATTAGAGTTACTTATAGAAATGATAAACTTATCTTTGAGAATATGTGATCCAATAAATTAAATTTTTTGTATGATACATTAAGAGTGATTGAAGATATATGTATATATATGTAAAAAATTTACTTGGAATACTATGTTATCAAATCCATATAAATTTTGAGACTCAATCATAGTTTTTTTATTTTTATGAATTTTATGGACAATTATTTATCAAAATGTCTATGATGAACTTTTGGTATTAATTTTGAATTTTGGAGATTAAAATTACCTTTTCATCATAAAATTGTTTATTATTTTTTGGAATTAAATTCTCAAGTAATAAAAATTTTCGTTTTGGTTAAATTCTAAAGACTATATAAATATATAGATCTACTTTAGTGGATTATGCAATTCTCTAGATGTGGATTATTGTGCTTTAGGTGTGTCTATGTCATCTAGATTACTCATTATTTGGAGAAAAATATGAGTCAAAGGTAAAATTGTATTAAAGGATAAAAGTATACATGAAAAGTAAGTATGTTTTATTATTTTATTAGTCAAGCTGGTGAAATAATTTCTGAACTATTTGATAAGGATCTTAAAATGAAAATATTTTCTATTTATTTTTTTTACAAAGAAATATATGTACCTTTATCCAATGAAAAAATATTGGTTTTGTGATTGTTGAGATTCTCTGGATAATGTTTTATATCCCTCTCCATCAGAATATGATGTTTATTTTTCTCTTCCATATCCATATTTTCTTATATGGAACCGTAGTACTATTATCTTAGTTGATCTTCGTACTTCTCGTTCTTTCTCTTAAGGTGGTGGATTTATAAATATTTTTTCATTTTTTGGACTGAAACAAAGGTATTTTGAAAATTTATACCATAGGTATCAACCCTAGAGTCAAATTGGGATGACTCAATTTATTAAAGGGTGGAGGATGAAATATCATCAGTTTTAATAAAGAATCACCATGCTTTATAACAAACATGAAATGCTATTTTGTGCACAAATGAACAAATAAATATTATTATTTGAGTGTTTATATTATAAAATTCCAATTAGAATAAAAGTAGGGAATATTAATAACCAAATAATGAAAATTTGTTTAACACATGTATATATAATGATTCATTGGTTACCAAATTAAATAGAAATGGAAATAAAAATCAATTATATATAAAGAATGTATTATTATGAAAAAATATTTAAATGATAACAATTATGTTTATAAAAAAATAATATTACTCTTGTTGGATTATATTAATGAAATATAAACTCAATATTTTGTCTAATATTAATATTATATTTTTTGTATACATGATATAAGAATAAAATCAATTTTTTTGCATACATGAATTATTTTTCAATAATGGATTTTTTACCACCTTAATAATGAGAACCCATTTAAAATATAGTTATTTGAAAATTTTATAGGTTATATTAGAAAGAATATACTTCTTATTTTAAATCTAGGAATCCAAATTTTGTTGGGATAAATTTTTTGTATATTTTGACAACTTTAATATTTTAATGAATAGTCCAAAATATTTTATTTTAATTCAAAACTTCTTTTTCATATAATATATTAAAATTGATAGATTATCTATTTAATGGGTATTAAATTATATTTAAATTAATTTTTTATCATTTATTAAAATTTTATTCATTATAATTAATTTCAAATTGAAATTAGATATAAAAAAATTTCAAACTTTTGAACATTTCACTTCAAAAACAAATTTTTGAGTTTTGTCTGTTGAATTAATTAGAAACATAATTTTCTCAATCCATTAAATTTCATTATGTAAAATGGAATCCAAAGTTGGAATAATAATATCAAAATTAGGTTAATAGTTCAATTTTAGTTTTATGTATTAAAAATTTTCCATCTTCAAAATATTATTTACCGTTGTATTGGAAAATGTTTTACAAGGGTAAAAATTAAATGTTAGAAGATTAACATACAATAAAATTGCAACATTTAATTGTTGGTTATGGTGTGATTAGACCCTAACTGGACTATAAAACATTAATTAAATTCCAAATACAGGTAATTTAATGCCATATCTATATGGCTTGATTTTAATATAAGATAATAAATAAACTAATCACTTGATCCCACCTCTCCCGAAGTATAAATACCACCACTCCACCTCTCTTTTTTAAAAAAATCCTTGTAGCTCCTCCAATATCCACCAAAACTCTCCTCCTCACTATAACCACTTCATTGTGCTTATAGTATCACCAAAATACCAAATCCAATGTCCTCAATGGTCTTTCCAGAAGGTGATATTAAAGGGGTAATTTTCTCAAATTATCTCTTTTAATTTATTTCTTTTTCTACATTCTTTTTTATCTCCTTAATCCATCAAAGAATGATTAATAACGATTAAAGTATGTTCTAAAGTTTTATTTTTATAATATAATATATCATATCCATTTCATTATTCACCTCCTCTTATTTGAATATTTTAAATTTTTTATCTATGTTGTGTCGGTTAATCGCCTCCATGAATAATGTTTTTTTTCTTTTTTTTTTACCACATTCATGGTTGGTATTAAAAAACTATTCCTATAATATAATATATTAATATTTATATTATAATATATTTCACATTCTAGATTTTTTATATTAAAAAAACCATCATCCTTTCCATATTTTTGTTATATGATAACTTTGATGGGGCATGTGTGGACTACCGCCTCCTGAAAATGATGTGATTCCCTAACAAATAACACTGAATGTATTGACGGATTATTTTAGTTAACATATTTGATATAAATAAATTATTAATTATATTATAATGAAATTATGTAGGTATACATAGTTACACACGTTTCATTTTATGACCGTTTATTCAATATGATAGGGAAAACAAAAAATAGTGTTAATGAATACATACAACCTATCATATTCATAAATGGTGTTTTTAGTTAGTATTCAAATTTTATTATAAATAAAGATACAATTAATATATAATATATTTATATGTTGTTTCAAATTCTTGATATGTTTTACTTATGATCCAATTGATAATTTACATCATAAACAAAATCATTTTCGACTCAAGTAGAAAACATCAACATAACCTCAGATATGAAGATAAAGAATTATATAATTTTAATAACATGGTAATAAGTGATATAAATGTAGTAATAAACAAGATTTTTTTTTCAATCAAGTATAAATTAAGCTATGATTATTATTCCATAATATAATGATTTTATGTGTCGAGTTGGACTCAAGTCATGGGACTTCATCACAATCTCCTTTCATTGAGGCATTCCCAGTTAATGTGCACAATAATTCATTTGTAAGAAGAATATACATCCACTAAGACACTTATTATCCATATTTTGGATATAATAATGTTATTTAATGTTTTTTAAATGTATTAATTCATGGAGATTAATATTTAAGTGTTCAAAGTGGAATGGGACACCTTGAATGTTAATGGATTTAATTTTAAAATCATTTTCATCACGATATTAATGTAAATATTTATTTATTTTAATATAAAAGGACTATACAAGAAATTTTATTTAAATATTTAATTTCATTCATTTTTTTCAAAAGGATCCTTTTTACATGAATCACTTTACTTTAATTAATAATAGCAAAATGATTTTTTATTCTTGTATACGGTGACAATGACTTCTTCACTGCTATTACCATTATTTGATATCTTGAGTCCTCTATTAGCCTTAATTACTTTTAAAAGGAAAAGAATCCCTTATACTCTTTTTGGGGATCCATTCATTAAAAATGTGTTCCTAAATGAAAATGGTATTTTATACAAAAAAAAATTTATAAGGGATGTGAAGAAGTTTTCAAAATGGTTTTGTGATTCATGAAATGGTACTTGTGCATTATATGAAACGGGTGAGCTCGACATAGCTTATACAAATGGTTGAGCCCCATTTTAGATAACGGGTGAGACCATTATAACTTATATGAAGGCTTTAGTCCCATTATATCTCAAGATTCAACTCAATAAAGCCTATATGAAGGGTGAACCCCATTATATATATCTGATTTGGATGTAGACAATATAGTTATTCAAACTAGAAGTGTCTTGAAAGTGTTTTATTTATATGATTCCCTAAGTCACCTAAACGAGTCTTAATTGATTTGATATGGTTTTAATATATTTCTTTTTGAAAAAATATGAATTTTATTCATGTGAAAACGTTTTCATTCATTTTCTCAATGAAAATTAAATGGTATACAATGTTTCAACTATTATAATGGTTTTATATTAAAATTATGTCCCTTACTGATCTTTTGTGCTCATCCTAATTTTTAAAATGAGTTTTACAGGTCGAATGATTGGTCAGGATAATGAATATGCCATGACGAATGTATTAAATTCGTTTCCGGAGAAAATATCATGTATTATTTTAAAAAGGTTTCCTTTGGTGTAAAAATGGATACTTTGTCCAAATTATATAAAACTATAAACTGAATATATATTCTATTGATAATTATTCTTCAAATATAGTAGAAGAATATATTTTAATTTTCGGGTCCATATATTTAATGATTTGGAACATGATTCATCCTGGCATTTCCGGTATACAAAAAAACATTTGTTGGATTATTAGAATGGGGGAAAACTTGTTCTGAAAGCAAAATTGGGTGGGGATAAAGCTAGGATTACGTATATTCCCAAACCTAGATATAAATTTTAATGAAACTAGCATATATTCATGATTTATTAAATTAATTATTGATGATGAGAAGCATGACCATTTTCAAAATATAGTCTGAAACACTAAACCAGAAAAGTGCATCTTTATGGGTTCTTCTTGTAGGGACTTCTCATTTAAGAAGTTGCTTATTATGTAAAGGGACCATAATTTTAAAGAGGAATGGAGTTTCCTAATGAGGTGCAAGGATATTCAATCCAAATTCATTTTTCTCGTAAGACTTGTTAGGAATAACGCACTTGGATAGTGGATAAGATATGGTACCTTGAAGTTAGCCCTATATCATGATGTATGTACTGTAGGAATCTCAAAATTTAAACCATGGGTAATATAATAATTGAGAGAAATTGGGTGTGTTTTGTGTGGCAATTATTCAAGGAATTCACATAGCTGGATTCTAAGGAGTAATCTAGAGGGACAGTTCCCAAACAGTGGTTCGAGGGAACAAGATACTGTGGCTCAGAGAAAAATGAATGATCAATTATTTTATCAAAGGTATTCAAGAATATCATAACAATGAGTAATGATGCAAGAATCAAAGAAATAATGTGTACCTGAGTATGTGTAATCCTTAAAAACATGAACCTATTGATTTATATAACCAGATTGTGAAAAACGTTAGAGACATTTAATTCACTAAGACCCATATATGTCACCGATTACACCTCAATGATGACTCTATGTCCAAAGCTATGGATATTGGGTTTAGTGGAAGCCTCCATATCAAGGATAAAAACTTGAAATGGATGGTTCTTATCCCATGGGTGTTATACGAGGTGGATTAGTGATCCACAACAAGTTGGGTATGGTCATTTTTCCTTTTATTAGTATCATTGGAAGATCCAACTCCATTAAAACCGAAACAAAATCAATGCTCATGGAACAATGGCTATGTAACCAATCCAATTTACCCCTTGATGCAGTTAATACAAACACTGTGATCAGTTACAAAATGCTTCATGGAAATAAAACCTTCACCTGGTCAATAGAATATACTATCCAAAGGTGCATGGGTCTATTGAGTGACCACAGAAATATCTCACATACGTGGTGTGAAGAAATATAGTGGATGACTACCTTGTTACTAATGTGACTCCAAGCCTAGAAATGCTTTATTATATTATTATAATTCATTCTTATTCATTCAATAACAATTTGTTCATTATTTTTGATATATTTTTTATTCATTTGATGTTATTATTTTGTTTGATTAATAATCCCAAAACTAAATCAACAAATTTGTAATGGTAAAAGGTGTTTTTATAATATAATTATATTCTATCAAACTATAAATCAATAAGGTTTATATAATTAAAAAACCTAATTCATAACATAAACTATCAATATAATTATCATAATATATTTTTGAAATCATTGGATCAAATAATCCATTGGTCACCACCAACTACCAAGTATTGATAATAAAAAAACCCACTATCTTTATGTGGGGCATTCCTCTTCCAAGGACCAGGAAACATAACGTCTAAACATGCCTAAAGGATCATGTAGTGTGAGATAAAAACTATATAGGTAGGATTTCACCCCATGATTACATAATCAATACTTCTCAGGTAAATGAGAATTTCTCACATTCTTATAAATCACATCATGGTAATATTTTATCAATTAATAATAAAAATCCCATTATAATATTTTTTATAAAAAAGGTATATCAAACAAGAATGAATGATACGATTCAGAAATTATGAGTTCATAAATCATTCCATCAGCATTGGACTATGTAAAACATTTTCAATAATATAACCATGGTAAATAGGCCTACGAGATAGATAAAAACGGATAATTTCTTCCCACACACCTCAGTGAAATGTGTCTCCGTGTGTGAAAAAATCATATATCATAGAACCGGGGGGAATTGGATAACAAAAAAAATAATGAACTCCCAACCCGGCTAATGTTTTGTTAACGTTTTCATGAAATATAAATTAATAGGAAGTGCTAATACATGAGTGCTGTGAATTTTCTAGACAACCCACTAAACTAACAAATCTTCTATATAAATTAAGGACATAAGTCAAGGCTTAAATCATTCATGTCATATCATTTCCATAAATCATAAATAATGTTTCACCAACAAATATATCAACATTCCCGTTCATTTTAGAAACCAATATCAAATGTTTTTCACCCAAACTCATACCTTAAAAACATTTGAATTAAATTATATAATACATTTATTTCTTTTTTATAGAATAATCATGAAATGATTCGTCAATTAATTCATTTAAAATTAAAATAAAATTTATGAACTAATCACATTATTTACAAATATATACCAAGAGGTTCAACACCACTAATTCCATTTATAAAATATTTTTTATAGATATTAAATAATTCTATAAAAAGAATAAAAAACTAATTTTCAAATAATCAAATATAAATATGTTTTAATTTATATGAATTGACATATGAAACCACCTACCATAACCACTGAATCATTAAAAACCAACAAGGGATCCCGAATTGGAGTTGGATTTCTTGAAAAAAATATTCTATAATAACCTATGATTCATCTTTTCTTGAAAAACAAGAGAGATTGAGAAAAAACATACCTATATAATTCCAAAAGAATATATAATGGAATACAACTATATATTGATAGAATAAAATTTCCAAAACGGTTATAAAAGTAACAAATTGAAATCACATCACAAGATTGAAATATAGGATCAATATCCATGATATGAGGTTCCATTGGTGAAGATAAATTTAGATCTAGAATAACATAATAAAAAAAATATAAAACCATCACGTACAATTGTGTAATTGGACACAACATTTATCCATTCAAATGATCACCAAATGTTTTTGTATCTCCAAAATATCTAATTAGATTCTACATGGTTGATTTCCTATTACAATTGGAGAATATTGGGGAAAATTAGTAGTGTATTACATCTAAAAATAAAAAATTTGATTAGTCAATTCGTGTTCCATATCATGGTCACAAGGGTTTTATGGGAATTGTATTTAGATTAGACTAATATTACACCTAAACATGTGACTTACCTAGGGACTCAAACTCAAGAATCATGGCGTCTTCGGTAGACATGCAATGTTTTACATAATTATAAGAAACAATGCACAAGACCATAAACCATTTAAAATTCAAAAATGAATCTGAAAACAGTAAATAAAAATTCCAATAAATTATTGTCAAATCAAAGGGTTCTATATATCTTAACGTAATGGTAGGGAGGTTACGATTATCCCCACCAAATATCTTTTTTCTCCCAAAAATCCTCATCAAGATGACTAGTACATAAAAAGATGAATACACTTTTCCCTCATCATCACAACATGCTCTAAAATATCATGAGAATAATATATATGATTCCACAATACCATTAACAATGGTAGATAAATTGAACATAGAACAATCACATAAGAATCAAAAATCTTTATTCACTAATTAGTAATGGTTATATCATAATGTAGATCGATTTTCTCCCAATTTAAAACATGAAATCAGTTTGAATTGTATTTATTGTGTAGAAATACATGGAACAAAACATAGAACCAATTCATCCATGTTGTAAAGGCCAAATATTATGATTTTTTCAATATGACTAGCATACTAAAAAGAATCCACATATCTTGGTGCCAACTTCCCTGGTATTCAATGATATTATCGACCCATATGAGGAGAGACACTCATGAAAACATGGTTAAATACCCTGAAATATTAAGGATAAAATTGATTTTCTATATAAAATTAATACTTTTTATGACCCATTACCAACACCTAATAAATCGTTTTGATTTTCAACATGGTATCCTAGAAGATACTTGGTCCCACATGGGATGCTTCACCAATAATTGGATACTATAGTATAGATTTTCAAGGCCGGTAACATATTTCCTACAATGGTTCCATCTTAATGGATAACTAGAAACTATTATTTTATACAAACTCTACTGTCCCAAATAGATATCAAAATCTTCTCTAAATCCATGGACATAAGATTAATGATTGACATTAATAATTTATATATCCCATTTGTATTTTCCATTCTATTGATGATGTTATACTATGATCATTGTATCCTTGGATCATAATTCATCCTTTAGGGACCTCTAAAACTAATGTCTAAATTATGGAAATTTGACTACGTTGTTCATCAATATTTCCTCCCACATTTTAATTGAAAGAAAAATTGGGATGATGCGAACATGAAGGCTTATATTTCCCATAATTGTTTTCATTGTTGGTATAATAATGAGAAGAGAAGTCTATGATATCATGTTTCATACATGGTAACAAAAATCATCATCTTATATCATAAAAAAATATGTAGGGGAGGGTCTGTTCTTTGTAGATAGTCTGGTTGAATTTCCTAAGACCTTCGCGCCATGTAATATCCTAAGCCTATTTTCCTTGTAATATCTGAGCCTACGTGCCTTATAATGGTTCCCCCCTCATCCCTTGAAGGGGGGGGGGGGTAATAAAAAATCAATAAAAAAGGCCTTTGGGCCATTTGGGGATATAATAAAACATATTTATCATTCCTAGGCATAACAAACACTAGAAATAATGGGAATCCCATATGATATATTTTACTATAGGTGATATAATAAAAAAATTCATATTGTAATGGATATGATTTAGATATAAAGAACATTTTACAATGGCCTCCTCTCTATATAATGAATCTATAATTCCTTAGAACTCATCATCATGTTTTTTTCATAAGTTTCATCATAAAAATAGATGTATAAAATGATTTCATTATAAAAAAACCATGTTCTTATACTCCAGAACATCAAAATACTTGCATGTAATGGGTGCTAAAATATTCCATTACACTATAGATTACTTCGAGTCTTGGGAGGTATACTTCCCACATAGAGAATCAACAAAATAAATACCACTTCCCGAGGCTATAGTAAATGTTAATGTCAAAATATGTTATGTATCCCACCCATCACCTCTGTCGATGATTCAAATCACTTTGTATGATATTTAAGTAAAACTATTGTTATCGTAATATACTGTTAACCTTTCTCTGAAAAGGTAGTTCCACTAACTATTAAAGGTGTTCATAACAATTTATAATACGTATTCATGTGTATTATAGTCCTTCAAATAAAGAAAAATATGTTAAAAACCATAATCCAACACATGATCAATATTTATGACAACAAATCCCAAACCCAAGAAAAAATACACCAAAAAGACCATGTTTCCCTACACAAGGATTTGAAAGAGTCCAAATAGGGAATGAAATCAAATGATGATTGAACTCTTAAAATTAATCCTGACATCATTAATCCCAAATGACATTTACTCCCTACTAAGTGAGAGATGTCAAAAGAGAATAAAACATATATAAATAATTCAATAAATAGTGATAATACATTATTAGACCCATAAGTAATAAATCACATTGATATTCAATGATTCTTATCATAACATGAAAATAATAAACCATCTCATGGTCAACTGAGATACCATGGTTGGAAACTGTGTTCCCAATGAACATTACCTCTTGAATCCCAATTTTGAACTTAAATATCTTGGAATAAAGTCATGAATTCATCAAGATATGGATAAAATATCTAATGTGAAGCACATTATCCTCCATAGTTTTTGAAAAAACCAAGACATATTCCCCGAATAACATAATGAATGGGTAAATATACTATTTTAAAATACAATTAATCAGTACCATAAAAACATCAGGAGAATTTTAGCAAAATAATGGCCTAAAAATGTAGTCTTATTGTCCATAACTACACTTAATTTCTATCTTAAGGATTTCATGAATTACAATCCAAATCATGTGATACCCAAACTAAAGTATAATCTTGGAGAACAACATTTTCCCCTTCATCTAATAAAATAAATAATCAATACGGTGTAATCCATAATTTTTCTTGATCATAACCCAATTATTCTTCTTATAATTACCATAGAAGTAAATAGTTCTATGAACATTATTAGATGGACTCTATATAAATACTATAGGAAACACAATATGTCGAATGAAGCCTTTAGACTAATTTTTACCTAAAATGTTCATCAATTTCTTCTGTTCAATTACTGTTATCCAGTACATGGGAATATATATAGGTAGAATACCTAGAAAAAAACACTATAGAACACTACTTATGTCACTAGTGGTAATAAAAAATTATAAAGGAAATATTTGTAGGAACTCAATGAATACAGGGAGAAGTTCACCAGTGGAGTATTCATACTCTATTTCAATATAACATAATGATATCACCCTACCCAACATTGATTGGGCTTGTCCCACATTTCATGACCTAGGGTCCTACTCTCCTTAAAGGACATAGAAAACCCCATTAGGGTCATTAAATAACACTGCTTTATGATAATAATCAATCAGATCTATATTAATAAAAAAAATTCCATCTTAAGAATGAAATCAATAGGATTCAAACTAAAAACAAAAAGGTTATAGAATAGATTTCATTCCAATAAATAGAGAGTCTATTAGTGGAATTTGAGTCCCTAATATCTCTTCATCCTGAGAGGTGATCCAATTTACTTCCCAAAATGCATGATCACTGTAAAAAGTTTCAAAAGATATATAGTGTGGTTTGATAAAAAAATAGTGGGATGCACTATTCTAAAAAATCTACTCAATAAGGAAGATGAAAAAGAAATATTACCCCTCAAAATCACTTGACCCAAATAAATTCCCATAGGATAATTATAAATAATGAGAAGTAGCCTAATTTTGGATACCTGTCGATGGAAACCCAGTTCTTTTACAGAATTAGGCATCCCCTAAAATCATCCTAGTATTGAAATTCCTATTCCGCTATGAGGGGACAAAAAAATATATTGATTCCTTTTTTTGGTGGCTAGAATATATTTATAAGCTACAAATTATTAGTGCATATGTGGATTCAATCTTAGAATACGAAATATTAAAACAATGAATGTCTAGAAATGGGCCTGCAAAAAATAATACATGTGATTTAGATAGAGGTTTTTATTGAGGACCAACACTAAAATATCCACCATTTTATTCATATCAAATTCACATCCGTTTAATGGAGATATAAAAACTGGAACATGGAATTGGGGAATCTCAATTTTAACATGAAATTCAAGATATTTATTATAATAGTATATCATTAACATAATAAACTAAGATCAAATATTCTAATACAGATCCATCTGAAACCACTTATCATTTGTCATCTCATTTGACACCACCTTAGGTGAGACCACCACAATTTTCTTAAAATTATTAGAATATTGAGTTAATGACTAATATCCCCTGTAAATTTTAATATAATAAATGTAATTAGAAAATATCAACAACTCTGGATCAAATTTATGTATAAAAATAGTTTTTATATCCTTCAAATCTAATCCCTTATTTCACTTCACATAAAATAATGAATCCCACCATATTTAATTAGGCCCTTAAATAATGAAGATGAATCACTTTAGCTTAATAGAATCTAGAATATCTGAGAACTCAAAGAGTGTATGAATCATTCCAAACCAACATTCTCATAATAAGGATCATTTAATTAATTAAACTTATTTTTTATAATGATGAAACTACTAGGTTTGATTCTTTATAACATCCCTTCTTGGTTCCACATGTGTGTTCTAAACAGGAACGTGAAAAGTACCATGTCGAAGAGCGTAGACCATGTGGAAATCTACCTCAAAAATATTCTGGTCAACTTGATGAATCACCCATTATGGTCCACTAGTAGCTCCCTCCAAAAGCATATTTCAGCATATTCTAGAGGTCACAGAACTAAACATAATCAATAGGAAAAATAAATATTTTTTTCAAGAAAAATATTTTCATCAATTTTATCAATATTAATTAAACATGGGAACTGAAAAATAATATGAATATTTAGATTATTATTAAAATATGACCAATCAATTATTTTATCAAACAATTTTAATACCACCCATGGAAACATAAATCTCATTATGATGATAGTTATCCCGAAAATATACAATAAACAACTTCTTATTTCATAAAAATCTTAATTATCCTCTTCAAGGACATCTCAAACTCCGTACCAAAATCCAATAACATATATAACCTCACTCAGAAACAAATTTTTCATGAACCATCCTGGATGACCTACACAAATGGTATCTTATATAGCCTTAACATGGCCTAAATTGTTTTCCAGATCCCCAAGTGTATTTGACTAGTTACATAGAATCATTAAAAAGAAATGGGTGGCTATTTCACCACACGGATCAATGAAAAATTGTTGAATCAAACAATAAAATATTTTTATTCCAATAAAATCATAAGGATAAAATAAATAAAAATTTAGATTGATACTAGAGAAACAATTGATACATAAACCATAGTTTTTATATAAACCATAAAATTCGTACTCCTAAAATATCCATGTAAAAAGGTGATCAAAAACTTCATTGGTCAACTCCAACTCCCATTTCCTAATAATCATGATTACCCACCACCTCTATGTGGTGCTTCTTCATTTCCATTATCTGGAAATAGAATATATACATAGGCCTGATAATAAATGTAGGTTGTGAGAAACACTATCCCATTAGGATTTCACCTAATGATTCAATAATAAATACATGTAAAATAAACAAAAAATGATCAATTTTGGAAAAAAATATTGCATAATAATATTTTGTCAATATATAATAAAACATTTTTTTAAAAATATTTCAATTTGAATGAATATAATCTATAAATCAAATAGGAATGAATAATAATTTTCATTTTTCTTGAATGAATAAAAAATTTCACCATTAAAATCATTTTTATAAAATTTTCATTCATTACACCATAAAAAAACTCTAGGGTTAATACGATCAATGAATAAATATCCTCGGACATCTCAGTGAAAAATGACTCAATGTGTGTTCATGTCTCTTGATCTCGGGGTATGTGGGAATAGGAGAACACCAAAAATTTTGAACTCAATGATGTCAAAATGATTATAAAGAGTCCTCATCACCAATACCATGCTATATAGATCTAATACATTCATATAATTTATTTAATTGACTGAAATATTAAATATCTAGGCTACCATGTTCCTCAAGGAATATAATTTAGGGGAAAGTCATTAATCTCAAATCAGTTTTTTAATCATCATTCAAGGAACCCCAAATCAAGTATAAAAAATTAAACTTTATTTAGAAAACAATAATAATTTTTTTTTCATCAAAAATCATTCCATCTAAAAAAATCATGTAATTTTAATTCTCATTATCATTTAACACATTCAATTGTTGAGAAAAATAAAAAAAATCATTCATTATGTCAAACATTTCAAATTCAATTAAATTTTCCTAAATGAGAACATTATTTGAAAATACATACCCAAATGATTCGGCACACACCAATAAAATTAGAAAATACTAATCATTAATCTAAATTAATTATTTAGAAATCATTTTGAAATCAATTTAAAGACATGTAAGTAGTAATGATAAAAATCGATAGTAATTTCATTATAGAACCACCAACCAGAAACACATTATCAATTTACACCTAATAAGAAATCATATAATATAGATTTAATCCCAGAAAGAAAAATTGTGAATATGTACCTCTAATTCATAATTTATATAATAATAAGAGAGGGAGAAAACATATTCCACAATGATTCATGAAGAATATACAATAACCAATGATGATTCGGGAATGAATTAACAATTCCATAAAATATTTATATAAAACTGAATGAGATCATGTCAAAATATTTAGATCTTGGATATAAATCCCCAAGTACAGGATTTATTAATGAATATAATGGATGATCGAAAATAAATACAAAGAAAGAAATGAATTAAGAACATGACATTGAATAAAGTGTTCCAACATATCAAGACCCACTGAAATGATCACAAGAAGGAAACAGATCTCTAAAATATTAAATAGGAGTATTCTTTTTTGTAATCCTATTCCACTGAGAGAATAATGAGGAAAACTAGAGGAGTATCATGGCTTAAAATGAAAAATCATAATAATTAATTCACATCCCAATATTTGGCCAAATGGTTTGGAAAATCATGAGTTAATAGTTCGCCCATTTTTTGGATACTAGATAAGCCTCAATATTTAGTGGTATAATATTACAAAATCTACACATACTATATAAAAATGTTCTTCCTCATGTGATATGGTTTTAGTGAAATGCCTATGTTTTGTAATAATAGTGTGCCTAACCATAATACCTCCACTAAGAATCCATGTTAAAAAGAGAAACATTTAATGTAGAACTAAAAAGATTTCCATAACCATGGGCATATTATGCATTGTCCCAAAAACCTATAAAAACTGCAAAAATATGATCAAAACAACCCAAGAGAAACATAAAAATATAGGTGATAAAAATGGTTATAGGTAACTTAATGTTAGTGTTTGACATGTAATAGTTGATGACACTTTATAAGAAAATGAATTTAATAGTTCTTCGGTATATTTATTTTTTAAAAAGTGTAAAATACTATTAATGTTATAATCAACATAATTTCAATTGATTGTTTAATATTAAAATAATTATTATCAAGTATTTTTTAACATTAAAGATTAATTAAAATGAAATACATTTTTTATATTGTTTTCATAAATTATAAATCAGTTATTTATGAATACCCATAAACCAAATATGTAAATATAATATGTCATTTTCCACATTGTTGATGAAAAAACATTCTATGGGAAGAATGGTATTTAAAATACTTTAAAAGACTAAAAAATAAATAAATAATTTTAATTTTAGGATGTAAATTATAATATAATTAAAATCATATTATTTTATATAAAATGTAAACTATTTCATTGAAAGTGGTTCAATGGATAGTTGAAATGAAAATAAATTGATTCTGAAACTAATATTTTGATACAGTAATGACTTTCTTAAATGTGTTCAAAGAGAGGTAATGTGTATTCAATCAGCTATAAAATGTTAACAAGAAGTTAATAACATGTTTTCATATATTAATGATAAAATTCATTTAAAAGATATTTAGGAAAAAAGAATTTAAAAAATATGAAAGAGAGACACAGGAACACTTACTTTTCTCTTTGAGTAACCACCATTGAATTGTGTCAAAATTGATTAGGCTAGGGAAGTTTAGCTAAAATAGATACTTATAAATAACATTAGGTATGTTAATAATCGTATTTGGTATGATCCATTTCAAGTAAATGGATTCTGGAAGTGATGACAAAGGTGTAGAATAAGGGTGTTGATATAACTTCGTGTGTGGGGTATTTTTTAAAATTGTATTGGTTATTTTGTTATTTATACTCATGATAATTAATAGTACTAATTCAAATGTATTATATTATACATTAAAAAAAATTTGTTTTTTTTTAAATATTAACACTCTAAAAATGTACATGAATCATGGAGATATTTTATTCATTATAAATAAAAAAGTTATTTTCCAAAAAAATGGTTATAAAATATTCATTATTATTTTTGAAATTGATAATATTCATTTTAAATTAATTTATTTACTCAATAATTTTATTTTAATTTCTTATAAATATTTTATAATTTTATTGTTCATATTTATATCATGTGGACATTATAAACCTTATTGTATTCATAAAAATACCGTTATAGACTATTTACAAACAAACAAACATTTTTGAATAATATAAAAACACACCATTCGATAATTTAATAAAAAATATTCAATAAATAAATTCTATTTTTTAAATTAAAATTTTAAATAATACAATTATTACATTTATATTCAATTTTACAATATATAGAAATATAATTGTTTCCCAAGAAAAATTAAAACATATCTATTAATTATTCAATTTCTATTTTATATTATTTTTGTATAATTATATTATTTAAAATTAATTATTATTTTTTTATAAAATATATATTTCATTAAATTAATATTCTGATTTTGTTGAATTTAAAATTAATTTAAATATTTATGAAACTCATTTTACCAAAAATAATCATTATACATTATTGTTAAAATTTAATATTGAGGGCCATATTTTATTATAATTACAACCATATCAAAATATAATGTCCATATCATAACAAAAATTATGTTATATTTCATAAAATTTAACTTTTTGAGTTGGAAATAATAAATACATCACAGTATTAATTTGTATAAAATGGGTTATTTTCCATTTTAAAACTAACTTTATGATTAATAAAACATGAAAAGATAATTTTATAATAATAAATTTAACATTACATATATTTTGAAGTAAAATTATAAAAAAATATTCTTTCAATTTAAATATATTATTTACTATTATATCCCAAGTAATAGAGAAAACATAAAATGGATATATTATATTGAAACTATCAATATGTGTAATGTTGTTATAGAAAATAATATTTTGGAAAAGATTCTAGAAATGATTGATTTTTTTAATAATTATCTTATTACAAATTTATTAGATAAAATTAAATTATACCTAAATTAATATTTTCATGTAAAAATGATTTCAATAAAAGAAACTAATTGTATCATATATTTTTTTACATATAATTTGATTATTTCATTAAAAAAAATAATTTAAAAATAATTTAACTACAAAATTTTAGAATGAAAATTTATTAAAATATTCGATTTAATGTGGGATGTTAAAAAAACGTTGTCCAAACATGACCATGATGGTTTATACAACTATACAATGACTTGATTATTTTCCTTACTAAAAAACCAGGTCCAAATAAGAATCCATGAACATATTGACCATTATAACATGAATTCTAGTAAATTTTGTTGATTAATGCTGTCAATAATACCCTTTTTTACTAGCAACAAAAATAAAAAAACATTGTAAGGTAATAATGATTACTCCTCTTAGTGATCATTGATATTTTTCAAAATCCTCAATAAATGATGAATTAAAAAATTTATAATTTCCAGTCCATTATAAGTTATTATCTCAAAGATTAAAAATGTTATTTTTAGAATAGAATGGTATATTATAGAAGTACATCTCAAAAACACATCCAAACACAACATTTCCCCATTAAAACAATTCCGAAAACATTCCACATTTCAAATGATATTCACATAATTTTAATGAAAACCATTAATCTATATTTCAAAATTATTCATATCCTGAAAATGATTTTATATAAAATATGAAACCAATGACAGAAAAAAATATAAAATACAGCTGAAATTGAAAAACATCCCATTTTGGGTAAAAAATTAAATTTTGGGAACCTCCACTCTTAAACGTCATTTGAGTCAATGGATCATACCCTTTTAATTATTCCCTCAACCAAAAAACATAAATCTATCTCATATTTATTAATAAAAAATAATACAATATCAATATTCTTATATAAGAGAACTCAATTTATGAAAAGAAATGATGAAAAATAATATCAAAATAGTCAATAATAGAAACATCCACACTCTTCCAAACATTAACAATTAATTATAATGACATCACATGTACTGAAAATTTATATAATATATGGTGTAAAATAAATCATTCACACAACATCAATACTAAATTTAGATTACTATGAAAAATCATTTTGCCTTATAACATTATGAAATCATATCTTCATGTGAACACCATATGTTCATTTTAAATACACAACATTGTCCATTAAAAAAATCCACGAAAATAAATATGATCACATATATTATATTGATATTGAAAAATAAAAATTATAAAACCATTTCATAGGTTTTTATTATTATCTACCTTTATCAAAAATAAATAAAGTATACGATGGAGATGAAATGGAATATCAAACATTTTACTTCCGAATACCTTTTGTAAAATCCCAATATCAACATTTTTTATAAATTTCATTATATAGTTATTTGATAAATAAATAATAAAAATCATCCTTTGATGGATATAATAAATATTGATTAATCCATATTCCAATATTTTTTTGATAGGGTTCTGTTAGATATCAATATTCTTCAATATATAAGTTTAAACATTAATTCATACAATTGAATTTTATTATCACATTCCCACATAAAATATCACATCAATTCCTCTCTAAAGTATTCTCATTTAGTCAAAATCCATATTATTTATTTTAACTATTTGTTTCCAATTACATATTTTACATTATCTGTTTATAAGGATACATAAATAAAAGTTTTTATAGTATATCACACTACCTTATCGAATAGAAAATATAATAAAAGATATATAAATATAATATTTAATTCTACCTCACTAATCATTGTTCACTAATTAACATAAAATCCCAAAATTCATTATCTCTAGGAATAAATACTACAGTTTTATCATGGTATACTTCCACAACATGGTCACCATTGAGAATATATAACATCAAAAGTATTTAGAGATTCTTTTCTCTCCTTTGAGAGTGTATAACAAGATTTATATTTATATTTTTGATAATATAATATTGTGAAAATATATAATAAAATTTTATTTCATCAATTGTAGAATAATATTTAATGAAACTCCATTCCTGATTCCACAACACTTCATAATTCCCATTCATATTATTATTGTACACCATCATTTTTAATAGTAAATTTTTGATAGATTAATAATGGGATTCAATAAGTTATTTATCCTAATTTGATCTATTTTTTAATTCATGTAATGATTAATTTCAATATTCTTTGATTCATCATACAAAATTCCTAGATCAACAGGTTAAAACATTGCGGTTTGTGTTACTTTCTTCTAGGAAGAACAAGCTTTTACTAAATACCATTGATAATATAGATTTTTTTTACCAAAAATGACTTCCCAAACCATATATAAACTATATTCATTAACTATTTTCAATATTAAAAAGTTGAATTATCATTTTTCTCATCCAAATCACTCATACCTTCTTTTTTCTTTAAAAAAATTATTTTTTATATACATTTATTCATCATATCTACCAACATCATAAAATATTTATTCTTCATTACACCAACCAATTAATCATATAAATCAATTCACAATATGAAACCAAATAATATTTTTATTATATCAATTTATCTATGATATCCTCATTTATTATGTAGATAACCAGAGAAAATATAACAAGATACAATTTTGTTATACAAAAAAATGTTTTTATAATTAATGTTTATGATGAATTAAATCATTAATAATCTTCGATATGTGATAAAATGGTTATTTATATAATTATTATCATAAGTATATATAATGAAGATTAGATTATATTTATATTTTTTAAAAAGATAATTCAAATTATTGTATTCCTTCGAAAAGATGTATAGTACAATCTCCAAAAGATATAGTGGGGGTATAAAACATTTTACTCTAGGAGAATGCCATTTCTCCATTAATATAACTGACAACTATCATTTCTATAATCGTATGAATTATATTAGCAGGACCACATCAAGGAATAGTATTTTTCAATTACAAAAAATATTAATATCCCAAGAATATATTCAATTCTATGAAATAATGCCTCATGAACTTGACAATTTTTATTGGAGTATTTTTATCAGTGAAATTTGTAAAACATATATCTGAATAATTATTTATTTATCATAATAACTCAAATATATGTGTGAACAAGATCCAAGGGACGAGGTTTTTTGGATATGCAGACTATAATGTAGAAAAATCAATATATTCCATTTATAATATATCGTATCTACCCATTTCCTTTACCAAAACAAAAATGTTAAATCAAAAATATTTTTTAATGGTGTAATACTTTATAATATGTTTTTTTGACTAATGTGGTAAAGTCACCAATTTCGTAACTCTTTATCATCTACTATATTCATAAAAAAATACTTTCATGTTACTCCCTCTTGGAATATTATATCATTCATTTAGTATACACAAGTTGTAACACATATATATTTCTTTATCATTATCAGACATCCATCAATCCAAAAAATTAAATCATATCAACTATATGATATTTCAATAATAATAAAATGGTTCTGTTTCAATCAGTATATAATGTGGGTACTATTTTTAATCAACATCACAAATCTAGTAAATTTTAATCATATTCCATTAATTTTTGGTGCCCAATATTTATTGAATGTGAATGATAATCCTCTAAAAATCTCTATGCCTAGAAATAATCTCATCTCACATATAACATGAGATGAAAATGCATGTTCAAGATCCATAGATTATTAATTATATATTATTTCAATGAAAATTCCATCATAATAAATTTATTCAGTATGAATTTTTAATACTAATTTTTGGGGGAATGAGTTGGATTCTTAAAATAAGATAACATGTTTGTTAAATGTTTCAAATACTTATTTTAGAAAATTAAATTTCAAATTTTTTTATTCTTATATTATTTAGTTTCATTTTATACATCTATCTATAAAGTAGGTATTATCCCCCTTAACTCATACCATCTAAAATAGTCTTAATTTTTGAAATATTTTTCATTCAACTAATAATTTGTTTTAAAATTCCCAAATCCACTATAAAAAAAATGATTCCATATAAAAGAATATTATGTAAATATTATTCAATCTAATTACTAATATTTTTCAATTTACTCATTATTTTTTTAACTAATTTTAGCCCCCTTTTTAGAAAAAACACTTGGTGGAGTTTCTAAAATATTGCCTTTATATTGGATTATTTTAATGTTATAACATTTTAATTGTTGTATATTTCAAAATGAAATTTATATTTACCAATATTTAAAAACATGAAATAAAAAATGGGGAGGAACATTATACATCTTATTGTTCATTTCTTATCATTTGTATCATTTTTTGTCGTTTTAAAAATTATTGAATCAACACAATGATAATTTTTATTATTACGATGACCACCACATCAATTTAAGGTTTCACTATAACAATATCTACCATTCTAAAAGTCCCCAAATTCATTGGATATATTTTTTAATATGGATATTATTTTTATCATATGTCCTTTAGAATCAATTTTTTTTTGAATGAATCAAAAAATTAATTTTCTTATATTAAAATTTATTTAATTGTATATTTTTTATACTTTCTCTCATTAGTAATTCAGGTACATAAACATCATACTTATTTTGAAAACTCCGAGTTTATTTCTCCTTAAGTATTATCAAACATCCTTAGAACATTATTTATATTTCCTATATTGTTTTACCCTTCATAATTATATATACATTTATAGGCTACTCAAGAAATATATTTTTTAGACATGGATTTCATATTAGTTTCTTATTTATCTCCATTACTAGAGACATATTCATCATTTACCTTTGAAATTATAAACACCAATACACAATTACTTAAATATGATTCCTTTTTTACAATGATTTTTTTCATACACTTCTTCTATCATTTTTTAAAGATAAAAATATTTTAAAATATGAAATGATATTTTTATTTATCTTAATAGGTGACTTCATATAGATGAATTTTTAAGATATTTGTTTTGGAAAACGAAATTAATGACACACCATATTTTTTACACTAGACCTATTTCATAATTTCATATTTTTTGAAATAATTTCCAATTTATCTATATCTAATAAAAATAAATTGTTGTTTATGAAAATATTTACATTTTAATTTTTTAAATTTTTAATATAAATCACACAATAATATAGAAGTTAACAAGAAAACATATATCAAAATCTTAATCTTCACAATACACTTCAACCTTAATTGAAGTATTCTCATTATGGAATGCATTTCTGGTAATTTACCTCCCATATTTACACACCTTTTTGAAATAACTACATTACATATTTTATATGAAATAAATAAACTATAAATGTAATCTAGTGGAAGTGTATTACGATTAAATTCATTATAAGAATTCACTTTAAAATCATTCATATAATATAACAGGTGAATAAAAAAATAATTATTGTTCAATCATATAGAGTTTCTCAATAACCTCCTCTAGATCTGACCATGTCATTAATATAGTAATATATTCCCATTCAATGATTTGAATTAATTATAATTGGTCATGTTTGATTTTATATATTTATTCATTATTGGTAAAATTCCATTAATGAATATTTTATAGCTCCTACCTTTTAAAATAAAGCCTTTATATCTTCCATGGATATTGATTCTATTAGTATAATGTTATATTGTTTTTATAAAAAATATTTTTTGTTATTATGTGTTGAGTTGAATAAAAAATTAAGTTAATATAAAGATATATTTACCATTTAAATGATTTTTTGTCTTTAGTTTTTATTTAGTGGGGAAGTACATAGAGATTGGTTGTTGGAGTTCCCTATAAAGTATATATCATTTTAAAAGAAATATCATGAATAAGGTATAAATCGTGGATCAAATCCATGAATTTTATGACAAATAAGTTGGATATGAGATATTACAAATGATTATGATCCATAGTGACAAAAAACATATTTTGGTTGGAAAGGATAATTACAAGTGAGTATTCAAATTATTTCTGAGTTATTGATGAGAATGATATGGATGTAAGAGAATAAAAAGAAAGATGTAAATTTCCAACCATACGATAATCATGAACGATCGATAATCTTCATATGGAAGAACAAATTTAATAAAAATATGTTAAATAATCTAGGATAGAGATAAAATAGGTGTTTTATTCAATGGAATTTTATGAAAAAACATTTTTGAAGCATTTATTGAATACGATAAATCTCGGTTGATATTTGAGGTAGTGGAGAAATAGTGAAATTAGAAATTAAGTTACTAGATTCCTTAAGATAACTTGATTTGTTTTTGATAATTTAATTAAAATGGATGGTGATACATTGAAATAATATTCATTTTAATTAAAATTTTAAAAGTTTATACATATTGAAAATTTACATGGAAATATAATAATCTATTTTTATAGAGTCCTAATGATTTTAAAAAGATATAAGATATGTTTTGCGATGAATATAGTTTTTGAGATTAATTATAACAAAGTTGATAAGCACATTAATTAATTGTGGATTTATTATAGTTGTAGATTTTATGAAGTAATTATAAATGCCTTGATTCCTAGGAAAAACACATGATTTATTAAAATAGAAAATACTAGAATGAATGGAAGGGACCATGAAAGAATAACATTGTGATAAAAAAAATTCTTGGATATTTCCATGGATTCCTTGAGGTAATTAAAGATCAATAGAGTCTATGTCAAAATATATAAAATTTATGTAATAGTATATTGGGGATATTGAAATGTAACTCATTACTATAAATGAATATGTTGATTAGTTTCAAAGATGAGTAATTTTATAGTATGTATATATAAGTAAAATTCATTTTTGATTGATTTAAAACTTGTTCCCAAATATTAATAAATACTGACCAAGATTTTTCTAAAAATTAAGATGAATTCTATAAAGCATTTATGTGATACATTCATGTTCCATGTAAAAGTGAAATCATTATTATAGGTGTACCATAAGACTAAAAATCAGGATTTATTTTATATTCAATGAAATATTAGATATCATGATGTTTTTTGGTTTATCAAAAATTGATGACATGTTTGTTGCATTTTATTGATGAAGGAGATTTCACACTGAGAGAATCATCATACGAAATTGATATAAAATGAATAATAGGAAGCACATACTAAAATGAAAATTCATTTTATTTTATAGTAATTGAATGATTATTTTTTATGTGGAGTTAAATGAAAATTGTTAGGGACATATTCAATAATGTTGAATCTATGAAAATGAGATTATTGAGTATTTTGTGACACCCTAACCCATGAGATGGTAAACCAATTTCTTGAGTAGGTTTTCTACAATGTATTGAAAACACCTCTCCATATGGTAGAGGCTACTGACTAGCAGTTAGAGTCTACTGGTGGTAGAGTGGGGAGACTATACCCTAGTTTCAGAGTAAACACCACAAAAATATCTCAATATCATCCAAATTTTTCAACAAAGATAGAGTGTAAGTAATAATTAAACTAAAACAGAACATACTGTAATAATAAATTAATGGAAATAAGATACTAAGAAACCATGGGATATATACAAAACTAGTCACCAACAAGGATGGCCATACATATAAGACTACATTAAAGAAACTGTAATAAAAGTATAGGTATCTTCTAGTCAGTCCAATAATGACAAAATTACTCACCTCCAAGGAACTACAGATCTACTCAGGTCCAATCAAAAGAATCCACATGAGAAACCCCACTCTATCATGCAACTCTAGTCCTCATCATTATCCACTATGCATTTGTACTCATCCTAAAATGCGTACATATGGTCTTCAAAAAAACTAAGGTGTACATACAGGGGTGCGAAATAATCTTATATACCACCCTTATTATGGACCTATAAGTATACTATCACAAGTTAATGGTCAGGAAATATACCTAGCATAAATGAGACACAACTAGAAACAAAACATAAAACAAATAACATGAAACCAATACATATCCATAGGTACCTAATCCCAGTCAATCAGTCATGGTTCCATCATATATATTTATATTTATATGTGTTTATATATATATATATTCAAATATATATATATAAATATAAATATACATGAGTAATGTTAAAAATAGATTAATCAACAATTTTCAATCCTTGGGTCCATAATTTTGATCGTCTATAAATCCTGTGAAAAGGGAGTTGAGATGGATTTCATACCACTAAATATGTGTATAATTAAGTAAATATTTAGTTCAACGATCATATTCAACAATGCCTGCTTCATCCAGCCATGGAAATGACTCTGAGAAAGCTTTGTCAACACATGGGGAACATTTCCTAACATTAGGTTCATCTATTGTTTTGTATAAAAACAATAATGAAGAATGTTGCATATATATGAACTATCCTATAAATATGGTACATATATATATATATGTAATTACATTCACTCCATGTGAATCCAATAAATTTTCTGATCCATTGGTTATGTTCTATAGGTTGTCACGCTATTGCAAGATGGATAATCCCTAATGATCTGAATCTTAGGTGACAAGTAATGAGAGACCACCAATGAGACATAATAACGACCCATCGAGGTCTCTAATCAGGGAGAATTTAATCATCCAAATCATTTGGTAGAGGGTAATAATACATGAGTATATGTCAATGATGTGGAACATAATGTCCAAAACTGTGATAATGTAGTCATCTAGGGAGAGTGTAATCATCTCCATCACATGGTAAAGTGTAATCATCCCTGAGAAAAAGTAAAATCAAGGGAGAGGAGTCCCATGTCAACCACCATGAGGTTGAAATCGATCATGGATAGTATAATCATCCTCATATCATAGGATCATGTAATCATGCATCATTATATATCAAATCAATGGTGAGGAGTGCCATATCCACCACCACGATCTAGTAATCAAACAAGGAGAGGAAAATCATCCTAATATCTAAGGGCAGAATAATCATCCAAGAGTATCATTATTAGGGATTCCATTACCAAGAATCAAAATAAAGGGATACCATGCCTGAATATCATAGACATAGTGATTCCTTTTCAAATATCACAATCATAGGGGAGTCATTCCCAAATATTGTAAACATGGGATTAGAAGATGAAACCTAAGGAATACGTAAGTAAATACAATGATTAATCACTAAGGGTGTATAATTAATACCCTTGGAAATTAATCAAGAAAACCCAATAAGGAAAACACATCATGTTAGACACATCAGCAACAAACCAAGGATTTCCAATAGATATTAAAGATTCATCATTTTTCCTCATGCGATTTTATAAATAATAGTGGGAGGGTGGATGAATTAATAAACCCTAAAATACTTCCCCACACTCTTGGATTACCATTTTAGAATGAATTTTATGATTACACCCTCTACCACATCTACTGAAACCCAACTACCATCTTACGATTGGTTAATCATTGGAGAACCCACTAGGTTCCTTATATATTAACTCAAGGGAGGAATCATACTTAGGATCCCCAATAGTGGGTAATGGAAGGAAACCCTAGATGGGATAATCCAATTGTATGTAAATAGGGGAATTATATATGGGATCCGAAAAATAGAATACTGGTAAAGTTTTTCTATATGGGACCCCCAAAATCAGTTTGATAATTAGAGGCATCATACCTGTAATCCTCAGGAACAACAATCATCTTTGCCTCCAAAGAATAAAGGGAACATCTCACTATAGAGAAATACTCTAGAGAAAATATAATTATGAATTGGTCATTAGATATGGACCATGGGCCATCTCAGATAAAATTCTCACTCTTTGGTGACAACAGATTTAGATTATCGGAAGACAATATACTATGTTTAGGAAAACCTGGAACAGCACCTAAGAGTCCTCAAATTACATTAATGGTTTCACCATCATTATCTATATGGAAGGATATTACAAATGGAATAATAAAGTGTCAAATTCCAAATCCTAGGATAACAAATATGTAAAACCCCTCAATGTTATAATGGTGATGTACATAGCATTCATACATAGTACACGACATGTTGTGAAAATTCTCAATTTAGTCATATACTTCAACTGAACATGCTTTGTTGAAACCCAAGTACATTGCCTGTTGGTCATATAGATGGTGTTTACCCTACGTGTGGTACCCTTCCATATACATCAATTGTCCTAACTATGTTCTATTCTTAGGCATGTTCCTCTATACTATGTGCAACCCCATAATGGGGTTGGTTGGTTTCCCCCAATGCCATCTACTCCTTCATGGGTTATCGAGATGAGTGCTTGGCTACATGGAAATTCCGTAGTACCCGATATATATTCCCCATACATGGAATGTAATTCAAAAAATATATAATATTCCACGAAATGGAAGAACAAACATTTTGTGTTCCTAGACTACATGTTTTGTGATTGATATTTCTAAATTGGAAACCTCTCAAATTTCCCAAAAACCCATGTTTTCTCCTCAAGAAGAATAGATCTAACTATAATTGGTAATAATAAGTCATTATATGTGTTTAAAATATGAAAATGGAAAATCTAATGGGATTTATTAAAAGATATACAGAAATTTCCTACCATTGGGTGGAATTTGGTGAAACATCAAAGGTTTCCACGATCCACAACTGCTGCATGATTATCTTACTCTTCCTGAGCATCATGACGATAACCCTCATTCTATATTCCTCTCCATATATCTCCATCTCCATTTTACACACTCATAAATGCCAAGGACAATCCATAGGATCATGTAGAGAATCATGGAAATAAATAAAAGAAAATAGGAAAATAAGTTAATATCAATAAATGAAAAAGAAAAAGGGGCTTGGACACAACCCCAATGATCTACATGTGTTTATACCCCACCTAAGAAGAACACCACATTATATACTCAACAAAATGGATTGAATATCTATATAATGATCCATTAAAAATCTATTTCTAAAATCACCTATATGAATAAATTAAAATTAAATTAATTTTTTATTAATTATGTTATATTCTACTAAATTTTGAACAAATATAAATTCAAAAAAAAATTTCTAGTGTAAAAACCCTATTTTGGGACTATAGTTTAGTAAAAAAATTAATTGAGATTATATTCAATGTTAAAATGATCATTTTACCCCCTAAAGACATCTGAATGAAAAAATTAATATATTTGATTAGAATTCCATTCTTAAAAATCAATTGTTCTTATAATCTCCCTACCATAAACATCATTGTCCCTGATAATCCTTGGAGGGAAATAAGAAGTAATAATATCATCCCATGAATCTATGAAAACATGCTATCTTGATTTTAAAATATATGGTTTCAAAATTTTAATAACTCTTCCATCATGGATATAGTTTTATTGTGACTCATATGGTACTCCCCACCATAGGAAAACCTTTATAATCATCTCAAAATCATAAATTTGAGTTCCATGGGCACATAGAAAGTGAAATATTTCAATTAAAAATGATGGTCACCACCATCAGGAATCAAATTGTGCACTCCAAATGATATTCCATTCCTTCTACCACTCCTCGGGTGAAACCTCAATTGGATCCTGTATCAAAACTAGAAATACACATTGGATGAAAATTATTCCAACATTGAGTCGACTATCTCATAGTGTAATAATGATGATGTAAAGATATATCTTGATAATCTCTGACTAGTATTGCACTATGATTATATTAATAGGCATGTATAGATGTCTCTGATCCATGCTTACTTACAAATTGTTTGTAGATGTTGTTATCCAAATCCTAACACCACATCTCTTGACAATGTGTGTCTACGTCAAGCCATGTGTCAAATGCCTCATGGTACTGAATTAATTTTTATGGTATCCTATAGCATGGAGGAATAATTATCATTTGATTTTATCTCTTGAGAACCCACACCCATTGAATGTCGGGAAAACATCATTCTATGGCTCATAAATGACCATTCAATGATTTACAATTTATTTGGTACCATGCATAACCTGCAAGTACCTTTATCTCTTGACACATACTATAGTTATTTATGATTCAAAGTCTAAAATGACCATGTTATACAACATTCCAGTCCAAACAAGCTCGAATCTCACATATAATGATTCTTTGAAATTGATCTCCTTGAATGTTCAACTATTTATTCCATGATTTACCAGAACCTAGCATTATTCCCTTCATGGGAGACTACCCATTCTATGAAAACATTTGCAATAGTGGAAACAATTTTCAATAGGATTAGGCATCCAAACATTCTTACCTATCAATGATGGACTAGAAAACAAATCACACTAGGGGCCTCATCAAAAGCTGAATTCATAAACATGATTATACAACAAATCCTAATTATAAAACATGCATCAGTCTCAAAAAAAGCATTGAAAGAATCACACAACCTAAAATAGAATCTATGAACCCGATCCAAACTCTCTTTAGAAGGTTTCCATCAATAAAAAATAATGTAGGCCAACAAGGGTCTCTGTAAAAATCAGTGGCATCTTGGTCTCCCACCTATCCCTACTGATCAATTCTCATAACTAGATCATATGTTATAAATGACTAGCCAAAATGATTAAAACTATATATGGAAGATAATGAACACTATAAACATTATGGGTTAAAACTACCAACATTTTCCTACAAGGGAATGGATCCTCTCTAGGAATCCTTGTAAGTAACTGCTCCATGGCGGTCACATTATAACACATAAAAGATATAGAATTGACAGTCACCAAGAAACTGTATAGTGTAATATCCCGACAAGGTCTGGTCCAAATGAAATTTTTAGGTATCTATAAACATCATTCAAAGGGATTGGAATAGATTACCAAAATGAAGGTTAGATAAGTATAATTTCATTCAAATCTAAGAAGTAAAACACTTCATAGATTGTTACTAAAACATTAAATAAATGACTGTGAGAAAAACTACCAAACAAGACGTATCAAACATTGTCTTCGTGTTCCCAATAGACCTAATAGTGTCACTACACCACCCATGCATGAGGTATTATTCATAATCATTAGTAAAAAAATGCATTAATGTAGAACCACATGACTTGACATCTGATTCATATATATAAGAAAGTCTTTCAGATTGAGTATAATGACACCAAAAGACTATAAAGGAAAAACTATTTTAAAATTTTTTGAAAATTAAATAAATGTAACCCCTTTTCATTTATATTTACCCACATACATTCCTATAAAATTTTAATTTATCTGTTAAATATGATGAATTATATTTCACTTTCCATCACAATATAAGATTCAAAATCAATCCATGTCTTCTTTACAATAGGAAAATTTCTAGAAATTCCTAATAAATTACCACATCTAAATAAATGTTCATTTCCCAATAAAAACGTAATATAAAATTGTGAAATCCTAGATACGAAATGTAATCCCCTATCCCTAGAAACCTTGAAATCCTAATAGAAAAAGTGTTCTTAATGAACCTGTTTGATATCATCATAGGTTGGAAAACATCTATAATCATCCTTTTTACCATATCCCAAATAAAAAATCTAAAGGAATGGATCACCTTTAATACCAATTTGAAATGTGCTATCTCATGATCCAATAAACTAGTTCCCAGTGCCAATTCACCCCATGGAAACATGAATTTCTCCCAGTATGTTAGACATTGTCAACTAGTAGTGAGGGTCTAAAGGATGTATTGTAAAGATACTCTACCATTGTATTAGTGAAATCTCAATAGAAATAAGTTCATAACATAAAATGGAGTAAATATAATAAGTGAGGATGTAGTAAATAAAAAATAAAAACGTTTTTATAATAAATGAAACACAATAAATCCCAAAAAACCATGCCATATATACAACAATCATAAGAGACTAGGATCACCATACATGAAGTTGTATATTAAGGAAACTAAAATAAAAGTGTTGTGATCCACTACATTAGTTGATCTCTGGGTCCCTAATCCCATAAAACAATACCATATTCATAAAACACTAGAAATGTCTCATATAAATCTATGCCACCATAGGGGGATGCATGTACAAACCATAGGTTTAACCATACACCCCACCAATAACTATAATGTTGGATTCCATATAACCAAACAAATTCATGTAAATATGGTATAGAGACTGATTTTATTTGATGATAACCAAGATAATCTAGTCTAATGTTTGAGCCCTAAGTCTGGTTCATAGGCAGTAACAAAATTTTATCTTTGATAATCCCTATGTGTCTAACCCTTAGGTAATGTAAAAGGAAAGATCAACAGTGATATGTCATGTCCACCCCTCAATGTCTCTGATCGGAAAGAGCACCATCATCCCCATCAACTACGAGAGTGTAATCATCCACAAGTGTATATAAATGATGTAGAACACAATTACTAACACCACAATAAAGGACTCTATCTGGGAGAGTGTAATCATCCCCATCACTCAGGATATCATAATCTTCAATGAGTATAGGTGACATAAATAGTGTGTAGTGCAATGTCCATTATCGTGATCCTGGAATCGTTCTATGAAATGGTAGACATCACTATCACTCATGAGAGCATAATAATACTCTATTATATGTCAAATAAATAGTGTGGGGAATAATTTCCACCACTATGATCCATTAATTAGTTTGAGAGTGCATAATCATCCCAATTGATGGTGATAAAATAATCATCCAAGAGTATCATTATTAGGGACCCCATAACCATTTATCTAAACCAAAGGGATTCCATTCCGGAATATTTTATACATATGTAAACCATGCCAAACATCACAAAAAAATAGGGGTTTCATTAGTATATATCATAAACATAGATTAATAAACCGAACCCCAAGAAAAATGTATGGGCATCCTAATATTAATAAATAAGGGATTAGAATTAGGTCCCCAAGAAATAAATTTGGGCATCCCAATAAGGATAACACATCATGTTAGGCACATCAGACCGAAACAAGGATGAACCTATGGCTAACATAGATCCATCATCAGTAACCATGTGAATGCATATATAATAGAGTTCAGGTGGATGAATACCTATATAGACCACTACTTCCATTTCCACATTGTTTATATGTTCATCAAATGTTATAAGGTTACAATATTTTCCATCTAAACCCAAACTAGATTTATTATCTCAGGTATAATTAAACATCAAGGCTCCTACTGGGTCCCTCATGTCAAAACACAATAGAAGCATCCTACTCGAGATCCTTAGAAATGATGGTAGAGTCATGGGGTCCTAAATGTGATCCTTAATAGTAATCCAACAATTTAATCCTACATTGTATCCATGTAAAGGTACATAGGTATAATAATCCTACACGGGGCGCTCAAATACAATGTAAGTAGTAGAGGAACCCTATATGGTATCCTCAACAACAACTAATATCACAACCTCCTAGGAATAAAGGGAACATTCACAAGGGATATATCATCATGAGAAAATATACATAAGAGTTTTTCATGGGAGATGGCTCATGGCCCAACTCAGATAAAGGACCCACTCTATGAAGATGACTAATTTATATTAGTAGAGGAATAACCACTCCATTTAGGAATGGCCAAGAAAACCTCATAGGAGTCCTCATATTACATCAAAGGTTTAACCATCACGATATAAAAAAAATAATACAAAAAATAGACTAATCATATGTACAACTCAATATAATGGATCTTAAGATATGGAAATACATTAAAGGGCACTAAGGGGTAGTACATGAAACACATACATAGTATTTGAATTGTTCTCCCAATGCACCACCTAGGAGTTTACTTAATCTAAACATGTAATGTAGAAACCCAAGTAAAAAACCATCTTGGACTTATACTCCTAATATTTCCAACACTGGGTACCTACCCCTATACTTCACATGTTATAACCTTGTAGTTTCCTTGGTCATGTACCCCTACATGGAATGCATCCCACATAGGGTCTCACTGTGTAGCCTATATGACCATGTTCCCTTACATCGGATATCTATCCAGGAAGACAACTATAAAGACGAGTCCATTTAAATTTTTTGTATAATAAATACCCAAAATATACTTCAAAAAATATCATCTTCTCCAAATAGGAAGAAAACATGGTGTGATTTCATGAACTACACACTGTGTGATCCAGATATCTAAACGAGAAACTCATCAATTAACCCAAAACCCCCTATTTTATCCTAAAAATAAATAGATCAAACCATTGGGAGTATTAATTAGTAAAAATAGAGGTTTAATACATGACATGTTATGTTATTCGGAATTTATGAAAAAGTAAAAAAAATTGCATTCCATTTGGTGAAATCTACTAATGCTTCATCCATTTCAAGATCCACTACTACCTCATGATGATTTGACTCCACCAGATCTCCACTATGGTATCCCTATTTCAACCTCTCTCTTTAAATATAAAAATAAATATTTTCCCCACCCATTCATGTGAGGGAGAATCCTTAGGGGTTTTCACAAGAAACGATGGGAGAAAGATAAGGAAATAGGAAAAATTAAAGATGAAAAGGGAATGAAAAAGAAAAAAGGCCCAAAACTAGGCCCTGATGTATAACAAGGTCGAATACCCTACCTAAGAAAACAATTACATCCTAGACCCAGGATGAAAGGGAATATCAATCTGATGTCCCATTAAAAAGATATGTATGAAAAAACCTGCATAAATAAATCATCATTTTATCAATTAAACTTTATTAATTAATTATTCAATTAATATTTGAACAACTCATAATTATACCAAGCCCCCATCCTTGGATACAAACATTAATAAATGAGAAATAGAGTGGTGAGAAAAATTATCTAAGAATATATTCTCGAGTAAAATGACTATTTTACCCCATATATGAATGTTAAAAAAAATCAGATTTACACTCATAATTCCAGTACGAAGAAGGTGTCCTGACAAGTCAAAGTTTGAGATATGATCATAAAATAAGGAAATATTGTTATTTTTTCACTATTTATGTAAATATTTTTTTAGTGTCCAATTTTACAATGATGATTGTGAATAATATCAATCAATCTCCCACACATTTAAATTTAGTGAAATGGACCCTGTGATTTTCTATTGACGAAATAAAATTATATCATGTTCAAAATATATTTCTATTAAGACCACAAATAATAATATTTAATGTCCCATTCCATATTGAGATATATTTAAAATAATAAAATGATTTGTTTTTTGATATATATATATATATATATATTAGGATATAACAATGATTAATAGGATATACCAAAACCATATTTATCTTCTATAACAAGAAATGAAAATGATATTGATCTTAGTTGATTATAGTATTAAAAATTTTCAATGAATAACAATAAGAGAGGGAATTTAATTTGATAATTTTATGATATCATAAGTGTTTATTAAACTTGGGTGAATTTGAGTAGATAATATTTTATATTTTATGTGTTGAAAATTAAAATTGAGAGAGAAAAATGATAAGAAATTTATTTTTCATAATATGATACTAGATGTTACAGTTAAAAATAAATAGTTCTAAGGAAACCATGATAATTATTGTTTATCTGGGACAATTTACCCTTATGATGATTGATGTGACCAGGAATGTAGATTAAGATATATGAATATCCATGAAATAAATCAAATTATATTGGAAATATCACAGCAATAGAGATAAATGAATGCATGTATTAATAGATAATAAAAATTTTGTTATAATGAGAAACCATAGTCCATTAACTTTGTCCCGAACCATCCTGAGTCGACCACGAACCCGTCATCCGAGACGGTCCGTGGTAAGTTCTGAAGGGCGTTCTTGGTCCCCCCTAGGATGAAAACAAGTGTGAGGCATCAAAAATAAACAGGTGTGAATTATTTGGTCTATAAAAGTAAGATAAATACATTAATTAAAACAAAACAATGAAAAAATAAAACTTGTAGCATAAAGAAAACAAGAATACACATAACTCCGTGTGACCTCTCGGTCACCTTCAATAACTAACAAACTGCCTCACACTGGTAGATGAAAAAAGAACTATAACTAAGCAACTGAACCTGCATCTGAAAAGCTATGATAGAAGTGACAATTAAAATGGTATGTAGGAAAACCAAATGTGAACCACATAATCCATGCATTTCAAAATTCTATAATAGTCCAATAATAATATTTTGAACTAAAATAATAAAAATAATTTTTTCCTATATACCATGAATTTTGAAAAATAAAAATCAAAATTTCATTGGATTTATAATTCAAAAACAAGGAAAATAAAAAGAGGGGCACACACAAACTTTTCTAAAGTAGCTACATTGAAATCCTTTTTAAAACCAACAATGTTTTCCGACCAAAACCAAAACCATGATCAATATTATGATTATACGCACAACAAGGGAAATGGTACTATTAGTGCTCATATGAAAGGATCATAGAAACCATAGGAACATAGAGGAATACTAGAATATACTAATACCCATGATGTCATACCCAATAGCATGCCACCGAAGACAGAATCAAATGCCCTAACACTTGGCCACCATTCCTCAGGTCAGAATGAGGGGCCCAATACCATAGCAATAATCCCAAATTTCTACATACTATGGGCCAATGGACAGTAAATGAACATCCACTACAATAATTGTTCTCAACAACCCGCCTTCTTATTCAAGGTTACCATGATATGTTCACAAAGAGGTGTGCCCAACATTCAAACAACAAGTCGCATATCATTCCATGAACACTACACAATATGTCACCACCAGACCACCTCACGGATAGTCCCCAACATTAATAATAATTACCCAAAGGAGGTCCTATACCAATGAAACTCATGTCTCATGATCAACAACCGGTGAGAGGAACCGAACCGAAGGGGGGTTTTCCAAATGTAACATTTCAATGATTCCAAACGAGCCTCATTAAAATCCAACACATCAAAAATTTTATAAACAACCATTTTTAAATTACAACTGGGTCATTATCTTCACAATGCCCAACCTTTTATTAAATCATTTGTTAAAATTTTCAAAGAAATCCCAAATACCATATTTATACAATAGTGGCTAAACATGCCCTTAAATTAATATTTCCCCAAATGTTTTCAAGATATTTTTAAAACCATAGAAAAACACACCAAATGTTAGCAAAATACCAATTGGGCCATAACTTTTGAACAATAACACACCCAACCACATAGAATGTTCCATACAAGACTTATCATTTCCATACACCCCACTCAAGCATATTTCAAGGCCAACTGGGCCAAACCATAGGTACCCATTTGATGTTTTTTTAACACAAAGAGTACCACATCCCCAATTTTTTTTGAAAACAAGGAAGACTTTTTGGGAAAATAAAAGGAAAGGGGGAAGAGGCACTCATGGGGGAGACTAGATTTAGAGTACCATTTTCACTTGATTTCACAACCATGCATGCACCTAATGCACCCATTGTTATGCCTTCGACCAATGTGACACTCTAAAAAAACTAAAGCATTTTAATCCTAACATTTTAAAATAACCATTCTTCCACCCAAACCAAATATTTCACCCATTTATAAAATACATCACTTGTTTCCAATTCAAGAAGAGATTTCAAAATCGTGTTCCAAGCCACATAAAAACAAAACGCCTTAATCCAAATATAAGATGAAAAACATTCTCCAAACAAACATAACCATATATTTCAATAGGGAAAACACCACCCACCTCCCACCATTCCAAATTTCCATTAAAAGTTCATTTGAAATTTCATCAAACTCAGTTCATACAAATGCACATGCGCATAAATCATGTTTCGTGTAAAATATTATTGTTAATAAAATCATTAAACTTTAAAATATAATATAAAACTAACTATAGGTACCATAGAGGTGTGCAACAAGTTAAAAAATTAATGACACACCCCAAGAAACAATGGAAAAGCAATGGAAAAGAAAAAAGCATGGTTTTGCCTACTGTAAAGAGGAACCAGCCCATGCCAAACACATATGAACATAGTGAAAAAGGCTGAGACCAATTGTAACTAACTCAGACTCACACACACCTACCTTTATATATATATACAAATATCCATAATACAATGCACGTATTCCCTGCTTCATGAGGGAATATGTACATAGAGGTTATATATATACATATATATTTTATACATTCCTTAAGTATTTGACTACATGTCCTCCGTCATTGACCATGAATTCATTATAACAACAAAAGATACCCATAATTAAGTCAGAAAAGAACAAAACATGAAAAAAAATTACAAGTGACTCACATAAACCAAATGCATAAGTCATAAAACACAACCAAACACTACTAATAATATTTACATCCAAAACACACCCTGATCCATTTTAGAAACCATGATACATTTATTAAAATACAATGGAAAAAAGGGAAATAGGTGTTCTTTTCAGATAACCAAGGTTCGAGAGAAGAAGAACTCCAAATTTCATCTTCATTTGAATCCCCATCCATGTGTGCACACTGTGGACCCATGGATGTGCTCCATCAAATGTTAAAATCCAAGTAGATAATTACCCGAACCATTTTAGAGAAACCACACACCCCCCTATGTTAAACCAACGAACAAAAAAATAAAAACTACCATATTTCACAACCCCCTGGAAATAAGTCTAAATATATTAATAAAACAATTATAATGAAAATATTTACCCAAAATATCTAACAAAACCCTTTGATACAAAAGTTTCATTTCACCATGATCAATTTTTAATGGCATACACATGTGCATAATGAGAGAAACAACTCAAAACCTAATTAATGTCAATTGAATCATCAATAACACAACACCATAGGCTAAAATTAATTATATTAGGGGTTGAAATAATGGTTTGCGAATTATTTAATAAAAAACAATGTATCAAATAGACTGATGTTGAAAGAAAACACATAGAGACACCTTCCAATCTGTGTGATAATATGATCCATCACTTGGAGAATGGGAAAAACGTCATGAGGAACAATATCACAATTCTCGACACTAAAAAACAAACAAATCATAGAAAGGGGAAATTTTCTTTTGGTTGATTTGATAAAAACACCAAAAACAGAGATAAATATTGGTGGAGGAGGTCCAGTGCAGTGGGGCATTGCAAGGAGGAGTCCAGTAGGGAGAAAGCTGAGCAGGAGATGGCGGAGACGACTGATCAGCATGCTATAGGTCATGGAAGAAAGGGCCTGATAGGAGGCGGTCTAATTAGATAGATAAATGATGTGTTGTGGGAATCCCACATAGGAGTTATATGTTACCATTGTGACTAGCACTAGATGAGGTGGCAACATGGTGAGATGGGGGCGGCTAGAAAGAATGCAGGGGAGGGCCACAATGGGTGGCTATTGGAAGGATCGAAGGGGGTGGGGGCAGGGGTGGGGCAGGTCCGCACCTCACACCATAGTAGGGATAGGTGGGTCCGATAGGTTTCATACCTTTTCATTTTTTTCTACTTCTAATAATACTAATAATAATAATAAAACCAATATAAACTAATAAAACCAATAATAATAATATTTTATTATCCATTTTATTTTAAATAATAATTATATTTATAAAAAATTTATAATAATAGTATTATAATTTCAGAAATAATATTTTTATTACGGTTTAGGAATTCAATTTTTTATTGTTAAATTTTTTATTTAGCTTTACTTTTCAATTAGCTTAAATTTTTTATTTAATTTATTATTTATTTGAACTATCGAGTGACCTCGCATCAACCTGGTCCAAATGCGCAGTGGCTAATAGCGCTGCAGTAACTGCGTACTAGCCCAAGAGCCACAAAAAATATCAAACATTGAAAATTTTCAAAACGACACGCAAATGACACTAGACCAGGAAAAGAATAAAATAAATGGGCAAATGAGTTCGGGGAGTGACAAAACAAATAAATATATAAATCAAAATATATATATCCCTTAGGGAGTTCCTAAATGATAGGGTCTAGAAAATAGTACATATGAATCATAAGAACATAAATTGGAATTGTTTATACCAAAAATAAGTGCAAGAAAACAGTACAAAACTAGTGATAAATGAACATGATCCACCCATGTATTAGACATCTGTGCCAAATCAGTTATTATAATATAGAAATAGTAGTAAATAAAAAACCAATACCATTAATCACCCTCTATCTCTATCCACTATAATGTATAGAGGCACAAATACCATTCTGTAGATTCCATTACTTTAACCATAAATAGATATCACTACCATTAATCCATAGAAATATGTAAAAGAATAAATGGCCAAAGTAAATCATTAAAAGGGAGACATGTCAGAAACTTTAAGTAAATAAATTTACACCCTACTATAATATAGTAATATCCAGCATAGGATAAATGTGATAAATTAAACAACTCGCCTCAAATCCAATGAAAAATCAATGCTGGAATATATGTTTATCGTATAACTAAGAACCTACATCTGAGGTAAAAGAGGGATGAGCATAATCCCTTATAGTGGTTTATCACCCATAGAAACTATGGAAATTCATTTTTAATACATTATATAAATTGATGGTTTTGATATTATATTTAAAATTGTATTCCACATGCATTATAATACAAATCAATGTGACATGCCACAAGAGAATTTTCCAACAACAATAACATATTATAAAATAATGTTAAGGATTATTTATCATTTTAAATTAAATATTTAAAATAGTGGTAGGGGATGATTAATCCATAAAAACCCAAATAAATATTTTTCACTCTTTCCGAAGAATCTCATGAAATATAATTTTTCATATTGAATATCAATGAAAACAATTAAAAAAATACATTTAAGAAAATGATATAAATTTTAATCTATAAAAAATAGTTTGAAAGAATATTTTTGTAATGTTTTTGAATGTAAACCAATTATAATAAATTTTTATACATAATTCCAAGATAGGAACCATAAAATCAGGGCAATACAATCTAAAGTATATAACCAATAAATGGTATAAATAGTTAAATTATGTTTGGAATGTACCATAGAATCATAAACATATACCCCAAAGTGTCCATAATGTGACTTATTGTAATTGTTCTCATCCATAGTCTCTATTAATTAAACTCATGAACCTCTAACAATGAACCTATTCCAATAATACACAACCTTTTGTAAAACCCAATTTTTTAAGGAATATTTTTTTTGGAATAAATTAAATTTTCATTTATATATTGCAATGAAATAATTAAAACATTTCATTAAAATTGAATGAACATGGTTTATTTTGTATGGAACCAACTTTGTATACATTTCACAGAACATTGACTCAATGTACATTACATACAACACTTACATGGTGTACTTTACACACCACACTAATGTTTCTATAAATCATCATTTTGCTGTTATAAATATATTAATAAGATAATTATAACCTATATATTAAAATTAGTAATATAAATATTATTAAATACTTTTCAAATGTTATTTATAATTATTTTATTTGAATAAAACATATTTGTAATGAAATATATGATTTTCTATTAAATTCATTTATATTTAAAATTAAAACTTTATCAAAAAAAATTATTTCTGTAATTAAATTAATTTTATAAAATTTATAAAAATAATTTTCTTAAATAAAATTTTAATTTTAATTTAGAATTTCAAAATTAGATTGTGGTGATGTTTTAGGATATTTCTGAGAAACATCATTTTTGGATGAATAGCGAAAAATATCGGATTCTAAATCATAATTTTTTTATATAATTTATTTATTTGGATAATTTATATTTGAATTTGTTTTAAAAAATTATTCATATTAAATTGTTATCAATTAATACATTTTTGTTAATTGGAACCAACATCACAATGAAATTCGATATAAAAACATAAAAATGATTGGATCATTCTTACTTTTAAAACTCAGATTTTCAACACGAATAAAGGATTAATTTTAAACTAATTTATAGAAATTCATTGATTAGAATTTAGAAACTTTTATTTGACATTACTAATAAGAATAATTTATAATTTCAAATAAGGATAACATAGTTTTTGACCATAAACATTTGGTAATGTAATTAAAATTAATTATATCGATTAGGGTAAAATTAAACATAAATAAGGTCTAAACCATACATTCATGAAAGAAAGGCATTAAAATATGTGAAAAACACATTGGATGTAAATTATTCATCCATGAACCTTAAATTATAGAGTTTTGTTGTTTTTATGACTTTTTTAGGTAAAATGTCGGTACAACTAATTTTTCAAAAATAATAGAAAGTTAGTTATTTCCCTTCCCTATAAAAGGTCAACACATCTCTATAATCTAGAAACCTCTAAATCCTATTAATTTATTCCAATATCTCTCTAATATAATTACAATAAATTTAACTTTCCTCCTATAATACTTTCCTTGGGCTGATGAAAATCCTTGGATTCCTTTTGGTGAAAACCAAATGGAGTTTCTCGATTAAGAGTTAATGTCTTCTATCAAGTCCTTTCATTTATTTTAATTCTACAATACTCCACATTATTTTTCTGAGGATTATATATAATAAAACATATACTAGATATAATCAGATGTTTTTATGTTATGGTTTCCACCTACACATACACCCACCTCCATCTATGGGATAATGAACATACTGTTTATATATACAGTGAACTACCACCTATCTAAACAATGATTGTTTAATTTATTTTACCACATCTCATGGTGGAAATTAGGAGGGACAATATATTTATATATTATATTTATTATTTATTTAACATTTATTATTCATTTTATAACACATATATTGTTAACTTACCATATAGTGTTTATATGATAATTTAATTTTAGGAAGTGTGGGCTACCACCCCCTCAAAGCGATAAGGTTCGTTCATAAACGACATTGACTATATTAAGGATTGATTTAGTGAATATATAAGACACATATGATATTCGAAATATACTTTAATAATGATATATATATACATCTATGTTATTTACTTACTTTCTTTCAACTTGACAATTATACAAAAATAGTGTTCAGGTGTACGTACGACCTAACGTCTCAGTGAACGGTGAAGTCTGTTTCATACTTATATATTATATATATTATTATAATATAGATATAATTTATATATATTTTATTTATATAATTGTTTACATTCTTTAAGTAATTATATACACTATGAATACTAAATATATAACAAATTAAGACACTTGTGAGGAATAAAGAATATTTTACACAAAGTGAATCCTTTACATATGATTATCCAAAAGAGGGTATATATGGACATAAATAGACAATATATTTATGAATTTGTTTATAAAATAGATATATAATAAATTTATATATATTATAACATTTTTTTGATCGGTATAATGAGAGTCAAGACACAAGGTAACTAGATTTCATCCAACTTTCTATTTCATTGAGATATGTGCTATGTTTGACACTCTCTCATTTTATTAGGTGTATTTAATGATGATGATTATATTATATGAAAAATATAATTAAATTTGTATTTATTAAAATATAAATTTTATGTAGTTTCTTTCAGGGGGATTACGTTCCAAAAGTGACCAAATCATTAAAATAGTTTTGTCTCAATTTTCCTTCATTGAGACTCATGTTTTGTTATGAACCTATTTTTCTTATTTAGTTGTATATAATTCCATTCTACATGTTATATCATGAATAAAATTATTTTCTTGATATTTTAATATTAATTAAGTTTCATTTTTTTAAAGTAGATTATGATCCCATGTAACCACATGGAAATAGTTCATTTAAACAATCTCATCGCTTTTCGATAATGTTAATGATTATTATTCGTTGATGTAATCTTATAATCCTATATCAAGAAAATTAATCACTTTCTGTACCCTCAATTTACTCATTAAATATAAATTAATTATTTATATTTTTACACTCTTTGGTATTAAGATAATGTTTTTATATAAAATCATATTGTATGTATCTTCATCCAAAATTCAATTGTATTAAAAAACTACATTTTCAAAAATGTTTTCAACAATGTTTTCCAATGAACATTGAAGTCTATTTTGAAGGAAAAAATAATTTTAAAAACGTTTTATAGTTTTCAATGCATCCATGATATGTTTTCAATTCTATTTTCAATAATTTTTATTAAAAATGGTTTTATGTTTTAAAAAGTATTTTCAATGTAGGAAGGATATTTTACTCAAAAAAATGTTTTTAAAAGTTATTCAAAATTATATCTAGTCTATGATAATATCAGTTGCTGATACTCTTTCCATTATTAGGAAATTATTCAATTTTTTCATTCAAATTTTTTCAATGAATGGAATACGTTTTTATGGAATGATGTTTAGGAATCCCATTTCTCTTTAATGGTTTATAATCTCTTGAAACACATTTCTATTCCTCCTTTATATGATTATGAAACTCAATTCTTTTCAAAAGTTATATTTATGATGAAATGAAAATGAAAACAGTCACTTTCCACATATTATGATATGATTTCAAGTTTATAAAACCCATTTCATTTCAGGGGATAACATATGGATATTTATTATCATATGGAACATGTATGTATGATTTCACTATGAGATAGTTGGGACCTCAATCTCCCTCAAATACATTGGATAATTATTTAGATATCATGAGACGTATATGGATATAACGAGAAATGAACTTAGTTTAGAATTACAGGGCTTTAATGTGAAATGAACTCGGTTTAATAATACAGGGATGGAATGAGGGGTGAAATAATTTCAGTAATATATGGCCGGAATGGGGTGTGAACCCGATTCAATAAAGGAAATTTTCTACTAAGACAATCTTTGTAGCAATGCCCTGACTACTATTGAAATCGTTATATGTGCTTTTGTTTCTACCAAAATTACAAGGTTTATTCATATTTTATTCTTTCATAGATTATATTCTTTATCACATTATGATTCATGTATTATTTACTACAATGCTTTAGGCGATGATTCATGTATATTATCTTTTATATGTAAGTTATGATCTTCTATTGTCATGATCGTTTTCACATTCTCTTATGATCTAGATTATTCTTAAATATCTCTATTGTTTACCCATACTGATCTTTTAGGATCAACCTTTTTATATTTCCTTCCACAGGATATACAGTTATGTACTATATTTGATGTGTCTATAAAGGGTTCTATTGAAGAAAAATCTAGTGGTAGATAATGTATCTCATTTATGAATCAATTTTTATGATTACATGATTACAATTGAACTATAATTATAAGACCTTTAAGAATCAGTTTGTATAATTTTTTAATTATTGCAAAAACAATTTCTAATGTTAATGTAATAAAAGTGGGGGTAGTTATAGCTGGTATAAGAGAAAAGGATTGGTTGACCTATTCAATATTGTATGATAAAGCCTTAGGTAAAATCCTAACTGAATGTGTAGGGATAAGTATTAGGTATAGGAAAGTATAGGAAAATGTCCAAGAATATTTGTAAAGGGAAGTTTGAGTTTTTTTCCTATCAATAATTCCTTGTATGGGTACTAAAATTTGATGTGTCTTTGGAAAATATATACATAGGGTGTAAAAGCTCGGAAAATATGTTCTAGGCATGACTCTGGTAATTTGGTACACGAAAATGGGCCTTACTGCTCATCTGAGTTGACACTCCTAGGGGATATTCATGGGGATTTCACAAAATCATCATTAACCAATAAAGAGGATTTAAATTGTTGTTAGATGTTAATTACCTAGGTTAAACCCAAGGTGTCATAGATTAAGGAATTTTTCTTAATTTAGATATCCAATAAGTGTTTTTTCATAGTTCTGTGGTTCCTCACTATGACAACTATTTTTACTATATGCTTCTTTATTTTAGTTTATGGCTAGATCCCAAAAGAACAATGTCAATGGTGATTGAGAACAGAAATAAAATGATTTTCCTCTTGAGTTACTGAATGCCAGGTGAGATAGAATTAAAAAACTCATTTATATTCCCACACAAATTTCTTAAGATATGAATCATGTTGGAATTATAAATGAAAAAAGGAGGGAACAACATTCTATTGAGTATTTTATATAGAATCATAGACCTACATTAAGATTGTTTTCTGGTCCACTTGTGGTTGAAAATGGAATAGTACTACTGAAAATATATTCCTCTTTCTCTAGTGTTTGGATCATGGGAAATTAAAATAAGAATATCTATCGGTCTGAAGTAAATTTATATAAGGGGTGGAATCTAATCAAGAATACGACGTAGCAAGATGATATTGAATGCATGAATTTGGATGAGTTAAAGAACCTATTTTTTAATAATTAATTTCCATAGATTCTTCATACCAAGATGGGGAAACAGTTCCTCAATTTAAATAAAAGGGATGAGGAATTAGTCGGTACCGACAAGGATAATTTAATGAGACTTATAATGTAAACTTCATTAAATATCATCCAACCTGAAAGTAATGTTGTCAGGATCATCAGTGGATTAAATCAATGTCATAGAAGGGAACTTCCCATAAAATACTTTAGTAGATATGAAGAGATTTTTCATTGTGAAATCAAGTTTGAAACTGAGGTTAGAGGCAGGTATCAATCTCATGGTATTGAAATGAAGTGGAAGATGGAGATTTACATAAACTCTAAAAACCATGGAGAAAAGATGATGAGTTATCATGTATGATATAAATGTGAGATGAAGCATGGAGGAATTTGACTTCACTGCTCTATTTAAATAGTTTAAGTGAAAAAAATTAATTTTATTTGGAAATTGATTGTCAATATAGTGGTAAAATGTTATCATAAAATGATAATGTAGAAAAATCCAAACAGAAAGGGCATTGTGCTAACCATTGACCAAACCTAAAGGATAGTGATGATGATAAAATTAAAAAAAAACATAAGTTTAAGAACAAGGGTAAATGTTACACAATTACTATTTATGATGATGGCTATAATAACTACATGATGAAATATACACATACCATCCACTATTGAACTACTATTTTTATATTGGATTCTAGATCTACCCACTCTTTCAAATCTAATGAATTTTAGATGGGTTTTATGATTCCACGAAATCAATTATATGTGGAGTTAGAAGTAAAAACCCAGAATGGTATAATGATAACATCTCAAGTTTATGATTCCTTACTTGTAAAAGTTTGTGGAAATGTGTTTCTTGCAAATCAATTCATTCTTCCTTTGCATGAATTTGATGTCATCTTAGGCATTGATTTTCTTTTTTTGCATAAATCCCACATCAATTAAAAAGGAATGGAATTTAAATTTGATATTTCAAAAACTCCTATAATCATCCATCCCTATAATGATATGTATGACCATACTACGGATACTATAGCCAGTGTATGGGTCTTAGTTCCCATTCCGAAGGGTGTTTTTCTCAAATAGATGGGGAGAAAATTGACATCAATGATATGCCTATTGTTTGGGATTTTGTTGATGTCTTTATGGTAGAGTATCCTAGTCATCCACCAAAATGTGAATTTGAGTTCTCAGTAGAACGAATAACTGGTTGCACACCAATTTCATAGACTCCTTATAGAATGGATCCAATTGATTTGTATTAATTGAAGAAGAAAATACAAAAAAATCATGATAAGGGATTCATTCATCCAACTGTGTAACCATCTAGTTCACCTATTATTTATGGGAAAAAGAAAAATGGATCAATGAGACTTTTCAATTATTATCATGATTTGCACAAGATCATAATTAAGAACAAGTATCATCTTCCCCGTATTGATGTATTGGTTGATCAATTGCATGGAGCTAAATACATTTCCAAGATTGATCTTCATTCAAAATATCATCAATTATGGGTAATGAATGAGTATATACACATGAAGAAGTTCTATATATGGTATGGAGACTATGAATATATAGTGATGCCTTCTATTTATACTAATTTCCCTATTATCTTTACGAATTTAATGAATATTGATTTAGATATTACATCGATCTGTTTGTGGTAGTATTTATATATTATGTTGTTATCTATTTGATGAACGCCTATCGTAGGGCGTGGAAAAACAATTATTTCTTAAGTTAAAATGTAGTAAAGTGGTTGACCTAGGATGTCTCCCGAAGTGGAGTGCACACAAAACGAGTTGTCACTTTAAAATGAGAGTAAAAAATGTTGTGTTTCTGAAATGAAATTTGAAATTAAAATTATTGAAAAACTATGATATTAAAAAGGTTGATTAGGTCGGGGTAAGTTTCCTAATTGTAATTCTATCCTTGTTCAATTTAATTCAATCCTCTTCTTCTTTGTTGATTAATGTGAGTTTCCACAATTGTTTCCTCTCACTTCTTTGGTGAAATTATTATTGTGAGAGAAAACCTTACCAAGATCTTGGTTTGGTCAACTCTCCTTCCATGTGTAAAATAGTTGTATTGAATATCCTTAATTCAAATGGAAAATACCCGATCGGGTTTTTTATCCTAAAAAATCAAGAACATTCACTACACCTTTTACACGTACTGACGATCGTCGAGTAATTCACCACTAATTCCTGGTTTATTCCATCGTATATAAACCAGAAATTAGTGGAGGGAGATATTGATTATTTTACCAAGGAAAAAATCAATAAAATAATTAATAATCAAGAATTATCAAACTTGATAATAAAATCCACTATAAGAAATTGAAAACAACATTGAAGAAGAAAGAAATTTATTCAATTGTGTCCAAAAACTCAAGAATTATAATGTAGAAAACCAACCCTTCCCCAATCAATACAAAAGTTTACCCGACCATGGAAAGGGTAATCGAGATGAATGGGGAAGAAGAAGGCATTATAAAACTATGAAAAGGAAAAAAAATAAAAAATAAAGCCGAAATGATCTTCTTCATGGTGTCCCGGAAGGAAGGGGATGGAGAATGGATGCTTTGAGAGGGTGGAGCTCTACTCCTTTTATAGCCAGAATTTGTCCCCCGGATGTTGACGCATTGTATCCCCATTAAATTAAATCTTCATGCGTTGAACCTTTCTTAATGTTGTTCATAATTCCCTTGGCCATGTCCCCAAAAAATCTCAGCGGATTTGGACATTTATTACGGGAGTTATGGCCGTTTTACTCTGAGCATTTATTTTGTCCAGTCAGACTCTCCAAAACGAAATTCTCTGGATTAGGGTAATTTAATGTCCCAATAAATGGCCAATTCACACGGTTCATCGTTCATAAAAGAATCTCCAAAACTCCTTGCGCGTCTATCCACTGAATTTCACAACATGTGGGCCCACCATGGATGAGTTATGGATCCCACACCAAAACTAGACATAAATGAAAACAGTTTTCTTTCTCCAACTTGTGAGCTTCTTTTGAGCTTCCATATGGCCGATTCAACTTTTAGTCCAAAAATAGTAAATTAATCCCTTGATGTTTAGAATATGGATGAAAATAAATTCTCAATTTGGATCAGTGTAGATAATGTTATTTCCAAACTACCGAAATAATTTAATACTGTTAAAAATCCAAAATGGCCAATTTTTACTATTTAGCTCAAAATAATACTATTATCATAAAAATGAAACAATTCATATTATAGGAACACATTTGTGGGTTTAAAATAATGATATTAAATATAAATTAATTGAAAATATTTTCTCTATCAATTCCCCCACCCTTAGGACTTGGACTCCTGGACAAGTAAAAATTAAATCAAATAAAATCCAAAACACATATCAATGAGATCTAACAAATCAATTTCAAGAAACCAAAAGATATCATACCTCATCAAAAATAGTTATTTCAATTTCTCTATTTAATATTTTAAAATATTTTCACTTCATTTCTTATCCAATGCACTCAGAACACCTACCTCACATGAATTTTCTCTCATCTCACAAATGTAAATGCTGAACGAGGCTTTTCTCATCCAAACACACACAAGAGTCACCATAGGCTTGATAAATTTCTACTTCTACACATGATGTAATTCAAGGACATGTGTTTCTCATGAGGACCTTTCAGGGTTGTTCTGTAGCTTCGGTTTGGTAGGATTTATATGTTAAACATTATAAGGCCGAAAAAGGAGGGCTTGGCTCTTTTTGATGCAAAATTGCAGGATTCTAATTTTTACTCAATTATGGTCTCCTTCACTTCCCCTTTGTAGAAAATAGGCTCCATCAAAATTCAATCTACTCAGTAGAAAAAATTTAAATGCTTTCAAACATGAGTTTTCTTGAAATCTCCAGATAGGCACAACTTTCTTTTTTTTACATTGGAAGCTCAAGAAAGGCACAACTTCTCTTGTCATAAAAGCTCCAAAAATGGCACAACTTTCAACAGAATAATTTTTCAGAATCACACACATCTCTTCCATAATTTATTTTCCACCCAATGTATAACCAAATGAGTTACTACACCACAAGACATCTTCTCCCACACTTAAGTTCAACTAGATCATGCAATTTCACTTCAATAGCAGGTAGGATAGAAAAAATTGGCTTGTAATGTGGCTAACCAAACATGAAATTCATGGATACTAGGGGATATAATGAAGGATAAATGTAATGGTGGGCCATAATGAAAAGGATTTTTTTGAAAATGGGGATTCAAACCAAATAAATTCCTCAATCATTTAAAACACACGTACCCCAAACCCTCAAGTTTTGAAAGGAATAAATCAAATTCTGGTTAAAGAAAATATGGAATGGTTCACTCAAGAAATGAGATGAATGAAAAAAATATGACAAAAATGGTTTAGAAGCCTCACAGGAAAGTTATTTCAATGATATAGACAGTGAAATATGGCACGAGTTTCAAAAATTAGTGTACTTTTCATGAACTTCTAAAAGATTTGAACTTGAAAATAAGTCATTTCAGCATTCATTTAAGCTCGTATTCATGAAATAGATTGGTTCACTCATTGAAATGGGTTTCAAAAATGGTATTGTTAATAATTTTAGCTCCAAAGTTTCAGAAACACACCAAAAATTGAAAAATAAACACACAAAAATTTGAAAACACACAATTTTTTTTTTTAAAACAAACATCAAATTAAAATCCTATATTACAAAGGTTCCCTCCCCCACACGTAACTGATGCAGTGTCCTCGATGCATTCAAGTGTATTTAACATGTTGGTATATTTTTGATTGAATCACAACAGCATGAAAATGTGAAGGAGAGGTACAACATGATGGATCTTATTGATAAATAGGTTGGAGGAGCGTGATCTCCTCAACTGGCTCTGATGGCAGGGTCCCAAGGAATTTCTTCAACTTGTGTCCATTCGGAATGAATGGATCATGCTCTCTATCCTTCATAATCTGCACATCACCAAAAGGATATACATGTGTAACTATAAATGGACCTTCCCATCTGGAACGATGTTTACCTGGCATCAACTTGAGTCTTGAGATGAATAATAAAACTTTGCCTCCAAGAGAGACATCTTTTGGTCGGATCACCTTATCATGGGCCACTCTTGTTCTTTCTTTGAAAATCCTTGATTTTTCAAATGCTTCCCTTGTTATTTCCTCCAACTCTTGCAACATCAATCTTCTATCCTTCCAAGCACTTTCAAGGTCCAAATTAATTTTCCTCACATCCCAATACACCTTATGCTCCAATTCCACAGGTAGGTGGCAGATTTTCCCATAAATCAGCCTATATGGACTCATACCAATCAGGGTTTGTAGGTTTTCCTGTAAGCCCATAAGGTATCATCCAACTGTTGGCTCCAATCCTTCATGTTTGGATTAACGGTCTTTTCCAAAATTCCCTTGATTTCCCTGTTTGAAACATCAGCTTTCCTGTTAGTCTGTGGATGATAGGGAGTTGATGTTTTATGTTGCACCTCATACTTTTTCAGCAAAGTCTCCATTCTCAAATTGATGAATTGAGTCCCTTGATCACTGATGATTTCTCTGGGCACTCCAAACCTACAAAATATGTTAGACCTGACAAAATCACAAACAACTTTAGCATCGTCAGTTCTGGTTGCTTTTGCTTCCACCCATTTGGAAACATAATCAACAGCAAGCAAGATATAAGAATTTCCAAATGACATCGGGAAAGTTCCCATAATATCTATCCCCCAAACTTCAAAAATGTCACAAAAAATCAATTTCTTTTGGGGAATTTATTGCCTCTTTGAAATAATTCCTGAAAACTGGAATTTTTCACATATTTTGAAAAAATCATGAGCATCTTTAAAAATGGTGGGCCAATAATCTCTAGATTCTAAAACATAACTTTATGGCCTCTGATGTCCAAAGTGGCCTCAACAAGCTAAAGTGTGACAAAAATCAAAGTCATATTTCACTTCACTTTCAGGCAAACATCTTCTTATAACTTGATCATTGCAAATCTTTCAAAGGAATGGATCATCCCAAATGTAATATCTAGATTCAGATTTTAGTTTGTGAATTTGGTGAGAATTGAAATGAAATGGGACCTGAGATGTTACCAGAAAATTGACTATGTCAGCATACCATGGAACTTCTCCTTCAATCAAGTACAACTCCTCTCCTGGAATTTGATCATTCAGTGGGTCTCTTTCTGGAACTTCAATTTTAGCAGTGTTTGGTATTCTACTTAAGTGATCAGCCACATGGATCTCAGATCCCTTCTAATCCTTGATTTCTATATTGAATTCCTACAGCAGTATCATCCATCTCACTAACCTTGGTTTAGCATCAACTTTCTTCATCAGGTACCTCAAAGCTGTATGATCAGAAAACACAGTGATTTTAACTTCAAGAAGATATGATCTAAATATTTCTAAAGCAAAAACAACTACAAAAAACTCTTTTTATGTGGTTGTATAATTGAATTGGGCCGCATCTAAAGTTCACGGGGCATATGAAATGACTTGTGGTCTTCCCTCAATTCCTTGAGAAAGGATTGCTCCAACTGCTTGGTTGGAGGCATCACAAAGTAGTTCAAATGGTTCTTCCCAATTTAGAGGCTGCATCACGGGTGGTGAAATCAATCTTCAACTCATCAAAGTATTCCCTACGCACACCATTGAAATCAAAATCAGCATCTTTCAAAATTAATCTACAGAGTGGGAGAGATATATTACTAAAATCTTTGATAAACCACATGTAGAATCAGGCATGTCCTAAAAATGATCTAACATGTTTCACAAAAGTACAGTAAGGCAATGAATTTATCATTTAAATTTTTTATTTATCCACTTGAATTCCATTTTTGTAAATGACATGATCAAGCACAATTCCTCTTTAAATCATGAAATGGCACTTTTCAAAATTTAAATCAAATTTTTTTTCAATGCAGGCTTTCAAAACTTTTTCAAGATTTTTCAAACAATGATCAAAAAAATCTCCAAAAAATTTGAAATAATCTAAGAAAACATCCATGAAATTTTCAATGTGATCAGAAAATATACTCACCATGCACCTATGAAATGTACCTGGAGCATTACATAATCCAAATGGCATTATTTTATATGAAAAAGTTCCAAAAGGGCATGTAAATGTCGTCTTCTCTTGATCCTCTAGAGAAATGGGCAACTGGAAGTAACCTTAAAATCCATCCAAAAAGAAATAATGAGTTCTCCCTTCCAATATTGCTAACAAATCATCAATGAAGGGGATGGGGAAATGATATTTTTGAGTGACCTGTTTCAATTTACTAAAATCAATGCACACTCTCCAGCTGTTTTGAATTCTCATATGGATGAACTCATTCTTTTCATTCCTCACAGTGGTCAGGCCAGTTTTTTTTGGAACGACATGAATAGGGCTGACCCACTGTGAATCTGAAATGGGTAGATGGTCCAAGCTTCCAATAGCTTCTCGATCTCCTTCTTCACAACCTCCGTCAAGGCGGGATTCAGTCTCCTTTGGGACTGTCAAACAGGTTTGGAATCTCCCTCAACAAAAATTCTATGTGAGTATATTTTTGGGTTAATTCCTAGGATATCACATAAGATCCATCCTATTTCCTGGACATTCTCTCTCAAAAGCTCAATAAATGATTTTTCATAGGTTATAGAATGTTTATTAGCAATTATCACTGGTAGTTTCTCTCCTTCCCTAAGGTATACTTATTTCAAATCAGTGGGGAGTGGATTGAGTTCTAGATTTGGGGGATTCTCAAGGGATGAGACTAAATTGACATTTTCCTCTTCCCAATTTGGGACCTCCTGCACACAAGAAACCATATCATATTACTCATTATTCAGCAAATCATCAAAGAAATCAGATTTTACCTCTTCCTCCCACATGAAGTGAGAATCTCCAACATCTTCAGCATCCACATGTTCAGTGATATTTCCTAGGGAAGAAGTCTCTCTTAAGTATAAGAATTCATAGATCATACCTGATTCTTGAATTGGTTCTTCACCAACTTCATGGGAATGCAAAAAAAGAGGAGTGATCATCTAATGGATGCCTCATGGATTCAAAAATATTGACGTGGACCGTGCTCTCTCCAAACTCCATGGTGAGTGTCCCCTCGTGGACATTGATGATGGTTTTGGATGTCTTCAAGAAAGGTACCCCTAAAATGATGGGTGAATGTGACTGGATCTTATCTTCTTCCATATTGAAAACATAAAAGTCAGCTGGGAATAAGAGATCTTTCACTTTCACAAGGACATCCTCCAAAACCCCCTATAGGGAAAACTGTGGATCTGTTTGCAAGCTGGACCACCACTCTTGTGGGCTTCAAATCTCACATCTGTAAAGAAGTGTATACTGAGTGAGGCAATACATTAACTGAAGCACCTAAATCCCAAAAACAATTAGTGAAATTTAATGATCCAATGGTTCATGGAATGGAAAACAACCCTAGATCTTGACGTATGGTTGGAATATGCGGCGTGATAAGGGATGAGACACTTCTTCCCAAGTTGATTATTTCATTCCCATGAAGCCTTATCATTTTAGTGCAATGTTCTTCCAAAAATATTGCATACCTTGGAATTTATTTAACCGCTTCAAGTATGAGGATATTGATTTCCACTTTATGGAAGGTGTCCAAAATTTCTTTTTGAAGTGATTGTTCATGCAATTTCATTGATTCGATCATCCTTGTTGGAAATGGTGGGGGTAATTCTTTCTTCTCACTTTGTTTTCATTGCATTGTTGTTTCTTGTTTCTTATTCTGTGGCCTATCCTTCTCCTTCTCCTCTTCCTTTTCATCTTCTTGGTGGATTTTCACATGAATTTCTGAACCATTATCCCTCAGAATATGTTGTATTATTTCAGGTTCAGGGTTGGATGGAAGTGGGATTTCATTTCCACTTCTTGTTATGATTGCACTAACATTCTCTTTAGGATTTGGCACTGTTTGGGATGGAAGATTCCCTAGATTCCTGGACATTATTTCAACAAGACTTCTCACTGTGTCTTCTAGCCTGTCAAACTTATCGGTTAGGCCCTCATACTTGGAATGTAGATGTTCCACAGAAGGTAGTGTGATGGTGGATGGTTGTTCAAATTTCTTTCTTCGGAATGGTGGTGGATGAAAATATTGTTTTTGTTGGAAGGGATGTTTATAAGATTTTTTGAAGGGAGGGGTGTTCTGGTATTGCTGCTGGTGGTAAGGAGGTTGACTGGGGTGCTGGTTAAATGGTCTCATCTTGTTTTGTTGGTTCCCATATCCTTGTTGGGCTTTCAGTTGATTTTGTTGGAATTTTCTTGGTTGAAAGGCCGCAGAACAGTATTCTGTCCCCTGTATCTCAGGGCACTACTCAGTATAATGAGTGGAAGAATAACATAAACCACATACCTGATCTGAATCTTGTTGTCCATTTTCTTGTGTTACAGCTATTTGACGGACAAACCATGCAAGGTATTCAACTTTGGTTTCAATCAATTTAGATGAATCAGAAGTTTTTACCTCATGTATCCCCCCGGTTCCCATTCCTTTTAGTCTAAATTGTTGTGAGTTTTGAGAAATCTTCTCAATTAGTATTCTGATATCTGCAGGAGACTTGTCAATCCGGGACCCCCCCTGATGAGGCATCTAGAAGATTTCGATCATAGTCCATAAGTCCTTTGTAGAAGAACACAAGGAATTGGTGTTCCTCCATTTCTTGATGTGGGCAGCTGGAACATAGCTTCTTGAAGCGCTCCTAGTACTCGTAGAGGGTTTCTCCAGTTGATTGTCGTATGATGTAAATCTCTTTCTTGATGGTAGTACTCCTCGATGTGGGAAATAATCTTTTAATGAAAGTTTTTTTAGGTCTTCCCAATCAATGATCTCCCCTGGTTGAATGTTTTACACCCATTCTTTAGTTGTACCTTCAAGTGAGAAGTGGAATTCCCTCCACTGAAATTGGCCTTCGGGTGCTCCTCTTGGCCTGAATCTTGAGCAAGTGTATCTGAATTCTGGCATGTGATGATTTGGATCTTCTCCTTCAAGACCATGAAACTTTGGAAGCACAGGACTCATATTTACATGTAATTCAAATAATTTGGTTCAGTGGGTTCCATTAGTTGGTTATTTTTAATGGAAAATTGTGGGGCACATAGATCAGGCAGGGTTTGGTTGGGATTTCTATACATGATTTCAGGTTCATAGTGAACACTACGAGTTTCACTTTAATATGAGAGGTCTATTTCTTCAAATATTTCTGGTAGATTTCTTTTTCTTATTTGGGTTAATGTTCTTTCTATTTTTGGATCAAATTCAATTAATGGTTCTTTTGAGGTGTGGGTCATTCCATTTTGATTTTTTTTGTTGTTGTTGCACTGCCTCCCCAGAAACGATGCCAAGTTTTATGCATGCCTGTTGTAGGGAGTGGAAAAACAATTATTTCCTAAGTTAAAATGTAGTAAAGTGGTTGACCTAGGATGTCTCCCGAAGAGGAGCACACACAAAACGAGTTGTCACTTTAAAATGAGGGTAAAAAATTTTTTGTTTTTTAAATGAAATTTGAAATTAATATTATTTTTAAACAATGATATTAAAAAGGGTGATTAGGTCGGGGTCAGTTTCCTAATTTTAATGCTATCATTGTTCAATTTAATTCAATCATATTCTTCTTTTTTGATTTACGTGAATTTCCACAATCGTTTCCTCTCACATCCTTGTTGAAATTATTGTTGTGAGAGAAAACCTTGCCAAGATCTTGGTTTAGTCAACTCTCCTTCCATGTGTAAAATAGGTGTATTGAATGTCCTTAATTGAAATGGTCAATACCCGATCGGGTTTTGTTAATCCCAAAAAATCAAGAACATTCACTACACCTTTTACACGTACTGATGATCATCGAGTACTTCACCACTAATTCCTGGTTTATTCCATCGTATATAAACCAGAAATTAGTGGAGGAAGATATTGATTATTTTACCAAGGAAAAAAATCAATAACGGAATTAATATTCAAGAATGATCTAACTTGATAATAAAATCTTCTATAAGATATTGAAAACAACTTTGAAGAAGAAATAAATTTATTAAATTGCATCCAAGAACACAAGCATTACAATGTAGAAAACCAGCCCTTCCCCAATCACTCCAAAAGGTTACCCCACCATGGTAAGGGTAATCGAGATGAATGGGGAATATGAAGGCATTATAAAACTATGAAAAAGAAAATAAATAAAAAATAAATCCGAAAAGATCTTCTTCTTGGTGTCCCGGAAGGAATGGGATGGAGAATGGATTCTTTGAGAGGGTGGAGCTCTCCTCCTTTTATAGCAAGAATTTGTCCCCCGGATGTTGACGAGTTGTATCCCAATTAAATGACATCTTCACGCATTGAGCCCTTCTTCAATGTTGTTCATAATTCCCTTGGTCGTGTACCCTAAACATCTCAGCAGATTTTCCCATATATTACGAGAGTTATGGCCGTTTTACTCTGAGAATTTATCCTGTCCAGTCAGAATTGACAAAACGCAATTCTCCGGAATATGGTGATTTAATGACCCCATAAACGGCCAATTCACATGGTTCATACTTCATAAAAGATTCTCCAAAACCCCTTTTGCATCCACCCACCGAATTGTAAAACATGTAGGCCCACCATGGATGAGTTATGGATCCCACACCAAAACTAGGCAGAACTAAAAACAGTTTTCTTTCTCCCAATTGGGAGCTTCTTTTGAGCTTCTATATGGCCGATCCGGCTTTTAGACCACAAATAGTAAATGAATCCCTGGATGTTTAGAATATGGAAAAAAATTAATTTTCATTTTGGATTAGTGTAGATAATGTTATGGCCAAACTACCTAAATAATTTAGAACTATTAAAAATCCAAAATGGCCAATTTTTACTATTCATCTCAAAATAACACCATTATTATAAAAATGAATCAATTCATCATAGAGGAACAATTTTTTGGATTTAAAAAAATGATATTAAATATAATTTAATTGAAAATATTTTTTCTATCTCTATTAAAATAGAAAGTAATCAAAGAAGATCACAATAGAAATATACTAATGTCCCTAAGGAAAGAGAATATACATACAATATTTACAATGTTTGAATTTATTCTGTAAAAGGATTCATAATTAGGATAGAAAATCTCATTGGATGGTACAGTAGTAGATCCATCGAAGATGTGGGCTATCTAATATTGGTCTAGACCAACCACAGTGGATAAGATTCATATATTTCTTGAATTAGCTAGATATTATTGACAGTTTGTGGAGAATTTATCATGATTATCTAATCCTATGACAATGTTAACTCAAAAGGGTGTTATGTTCCATTAGATAGATGAATTTGAGGAAAATTTCATGAAACTGAAGATTAGGTTAGTCAGTGCACCTATACTTATATTACCCTATAGGGAATAAGTGATTGTAATCTATAGTGATGCATCCATAAATGTATTTTGATGTTTTCTTATGATGAATAAAATTATTATCACTTATGCCTCATAACAGTTAATGATTCATGACAAAAATCACCCAACTCATGATTTGGAGTTAGAAAATTTTTTTTTTTCAAAAAAACAATTCATTAACTTTTTGGGGAAATGTGTGATACATATACTGATCATGAAAGAATGAAATATATATTCACACAGAAGGGGTTGGAAATGTTCTATATAAGTTGGTTATATTGGATTAATGATTATCACTTCTCAATATATTACCATCCTAGGAAGGTGAACAAGGTGACCAATGCTTTGAGTCAGTAGGATCAGGATGGATTATCCATGATGATGATAAAAAAGATCCAATTTTTCATGATAATAAAATGATGGCTCTAGGAATCTTGAATGTAGTGGAAATGTATTATATTTCCCAAATTATGTTTTAAACCTCTATCTATGTGAAGATTAATGATGCGCAATAGGAAAATTTAGAGCTTCAAAAGAATGTCATAAATGATCCCGAGTTTAATAGTGATATGGGTGGAAGGATTACATTAAAAACCCATGTATATATTCCTTCTATACCCAATTTTATGACATAGCTATTAGAGGAAGTTCATAATTCTTTATTCTCTAGTCATCCTGAATGTACATAGATGTATAGAGTATTTCTGGTGGGATGGAATGAAGGGAGATATAATAGTGTTTGTATATCAGTTCATGCTATGCCAAAATGATATGGCTGAAAGAAAAATCTCAAAGGGTATGTTGCATCAATCACCCATACCAAAATTGTAATGGGAGAACATTAGTACAGTTTTTTTCATTGGACTAGCCAAAACCTCTGAAGGGAATAATTCCATATGGTTGGTAGTCGATCTCCATAATAAGTTGTCACCCTTCATCGCTAACAGAGAAGACTAATATCTTGATAATATTTATAGGATATACAATAAAAATGGTATTGTTTTAGGGATTACCATTTTCTATTTAAATATATTGGGATCCACGGATAAACTTAATGTTCTAGTGAAGACTATATTAAACACTTGATATAGAATTGAGTTTCAACACTACTTGTAATGCCCCAACCACAAAATCCCAGAGTCCGTACATTATCATAATACATTAGCATGATCAGAAGGAAATCATGTCTTTAAATTATGATCAGTTTAGTATTATTGGAAACAAGATTCATACATAAGTTAAACATTACAACGTGGAAAGAAATACAAGACAAATTTATTCTATTTGAAACATCCAAGCCTCCTTGATTATTCCTGAAAGTCACTCATAACTATCTTCTTCATATCCTGGGAAAATGAAACATAATAAAGGGGTGAGCTCAAAAACTCAGTAAGGGTAAGAAATATAGCAGATGATAACATAAATATTAATCCTGGTGAAAAATTGAAACCACATGCCATTACAAATGATAAACATGAATAATTTTATGGCAGGAATATGAGCTGTGTAAATAAATCCATAATAAAACATAATAATGGGTATTCTACTAGTCAAATGACCACATGAACCTTCAATATTATCTTCATAATGAGTGAATGTATAATGCCAGACATTGTGAAACATTTTTTCAAGGCCTCGGCCAAGACGTCTAAAAAAGATTAAGGCCTCGGCCAAAACCATATATCAAATTGGAAAAGGCCTCAGCCAATTCCACATCTAGATATCTCATGAGACCTACCGATGCATCGAGGAGATATAGTGGGATCCACCCGTCACTTACTATGTCCAATTCATTCAACATATGAAAAGGTTTTGACATAACATAAAATTTTTTATTAAAACTATCATATGGAATGTCAATACTTTATCAATAAACAATGAATAGTTTAAAAATAACACATCCACAATCAAACATATTACAAAACCTTTAATATAATATGGATATTTTGTATCATAATAAATCAATTTCAAATATACTTAAAATCCATCATCAGATGTTGGCATAGATGAAATAATTTTTTTTAGAGAAATATATCTTTCTATTTTGAAATCATATAAGAGTCACATAATTATAAAGAAAACAATTACTTTGAAATTATTATTATAATCTTTTAAGGGATTCTTTGACGATGATATAACGGAGGAAAATAGTTGCACCTACCGTATAAATTAAAATAATCATTCAAATCTTAATTTTGTCGAAAAAGGTCATAAAGTATATTCTTTGGAAAATGACCGAAATATTCCCTTAAAAACATATAAGGTCAAATAAGGTTATAAATTACATTACCCCATTTCCTAGTAAAAAATATTTTGAAATACATTTTTACGAATCATGGATGTGGATGATAAAGAGGTCACAGTAGATACTTATGTAAAAACATCTTTGGATAATAAATAGATTGTAGAATTAACCCAAACCTTTTACTTTTCCATGGTCGAGGGTAGGTTAACCTATAGTATAATGGATAAATAATTGTTATTAATTTATATAAGAATCATATACATTAATATGATATAATATATGATCTTTTAACATTGCTTTGTTAATAATATATTAGTATTATCATCATTTTAGGTGTTAACTTATTCATTTTCCTTAATATACTTTGTTATGTAAGTAATGATTATTATGGATATGATGTATAATATTTATATTCAGAATGATATTAAGTCATTAAAAATTATTTCTAATCATATAATTAAAATTATCCTTGAATGGATATGATGGAGGACGAATCTCATCGCGTTCGTGGAGATGGTAATCTGTACGTACGTACGAGAAACAATATCATTCTATTGATATTAAAATAAAATATAATTGGATTTTATATTATATATAAATAATAATTATAATGTTATATTTATTATTTGAATCAATTACACATCATTATTATACCAATCCAAATAATAGTGTATTGAATAACAATTACACCACGACATGGAGACAGTAAGTTGCGCGTACACACGTATGGTGAAATGTAATTCAAAGGATGGATAGAATAATGAATATGGTTATACCATACTTATAATAACATAACAGTTTATAAAAGATACTAGATTAATTATTTTAGAATGGAAACAACAAAGAAAGAGGAAGTGGAAGAAGTGATGGAACTTGAAAGAGGTGATGAAATATATACCTCTTCTTCGGGTTCATCCATTTGATTTGATAAAAAGGGATCCTTAGGATGAGTTTCTAGCTTATTTAATGCATATAGTATGAATTTATGGCATTTAGAGGGTATTTGGGTAGGGTTTGGAAGATCCAAATTGCATTTAAGGTGTGAATTAGAGAGAAGGGGAGTGCCTTTTTATAAGAGGGGTGAGGGGTATCTTAGGAAATTCTAGAAATATTCTATTATAGTAAAATAATTTTCGATTTCTAATGGCTTGAAAATAAATTATTTAATGTATAAGATGGGGAAGGGTAAAAAAAAAACTCAACCAATAGGGTCTAGACAGGTTTGGGTCCCTATATTAACTTTATCTATTAGATTTAACTCTTTGTTAAATAGTTTGACATTTACCATGTCTCTTTGTAGTTTAATATTATATGTTTAATGAACATACTATATACTTCCTAGAGAACCCCAAGTGGTTAATCAATGATACACCTATCGTTATATAATACTTTTTCCCAAACCTTATATTTTTTGAAAGGGAATATTAATTAACTATATAATATTTTATTTAAAAACACTTTTATGTCAATTTTGGCAGCATTTGTTATTTTTTTCTAAATTTATAATATCATTATTAAATTAAAAAAATTCATCTAACAAACCCTAATATGTCCTATTGACCTTAAAATTATTGGAATTCATAAAAAGTATCAGATTATATTTATTTGTATATTGTTTATGTCAGTTAATTTAATCATTTAGGATTTTGGTAATTACTGTATCATCATTGTGTCATAAATAAATTAAATTATTTAATGTATAAAAAATATATTTAAAATACCATTATGTAGGATATCTTTTTATATTTATAATAAATATTTATAGTCGAATTTATCTTATGTGTAACCCTATATTTAAAATGGATTAGTTATTAAACATTGACTTTAACTATTTTTACTCTTCTTTGAATAATAACAAATGTCCTAACCTAATCCATGAGGACCAAATACGTTCATATTTTATTCCTATGATTTTTTTGGTCGAATTATATTTATCCAATAGATTTAGGACACGTTTTAGGGTAATAATAATATCGTTTTTACCCATAATTACCATATTTACTTTTAACCGTGGTAAATAAAAGTAAAATGTTACTATTAATAAAAAATTATTTTCATTTTATTGAACCACATTTTACTTACTTATATCAACCGTGTCTCTCAGATTTTTGAAATTAAACTCACAGAAGCAGTGAATTTATGTTTTATGTAAATTGGAAAATGCACCTAAGAGGTGGGTAAGAGACGGTAAAAAGTTCAATACAATTTTTATATATCTAAAATTATAATAAACGGACTCCAAGATATTAAATAAACATATATAGGTATTATGTATCTATTTTGACCTAAAATAAATTTAAATAAAATAAATAATTATTTAAATATAAATTTAGCTTTAAACTATATATAGCATTCCGTCTTTTTATAACATAAACTTTCATTTCATTACACGGAACTGAGGATCTTTAAGGTTTAGTGTCTTGGAAATAAGGAACATAATACATGAACACAACATAAAAAATTCTTCTTAAACACTTGAAAGGCTTCTCCTTAAGTTCATAATAGGTTCTTTATTGCATCTCATAACTTGGGGATATACATCAAAAGAAAGGGTGAGCAGAAGGCCCAGTAAGGGAAACAAGAGAATCATTTTACATGTGAACTTGAGATACTTCAATAAGGACATGAAAAGAACTTTAAGGCATGAGAAAGGAATCATGAGATACATCATAATAAAAATAACATTTTTCATAACTTGAAGATGTGGCTGCAACATTTAATATTGACAATCATTTCGTTTCACCAAGGTCCATACCCAAGGTGTCATTAAACATTACCAAGGTTATTCACCATGGTATCAGTATAAAAAGTCATCTCTAGAGATTAAGCCTTTACCCAATGCATTGGAGCCCTATCTGGGTTCACCCTTGACATGTATTTATTATCATGTGAGCCACATATATCATCATCAATCATTTCATAAACAACACATATAGCATAAAATAAATGGGTTTTATTTCATAATTATAACTTTTTAAAAACTACTTTAAAGACATGATCTTTATGTCACATTAAACCCACAGAAAGGGAAAGAGGGTTTCATGTATGTAAATCCCAGAATTTAAAATAGAACATTTTGATATATATGTGAATACCCCTGTATAAATAAGAGCTTTGAGTATTCACTTTATAACATAAAATAATTTTGAGAAAAGAGAGAGAGGCATTTTGAGACGAAAATTCTGCAGCATAACTGCTATGTTTCGGGGTTTTAGAAAACATTGAAAAGAGAGGGGACATGGGTCCAACATTCATAAATGACCCATAATACAGTAGAGGGGAAGAATAAGACGGATATATGAACATGGTAATTAAATTTGAAGGACATACCATTTGAAATAAAAAACATGGAAGGAAGACAAAAATTAGATTTCTCTTATGACAATTCGGCAGCCTAACAACGTCACTTAAACTTCAACAAAAATGATTTGAAAAGATCAAATAGGTTCTGTCATCATGTGAACATAAGAGTTCAGTATGATAGATATAGAGATCATACCCCAACATAAAAAAACTAATTTGAAAGACTTGACATGAAAGTAGAACTTTGAAAAAGAGAAGGGTGAAAGAATTCCTTAAAAATTCGGTAGCCTAACGGCGACACTTAAACATTCGAAAAACGAATTGATGAGAAAAAGATGGGGTCTCTCATCATATGAACATGAAAATGGAAGTAATATGAATATATAATAACATCCTACAACATAAGAACATGGAGTATAAAATAAATTACATAAAAGAGATTACATGAAAAGAAAGAGAGAGGTCAGATCCCTTACCTTAAAACATAACTCTTAAAACTCAATGGTTTGGACCTTGGGGGCTTGGGGGCACCTTGGAAGGACTCCTTGGGAGGTAAGGAGACCAGAACTTTGTTTAGGATGGTTTTTGAGTCGAAATGATGAGAGGAGGTCTTGGTATTTATAGGGAAAGTGAGGGGACAAGACATTAATGGCCAAGGGACACCTCACAAGTGCTTTTCTCAAACCCATGTGCTCTCTCATGATGTTTCCCATAAATTTAGGCCACATGGGGCCCCCAACAAAATAATTCATCACTGAAGGTCGTCCAACCCTTAAAATATCTCATGAAATCACCATGACACAACTATGATGTTATTAGACATACTGAAACCCTAAAACTGCATTTTTACTATTCACTGAAAAATTCCCCTATCTCAGAAAAATCCCAAAATTTCACCTTAACCAAATATCGACGCTCTGATTACAATTATGAACTCCATTTTATTAAAATAATTTTCTAAATATTTTTATTTTAATTTTTAAATAAAATACTATTCACCGAAAATTCATTTCTTTAGAAAAAACCCCAAAAATTACCATAACATAATATCGTTGCTCTGAGTTCAAAAATAAAGTCCATTTTATAAAAATATTTTTCTAAATATTTTTAATTTAATTTTTAATTAAAAAAACTAATCATCCCAAAAAACCAATACTTGATTAATAATTTATGAAACCGTTTTTTACCCATTTTATTGAATCACGTTACTTAATCTAGGTGTCTAAATTATATTAAAACTTTCCTTGAGTGAAATTACTAATCCATTTGGTCACATTACTAATCCTAAGTGTAAAATCACTATTCATAATTTACTATTCATCAAAAATTAAGTTGATCTTATTAGACTCCAAATTCCTTACTGAACACTTTTGTAGAAGACCATTTTTTGAAAATCATTACACATCATTAATTATTTAGGTTTTACATAAATATTTTAAAATATCCCTTTTTCAAACTTCATCAATAAAATATATCCTAAAATTATCCAAACAATTGAAATTTCACAAATATCACTAAAGGAAGAAATCTCAAATTATTCATCCCAAAGAATCACACAAGGATGCTAGGGTCTTGTCACATAGCCCCTTATAACACTGGCATAATACCTAAGTGTATGGTGTGCTATGTTGAGAGAATCTGAGGGAGGCTCAGATAACATTTCCCTAGTAGTAATCTCTACTAACTTGAACTTCTCCCGTAGGCGTTTCCGTTCAAGCTTGACACGCTGGAGTTCGGCTTGGGCTTGGTCCAAAGCGAAGCCCAAAGATGCCACCTCCTTCCCAAGCTCTGATAAGTGGGCTTTATAAGGTTCGAGTCTACTGGAAGAAGCCATCGACTCCTCTTTCTGCATTAACCATTAACATCTTTATTAAATCGTTAAGAGTAAGTCATTATACTATTTAAAAAGTTTGGGTCGTTACATTCTCCCCCCCATAAGAAATTTCGTCCCCGAAATTTATACTTGAGGACTAGTCGAAAAGGTGAGGGTACTTTTGCTTCTTCATTTCCTCAGGCTCCCAAGTCTCTTCTTCATATTTATGATTCATCCACAACAATTTCACATGGTGGGTAGTCTTGTTTCATAGAACCTTGTCTCTACGGTCTAATATCTCCACTGGCCACTCCTCATAAGAGTGTTCATGTTCCAGTTGTACCACCTCTGGGTTCCGTACATGCGACGGGTCAGGTATGTACTTCCCCAAGAGGGATACATGGAAGACATTGGGAACTTGAGCTAGGTTCGGTGGAAGTGCTAGACGATGGACCACTGCTCCTATGCGATCAAGGATTTCATAGGGGCCAATGTACCTAGGGATGAGCTTCCCTTTCTTCCCAAACCGCATGACTCTCTTCCATGGAGAAATTCGAAGGAAGACTTTGTCACCAACACCAAACTCCAAGTCCCTTCGACGATTGTCATCATAGATCTTCTGTCGACTCTGAGGAGCCTTTATGTGTTGTTGGATGGCATAGACATGTTCTTTCATCTCTTGCACAAGATCAGGCCCAAGAAGATTTCTCTCACTAGTTTCATCCCAACAAGTAGGAGTTCTACATCGCTTTCCATACAGTGCTTCATAGGGTGCCATCTGAATACTCGCATGGAAGCTGTTGTTATAGGAGAACTCCACTAATGGGAGGTGTTGATCCCATCCACCGTTAAATTCCATTGAGCATAATCTCAGCATGTCTTCGAGTGTTTGAATAGTCCTTTCATATTGGCCATCAGTTTGAGGATGATAGGCCGTACTAAAATTCAATTCAGTATTCAGAGCATGTTGAAGACTTTTCCAGAATTTTGAGGTGAATCTTGGATCACGATCAGACATGATGGATAGTGGTACCCCATGCAGCCTCACTACTTCCATTACTTATATCTTGGCAAGCTGATCCAGATAGAAATCTTCCCGAATAGAGATAAAATGGGTTGTCTTGGTGAGACGGTCCACAATAACCCATATCGCATTGTTTCCCTTGGATGTATTTGGGAGACCAGTTACAATGTCCATAGTGATATTATCCCACTTCCATACTGGTATGGGTAGCGGTTGTAATACCCACTTAGGAAGTTGTCTTTCTGCCTTTACATGCTGACACACCAGGCACCTTGTATTGTAATCATCAATCTCTCTCTTCATGTTATCCCACCAATAATGATCACGAAGGTCTCTATACATCTTAGTTCTTCCCGGATGTATAGATAAAGTAGAGCTATGAGCTTCATCCATTAGTTCTTTCTTTATCCCCAGAATAGATGGAACACATAGACTTGTACTAAATTTCAATACACCTTCTTGATCAATATTGATGTCAGGGAACTTCCCATCCTTTACAGCCTCAAACTTCTCCTGCAGCAAAGGATCATCTTTTTGAGCCATCTTGGTCTTCTCTAGTAATGAAGGTTGAGAAATCATTTGGGATAGGGTTGATGATGTCCCTTTCCTTATAATTCCCATGTCCAGTTTTACTAGATCTTTAATCAAGGGATCTCATAGGATCCTCATTGTTTACAGAAAAACAGGGTCTTTCCTGCTTAACGCATCCGCGACATTATTTGCTCTTCTAGGGTGATAATGAATTGAACAATCATAGTATTTAATAAGCTCCAACCATCTCCTTTGTCTCATGTTCAATTCTTTCTGTGTGAAAATATTCTTTAGACTTTGGTGGTCAGTGTATATATCACATTTTTTCCCATAAAGATAGTGCCTCCATATCATTAGAGAAAAAACAACTTCCGCCAGCTCTAGATCATGCGTAGGATAATTCTGCTCATGAATCTTCAACTGTCGAGATGCATAAGCAATTACCTTGTCATTTTTCATGAGGACCCACCCAAGCCCTTTCAGATATGAATCGCTAAAAATAACGAATCCTTCTCCGATATAGGGTTGTGTTAACACAGGTGCAGTAACCAATCTCTTCTTCACCTCTTGGAAACTTTCCTCGCATTCCCTTGTCCAGATGAAATTAACCCCTTTTCGAGTCAACTTGGTCAGTGGATTAGAAAGCCGTGAAATGTTTTTCAGAAACCTCCTATAATATCCCGCTAAACCAAGGAAACTACGAATCTCAGTTACTATTGTGGGTTGAGGTCACTCCTCCACAACCATTGTCATTATAGGGTCAACCGAGATTCCTTCATTGGTTACGATGTTCCCCAAGAAAGCCACTTGTTGTAACCAAAACTCACACTTGCTGAACTTTCCAAAGAGCCTCTCCTTCCGCAGAGTTTTCAAAATAACCCTTATATGATCTTCATGTTCCTGACGTCTTTTTGAATATATCAAAATATCATCAATAAAAACTACCACAATGTTATCAAGGTAGTCTTTAAAGACTTTATTCATCAAATACATGAAAATAGCAGGAGCATTAGTCAAGCCGAAGGGCATAACAGTAAACTCATAATGCCCATATCTTGATCGGAAGGCGGTCTTTTGAATATCTTCCTTCTTCACCCTCAGTTGTTGATAACCACATCGAAGGTCAATCTTAGAGAAGAATTGAGCCCCACGTAGTTGGTCAAATAAATCATCAATTCATGGAAGAGGATATATGTTCTTCACTGTGATCCCGTTCAGTTCTCTATAATCAATGCATATCCGCATTGATCCATCCTTCTTCTTTACAAAGAGAACTGGTGCCCCCCAAGGAGACACACTCGGACGGATAAACCCCTTCTCCAACAAGTCTTGGATTTGTTTCTCTAACTCTTCTAGCTCCACATTTTCCATTCTATAAGGGGCCTTTGATATCGGTTGAGATCCAGGTACGAGTTCAATGGATAACTCTACCTCTCTTTCTGGGGGAGGTCCAGGCAACTCCTCAGGAAATACATCCATGTATTCCTGAACAATTGGAACATCATCTATTTGTATGCTCCCTTTTCCTTCTTCATCATCACCAATTAACTCCATAAAGAATGCTATAGGAGGTGCTTCTAGATAGGGATAACTTCGGGATATCTCTCCTTGGAAGATAACTGTAGGTTGTTTATTCAAGACTACTGAGATTTCCTTACTTATGCATTTGATCATAGCATTATACTTTGAGAGTCAGTCCATCCCTAGTATAACGTCGAATTCCAATATGGGAATGACTAATATATTTTCGATAAGATTGTGCTCACTAAAGTAAACACCAGAGTCTCTAAACACTGTTTATTCATGGATAATCCCACTTGGAGTCTTGACTGACAACTCTAACTCAAGCAATTCGGGGATTGATTCTATATTCTTTGCAAACCTAGAAGAAATAAAGGAATGCATAGAACCAGAATCAAACAAAGTAGTTTCTATATTTGAGAGGACAACAAGAGTACCAACTACCACGTCATTCTGAGCTTCAACTTCAGTTGTCGTGATAGCAAAAGCACGACCTTGCTCCCCTGGCCATTGCTGAGGTTGATGGTGATTCCCCTCCACTACCCTTGGATTTGGACAGAGATTAGAATAGTGCCCAAGCTATCCACACTTGAAGAAATGGACTTCAGTTAAGGACACAACCATCTTTCCTCTGTCGTTGTTGTTGTGGAGTTGAGGCTTCACCTCACTACGACAATTCCTAGAAATATGGCCTCCTCTTCCACACATGTAGCACTTACCACTTCCGACCAAGCAGTTCCCCGAATGCTTCCTCCCACATTTATTGCATGTGGTAAGTTGCGTTTGCTTTCCACCTCTTACCTGATCTAAAGTCTTCCCTAAACTGGGATCAAACGATCTCTTCTTATCATTTGATTTATGAGACCACTACGTCCCACCAAACTCCAGCTCGACTTTCATTGCACTCCACACGATCTCCTCGTAGCTATCGTAGTCCCGGTTGGCTAAATTCTTCCGAAGATGAGGTATCAGCCCACCGAAAAATCTATCAGCCTTCCCACTTGGATCCAGGACAAAGCTAGCGGTATATTGTGAAAGTCAGGTGATGTTCATCTCATAGCTTCCGACAGATTCGTTCTCCTTCTGCTTTATCTTGAGAAACTCTTTCTCCATTCTCGTTCTCATGGAACGAGGGAAATACTTGTTAAAGAATATTACTCGGAACTCTTACCACTCCATAGCTTCCATCTCTCCTCTAGGCTTCATGTTTTTGACCAGTGACCACCACTGATCAGCTTCTCCCTCTAGGCGATAAACAGCAAGGGTGACTTTTTCTTGTTCCGAACAAAGGAGTACAGCAAAGATCTTTTCAATGGAGCTTTTCCATTGTTCCGCAACCAAAGGGTCAGTAGATCCACTGAAAGATGGTGGTCGTTGACGCATGAAGGACTCAAAAGAGTGTTTTTCCCTTCTTGGTGAGGTCGGCCTCTCAGCTTGATTCAAGTTATTACTCTTAACTTGAGTCAGTTGATTCATCATTCACATGAATTTTTCCATTCCGACTTCCATCGGAGGGCCGTCAGCACATGGTGCATTGCGGTCACCATCGGCACAGTTCCTCCTATTGCCCTCCATTTTCTAAAAGAATAAAACCTTAGTAAGAAACATATTTCATTTATGAATCTTTTAACTAAGACTTCATTCTTATACAGTTACACTTCTCTATAATTGCTTCATAATGATTCATAAAAAGCTTGTGATTAACCAAACATATCCCCCGGGAGTGTCGTAACCAAGAGTGCAGCAAGGCCCGTTATTGTGCACCAGTTCCCATTCGAGTCTAGATCAAAGCAGTGTTTTCGTGTTTTACCCCTATGTACATCAGTGCCAGATTCGCCTCTACCTTCTCGTATATAGACAGGGATGTATTTGTTTGATAAACCACTCACTCAACATTTATCAAAATACCAGGAAGTTTTCCTATATTTAAACATTTCTATAGGGTTCTTCCTAATGTTTTTATATCCTAGTTTACAAAAATAACTAAACCATACTTTGATACCAACTATATAATTCCGTCTTTTTATAACATAAACTTTCATTTCATTACACGGAACTGAGGATCTTTAAGGTTTAGTGTCTTGGAAAAAAGGAAGATAATACATGAACACAACATAAAAAATTCTTCATAAACACTTGAAAGGCTTCTACATAAGTTCATTCTAGGTTCATTACTGCATCTCATAACCTGGGGACATACATCAAAAGAAAGGGTGAGAAGAAGGCCCAGTAAGGGAAACAAGAGAAACATTTTACATGTGAACTTGAGATACTTCAAAAAGGACATGAAAAGAACTTTAAGGCATGAGAAAGGAATCATGAGATACATCATAATAAAAATAACATTTTTCATAACATGAAGATTTGGCTACAACATTTAATATTTACAATCATTTCGATTCACCAAGGTCCATCCCCAATGTTTCATTAAAAATTACCAAGGTTATTCACCATGGTATCAGTGTAAAAAGTCATCTCTAGAGATTAAGCCTTTACCCAATGCATTGGAGCGCTATCTGGGCGCACCCTTGACATGTATTTATTATCATGTGAGCCACATATATCATCATCAATCATTTCATAAACAACCCATATAGCATAAAATAAATGGGTTTCATTTCATAATCATAACGTTTTAAAAACTTCTTTAAAGACATGATCTTTATGTCACATTAAACCCACAGAAAGGGAAAGAGGGTTTCATGTATGTAAATCCCAGAATTTAAAATACAAAATTTTGATATATATGTGAATAAACCAGTAGAAATAAGAGCTTTGAGTATTCACTTTTAACATAAAATAATTTTGAGAAAAGAGAGGGAGGCATTTTGAGACGAAAATTCTGCAGCATAACGGCTATGTTTCGGGGTTTTAGAAAACATTGAAACGAGAGGGGACATGGGTCCAAGATTAATAAATGACCCATAATACAGTAGAGGTGAAGAATAAGAAGGATATATGAAAATGGTAATGAAATTTCAAGGACATACCATATGAAATGAAAAACATGGAAGGAAGACAAAAATTAGATTTCTCTTATGAAAATTCGGCAGCCTAACGACATCACTTAAACTTCAACAAAAATGATTTGAAAAGATCAAATAGGGTCTATCATCAGGTGAAAATAAGAGTTATGTATGATAGATATAGAGATCATACCCCAACAGAATAAAAGTAATTTGAAAAACTTGACATGAAAGTAGAACATTGAAAAAGAGAAGGGTGAAAGAATTCCTTAAAAATTCGGCGGCCTAACGGCGCCACTTAAACATTCATAAAACGAATTGATGAGAGATAGATGGGGTCTTTCATCATATGAACATGAAAAGGGAAGTAATATGAATATATAAGAACATCCTACAACATAATAACATGGAGTATAAATGAAATGACATAAAAGAGATTACATGAAAAGAAAGAGAGAGGTCGGATCCCTTACCTTAAAACGTAACTCTTAAAACTCAAAGGTTTGGACCTTGAGGGCATGGGGGCACCTTGGGAGGACTCCTTGGGAGGTAAAGAGACCAGAAATTCGTTGAGGATAGTTTTTGAGTCGAAAGGATGAGAGGAGGGCTTGGTATTTATAGGGAAAGTGAGGGGACAAGGCATTAATGGCCAAGGGACACCTCACAAGTGCTTTTCTCAAACCCATGTGCTCTCTCATGATATTTCCCATAAAGTTAGGCCACATGGGGACCCCAACACAATAATTCATCACCTATGGTTGTAAAACCCTTATAATATCTCATGAAATAACCATGACACAACTATGATGTCATTAGACATACCGAAACCCTAAAACTGCATTTTTACTATTCACTGAAAAATTCAACTTTCTCAGAAAAATCCCAAAATTTCACCTTAACCAAATATCGACGCTCTGATTAAAATTATGAACTCCATTTTATAAAAAAAATTCTAAATATTTTTAATTTAATTTTTAAATAAAACACTATTCACCGATAATTCATTTCTTTCGAAAAAACCCCAAAAATTACCATAACATAATATCAGTGCTCTGAGTTGAAAATTAATGTCCATTTTATAAAAATATTTTTCTAAATATTTTTAATTTAATTTTTAATTAAAAAAACTATTCATCCCAAAAAACTAATACTTGATTAATAATTTATGAAAACGTTATTTAGCCATTTTATTGAATCACATTACTTAATCTAGGTGTCTAAATTATATTAAAACTTTCCATGAATGAAATTAGTAATCCATTTGGTCACATTACTAATCCAAAGCGTAAAATCCCTATTCATAATTTACTATTCATCAAAAATTATGTTGATCTTATTAGACTCCAAATTCCTTACTGAAAACTTTTGTAGAAGACCATTTTTTGTAAATCATTACACATCATTAATTATTTAGGTTTTACATAAATATTTTAAAATATCCCTTTTTCAAACTTCATCAATAAAATATATCCTAAAATTATCCAAACAATTGAAATTTCACAAATATCACTAAAGGAAGAAATCTCAATTTATTCATCCCAAAGAATCACATAAGGATGCTAGGGTCTCGTCACATATCCCTTTATAACACCGGCATAATACCTAAGTGTAAGGTGTGCTATGGTGAGAGAATCTGAGGGAGGCTCAGATAACATTTCCCTAGTAGTAATCTCTACTAACTTGAACTTCTCCCGTAGGCATTTCCGTTCAAGCTTGACACGCTGGAGTTCGGCTTGGGCTTGGTCCAAAGCGAAGCCCAAAGATGCCACCTCCTTCCCAAGCTCTGATAAGTGGGCTTCATAAGGTTCGAGTCTACTGGAAGAATCCATCGACTCCTTTTTCTGCATTAACCATTAACATCTTTATTAAATCATTATGAGTAAGTCATTATACTATTTAAAAAAGATTGGGTTGTTACACTATAACTTAGTGTTTTTCACTATTCATTAAGAATTGAATGTTTCAGAAAAATACCAAAAATTTACCCTAAGATAATATAAACATTCCAAATAAAAAAAAGAAGTCCATTTTGAATGATAAACTTTATAAAATTTCAAAAAGTGGGTATTTCTATTCATAACAGCTAGTATGATTGGTTGTGTTGTGTTAGAACTCGAAATATCATACAACACAGGCTATTGTATTATTCAAAGTGAAGCATACCGTGGAAGCTTGGGGTAATACATTCTCCCCTCCTTCAAATAATTTCATCCTTGAAATTTTTAGAGTATCATTGTGTAAAAAGTCTTGGGTGGTTCTTCATCATAACATCCTCAGGTTCCCACGTTAACTCTTCCATTTTATGGTTTCTCTATAGAAATTTTACCATACGAATCGTTTGTTTTCTCAACACTTGTTCTCCTATATCAAGAACCTTGGCAGGCTCTTCGCAATAAGACAAATCAGGTTTCGGCTCTAATTCCTCAGAGGTGAGTAATGCATTGGTCCGGGCATGTATTTTCTCAATAGTGATACGTGGAATAGATCGTGATCTTTGGAGAGACTTGGCGGCATTGCCACCTGGTATGATACAATCCCAATTAGCTCTATAATTTCGAATGTTTCAATGTACCCGGGACTTATTTTCTCTTTTTTACCGAAACATATCATACCCTTACATGGATATTCCTTCAAGAAAACATCATCTTCTACCTGAAATTCCAAATCCTTCCTTCTGTTATCAGCATAGATCTTCTGCCATCTTTGAGCTACATTGATGTGGGTTTGGATTACTTTAACATTTTCCATCATTTCCTCTATAAGTTCCGGGCCTATGATATTTCATTCACCAACTTCATCCCAACAGGTTGGTGTGTGACATCTCTTTCTCTATAATGTTTCATATGGTTCCATCTGAATACTTGAACATAGGCTATTGTTGTAGGAAAATTCTACCAGAGGTAAATATTGATACCACATACTTTGAAAGTCATGTGATCATGATTGTCTAACAGTTTGGGGGTTGTAGGAAAAGATCAAACAAAGTTTAGTATCTAGGGATTTCTGAAGAATTTTCCAGATTCTTGATGTAAATCATGGATCACCATCATAAATTATCGATAGGGTTACTCTATGAAGTCTCATAACCTCATTAATATATATTCTTTCTAGACGTTCAAATGTTAAAACTTCTCTTATAGAACGAAAATGTGATGACATGGTAATACGATCAACAATGACCCATATTGCATCGTTCCTTCTAGGAGTCTTTGGTAATCACATGATAATGTCCATAGTTATATTATCCCATATTCCACTCAGGTTTGGGAAGAGGTTGCATTACTCCTCCAAGTCATTGCCTTCCAGCTTTCACATGTTGACAAACTATACATCTTGACACAAAATCCGCAATTTCCCTCTTCAGGTTATCCCACCGAAAATGTTCCATCAAATCCATATACATATTGGTGCTACTAGGGTGTATATAGAAATTGGAACTATGGGAATCATGCAACAATACCATTTTTAGATCAGGTATATCGGGAACACAAAGTCTCTGCCAAAATTTCCAAATTCCATCTTCATATATAAAGAAAATCAATCTTCAATCATTCACAGCTTTATTCATCTTTTGAAACTCCTCATCATCAGTTTGAGAACATTATTTTCCTTTCTAATAAAGATAGTTTGGAAACCATTTGAATATGTATTGATTATACACCATCCATGGTTATTCCCATATCTATATTTACTATATCCATGAGAATAAGATCCCTTAAAACTCTCATCTTGTTCAAAACACCCTGATATTTTAGGCTCAAAGCATCTTCTACCTTATTTTCCTTCCCTGGGTGGTAGTGTATTAGGAAATCATAATCCTTGAGTAGTTCAAGCCATCATCTTTTCCTCATGTTGATTTCTTTAAATGAGAAAATATACATCAAACTCTCGTGATTAGTATATATCTCACATTTCTCACCATAGAGATAATGTCTCCATATCATCAAGGAAAAGATTACAGCTGCTAACTTAAGATCATGAGTAGGATGGGTTTCCTCATGAATTTTCTACTGTTGTGATGTATTGGAAATAACTCTATCATTCTTTATAAGGACACAACAATGTCCATTCATCGATGCATTACTATAAATAACAAACCGATCATTCCCCGACGGTAGAGTGAAGATAAGAGCGTTGAATAATCTTCTCTTCAATTCTTCGAAATATTCTTCACACTCTTTTGTCCCAACAAATTTAACCCCTTTTGTGTGAGCTTGGTTAATGGGTTAGCCAACTGGGAAATATTATGGATGAAATATAGATAATAACTTTCTAAACCAATAAAACTACGTAACTCAGTTATACCCGACAGTGCTAGGCATTCTTGTATTTCTTTGGTCTTATAAGGATCAATAGAGATTCAATTCATAGAGACAATGTGGACAAGAAAATAAATCTCCTGAAGCCAGAATTCACACTTGCTCAAATTCCCATATAATTCATGTCTTCGGAAAGTCTTCAGGATAATGCGAAAGAGATTTTCATGATCTTCGTAGCTTTGGAGTACACAAAGATATCATAAATAAATACCACTAAAAATTAATCATGATATTCCTTGAAAACTCTATTCATTAGATCCCTGAAGACATAGGGTGCATTAGTAAATCCAAAAGGCATTACTATAAACTCGTAATGCTCGTACCTAGTTCGAAATGTTGTTTTCGGAATGTCTTCCTTCTTCAAAAACAACTGATGGTATCCAGATCGATGTTCAATCTTTGAAAAGTATTAAGCTCTATGAACTTGGTCTAATAATTCATAAATTATCGGTAGGTGATACTTTTTTTTATTGTTGTCTCATTGATCTCCCTATAGTCAAAGCACAACCTCATAGATACATCTTCCTTCGGAACGAAAATGACAGGGGCTCCCCATGGGGAAACACAAGGGCGAATAAATCCCTCATTACTCAATTCCTCTAGTTGTTTCATTAGTTACACTAATTCAATAATGTCCATTATATACGGGGTATTTGATATGGTCCCTGAACGATGAATTAAATCAATGTAAAACTCAATTTCTCATTCTAGAGGATGTCCAGGTAAATCCTCTGGAAATACATCAACATACTCTTGCACAATAGGTATATCCTCTATTTGAACAGTCTTTTCCTCACCCACAGTTATTTCATTATCTTTCACCCCAAAAAATGAATTTAGTTGAGCTATATGGGGTGGATCTAAATAAACATTAGGTGGTGACGATTCTTTTTAAAGATAAGTTGTTCTTTATCATCATCATCAAAAATAGTAACCTTCTTCTTCATACTATAAATTTTTTCATCATGGTCTGAAAGACAATCCATAACGAGGATTATATCAAATTAAATCATGGGAATAACGATGAGATCAACAGATAAAGAATATTTATATGCCCTAATGGGAACTAATTCAAAAAACATTGTTGCAAAGATACATCCCTTAGGTTTTTTTACTGATAAATCCCTTGTTAATTAAAATTGGAGATATACAATTTTAATAAAAAACTGGGAAGATATGAAACAATATGATGATCTAAAATCAAATAAAGCATTGGCTAAACTTGGGGAAACCGCTAAATTACCTGAAACCACATCATTCGGGGCTTCAACCTCTATAGTAGTTATCACATAAGCGTGGCCCTGATCCCGTGGACTATTCTAGGTTATGTTTACCTGAATCTTTGGAAATTTATTTGTATAATGTCCCATCTCCCTACAGTTTATCATCGAACATTTTTAGCGTCTTTATTTCCCTTACAATCACCAGCAAGATGTCCTTTCTATCTGCATTTGTAGCATACTCATTTTCCTTTTAGACAGGCAGTAGGGTGCTTCCTTCCACAATTATCACATGGTGGAAATTTAATTCTTCCATTCTTTCCTGTTTCCTTATTTTCTTTTCCCATAGTGTTCATCATATCTATTCTTCTCTTGATTTTCTTTAAAGTCATAAGAATTAGATAATTCCTTTTCAATCTTGACAACACATGAGACAATATCTTCATATGATAATAAGGATTTTGATACTAATTCTCAATGGAGAAATGGTTTCAACCCATAAATTAAACAGTGAATCTTACTTCTTGGGTTACATATATAATTTGCAGCATGCCTTGTTAACCTTGTAATGTTAGCTTCATACATTTCCACATTATCATCATACTTTTGGCTTAGACTCAGAAATTGTCTTTCCATATCCACTCAATGGTCATGAGGAAATTATTTTGGAAGAAAATTTCATTAAACACCCTACATTCCATATTTGTTACTTCATCATCTTCCTTTTTTTGAATGAATGACCACCATTGATCAGAATCTCCAGCGAGGTGGTAAACTGCCATGACAACTTTTTCCCTTTTGCTACTCCCCAAGGCGTGGAATATTTTCTCTAAGGAATGTATCCATTGCTCAGTTACTAATGGATTTGTACTCCCATTGAATGTTTGTGGTTGTTTCCTAATGAATCGGTCTACCATAGATCCTATGCATTGTGGATAAGGGTGATTCATACGTGTAAGGTTATCATTCATAACCTGTGTGAGTTTTCCCAGTTTTGTTATAAGCTGATCAGCACCAGTTGTATCACCAGCTCCACTATTATTATCAACAGCAGGAGGGAAATCCCTACAAGGAGTGTGTGCATAGATTAGGATTACATTCCTTCTACTATTTTCCATTTCTAATCAATGGCATACACTAGATTAGTTTATGAATCAAAATACATAATTCCTAACTTGTAAAACACTTAACATAAATTGAGCTGTTTATCGATATAATATATAATCATAAAAATGTTTTCATTGAGGATGTATATACTCATAAACCCTTCATAATGGTTTCTAAGGTAAATGAGAATTATCCTAAGAATATCCCCCTGGAGTGTCATAACAAAGAGTGCCTTAGGGCCCGTTGTTGTGCACTAGTTCCCATTAAAGTCTAGCTCAAAGTGGTGTTTTCAGGTTTTTACCCTAGGAACATCTGTCCCACCTCTACCTGATCGTATATAGACATGGATTTATTTCTTGGAAAACTCAGAAAATCTCTACAATACCGAAATTCTAGGATATTCTTATATACTAATCTTTAAATTCTATCTTAGGGTAATGTGATCTAATCAAAGTTGATTAAAATCTAGTTTCCAAGGATTGTACTAAACTTACTCTCATACCAACTGTAATGTCCTGACCCCTAAATCCCAGGGTCGGTGCATTATTTTAATACATTTTCATGATCACAAGGAAATCATGTCTTCAAATACAGATCAGTTTAGTATTATTGGAAACAAGATTCATACATAAGTTCAACATTAGAACATGAAAATAAATACAATAGCAATTTATTCCATTATAAACATCCATTCCTCCTAGATTATTCCTGCAAGACACTCATAACTAACATCTTCATATCCAGGGAAAATGAAACATAAGAAAGGGGTGTGCTCAAACTCTCAGTAAGGGTAAGCAATACAGTAGAAGATAACATAACTATTATTCATGGTGAATAATTGATACCACATGCCTTTACCAATAATAAACATGAATAATTTTATGACGGGAATCTGAACTGAGTAAATAATGCCACTATAAAACATATTCGTGGGTATTCTACTAGTCGAATAACCACATGAACCATCAATATTATTTTCATAAAGAGTGAATGTATAATTCCATACATTCTGGAACATTTTTTCGAGGCCTCTGTGAAGACATTTAAAATGATTAAGGCCTTGGACAAAACCATATATAAAATTCAGAAAGGCCTCGGCCCATTCCACATCTATTTGTCTCATGAGACCTACGGATGCATCAAGGATCTATAGAGGGCTCCACTAATCACTTACTAAGTGCAATGCATTCCTCGTATGAAATGTTTTAAACATAACATATACATTCGTATTAAAAATAGAATATGAAATTTCAATACATTATATACAAACCATGAATGGTGTAAAACTAACACATACACAATCAAACATATCACAAAACCTTAAATACAATATGGATGTTTTTTATCATAATAAATCAACTTCAAATAAACTTAAAATCCATCAATGGATGTTGACATAGATAAAATCATTACATTTTTTAGAGAAATATGTCTTTATATTTTTAAAGAATTTCAGAGTCACATATTTATAATGAAAACATTGACTTTGAAAATATTCTTATAATATTGTAAAGGAATCTTCGACAATGTTTTAACGGTGGAAAATAGCTACCCCCGCCGCATTAGTTAAAAAAAGCATTCTCATCTTAATATAGTCTAAAAAGGTCATAAATTACTTTGTTTGGAAAATGGAAGAAAGATTCGTTTCAAAACATATATGGTTAAATAAGGGTATAAATTACTTTACCTCGTTTTCTAGTAAAAAAAGTTTTGAAATGCATTTTTAAGAAACATGGGTGTGGATGATAATGATGTTCCAGTAGATACTTACGTAAAAACAACCTTAGATAATAAAGAGATTATATAATTACCCCATACCTTGTACTTTTCCTTGGTCGAGGGTTGGTTAACCTCCTATATAATGGTGAAATAATTGTTATTAATTTATACAAGAATTATTTACATTAACATGATATCGTATATGATATTTTAATATTTTCTTGTTAATAATATCATAGTATTTTCGTCATTTCAGGTGTTAACTGATCCGTTTTCCTTTATATAATTTGTTACGTAAGTAATGTTTGTTATGGATAGGATGTATCATTTTCATATTCAGAATGATATTAATTCTTTAAACATTATTTTTAATAATCTAATTAAAATTTTTCTTGAATGGATATGATGTGGGATGAATCTCATTGCATTCGTGGAGACGGTAATCTATACGTACACACAAGAGAAAATATCATTATTTTGATATTAAAATAATATATAATTGGATGGTATATAATATATACATAATAATTATCATTTTATGATATTTATTTAATTCAATTACAGGTCATTAATATACCCATCCAAATAATAATGTAATGAATAACAATTACACCACGACGTGGAGATAGTAAGTCGTACGTACATAGGTATGGTGACATGTCATTCAAAGGATGGATAGAAGAATGAATATATTTGTACCATATTTATAATAACATCACAGCATATAGAAGATAGTGTAGTTATTATTTTATAATGGAAACAATAAAGAAATAGGAAGTTAAGAAGAAAGGAACTTGAAAGAGGTGATGAAATATATATATCTTCTTTCGGGTTATTCCTTTTGATTTGATAAAAAGGGCACCATAGGATGGATTTATAGCTAAATTAAGGCCTCTATGATGAAGGTATTGTAGTTGAGTGGGTATTCGGATAGGGTTTGGCTGATCCACATGGATTTGATGGTTTGAATTAGAGAGAAGGGGGAGTTCCCTTTTATAATAGGGGAGAGGGGGACCTTAGGAAAAGCTAGAAATATTATTTTATAATAAAATAATTTTTGGTTTCTAATGGCTCCAAAATTGATTATTTAAATTCTATGGTTGGTATGGGTCAAAAAACATTCATCCAATAGGTTTTAGATTGGTTTGGGTCATTATATTAACTTTATCTTTTATATTTAACTATTAGTTAAATAGTTTGACATTTACCATGTCTCTTTTATTTTTATATTATGTGGTTAATGAACACACTATATACTTCCAAGATAACCCCAAGTGGATCATTAAAGATGCACATATCATTATATAATTCCTTTGGCCGATCATTAGATTTTTAAAAATTTAATATTATTTAATAATATAATATTTTTTAAGAAAACTCTTTTATGTCAATTTTAACACTATTTGGTATTTTGTTTTTTCTAAATTCAAAATAGCATTATTATTTCGAAAAGAATTCATATGGACGACCATAATATTTCATATTAACCTAGAAAATTAGTGGAATTCATAAAAAGTCTCAAATTAACTTTATTTGGAGATTTATAATGTCAATTATTTTAATATTTCTTTAATAATGTAATTATTGCACCATCATTATGCCAGAAATAAATTAAATTATTTAATGTCTAAAAAATATAAATAAAAAACCATTATCTAGGAAATATTTTTATATTTCTAATGAATATTTATAGACTATTTTATCTCATATGAATCCCTATATTAAAATTTTTTTAGTTGTTAAACAATGATTTTAACTCTTTTAATTCTTCTTTGAATAATAATAAATGTTCTAACCAAATCCATTTGGACCGAAGAGGTCAATATTTCATTTCTACGGTTTTTTTGTTGAATTATACTTATTGAATCAAATTAGGACATGTTTTAGGGTAATAATAGTATTATTTTTACCCTTAATTACCCTATTTACTTTTAACTGTGGTAAATAAAAGTAAAATGTTACTATTTACCAAAATTATTTTAATCCTATTAAACCACATTTTTATTACTGATATTAACAGTGTCTCTCATATTTTTGAAATTAAACTCACAGAAGTGGTATAATTATTTCTTATGTATATTTGTAAATGCTCCTAGGAGGTGGGTAAAAGACAATAAAAAGTTCAATAAAATTTTTATATATCTAAAATTATTATAAACTGACTTCAATGAATTACATTGAACATATATAGGTATTATGCATCTATTTTGACCTAAAATAAATTTAAATCAAATAAATAATTATTTAAATAAAAAATTGGTTTTAAACTATAACTCAGTGTTTATTCACTATTCATCAATAATTGAATGTTTTTAGAAAAATACCAAAAATTCACCTAAGCTAATTTTGAAATTTTAAATCCAAAAATGAACTCCATTTTGAAAGGTAAAATGTATAAAATTTCAAAATGTGGTTATTACTATTCAAAACGGATAGTTTTATTGATTTTGGTGTGTTAGAACTCGAAGTGCCATACAACACACATTATTGTATTATTCAAAAAGAAGAGTACCATTGAAGCATATGGTGTTACACTACTTATCATCATTATATAGATATTATGTATGAAAGAACAATAAAAAACACAGAGAATTATTGAGATCTTGTTATTTGTATTTCAATGGTGGTTTGGATCAACACCTTCCTTTCGTTGAGTTTACCTACAACAATAGATTTCACAGATGAATACAAATTTCACCATATGAATCCCTCAATTAGGATAAATGTGGAGCACTAATTTTCTTACATTATGTTGGAGAAATCAATCTATTAGGACATAAGATTTTTGAAGAAATGGTCGATAAGGTTAGAACCATAAAACACCATATCAAGGATGCTCAAAGTTAAATGATAAGTTAGGATGTAATTGATGATGTGATATAGAATACGAAGTTGGTGAAAAATATTTTCTATGAATCTCACCCAAGAATAAGGTAATGATATTTGGTAATATAGTGAAACTTATCCCTAGGTATATTGGTGTCCTTGAGATTCTTGATGATACGAGGACAATTGCATATCACATGGAACATTCTCCAAGTCCCGCTCCAGTTTATGATGTGTTCTATGTATCTCTAATGAATAACTGTATATTATTCCCATCAAAGGCTCGGAAGATAGAGGTCATACCACTAGAGTATGATCTTTCTTACGAGGAGCAACATGGTTTATATTTTGGATCATACAGAGAATGTTCATTGAAATAAGACTACACAACTAATCAAAGTTTTGTAGAGGAATTGCCGGAAAGAAGAAACAATGTGGGAACTATAGGGGATGATAATGTATAATTTTCCCCAATTTTTTCATAGAGTGATGAGTTTCAAGGGGAAAATTCAGTTTATGGGGCTAATATGTAACACCCTATGTTTTAAGGACCATTATTTCATTTAAATAAATTGAATTTTAATTTATATATTGAAATTCACTACATCAGACATTCAATTCACATGGAATCATCTTAGTGTATGTTACATTTTACCACATCTATGTAAATTACAAGAAACATCAACTCAACATACGTCACACGCAACACTGACTTGGCATACGTTACATTCAACTCTTATGTTTCTATGAATCTTCCTTTTGATATTATAATTATTTAAATTAGGTAATTATAAACTATCCATTAAAAATAATAATAAGAATAGTGATAACCTGTTTCAAAATAATTTTTTTTAATTTTTTATATAAACCAAACTTATTGATAATGAATGATATGATTTTAGTAGTCCTATAATGTTTATGAATATCTTTTTCTCCAATGAACTACTTTTAAAAATAAAATAAATTTTAGAATCATTTTTAAATTAAATTTTCAAAAATAAGCATAAATTATTAACTTATAAGGTTGAAATTATATTAGGGTGATTATGTGTAGTTTTTTTGATAAACATCATTTTTGGTTTAATACTGAAAAATACCGGATTCAAAATCATAACTGATTTTGAATATAATTTTTTATAGGGTAAAATAATATTTTAATTTTTTTATAATTATTATTGGATTAATTTTTTATCATTTAATCTAATTTCTATAATTTCAACCAATTTCACAATTAAATTGGATATAAAATAATGAAAACTTTTCCTCATTTATACATTAAAACCCAGCATTATTGACACGACTGTGGGATTAATATTAAATAAATTTCTGCCACTTCTATGACATTAATTTGGGAAAAATAATTCAATATTTGGAATTAGTATAATTTATGATGTCAAATAAAGTAAAAATATTATTGGACAAAAATATTAGGGAAGGTAACTAAAATTAATTATATCGATTAAGGAATAATTATTCTCAAATATGGAGTTACCTTACATTTAAGACACTAAAAGACATAGAAAATTCTCCCACAACAAATGGATGGCCATTATTCGGTCATGAACCTTCCATTATTTAGTTTTCTTGGTTTTTTATTAATTTCTTTTGTTAAAACGTGGATTCACGTAACTTGTTTAAAAAAATACAATGTGAGTACTTTCCCTCCACTATAAAATGCCACCACCTCTCTATTTTTTAAACACATATCAATCCTATTATGATTGGAAGATATCTACCCAGTACACTTACCCAAAATCCACCCCTCCTCTTAAAATCCTTCCCTTTGGAATAAGGAAATATAAAAAATCCTTTTGGCACAATCTAAAAAGAGTTTGCTGATTATGAGGTAACATCTTCTCTCAATTCCATTCATTTAATTTCATTCTTCACAACATAAAATTTCATTTTATCAATGCATGTATAAAAAAATAATAATCCTCTATATACCTGGTTTTTTTATCTATGGTTTCCACCAGCACTTATACACACCTCGATCTAATAGATAATGGACTTATTGAATATGTGTACAACGAACTGTCGTCTCCCTTAACCATGATTGTTCAATTTTACTTATCAACTCTCATGGTAGAAATTATGATAGATACTATATTTATATATTTTATATATTATAATTATTTTATCTTTAAGATTATATAATCCTTTTACAACACATATCTTTTTATTTTCAATTTGGTGTTAATTTGATAATTTTGTTTGAGGAAGTGTGGACTACAGCCCACTCAAAGAAATATGGTTCGTTCATACAAAACCTAGATTATATTAAGGATAGTTTTAGTGAATAAATGAGACATATATGTTATCATATATATACTATAATAATGATATGTTCACATATATATATATGCACATATATATATATATGCACATATATATATATACAAATATGTCTTTTACTTTCTTTCATTTAACACGCCATTTAAACGAAAATAATGTTCATGCGTATGTACGACCAATCGTCTCCATGAACGGTTTACTCAATTTAATATTTATATATTCATTGAATATTACAATAAAAATACACTGCATATTCCTAATAATTATGTAATATTTTACATTATCTAAATCATGAGATAAACTATAAATACCAATGATATAACAAATTATGAAGCATGTGAAGAATAAAGAGAATAATAAACGATGTTAAACCTTAACATATGATTGTTAACAAGATGGAGATATATGGTAATGATGAAAACATATATATAATAATATTAGTATGTTAAATATGTACAATAAATTTATATTTAATATACAGGTGGTTGGAATGAGTACAATGATAGTCAAGACACTAGGTAAGGGGATGCCATCACACTATTTATTTCTGTGAGATACATGCTATGTTATCCACTCTTTCCTTTTGTGAGGTGTGTGTAATGAAAATGATTTTATTATATGTACATTATAAATAAATTTATGGGTATTCAAATATCCATTTTATGAACATTATTTTATGGATTTTATGTTTCATAAGTGACCAATTCGGTAAAATAATATTATCTCAATTTTCCTTTATTGAGAGTCATGTATTATTATCCAATGAAAACTTTTTCCATGGTGTATATAATTCCATTTTACATGTTATATCATAAATATAATTCATTTCATGATATTTTAAGATTCATTTAATTTTAATTTTTTGCATCGATTTCATGATAACAAGTAACCAAGTGGTAAGAGTTTATGTCATCAATCTCACCACTTTTCAAGATTGATAATGATTTTTCTTCTTTAATGAAATCTTGTGATCCGTATCTAAAAAACATTAATGAGTTTTCCCCCTATTTTTATTATAGATATATACATTTATTAGTACCATTTTTTTACACATTTATAATTAAGATAACATTTTTAACTAAAATATGACAGTCACTGTCTCTGGTAAGAAATCTAATATATTAAAAACCAGGTTTTCAAAATAAATTTGAAAATATATTTGAAGCCCATTATAAATGATATATTTTTTAAAACGTTTTATAGTCTTCAGGAAACACATTATATGTTTTAGAAGCAATTTTCAAACAAAAATCTATTCAATGTGGTTTTATGTTTTAAAAAGAGTTCTCAATGTAGAAAGTATATTATCCTCATGAAATATTTTTAAACGAATTTTCATAACTATTTCCAATCAATGAGAACATCTATTGGTGATACTCATTCCATTATGAGGATATTATTCAATTTTTCCATTCATATTCTCTCTCTTAATGGATTATGTTTTGATTGCAGGATTTTTATGAATGTAGCTTCTGTTTAATGGGTTATATGCTATTGAAATATTTTTCACTAGCACGAGTTATATGATTTTGAATTCCATTTCATTTCACAGATTATGTCCATAATGTAAGGATTATGAAACCTGTCTATTTCCACATGTTATGATATGATTACAAGTTTATAACAACCATTTTATTTACTGGGATAGGATATGGTTATTTATGATCCTTTGGCACGTGTATGTATGATTTCCCTATGAGTTTGGTTGGAGTTATATCTATATCCAATGCATTGGGTGACAATTTATATATCATGAGATAGTCATGGCTGGAATGAAAAATGGACTCGGTTCCGTATTACAGGGTTGGAACGGGAAATGAAATCAGTTTAGTAATACATGGTTGGAATGTCTGGTGAACACTATTATGTAATACAGGGCTAGAACAAGTTGTGATCCCAATTAAGTAAATGAATTTTTCCACTAAGATAGTATCTAAAAAAATTCATTGACTTCAATGAGATTCATTATATATGATTATGTTTCATCGATAATTCCATGTTTTATTCCAATGTTATGATTTTGTAAATTCTGTTCTTTATGTCTATATGATTCATATATTATGAACTGCCAATATTTATGCCATGATAAATGTATATGATCATTCCTATGTAGTTTATGCTCTTTTATTTTAATGATCATGTTCTAATACCCTTATTATAATGAATATTATTATATATCAATCTTATTTACCCTTTATAATAATTATAGATCACCTAATTTTAAGTTTAATTCCTTAAGTTATGATGATATGTGTTATTCTTGATGTGTCAAATAAGGGTTCTAATCATGAAGAACCATGTAGAAGATAATATAGATCACTTTTCTATCATTAGTGTTTAGGATTAAATGTTTCCAAAGGTACTAGACTAGTACGGTCAGTGGATGTATGTTTGTATAATGTATAATGTATTCAAAAAATGTTATGTAATGTTAATGTGTGAAAATTAATGTTCTCCATAACATTCACACCCTTGTATTCATGTTGAAAAAACCAAAATATTTGTCCCTGGAATTATATCATCCGTGGGAGTTGAGAATATCGCTACCTATATAGAATACTACCACGTCAGATATAACCATTTCTTAGTAACCATGAAACACTCCAAAGTCATCCAAAAGTGTCCACTTATGGTTTCCATTACACTGGTTATCTAATATATCCCTAGGGATCCCATTAAAATTCATGTAAGGAGTTGATCTACTATAAATCTCATACAAAAAATATAAATCATTTATAAATAACTACAACTCACATTCTTCTCCCTCATTAGAAAAATAAAAAAACCCAAATCTATGCATAAAATTACCCATATTAATTTTAATATAGTAGATTTACTAATGGGGTTACAATAAAATATAATAATGTAAAACACATGAGGCTCAAATAAAGTAACATAAATTTTCAAAAAAAAATCACACAAAAGGGAAAATGAGAAATCAAAACATATGTTTTGGAATATCATTCCATTTTCTAACCAATTGAGAGTTTATTTCCAAACCACACTTGAAAAGCCAATATTGACATCAAACTACATCCATTGAAAACACTTTCTAAACAACACACACCATTTTATAAAAATTGATCCATTCCAAAAGAATCCATATAATTCTAGGTAGACATTTTAATGAACCCAAAATCACTATAAATGCATTTTTAATACACCATGGATCCCAATGACATAAAATATCTTTAATTAGGGCCATCTACTTATTAAATATACAAGAAGGAAATAAAATTAATCATCAAAATTTCTAATGTGTAACTAGAATGAAGTTATGTTTTTACAAATTTAAATCCTTTTTGAATGGATAAATGTGAATGTTAACAAATATTTAGAATATAACCATAATACATGTGATGTTTCTCTGCCATTTTAATGCTAATTGAGTCAAAATTGTGGATTTTAGTCATATATAAAATAATATTATATATTTTAAAACCCATGAATAATTTTAAAAGAGCTACTTGGAAATTATACATGCCCTTGGTGTGGTGATAAATCCCTTACCAAGTGAAAAAAACATTCAAAATAAAATTCAAGCATAGTATCATAATAGAAAACAAATTAAATTCATGAAAATAAATTTATAATTGAGAATAAATTTTTAACATGAATGAAAATAGAGTTGCAAGAAACAACTACCTTAAATCACTATCGGGTAAGATGAAACATATCACCACTAATAAAGAAACATGAATATCATATATGGAATGATGAAAACCCTAAAAATGAATATGTAGAGTAAAAATAATATTACCTGAAACCCCTAGTGATCATCAGAATTAGAGCATTATAAGAGGATGAAGAAATTTTTGTAAAAGAACACTACATATGATTAATAAACCATTCCTAGGCATATATTACTCACAATTTAGGTAAATTGAATCTAGGATATTGGGAGAAGGCTGCATGTGATAGCCCGTGGTCATGGGTGCCATAAAAACTAGGGAAGTATGATGAGGGTAATCCCTTGTGTGTGACTTCCTGATATGATTTCCACACAATAGTTCCCAAAAGGTGGTTGGACACATGGATTCATGAACCCCTCCCTGTACACCATAGGCTTTGAAAATGAAGTAAGGGCCAAGGGTATGTCCTTATGAATACTATGCTGTCATTAACAATGTTTAACATAGTGAATTAATTTTTATCGATAAAAGAAAAAATAAGTACAATAAATTAACAACTAGTAGTGGAACATAAGGATAAATATCTAAGCACTAAATTATAGACAAAAGCAGGAAACTAAATCATTTAAAAAATTGCGATGATATGTGAAATATAACTTAAATAGTAGAAAACACTAATACATGATAATATATAATATATTCCATAAAAATAATGAAAAAATGAATCCAAAAACAATCCAATCATCCTGAGAACTTTCTCACTCATCTACTACCAAGATCCATTCTAAAGAATGTAATCAGGATCGGGTGTCCAAAGCAAGACACTTCCCCTTTTCAACACCTACAAACAAATAATCTTTCTAGGTACCATCAATAGCATGAATAGTGTGTGAGATAAATATCACTAGGCCCCCAAAAATGGAGTCTATATCATACATCTATTGAAATATAAAATTAAATAGCTTGTAAGACTATATAAATGTAAATACATCAAAATATTTTAAATACCCTAATACCTTCTATAGAATCAGTTAGTGTCTTAACATACAATCATATAATATTTTTTGTTTCAGTTTATAATATGTGAAGTTTGAGGATCGAATGTGTATCACATGGATCATATAATAAAAATAATAATAATAAAAGATGTAATGTATTAACCATGGAATTGTTTATAATGATAACAAGGAAGAGGATCCAAGGTAGTAATCATGGAATACTTAATATTAGGGGTGAATATAACATAATGATAACATATATCCTAGCTATAAGGGGTTTTGAGAGTAATCTATGGTGAATCTACTCTGGAATTATACTGTAATATAAATATAAATGAGTCTAAGGAACTCATCCGATGTAATAACGGGATAAGGAATGACTGCTTCCAAAGGGTGTATTCCTGGCCCAACATGTTAGATGAATTCCAGCCAGATCTAAGGAGTGTATCCAAGGAATCTGATTAACTAAATGATAATTAAGGGATCATATGATGTCATTTTAGGCATCCACGCATAGATGAGGAATAGGTTACAAGGTGGATATATCTCTTGGAAACCTGCTTTAATTGGAATGGAATCCAATGAGTGCATAAGGAATTACCTTGGGAATCCTAGGCTAGAGCCTGTCTAACCCCCCTTATAAAGAAGAATAGGTATTTCAGAAAATAATTACCCTATAATTGATTTATTATTTAACTATGTCAATGAAATTCTAATTCATTTTTTGATAAGTCATTCAGTTTATTCCATTGCCTTTCATATTATGTGATAAAGCTAAAAGTCCATTAAACTATTTATTGTATTAATTAATATTTCATTTTTTATTTGTATTCTGTTACCTTTCCTAAACAAGGCGTGTTAGGTGAAGGACATGTTTCTATATTCAATTCATTGAAAAATAAATAGGAAATGTGATATGTATAATTATAAATTTATTTTAAAGTTTAAAATATTAATTAATTGATTAGAAAACATTCCTTAGAAGGTTTATTCAACACCAAGATATAATATCCATTTATATATATTTCATTCAATTACAACACTTACCATATTTTATGTCATGTTTAGAAAACCTGAATAGTGGAATAAATTTTTATAAAAAAATACATAAGATGTATAATCAATGAAATCACCTCACATGGGGTGGTCATTGTGGATTTAATATCCTCAAATGAAGAGGGAACATATAAAAAATTATTTATAATACGAGCCTGATTTTTATAAGCATTATATATTCACAAAATTGGAAACACTTTATGAAATTAGTTCACACACTATGGTGGAAGTTTATAGAATGATGAGACATGAAGGATGAGTCATTGACCACCTACATTAATCCTGTAGTACTTTCCTCATCTAGTATCGAACCTTAGTTTGTCCAAGATTAGAATAAATAAGAATAATGTACCAACACCCAAAAAATAAGGAATATTAGATTAACCATGTTGAGGGGAAGAAAAATTCATAACTTAACTAATGGATTGAATCACATAACAGTGCTCTTCCTAATTGATTGACGAGTCTAGAATTAGATTACAGATAGAGAATAAACACATAATACGAGGTATTATCACAAAAGTGGGATCCTTCCTTAGAGGTAGGGTGAAGGGTTATGTTTTACCGAAAAATTGTGTCCCTGAATATATTAAAAAAATAAAGGGGTTTCCCTGGAGATATGTACCTTGTGAACATAGAGATGGGTTCCATTATGTTTTGTACCCATAGATCTTTATAATACCTTCCAGAACCATGATAAAAAATAAGAATCCCTATCCAATATGTTAGTATGGGGGACCCCATGTAGCTATATAATCCCATAGAGATACATCCTTTCAATCTCATCTTCTAAGAATGTCTCCCAGATAGTAATGAATTTGGATACTTTAGCCAGTGGATCCATAAATTTCGAAATTTTGTCTTTACCACATGGTGACATCGGTTATCAAAACTGAAAAGTCCATGGAAAATTATTATGACTTCTATTTTGTTTCTGGATATGGCAATAACATGAATGTAGATCACTGGGTCTCTATCTTTACTTACTGATCGGTGGAACACATAGTGATAAATATTGATATCTGATGATTCTACCAAGGTCACCAATACTGGTGTCACATATCACAATACATCATAGAGATTCCTAGAAGAACAACCCACTAATAACTCTGTACTCTTCATCTATTCATCCTTCATATTTTTATAGACCATTATATAAACATGTATATAGAGGACATAATCCCTATCTATATACTAATCTAAAGGGGGTCAGGAACAATGATACTCTACCAGAGAACAATGCCCTCCAAAACTGAAAACTGTCTAATCCTTACCCTATCAATGAGGGAGGATGACATTATCAATTTTGGAGATAATAATCCTTGTGACTCTAATGAAAATATAGATTAATCTAAAAAAATTCAATCAATTTCCATTCATCACTGGCTTCATGTATGGAAGTTTCCTGAGTTTTCTAACTAAATACATCCTCTAACACATTTCCCTTTTTGAGGAATATAGTAATGATAAAAAAAAGGAGTGAATATATTAGACCCATACTCACTATTTTAGATTCATGCACTCTATATTAATATATATTTCAGTCTCTTGTGGTATATATACACAACAATGTTTCCTCCCATCCGATAGTTTATCCCACAACATAAGGCATGGACAACAACTACCAAATAAAGGTAATGTGTCATGTAGTTTTCTCTTGAGGCATCAACTATTATGACATATATCCAAGTAATATATCCTTCTACATTATCACTACTCCCAAGATGATTCTTTATGCATCATAGAACACTATATATCCTCTTCTAAGATCATTAAAAATTAGAATTGAATCCAAAACAAGCCTTTATTTCAACTCTTGAAGGTATTTTTCACATATTTACAATCACATGATGATTTTTACCTTACTCATATCAATACTAAGAGGTGATGTAAGGAATGATAATTTCTGTATTAAATTCCTTTAATATTAATCCACCCCAATGAAACTCCACATAATAAAATCCTTCTTGTGATGCACCTTGGAATCCAAATAACTAAACTTCTCTTGGTAAAATGATACTCCTGATTTTTAGGTAAAACGTCCCAATAAGTGAACATCTTTGATAAATAAGTGGCACATATGAATATTGGAATAAATCTGATGCTCTCTCAGTGTAATAAAAATTTTTCTCAAGATGGTGTGTAGGCTCACCATGAGTGTTAGAATAAATCCCGATTCCATCAATGATGATCACAAAATAAAAATCTAGATAAGGGTGGAAAACCCCTATTCATCAAAGAAAAAAAAATTGTGGGAATGTTTGTTACACATTAAAATACATTGAGGCAACCATATAGACCATAACTACTATGAAAAGATATAAGGGAAATGTTAGAAGGTCTGACCCATACTGTTTGATAACCCAATCTAAGGTCGATGTTAAAAAACATGCTACCTCTAAGGTTCTGGTCCAATAGATAATCAATTAAGCGAGGTGGATACCATGTTATCAATGGAATATTGTTCAATAATCAATAATTCATTCATAAATTATTTGTCCCTTAACATTTCATTAAAAAAATCATTACTGATCCCCATGAGGAAGTGTTATGCCATATAAATGTTTTGGCCTATAGTTTCTCAATCAATCTATTGAGCACCTGGAGCTTAGTATGAGTCAACCTATATAAAATAATGGAAACAATAGCTACTCTTGGGACAAGATAAAACATAAACACTACCTTGATCTCAAGAGGTAATCTAGAAAAACCATTGAGAGTGATATCCCTAAAATGATCTACTAAGAGAGAATAATCTTCTAGGTGTACTCTTTACTCCTCTTTGAAGAGACTAGAAATATGGATTGTCACTCCACCTATCCAATGATTCTCTAGTCTATCTATACCATCCTGGTCATCCCACTCACCATTGTGGAGATAAATACTTCCCTTTAATGATGTAAAAAACGCCCTATGGACATACCATTCAACAACGGTGAGATATGGGACCAACCAATCCATTTAAATAATGACATAAAAACATTTCATCTTATGTAAGAAGATGTTTTGGATGATTTTATAATTTATTTCTTCAAGGGGGTTGTCCCTACACAAGTGAATTCCCTCTAATCACACTCATAATGGTGTATTTATGGTTATAACACCATAGTAATATTTAATTTCCACCCCGATACATTCCAAAGATGATAAAAAGATAAATGATTTTTAAGAACCTATATTGAATAAGGAAAATACAAAAGTATAGGCTACTATAATACTACCTCATAATATACACCCTTCTACACTATGATCCCTTGGTATAGGTTATAATGCATGAAACATGCATGATATATAACCCTATGCTACAACTGTACTACCCTATGAAGGTATGTTATGATAAATCTAATAATGAAATGTATGGATAACATCACCATAACATCCTCCTCTTCCATTCCGGTGGATTATACCCCATATCCCAACCTAAAAAATTGAAAAAGATCCTACCGATAAAGGATGAGATAGTGAAAATCCTCTTCCACTCAAAGCTAAAGGATAGGTATTATAAAATATCTGATGATGACTCATTCAACCAAAAGTATTGAAGTCCAGAAGGTATCCATAACATAATGGATTTAGATGCCCCATCCATCCACAATGATAGAATATAATAGAGCTACCCGTCCAGATGCCATTGATGACACTGTTCTATATAGAATCCTCAAAGGAACTCTTCCTAAGACCTGATGAACTATTCTCATACCATGGAACGGAAACTATATCCCCTAAACTATAAAATTCCCTCGGGTTGTGCTTAGCGATAAGATCCATGTTAACTATCTCATAAAAATCAGTTAGGAAAAAAATTGTCCCCTGAGTACAGATGGAATATTTTAACCCATCTTTGAAATTTTATTATTTCGATAGCTCATCACCATATAGAAGTATTGAAAAGGTTTATAGCTTAGTAAACCATATTTAATACTTTATAACTGACGAAAAACTATATCCATATTCATGAACTCTCTATCTTAGTCATCTCTTTGAATTTGGGGACATAAGTGACCATATAAGGTAGTCTAAAAGTTAGCTCAAACCAGGCTATGATGATGGCCAGCCAGGGTAATCCCATCCCACTAGTGCTTGGCTGATCAATAATACATATTGGTAGCAAGATTAACTCTACCCTATAGAGGAGTATCATGACACTCAATCATAGATATGTTGGCCTCTATCCAAGACTCAATGTCTTGGGGGACACTAACCCTTGAAAAAATGGGAGGATGATTCTAGTGGAACTCATGTGTCAGATCAACCATCATAGGTGTTGGTTGTGGTTAACCCTACAAAAACATCATTAGATGTTGAAAAACCTCACAAATTTGAGTTCCAGTACCCATTTTGGGTATAAAAAGTTGTGCCTCATGTGGAACTGTTGGCGATTAGACTATCATCTCAAGGCCCACCCTCTTTGGACTGTATTCATTTCCACCATCGAAGCATAGAACACGAGGACTTTGTGGAAAAATAACTCTAAAAATCCCAATCACATTCCTTAGAATAGTATTTTAGTAGATATAAGCAGTTACATAATAAGATCATACAAATAATTGATCACAACCCAATGTACAACCCTAATAACTCACCTAGAATGATATGGTGTTGGTATGGGGTTATGTTTAATTGTTTAGAGTTCCAAAAGGTGAAAATATTATTCGAACATTACCCCCTTATCAACCAGAAACCCTTTTATTTTCATAATCCAAAATTAAATTTTATGTTATTCAGTTTATATTTTACTTATAACAAGGTTGATTAAATTAATTTCCATTCCAAGTGAATAACGGTCCATACACCTTATCACTGAAATAAACAACCTTTAAATTTATATTTAACCCTATGTATATTTATTATCTTAATGTGATAAGTATCATATGATGTCTTCACTCAGTAAATTACCAATTCTAATCCATGATGGCCAATACACCACATTAATTGAAACTGGAAGTCACTCAATCTCACACAAAGAGCCTCTCAAGTTTCTAGAGGTACATATATATCATGGGTAAAAAATCGATAATAAAGATTCCACAATCAAACTATTTAAGAAAAAACAATTTAGAGTGATGATGAAACATTAAATAACCAACTCCCTATCCTTTATATGATTTTTCCAGCATAATAATATATCAAAATCAGGGCATAATCAAGATTAATTGAAAAAAAGTAATAAATTCAGTCAAATACACATATATGGAATGAAATATTCTGGGTATGTGAATTATAGGTTCCAATTATGATGAATATACAGATTATTCCTTTCTATCATCTCATTAGGCCAAGGATAGTACCAATAATTAATATGGAATATCATAAAACATGTTAATCATGAAACATGGAAAAGATATCAACTATAACCAGAAAAATATAGAAATTTTCTCTCATTCAAAGGAAACTAAATAATATTCAAATCCATGAAAATGAATCAAATGATAATTTATGATGATACATGTTGATACAACCAATTTTTACATACATTTTTATATACATTATTGAAAAATAAGAACATTTTTCCAGCATTTATCTACTATCTAGTGGACAAATACTTCGATTTTCAGTGATCTTGTTCATTTTTAGAAGGTTTTTGGCCAAATGCACCAAAGATGAAAACCAAGAAAAAATTTCCAACTACACGGTGTGTTCTTTAATACACACCGTTTTCTTTCAAGATCAGACATAGGTTGACCAGGACAAAGACATGCCCATGTAAAAAAAACGAAGTACACACTGTCATCACAAGGATACACACCATGTAAGACATTCTAGAAATAGTTGGGGGTCAAGAAGTGTCTACAGGCCATGTGGCCGGACGAAGACTACACGCAGTGTGGAGTACTAATACACGCCATGTGTCAGGTTATAGACGTGGTTGGTGGCGCTTTCTAGGTGCTACACGCCATGTGTGGCGGCACTACACGTCGTGTACCTGCCACCAACTAGCCGCCAACACCGTGCGAAGTCAAAGACGGTGTGGCTAGCCACCCACCGAAGAAAAACCATGACAAAATCGAGTTGAAAAGACTGCATGGTGTGTACATTTATACATTCCATGTACTTTATTTTTCTTTAAATAGAGGCCTTGGCCTCCGGACCAAGTAGAGTAAGAACACTTGAAGATATAGGAACTTATACTGCCATATTCCCGAGCCACCGGGGTGTCACTACTCTGCCATTACACCTTCCAACACATCTCTGCATATCTTATTCGATGATCACATCTGTTATCGAAGGTTTTATTTTCATTATATCCTATATGTGTAACTAGACACCCCTTGTCTTGGGGTCGTGGAAGATGAAGGAAGTTTATATATTGATTTGATTTGTAAGGTTGTGTTTTTTCTTCTAAATTCTTCTTATTCATCTTTAACTATTGCTTAATATTATTGAGAATTCTGATCCAGACCGAGGGCAGAATTCTCAGGGACATCATAGAAGAATAAAGATGAATGCTTTCATGACCATTGAAAGGATTCATCGATTCATAAATGGACTAAACTAGAAGTAAAAATTTTGAAACACTGACTACCGGACCAAGGAGTTAAATTTCATCAATTCCAAGATAAAATCTACCGGACCAATGGAACCTTGTCATAAATAAGATACAGAATTTTGAATTATCATGAACAACACAACCATATAATAAATCCGCATTAAAAATCCATAATCATCATAGCCCCAACACGCTCTTTTTCCATCCAAATACACAAAAAATTCACTCTTTGTTTTCTCTTAAATTGTTAAATATTATTTCAAGTAAAAAAAACATCTTCAACAATTCTAAATAAGAAGACACACTCTAAATTCATCATAACTCAAGGAATTAATTCTAAACTCAATTGAATTCATTTACTTAACAAATTCCATGTGGATCGACCCCGCACTTGCACTATACTATGTTTAAGAGTGGTTAATATCAATTTGGGACACCGATAACATACCTTCGATAAAACGACCGACTAGATTTTGGCACCATTTCTGGGGAACTAATCGTTTATGTGCTAAAATTTAGTTTTGCTAATAATATATTAAGTGAAAATAAAAATTAAAAATTTCCAAAAATTACTTTCATAATCCAATTTCTATTTATCTTTTATTTTCCTCGTTTACGCTTGGTAGTTTTTTTTATTTTGTGCAGGTCTGTAGGTGTATGTGCAGCCACCTCACACGTTCCAAGAGAACTGAGTCATCAGGGTTTTTCCAAACTGACCCGGAGATCGAACAGACGTTTTTGAGGTGCTAACAAACACTCATGGCTAAACAAAATCAAAACAACACCATGACACAAAATGAGGATGGAAATATAGATACTGTCTAAGGAGATGTACAACAGTTAGGTCTGGATGATAACCAGAACCAACAAGCCCCTCTTGCTCCACAATATGGCCCACTGCAGCTCCAACAAATCCAACCAGATCGGTTTCTATATATCAACCAAGGACAGGGGCCATACTACGCCCCTCAAGAGCAACAGTACCTGCTAGTTCTCCCTCCTCAGCAGCCACCTACACGTCGTACTCTCATGGAGTATGGGCTGCCATCAATCCACAGAGTGGATACGGGCATCGTTCATCCTGCTGTATAGTCCCAACACTTCGAGATCAAGCCTGCTATCATGTAGCTGATCCAGAACATTGTTCAATTCGACGACCTGCCCAGTGAAGACCCAAATGCCCATCTCTCCAGTTTTTTGGAGATATGCGGTACATTCTGTTACCCTGGCGTGTTTGAGGACACCATCTGTCTTCACCTGTTCCCGTTCTCTATATGGGACAAGTTGACAGACTATATCAAAGGGTTTCCACAAAGATCCATCCCCACCTAGTATAATCTAGACCAATCATTTCTATCCAAATATTTTACACCATTAAATAAGGTAACCCTATGGAATGATATCCAAAACATTCAGCAGTGCGACTCAGAGTCATTGTAAGAATCATGGGAGCACTTCAAGGTGATGTTAGGTAAATGCCCACACCACATACTTCCAATTTGGATGCAAGTACAAACCTTCTACGGTGGGTTGATGACTAATACCAAGTCTGTGGTGGATGCTGCTGCTAGAGGAACGGTACTGAGAAAGTCCCATGAAGAATTGTTTGAATTGCTGGAAGATATATCTTCCAACAGCTTCCAGTAGACTTCTGAGCATGGGACCCAAAAATGAGGAATGCATAGTATTGATTCTACTGCCATGCTCTCTGCCCAGTTGGATGCAGTATCCAAAAATATCAATACACTAAATCTCAAAGGCGCATCACAAGTTCATGCGGCGAATCATCCCGCATGCGGCGACTGTGGTAACAACCACATCCTGGGAGAATTCCTAGGACCTTCAGTCGACCTTTCAACAAGAGAGGTGTGCTATGTTTGTAACGCCTCGACCCTAGTTACCCAGAGTCGGTGCATTATACATAACATTGGCATGATCACAAGAAATATCAATTCTCGAAAGACCAATTGCTTTAGTAGCCTAGGAAACACTAGATATATTCATAAGTTTTACATTACATCATAAAATGAAAAACTACTACAACAACATAATGTCCCCACAGTCCACACTATTATCCCCTCATAATATCCCTGCAGGTCATTCATAACTTACTTCTTCACATCCTGGGGAAAATAAAACATAGAAAAGGGGTGAGCTCAAATTCCCAGTAAGGATAACAATATAGCGGAACATTAAAAATAAGCATAAACATTTAAGGAAATTCATTACTAAAACAAAATCCTTTTAAACTTGAACTTCAATATAGTATGGAAAAAGTAAAATGAAATAATGCCATTTACTTATTCACATGGATATTCTACTAATCAAATAATCACATGAAAAATCAATAACCACTTTCATAATGATGGAATGCATAATGCTAAACTTTAATTTCTTTGTCAAAGCCTCATCCAAAGACCTTGGGGCTAACTGTAACCGGAACCCAACCCGGAGTGCCTCTAATAACCGGACACCAACCCGGAGTGCCTCTAATAACCGGAAACCAACCCGGAGTGCCTCTAATAACCGGAGACCAAACCGGAGGGCTTACTTTTACCAGTCCCTAACCTGGAGGGCTTACTTTTACTAGTCCCCAGCCTGGAGGGCTTACTTTAACCAGTCCCCAACCTGGAATATACTTGTCCAACACATTCATATGAAGTAAAGGTTTAAATATAACATAAACATTCTTATTGGAACTAGCATACGAAATGTCAATAATTTACTCATAAACAATGAATTCTATATAAATGACACACCTACAGTCAAACATATCACAAAACTACATTACAATATGGAAGTTTTAAATCATAATAAATCAACTTCAAATAATCTAAAAATCCATCAAAGGATGTTGACATAGATGAAAATGTTTTTTTTAAAAAATTATTGAGAGAAATATCCCTTGTTCATGAAAACATTTTAATGTTACACAATTTACAAAGTAAGGCATTTAAATACATTTTTGAATCAAAGTGTCCCATACCACTTTGAAACTTTTGAATGGAATTAACACTTTTAAAACATTCATTTTCATATAAATAAATCCTTACAAACCATTTTGAAAACGTGGACATAAATGAGGATGATTTAGAAGAATAAATATTTAAAACATTTAAAATGATGTTTTAGTAAAATTTCCCTTAGAAATAATCCCTTCTAAAACTCTTTTATGAAATATGGACATGGATAGTAAATATGTCCCTGTAGATACTTACGTAAAGACAACTTCGGATATTAAAGAGATTGTGAAGTAAACCCTTATCAATTTGGTAACTTATGAAACATACAACCCATGAAAGAGGTATCATACAATGAAAATGTAAACACACATAAGGTAAAGTGTATTACACAAAGAATACAATTATGGGCAGTACATACACCACACAAAAGATAATAGTGGAAATATGGCATGAATCTCATGGAAATAAAGAGTGAGATGAAAACCCCTTACCACGTTAATCAACTGAGTCGTATGGAAAAAAGTTAATAACCACCAAATGATTTCCAGAATAAAATGAATATAAAGAGAATCATGATAATATATATCAAATGGCAGTACACAATACACCACTTTCAATAATTTAGTGGCGAACAATGGAAATCTCACAGAATTGAAAGTGAGATAAGAAAATCCCTTACCTTGTACTTTTACTTGGTTGGGGTAGGTTAACCTCCTGTATAATATTGAAATAATTGTTATTAAATTATACAAGAATCATATATATTAATATCATATCATATATGATCTTTTAACTTTTCTTTGTTAATAATGTCTTAGTATTATCGTTGTTCCGGGTGTTAACTTACTCGTTTTCTTTTATATGTTTTATTACGTAAGCCAGGTTTGTAATGGATCGGTTGTATATTATTCATATCCAGAATGATATCAAGTCCTTAAAAATCATTTTTAAATCATAAAATTATAATTATACATGAATGGATATGATGGAGAATGAATCTCATCGCGTTCGTGGAGACGGTAGTCCTTACGTACGCACGAGCTAAAATATCATTCTTTTGACATTAAAATAATATATAAATGAATGGTATATCATATATACAGAATCACTAACATGTTATATTTATTATTTACATGAGTTACACATCATTATTATACCCATCCAAATAATAATATATTGAATAACAATTACACCACGACGTGGAGACAGTAAGCCGTACGTACGCACGTATGTTGACATGTTATTCAAAGGGTGGATAGAATACTTAATATGGTTGTACCATATTTATAATAACATCACAGTATATATATGATACTTGATTTAGTATTTTAGAATGGTAACAACAAAGTAATAAGAAGTGGAAGAAGAAGGAACTTGGAAAAAGGGTGGTGAAATCATTACCTCTTCTTCGGGATCTTCCTTTTTCTTTGATCAAAAGGGCTCCTTAGGTTGGCTTTCTGATCAAACTAAGGCCTCTAGGTTGTAGTGTGGGAAGTTGGGAGAGTATTTGGGTAGAGTTTTTCCGAACCAAAAGGCTTTGAAGTTGTGAAGAAATGAGAAGGAGGAGTGCCCTTTTATAAGAGGGGTGAGGGGCACCTTTGGAAAAGCTAGAAATATTAATTTATAATAAATTCATATTCGGTTTCTAATGGATCCAAAGTTTATTATTCAAAGGTTAAGGTGGGTATGGGTCGAAAACAACTCAACCAATAGAATTTAGACAGGTTTGGGTACTTATATTAACCTTATCTTTAATTTTTAACTCTAAGTTAATTAGTTTCACTTTTACAATGTCTCTTTGTATTTTTATATAATATGGTTAATAAACTTACTACATACATCCAAGAGACCCCCAAGTGGTCCATTAATGATGAAACTATCATGATATAAGTCTCTTGGCCGAACCTTATATTTTTAGGAATTTAATATCAATTAATAATATAATATTTGTTTTAAGAACTCTTTTATGTCAATTTTGAGACTATTCAATAGTTGATTTTTGTGAAACTCATAAAAGATTGATTACTTCTAACAAAGTAATTTAAATCAATCCTAATATATCATATTATCCTATAAAATTAGTTTAATTCATTAAAAGTTTCATTTTATATTTATTTGGGTATTTATAATATCAATTATTTAAATTTTTCACTATTATAGTAATTACTGCATCATCATTGTGTCATAAATAAAATAAATTATTTAATGTCTAAAAATTATAAATAAAATATAATTATGTAGGAAATCTATTTATATTTATAATGAATATTTATAATCTAAAATCCAACATATATAACCTTATGTAATAATTGTTTTTCTAAAAGATATATGCTTGTGTCATTTTTGTATTCATTTTAACTTAATTAAAATAAAGTGTCATTATCACTTACAAGTGGAACCATGGGGTCCCAAAATCGACCCAAAGATGCCTATGGTCGCACATGTATCAACCAATAAGGCTAGGACACGTTTTAGGGTAATTTAGTATTATTATAATATTATTTTTTAACCCTTATTTACCGGATTTACCCTTAACCATGGTAAATAAAATATTTACCGCAATAATTATTCAAAATGTCTAAAAATAAAATTTACCTATTTACACAATTTGAACATCCTAATTCCAAATATGGAATACATTTTTCTAAATTCAAAACACAGAAGTGGCAGAAATTAATTTAAAATTAATTCCCGCTGTCAAAACAAAAAGCGTGTTTTTAAGAGATAATAACTATCAAAAGATTGACACTTGTTTATGTTCGGTTTAATTGTAAAATTATGTCCAATGACCAAAATTATATTAAATGGTAAAAATATATTCTAAATATACTTTAAAACCACTCAAATTCATAATTTATCACTATTAATTATTTTTATTAAAAAAGTTGTTTTTAATTAAAATTTAGTAATTTTCACTATTCATCAAAATATGAAAGTTATCCGAAATGTACCAAAATTTCACCTTAGGATAAATTCGATATTAAGAATCCAAAAATGAAGTCCATTTTGAAATATAAAACATATATAATTTCAAAAAGTAGGTATTACTATTCATAACGGCTAGTTTGATTGGTTATGGTGTGTTAGAACTCGGTGTTACGTACAACACACGCTATCACATTATTCAAAGAGAAGCGTACCGTAGAATCTTGGGGTGTTACATTCTCCCCTCCTTCAATAAATTGCGTCCTCGAAATTTGAAATTGTTCTTCGAAAATAAAACGTTGAAAGTAGATAATATATTTGTGGGAAAACCCACATCGGAAATCGGGTTAATAAAATTTAGTCTTAATATGAGGAAAAGAGAAATCAAAGGGTCACCACCAAATTATGATATCGATTAGGAGAACATTGGTGGAAATTAGAGACATATAATTAGAGGAAAAACGTAAATATTTATAGGTAGTGATTGAGGTCATCAATCACAAACAAGTGTAAAATTTAGCTCCTTAAATTCATCAATCTATGATGATTTGAAATACCATCGGTTCAACAAAACATAGGGTATTAGGATAACACATTTTTGACGTTTCAAAATATCTTAGTTTAAATCCCACATCTAAAAATGAATTAATGAGGCCTCTATTTAAAATAAAGAGTCGAAAGTATGAAGATTACCTAAAATTACACATACTAGGGTTCCATGTAGGAAAATATGGATATGGAAGAAAAATCTAACCATCAATTATCTGATGGAGAGTGGTAGAGAACATGTCTATGAAAAGGCCAACAATCCCAAAGCCATAAATTAGTGATGATTTAAGGTACCATCTAGGAAAACATTTTTGTTCTAAGTTGCTTTTCTTAATATTGAGGAATTTATTTATGAGATTGGATAAGATCATAAGGAGATATACTTACTTTATAATTAGTGTTTTATCCATTAATAAATTTCTACCACAAACTCATATTTCACTCTAAAAGATAATAGAATGTAAAAAATTCTATTTATACTATTCGTATAGGGGTCCAAAATAAATAAATTTATAATTAATCTACAAGATCTTTTAATAAAAACTACATTATTTAATCCAGGACATCTCGTGGGCCAGTGGTAGGTGATACACCCTTGTCGTCCTTCGGTTGCGGGTTCAAGTCTCGCAGCCTTGCTGGACGCGACGGGTTTCCGCCAGACCTCAGGGTTGTCCTTTTATGGCAATCCAAAATAATCCAAACTAGAACTATCCAAAATACTTCTGTCCAAACTCACAGTCCAACATTTATAAGGAAGGTAAACATAATATAGATCCTTTTTAACCCGTAATAGAATATTAATACCTTCATCATGTATTACCATATTCCTTATTGATTACATTCATGCTCACTTATTCCATATATAATGCTGGATATACTTCATTAATCCAAAAATGTTTTAAACCCCAACAATGATGGAATATACAAATCATTAATCAGTTCCAAGGTAGTCAAGAATATCCAATATAATTTATCCAAAACAATCACATGTTATTCCAAAATCACTACCTCAGTATCAGAACTATATTATGATTTATCATTCTCTCAACCATATATTTTCCAAAAATTTATCCTGCTATTGAGTCACTTTTCTTTGTTCCACACAATCTCAAGTCCTTAATGAAATAGTACTGTAGTACAATCCTTATATACTCCATAATTATTATAACAAGTACATTGTTGATACAACACTCAATTGACATAATCAACATAAGAACTCTAATCATTCCTCTTCATCTGTGGTAGTATCATAACTTGATTATTATCCAATAACATCATTTGTGGCATAGTCTGATGACTGGGACATAGGTTCGCGTAGTGTCCAAACTCCTTGCAAATGAAGAATTGTACATTTGAAACCATTTTCTTACCCTTACAGTCACGTACTTTGTGCCATTTTCCTCCACACTTATAACAAACTCTCATTCCTTTCAGGCAAGTTCCAGGGTGTTTCTTTCCACAGTTACCACATATGGGAAAATTCTTCTTTTCCCTCTTCCCTTTATCCATCTTTCTCTCTTCCACCCTTTTCTTCTCTTGCTTCCCTTCAAAGACATAGGACTCAGTAAACTCTTTACTTATCTTATCAACACATGATATTATTTCTTCATATGATGATAATACATGCGAGACTATTTCTCTTGTAAATTCTAGCTTAAGACCATAAAATATATTATCCTTCTTTATCTTTGTATCATGTGCATTGCTGGAGTTCTCATTCCTTCTACTAGGCGCTATTTCTAAACATTGACATACACTAGATTAGTTTATGAATAACAATACCTAATCCCAAACTTTTAAAAAACATAAATTAAATAGTTTATGGATATAATCCATAATCATAAAAATGTCTCCTTTGAGGATTTATATAATCATAAACCCTTCATAATGATTTGTAACGAAAATGAGAGTTATCCTAAGCATATCCCCCGGGAGTGTCGTAACCAAGAGTGCAGAAAGGCCCGTTGTCGTGCACCAGTTCCCGTTCGAGTCTAGCTCAAAGCGGTGTTTTCGGGCTTTACCCCTATGTACATCTGTACCAGAGCCGCCTCTACCTGCTCATATCCAGACATGGATGTATTGCTCGAAAAACTCACAAAATCTCTACAATACCAAAATTCTAGGAAGTTCTTCTATACTAATCCTCAAAGTTCATCTTAGGTCTACGTGCTCTAATCAGAGTTTATCTAAATCTAGCTTCCAAGGTTTGTACTAAACTTCCTCTGATACCAACTGTAACGCCTCGACCCTAGTTACCCAGAGTCGGTGCATTATTACATAACATTGGCATGATCACAAGAAAGATCAATTCTCGAATGACCGATTGGTTTAGTAGCCTTGGAAACACTAGATATATTCATAAGTTTTACATTACATCATAAAATGAAAAACTACTACAACAACATAATGTCTCCACAGTCCACACTATTATCCCCTCATAATATCCCTGCAGGTCATTCATAATTTACTTCTTCACATCCTGGGAAAAATAAAACATAGAAAAGGGGTGAGCTCAAATGCCCAGTAAGGATAACAATATAGCGGAACATTCAAAATAAGCATAAACATTTATGGCAATGCATTACTAAAACAAAAGCCTTTTAAACTTGAACATCAACATAGTATGGCAAAAGTAAAATGAAATAATTCCATTTACTTATTCACATGGATATTCTACTAATCGAATAATCACATGCAAAATCAATAACCACTTTCATAATGATGGAATGCATAATGCTAAACTTTAATTTCTTTGTCAAGCCCTCGTCCCAAGACCTTGGGGATAACTGTAACCGGAACCCAACCCGGAGTGCCTCTAATAACCGGACACCAACCCGGAGTTCCTCTAATAACCGGACACCAACCCGGAGTGCCTCTAATAACCGGAGACCAAACCGGAGGGCTTACTTTTACCAGTCCCTAACCTGGAGGGCTTACTTTTACCAGTCCCCAACCTGGAGGGCTTACTTTAACCAGTCCCCAACCTGGAATATACTTGTCCAACACATTCATATGAAGTAAAGGTTGAAATATAACATAAACATTCTTATTGGAACTAGCATACGAAATGTCAATACTTTACTCATAAACCATGAATTCTATATAAATGAAACATCTACAGTCAAACATATCACAAAAATTCATTACAATATGGAAGTTTTAAATCATAATAAATCAACTTCAAATAATCTAAAAATCCATCAAAGGATGTTGACATAGATGAAAATGTTTTTTTAAAAATTATTGAGAGAAATATCCCTTTTTCATGAAAACATTTTAATGTTACACAATTTATAAAGTAAGGCATTTAAATACATTTTTGAATCAAAGTGTCCCATACCACTTTGAAACTTTTGAATGGAATTAACACTTTTAAAACATTCATTTTCATATAAATAAATCCTTACAAACCATTTTGAAAACATGGACATAAATGACGATGATTTAGAAGAATAAATATTTAAAACATTTAAAATGATGTTTTAGTAAAAGTTCCCTTATAAATAATCCCTTTGAAAAGTCTTTTATGAAATATGGACATGGATAGAAAATATGTCCCTGTAGATACTTACGTAAAGACAACCTCGGATATTAAAGAGATTGTGAAGTAAACCCTTATCAATTTGGTAACTTATGAAACATACAACCCATGAAAGAGGTATCATACAATGAAAATGTAAACACACATAAGGTAAAGTGTATTACGCAAAGAATACAATTATGGGCAGTACATACACCACACAAAAGATAATAGTGGAAATATGGCATGAATCTCACGGAAATAAAGAGTGAGTTGAAAACCCCTTACCACGTTAATCAACTGAGTCGTATGGACAAAAGTTAATAACCACCAAATGATTTCCAGAATAAAATGAATATAATGAGAATCATGATAATATATATCAAATGTCAGTACACAATACACCACTTTCAATAATTTAGTGGCGAACAATGGAAATCTCACGGAATTGAAAGTGAGATAAGAAAATCCCTTACCTTGTACTTTTACTTGGTTGGGGTAGGTTAACCTCCTATATAATATTGAAATAATTGTTATTAAATTATACAAGAATCATATATATTAATATCATATCATATATGATCTTTTAACTTTTCTTTGTTAATAATGTCTTAGTATTATCATTGTTCCGTGTGTTAACTTACTCGTTTTCTTTTATATGTTTTATTACGTATGCCATGTTTGTAATGGATAGGTTGTATATTATTCATATCCAGAATGATATCAAGTCCTTAAAAATCATTTTTAAATCAGAAAATGATAATTATAATTGAATGGATATGATGGAGAATGAATCTCATCGCGTTCGTGGAGACGGTAGTCCTTACGTACGCACGAGCGACAATATCATTCTTTTAACATTAAAATAATATATAAATGAATGGTATATCATATATACAGAATCACTAACATGTTATATTTATTATTTACATGAGTTACACATCATTATTATACCAATCCAAATAATAATATATTGAATAACAATTACACCACGACGTGGAGACGGTAAGCCGTACATACGCACGAATGGTGACATGTTATTCAAAGGGTGGATAGAATACTGAATATGGTTGTAACATATTTATAATAACATCACAGTATATATATGATACTGGATTTAGTATTTTATAATGGTAACAACAATGTAATAAGAAGTGGAAGAAGAAGGAACTTGGAATAATGTGGTGAAATCATTACCTCTTCTTCGGGTTCTTCCTTTTGCTTTGATCAAAAGGGATCCGTAGGTTGGCTTTCTGATCCAACTAAGGCCTCTAGGTTGTATTGAGGGAAGTTTGGAGAGTATTTCGGCAGAGTTTGGCCGAACCAAAAGGCTTTGAAGGTGTGAAGAAATGAGAAGAAGGAGTGCCCTTTTATAAGAGGGGTGAGGGGCACCTTTGGAAAAGCTAGAAATATTAATTTATAATAAATTCATATTCGGTTTCTAATGGATCCAAAGTTGATTATTCAAAGGTTAAGGTGGGGATGGGTCGAAAACAACTCAACCAATAGAATTTAGACAGGTTTGGGTACTTATATTAACCTTATCTTTAAGTTTTAACTCTAAGTTAATTAGTTTCACTTTTACAATGTCTCTTTGTATTTTTATATAATATGGTTAATAAACTTACTACATACATCCAAGAGACCCCAAAGTGGTCCATTAATGATGAAACTATCATGATATAAGTCTCTTGGCCGAACCTTAGATTTTTAGGAATTTAATATCAATTAATAATATAATATTTGTTTTAAGAACTCTTTTATGTCAATTTTGACACTATTCAATAGTTGATTTTTGTGAAACTCATAACAGATTGATAACTTCGAACAAAGTCAATTAACTCAATCCTAATATATCATATTATCCTAGAAAATTAGTTTAATTCATTAAAAGTTTCATATTATATTTATTAGGGTATTTATAATATCAATTATTTTAATTTTTCACTATTATAGTAATTACTGCATCATCATTGTGTCATAAATAAAATAAATTATTTAATGTCTAAAAATTATAAAGAAAATATAATTATGTAGGAAAGCTTTTTATCTTTCTAATTAATATTTATAATCTAAAATCCAACATATATAACCCTATGTAATAATTGTTTTTCTAAAAGATATATGCTTGTGTCATTTTTGTATTCATTTAAACTTAATTAAAATAAAGTTTCATTATCACTTACAAGTGGAACCATGGGGTCCCAAAATCGACCCAAAGATGCCTATGGTCGAACATGTATCAACCAATAAGTCTAAGACACGTTTTAGGGTAATTTAGTATTATTATAATATTATTTTTTAACCCTTATTTACCAGATTTACCCTTAACCATGGTAAATAAAATATTTACCGCAGTAATTATTCAAAATATCTAAAAATAAAAGTTACCTATTTAAACAATTTGAACATCCTAATTCCAAATATGGAATCCATTTTTCTAAATTCAAAACACAGAAGTGGCAGAAATTAATTTAAAATTAATTCCCGCTGTCAAAACAAAAAGCGTGTTTTTAAGAGATAATAACTATCAAAAGATTGACACTAGTTTATGTTCAGTTTAATTGTAAAATTATGTCCAATGACCAAACTTATATTAAATGGTAAAAATATATTCTAAATATACTTTAAAACCACTAAAATTCATAATTTATCACTATTAATTATTTTGATTAAAAAAGTTGTTTTTAATTAAAATTTAGTAATTTTCACTATTCATCAAAATATGAAAGTTATCCGAAATGTACCAAAATTTCACCTTAGGCTAAATTCGATATTACGAATCCAAAAATTAAGTCCATTTTGAAATATAAAATATATATAATTTCAAAAAGTAGGTATTACTATTCATAACGGCTAGTTTGATTGGTTATGGTGTGTTAGAACTCGGTGTTGCGTACAACACACGCTATCACATTATTCAAAGAGAAGTGTACCGTACAATCTTGGGGTGTTACAATGTTTCTTAAAACTGAGGGTCAAACTAGTATCAACAATACCAGAACCCGGCAGGGCGAGATAATCATATCACAAGTTGGGGCCAACAATAGCAGAATCCTCCACCCCAGCAACCGGCTGGCTATATTCAGCCACCATATCAGAACCAATACCAGTGGAATGAACAGCCCCAACATGTCCCTTACCAGCAGAAAGGTTATCAAAACCCTCGCCTGTAGCAGCTAAGGCAGCAACCACCTCCACCAACTGCACACCCACCTCAGTAAGAGAATACCTCAAGGTTAGAGGATCTTATGAAAAATTTCATATCTACTACTGAGAGCATATTTCTGAACCATGAGGCTTCTATTCGAGACATCGAGAACAAAATCGGCCCATTAGCAATACAACTCTCAGGGAGGCAACCTGGTACACTACCAAGCAACATCGAGAAGAACCCAAGGGTGGAGACCCATGCCATCACTTTACAAAGTTGAAAGAATCTACACCAGAAGGAACCAGCATAGTAAACTACACCTATACTCCCTGTTGACAATAAAGGTAAAGTTTCAGACCCCTCTTCATCTGAAAATCCATCACCAAAGGCTCCACCAAGCAATGGACAGGATATCGTCAAACCATTCGAGCATGCATTACATTTTTCGAAGAGGATGATGAAAAGGAAACTCGATCATGAGTTTGGAAAATTCATTGATGTATTCAGAAAGCTACACATCAACATCCCATTTGAAGAGACCCTCACTCAAATCCCCACATATGCAAAAATCATTTAGGAAATCTAGTCAAATAAAAGGATGGTGGGGAATTTGGGCACCACAACATTGAAAAAGGAGTGCTCTGTAGTCGTACAATTTTCTGTTCCTCTGAAACTCCAGGATCTAGGTAGATTTTCTATCCCATGTACAATTGGACCCTTTGAATTTGGAAAATCTCTATGCGACATAGGAGCCAGTGTCATCCTCGTGCCATTCAGAGTTTTCCAAAAGCTCAGACTCCACAATCTGAAGCCTACCCGAGTCGCCCTTCAACTTGCTGAAAAATCCATTAAATATCCAAAAGGGCTAATGAAGGATGTGCTCATGATGGTGGGACGATTGATCCTCTCAGAATTTTTTATTATCCTCAACATGGAATAGGATCGGGATGAAACTCTTATTTCAGGAAGACCTTTCATGGACTCAAGGAAAGTATAGATAGACATGCACAAAGGGGAGTTGATTTTCTGGGTAGGGGATGAAAGAGTCTCTTACAATGTTGTAAATGCCATCAAACAAGCATCATTAACCAAACATGAGGGCTGCTATGTAGTGACTACCACGAATGACCAACTGAGTAGACAATAAGATGATCTGGTATGTTCTTCCATTCCAGATGATATTATTTTTCCAGACATGACCACCGATGAAGCGCTAGAGGACCTGAAATTCATTGAAGGCCATGGCGGCCACTACTGGAAACAAGCTTTCATTTATGACATCCTAGAGAGGGCAGAAGTACAACCACTGGTACCTTCAGTTCTCAAGGAACCTGATATAGAGCAAAACCTCTCCCACCTTCCTTGAAGTACAGATATTTATGAGATCATCATACTTTACCCATTATATATAGTGAAACACTATCCCAGGAACAAGAGGATGAACTTCATCAAATTTTGAAGCAGTGAAAGCAAGAAGTTGGATGGACTGTTGAATATTTCAAGGGTATCATCCCTACCATTTGACCCCACAAGGTGCTACTCGAATAAGGAGCAATGCTATCTAGACAACCTCAGCGGCGTCTGAACCCTCCCAAGAAGGAAGTCGTAAAGAAGGATGTAATCAAGCTTTTAGATGCAGGAATAATTTACCCTATATCAGATAGCTTGTGGGTAAGTCCCCTGAAAGTGGTCCCAAAAAGAGAGTGCATTACTGTGGTATCAATCGACAATAAGGAGCTTATACCCACTCACACAGTCACGGCCTGGAGAGTCTGTGTAGATTACAAGAAGCAGAATGACGCCACAAGAAAAGATCATTTTCCCTACCCTTCATGGACCAGATGCTAGAAAGTCTAGAAGGGCATGAATATTATTGTTTCCTCGATGGATACTACGGCTGTAATCATATCTCCATTTCCCGAGAAGAACAAGAGAAGATCACTTTCACTTTTCCATACAGAACTTTTTCCTATCGCATGATGTCTTTCAGAATGTACAACACTCCTGCCACAATCCAGTGACGCATGCTGGCTATTTCTCACGACATGGAGGAAAAAATCATGGAGGTCTTAATGGATGATTTTTCTATTTACAAGAAGTCATTCACCACCTGTTTTTATAACCTGGAACTAGTACAAGAGCGATGTGAAAACACTAACCTAGTTTTGAACTGGGAAAAGTGTCATTTTATGGTGAAAATTGCCATAGTTCTTGGCCACTGTATTTTAGAAAAGGGGATAGAGGTGGATCTGACGAAAATAGAATCCATTCTATGACTTCCCATTCCAACTTCTTTTAGATCCATCCACATCATCCAGGGACATGTGGGATTTTAAAGGTGGGTTTTCGGTGATTTCTCAAAATAGCCCAGCCCCTCACCAATCTCCTGACTAAGGATGCCATTTTCGAATTCACTGAGGCATGCAGCTTAGCTTTTGGGAATCTAAATAAATGTCTAGGGGAATCACAAATCATGGTTTCTCTCAATTGGGAGACATAGTTTGAAGTCATGTGTGATGCCAGTTACTATGCGGTGGGAGTTGTCTGGGGTCAGTAGCTGGAACGAGTCTTCTGACCCATCTACTATGGTAGTAGGACTCTCAATGTGGCCCAACTGAACTACACTACTACAGAGAAGGAGAATATAGAAGTCGTAGTCACCTTCGATAGGTTTCATTCTTACCATGTGTTGTCTAAATTTATTGTTTATACAGACCATGCAGTACTTAAGTACCTATTAAACAAGAAGGATTCAAATCCCTGATTGATCCTATGGGACCTCCACTTATAAGAATTTTATTTAGAGATCCAAGATAAAAATGGGAGTGAGGACACGGTTGAAGATCATCTATCCTAAATGGAACATCCACACTTGGGGAAGGAAGAGGATCGAGAGATAAGGGAGGATTTTCCTAATGAGATACTATTTTCAATTATTGAATCACCTAGGACCTGTTTTGCTGATATTTCTAACTATTTAGTTACAGGTAACATCCATCCCGACCTCTACTTCTAGGAAAAGAAAATATTCCTCTCTAATGTTAGGTCATTCTTCTGGGAAGACCCACTCCTATTCTGATCCTGTGGTGACGGGGTGATCCGATAGTGCATCATTGAGACGGAGGTATAAGAGGTCCTAGAATTTTTTCATGCCTCACCTGTTGGAGGACATCATGGACGAGATCGTACCGTAGCGAAGATTCTACAATCTGGGTTATTCTGGCCAACCATGAATAAAGATGTTCGAGCCTTCGTTGGCCGTTGTGATCCATGCCAACGTACAGGTAATATGGGATGAAGAGAGGAGATGCCTCAGTACCCCATCCTCGAGGTCGCGATTTTTGATGTGTGGGGCATCGACATCAAAGGACCATTTCCCCCTTCATTTGGTAAAACCTACATCTTCTTCTGCATTTATTACATCTCCAAATGGGTGTAATCTGCTTCTACGACACACGACACAGCCAAGGTGGTCGTGAACTTTCTGAAGAAGAACATTTTTAGTAGGTTCGTCATTCCTCGTGTACTGATCTGTGATAGAGGGACTCCCTATGACAACACGTTAATGAAAGGAGTGCTGTCTATATATGGAGTGAAGAATCACATGGGTAAACCATACCATCCCCAATCACGTGGATAGGTAGAGATCTCCAACCTTGAGCTCAAACAATATTTTTGATAAAACAGTGAATACCTCACGGAAGGACTGGTTAAAAAATCTTGACAAAGCTTTTTGGGCCTATCACACTGCTTTAAAGACACCACTGTGGATGTCACCATTTCGTCTGGTCTATGGGAAACCATGACATCATCAAGTGGAGCTTGAACATAAAGCATATTGGGTCATCAATGCCCTAAATTTTTGATCTGAAGGTAGCCGCAGAGATACATAAGTTCCAACATTCGGAACATGATGAAATAAGAAGGGAGGCGTATGAGAATGCTAAATTTTACAAAGAGTGGAAAAAAATCTATTCATGACCAGATGATTTCTTGAAAAACATTTCAACCCAGTGATCAGGAACCCCTCTTCAACAATTTTCTTCATCTATTCCTTGGAATGCTCAAATCAAGGTGGTCGGGACCGTTCCATATCATACGAGTATTTTCTATTGGAGTGGTGGAAGTTTCTAAATAGGATGGTCAACCGTTCAAGGTGAACGACCAATGCCTATATACATACCATCCCATAGAATATAAAATGGGAGCGTTCTCCACCACACCACTCAGGTAATTCGATGTAAGAAGGTCGAGCCAACGACTTAAAACAATGGCGCTTCCTGGGAGGAAACCCAGAGGTTACACGTAGTGTCCCACTTATATACACGACATGTACTTATATTTTTAATTTATAATATTAATAGTATAAATCTATAGAGTAACTAATTAATAACTCGGGATGATGTCGGTGTTGATGGTTAAGTCATTGGAGTTTATCCCAGCCATCCCCAGTTCGAATCCTCTCGACCTACCTTCGGCACGGGGTTCCTCCTTTTCTTACACGTCATCTGTAGTAATTTAAATTTATATATAAATATTTTCTTATATGAAAACACATGGTGTGGATGGATTGGTTGTCCACAATCATAACCTGGTTCTAAAAGTCCCATGTTCAAATCCTGGAAACTTCCCAATTTCCATCATTTAATCTTTTAATAAAACCACACGGCGTGTCATTCGATATACGTTGTGTGTGACATATTTTTCCAAACTAATTTAAAAACTTTTTCTTCTAAAATAAATTTATGCAGATGAAGTTGGCATATTGGAAAAGTCTCAACCCTGGATCCAAAAGATCGTGGTTCGAACACGGAAAATCTCCCTACTTCATTCCCTTATTTTATTACCAACAACCACATGTGGTGCGTTTATTTATTCCCGTGTGTATAGGATGTATAGATCAAATGTATAGAAATAAAAAATAATGGCATTAGTACAAACTTCGCTCTAGTGGTTGAGGGGTTCTGTTCGGAGTAGCCGATCGCCGGTTCAATCCTCGTCCCGAGCACCAGACAAAAAGTTGTACTTCTCTTTTTACAAGTTTTAAGCACACTGTGTGTATTTACCCACTAACTTTCGTGTGTAATTTTATTTTCTTTTAATTATGTATATATATATACCTATTTTACTTTTATTTTAATTATTTAATATTAATTATTATATTGAATATTTTTTTTTTTAAAAAAAATTAAAAAATTTGAGATATAGGGTGTGTAGTGAAAATGTACATGCTATGTGTCACGAACCGGATCTGGTCGCCACCATTAACGGCACCAAACCCGGCCTGTGGCAAGGCCCGAAGGGCGTTCCATATCCCCACGGGCTGGCACAAGTTCCCGGGTATCAAACAAATCTGGGTTGGGAACGATTTACCCAAGTATGAAAGCATAAATCATAAAAAAAACAATCAATTATTAGAATCTGAAATTTTCATGCTAAACAATTCTCAACAAAACCAGATCTGAATAAATATGTTTAAAGACACTACAAGAAGTATAAAAAAAATAATGACAACATAAAGACATCCCCATGGACTCCACAAGACAAGGGGATCATCACACGCAAGCCATCCCCGCAACTCCGCCCCAATGATGGGTACTAACATCCCGAACCGCCATCACCCTTAGCCTTCCCTTTACCTGAGTCAAGCATAAGCAGTTCTACTTACACCCAAGGGGTGTAAGTAGGGTGTGAGCCTAAGCCCAATAGGATACCACCAGTTGATTCCAATGAGTATTCAATACAATGTGAACAAAACAAGCAATTTTAATACACAAGGTGAAACCGTGTTAAAATTCAAAGAAATGCAACTTTCAAATGAAAACAGTTTTCAATCCGAGAATTTCAGAATGTTAGCACATTAAATAGACATGTGAGCTACTATAATGTACTGACAAAAACAACCCACAACAAGGTTAAATACCAAAAATTCTATGAGCATCAAAATCAGGAACACCCCTAAGCACTAGGTTGTCTCGGGCCCTATGTACCTTGTACCTCGGTGTAGAGTAACCATAGAAAAATCTGTTCTCATGCACGAGCCACTAGTTGGGAACATACCCATAACCTATTGGTCCCCAATCATCATCCAAATATTTTAGTTAGAGTTGTCGTTATCCAGATGCTAAGTGGAACAGGGACAAAACCCATCCGATCCACTAGTCGTACTAGTACAAATCCGCCCCACCTAAGTACCCGGGCTTCCCCTTTTTGTGCTCAAACAATTTCAGCAAACAACACACATCCATTTTCATATATAATATCACTACTGGTCACAAACAAATTGTACAGTATCTACACACATTTTATACCATTTAAAACACACAATAAAATAATTTTATTTCCAATAAAACAACCTCACAAAACATCACATTGATTTTCACCCAAAGCTCTTTAAGATATCCACCTTTCACACTATGATAACCCTTGTAAGTTATTAAAACCAAATTTCAGTTCAAACCCCATTAATGAAACCAAAAATTCAGTTATGGGGCATCCCAAAATGAACCAATAAAATATTTGAATGGAAAACCCTCAATTTCACCAAAAATTGGAACTTAAAATTCATTTGCATTAAAAATGCAACTAAAACCAATTTTTACAGAAACATTCAAGTGAAGTGAAAATTAGAGTACCATGAAAACAGAAATCTAATTCACAAAAATTGCACGCACAATGGAATCACCTACCAAATTAACAAAACCCCTTGAATCTCTGTGCGAAATCAAATCGCACCCCCGCCGCACCAAGAGAGAACTAGATCAAACCTAATACCACACAAATTGGCCAAGAAAGCCCAAAGTTAAACCCTAGGTTCGAAATCCTAGTTTATGGACATTAGTAAACTCAATTATAACCGAAGAAACCCTATGAACAATGAGTTAAACCCAAAGTAATTTGAAAGAGGAAAGAAAAGGGGTCATTTACTTGAAGTATCTTGAAGTAATCACTCCAAAACTCCAGTATCTTAAATTTAAAAGAGCCCAAATTTAGGGTACGTTTGAACAGGATGTATTATCTCATTTAGGAACTGGAATGGAGGAAAAAGATTGAGAATTGAGAGAGTTATGAAAGAAATACTTTACCTCTTCAAATCTGGGCGATTTGAGGAACCCTATGAAGATCGGCACAACATCTAGATTCTATAGAGCTCCAAATGGGTGGGAGATAGTTCAGACGCGCGTCTGGGTTACTTGGGCTTGAGTGAGACTTGGAATCACCGAAAACGCCCAAATATTTAATAGCTTATAACAAAATAAAATTTTATTTTTAAAACAGGAATTGGGCTTTCGGGCAGGCCCAACCCCTTAGACAAAAACCCAAATAACCCCTGGTTATCGATTTCTAAAAGCTCCAAATTACCTTGGTGGTGTTAATAGGTTAGGGGAGGTCAATTAGGAATTTGAATGTATGAAAAATGAAAAAGTTATAAAAGATACAAAATTTATTTTTTAATCTGGAATTGGGCTCACGGTTTG